>CM036563.1:65688167-66288167 GCA_020745775.1 Theristicus caerulescens
TCTTATCAATAACCAGGCTGGATGTGTTCCACACTAAGATCTGCGCTAATCATCGAGCAATTTCGCCTTCAGAACAGATATTTATAAACCATGCTTTCTGTTTATCCAGCCAGGTGGAACATTTGATAGCTGTCTTCCACCACAAACACATTTTTAGCTGGAAATTACTCCCCCTGGTTATCTGCGGGCGCTGCCAGCCCTGACAAATGTCCCTGGGCAGGAGCTGATTGGCTCCGTGCACTCGGGGCCAACTTTAAATTTCAGCAAAGTGGGCACAGCCTCCACGGTCTGCTGCTGGGACCTGCTTCAGACGGCGAAAGGTAATCTTCTCACCTAGTTTGCCTGCCCTGTCTCTCCCCAGCCCTTCGGCTCTGCCCTCCCTGAGCAGGGCATCTCCTGCTTTCACTCTGGAGCCAGCCCGAGCCTCGGCTGTGCGCATCTCTGCATCGCGCTCCCTTGCGCCTACGGTGCTTTGTACTGCTGATGCTTGTGCATGAATTTCCTTCCGATGGTTTCTGTAGCAACACTTGCATGGCTGAAAATAGTCTCTGCGCTGGACCTGCAAGCCCAAGCCAGGGTGGATGGGTGAAATGAGAATTATTAGCCAACAGAGTTATTGTCTCCTGCCATTTATCAGTGCTATTGAAAACAGCGTGCGAGTTTCTTAATTCAGACTTACGGGTATGGCTTAGCCTGCAGTGGTTTTGGTGGTCATTTGTTGCAAATATCCACCCAAGCTGCTTTGACAGAGCGAGTTAAGAAGCTTTAACACTGGGTGTCAGAGCGCCCACTCGGTGCCGCTGGCTGTGCATGTGTCCTTGCCTTGCTGCTGGATGCACATGGCGAGAGCATCGCCTTTGCTGCGAGGAGTGCAGAGAGGCAGAGTGATGCCGAGGGCCACTGCAAAGGCTGGGCAAAGCCGGGGTCACTGGATAACTGCTGCCATGGGGGCTTTGGGACAGCAGGAGCTTTTGGGATGCTGCTGACTGGGACTGTTGGGAACCGCAAGTCCCGGGAAGACAAACTCTAGTGATGCTTTGCTTTGTGCCTGCAGGAGCTGCCCAAGATGCAAACAACCCTTGTGTGCCTGTGCCTGTGCCTGCTCAGCATGGCCCTCTCAACACCCGTGAGTATGGCTCTCCCCAGCTTCCCAGCATGCCACCGAAAGCGTGGGGTGTACCACGCAGTGCGCCCCGGCACGCTTTCAGCAGCAGGAAAACATGAGTTGTACTCGTATATAGCATCTCTGGGGCTTGAGGGGGGGGGGGTTGAGGCGCTGGTGCAGAGGTGAACCCAGCAGGAAAAATATATATTAGCACTGAGGTGCCTGAGCATGTCCCTTTAATTTAGCAGTTCGGGCATTGTGCAAGGGCCAGTCTGGGTCGCTGTAACTCTTCCCCTTGATTTCTGTGGATTTGGGATCTGCCCAGAGCTTTTGGTCTGGGAACAGCCCGAGCAGAGCCACAGGAAGGGAGGCGCGGGGAGGATGCTTGCCTTACCCACGTGAGTAATGGGTCGGAGGGGCACCTGCAATTATATTCCAGCTCCCCTAATGTGAAATTTGGGCAGATATAACTGAAACAAAGGGCAAACTAAGACAAATATAATGGCAGCTATTTCTGCGTAACTGTTGCCCAACATACTAAATACACAGCTAGAGTGAAAATCTGCTCCTAGTGCAGGCTTGCTTTTCCGGCAGGGTAAGGAGGAGGGAAACCATGTCTTCCCTGAGGGCTGGACCCCAGTCGTGTGTCCTTTAGCCCCCAGGGCAAGCTTGCACAACAGAGTCTGTCACAGGGCAGCACAGGGGGAAGGTAATAAATCAGCACAGATTTGCTTTTCAGATAGGGGCACAGAAGAAAGCTGGTTAATACTCTTCTGCGTAACCAGGGCTGTAATCCAGCCTTTGATGTTGTTCACAAACAATGGAATAAGCCAGGAATATATAATACTCTGGGGTGCGTTTCTGCCCCTTTCAGCTGGGCTTGGGCATTTCAGTGGCTGATTTTGCTGTGACCAGAGGGGGCTCCCCTCCATGGGGCTGTCCCCACCTCTGACATGCAGGGAATGCCTCGAAATGGCTTGGTGGGGCTCACAGGATGCTCCCACATTCAGGTCCCCCATTCCTGAGGGATGCACTGGCCAATAAATCCCAAACGATGCCAGGATAATCAGGGGAAGCCAGCAGCTTGCAAGCATGTGCAGAAATCTGGCTGTGAGGGCACAGACATCACTGCTCAGTTGCCCAGTAAATACTTGGAATCAACACCAGTTAACCAGCCTCAGGCTCCCATTGCAGTCAGATCCCAGCCATGGGTTGGAGCATTGTGGTGTGAGCAGTGGTGCCATGTATTAAAACTGCCCTGCAATAAAAATACTCTGCAGCAGAATCCAGTAAAAGGGTATTTGCAGACCAACAGTGTCCTATTAAAAGTAGCATGCTATGCAAGCATGCCGTAGCAGAATTTGCAATGCTTTTCAGACCCTGGAAATGAGTTATTAACCGTTCCTATTGCTGGCTTTAAGCTGGCACCCCAGGTAGTGCTTGGGAATTTATTGGCTTATCAACACAGTTTTCCCACCCTTCCCTGGATGCTGTGTCATGCCCATCACACTGGGCAGGGCGGGCAGCCAGCAGCGGGCGTTGGCAGCCGCCTGGATGCCGGGGCAGCGTTTCACACCTCAGCTCTCACTTGTGTTTTGCTGCCTGTAGGTTCCACCACCGCTGTCCGGAAGAGCTGCCGGGAACTGCGTGGGACAGCACCGGGTACGTGTCCCCTGCCCCATCCAGACCCTGTGGGATGCCCTGCACCCCAGGGGTACAGGGGGGAAAAGACGCTTTTGGAGGGAACCCCAGTGAGCCATGGAAAAAGAGACCAGCAGCCCCCTTGCATCCGAGCAGCCCTTACAAAGAGCAGGGGAGGGGAAAGGTGTGATGTGATCAGGCGAGGGAAGGGCTCCCCCCTGCCCCAGCTGCTCTTCTGCCCCTGCCCTGCCCCAGAGTACAAATGCTTGGTGCACCCACAGGTGAGGTTGTAAAAGTCCCAGGCCCAGCTGCTATGGGTTATTTTCAAGATGTATCAGTGTAAAATGCATCAGTAGCAAAATTCAGATGAGTAGCGTGGAAGAAAATGCCTGGTTTTGCCTATTGGAAGCCAGCTGTTGTCCTTCCAGCACTTTGGTCGCCATTGGTCCCATCACTCATGTCTGATGGGACCATCAACCAGGTTGTTCATTCAAGCCATAAGCTACCTTGCAAAAAACCCCAAACCCACAGCTCCTGAAAGCAAGCAAAGGCAGAAAATGAGCCCAAGGGAAAACCAAACCCTGGAGCCCAGGAGGCCGACACATGCATCCTGCCCAGGTCCCTGCCCGTGCTGGTGGCCATGAGGTGATGGGAGCTACCACCCACCCTGGGGTCCCAGCGGGTGCTGGTGGGACCCTGCTGTGGTGCCAGGCACAGGAAGGGAAGCTACTGCTGTTGCATTTAATAAAATTGTACATTTTGGTTATTCTCTTCCCCACCAGATACTGCTGAAAGGCTGCAATGCCAAGCATGGCTTCTATGTTTTCAAATATGTCTACTCGTTTTCAACGCGGAGGAACCAGACGCAGATAAAGGTGAGGAGGTGGCCAGGTGGCACGGCAGGACCTCGGCTTGGCTGCAGCTCCCCATGCAGCCAGCAAGCACTGGGGCTGGCCCTGACCTCTCCCTTGTGTGTACTGCACAGAAGGAAGAGGCTGACAGCCAGAGCACTGTCCCCGGTCAGCAGCTGGGCGAGGACAGGGCCAGGCAGGGGCCGACGGAGGACGGGGCAGCCCCAGAGCGAGGTGACAATGGCAGTACCAGTGCGATGGAGAACGGGACCGGCCTCAAGCCCAAAAACCGCAGTGCCCCAGGCATCAGCGGGGATGCTCACAGTCCTCGCCTGGGCACCAGCACGCGAGCACGTGGCGGTGTCAGTGTTGTGAGTCCCACCCTGGCCAGCTCTGAGGGCAGTGGCGACCTGGATTTTGTGGTTGAAGTCGACGGTGGTGTTTCCGTCCTCCCCCAGGGAGGACGCCCCAGCAAGGCCATGGCAGGGAACAGGTCCGGTGTCAGGAGTGAGGACAGGGAGGATGGTGATCCCAGGGGGGTTCCAGTGGAGGGGGCCACGACAGCCGGGAGGGAGAGGGCACCTGCCACCGGAGGGGCTGGGGATGAGGGCAGCGGTGAGGCCACTGTCCCTGGCCAAGGGCAGGAGGCTGTCATGCGGGGCACAGGGACAGGAGGCGCTGCTCTTGCCTCCGTCACCGAGAAGATGGAGGATGTCCAAGTTGATGCCGAAGGTGTGGATGAATACGCTTACATCCCCGACTCAGGGAGCGTCACCGTCACCCACGGGAAGGTGGGCAGCACAGTGAGGGGCACCAGCTTCACCCAAATCTCTCCGGACAAGGACGACGAGGTCAACATCTTCATTGGGAGGGCTAACATCCATGTGGGGGAGCAAGAAACCACCCAGGCTGGTGCCACTGTTGGCAGCGAGGATGACAGCATCCCCAGTCCGGGAACCAGCAGCTCCCTGCCTGGGCTGGGCGTCACTGCGGCACATGATGGCAATGATGATGACGGCATCCCTGCTCACAGGCAGCCTGAAAGACTGGCCACCACAGCCACCCCGAGCCATGGGGACAGCATCACCAGCAGCCTGGGGGATGGGCGTCCCACAGGAGACAATGAGGATGATGCCACTACTGTTGGTGATGGAGAAGGACCAGTGGCCCCCGGCCCCTGGAGGGTCGCTGGTGGTGACGTTACAGTCCCTGTGGGGGCTGGCATCCGTGGGAATGGTGATGATGAGGTGAGAGGTGAGGGGCAGAGGTTCGAGGGGAGGCCGGGCCACCTGGCTGTAACCACCCCCCGCCAGGAGGAGGCCAAGGAGGCTGCTGTCCCAGCCAAGGAGGTCAGCATCTGCCTGGGTGCCCCCGTGGCCTCCCCCGGGGTGAGCGAGGGGGCCTGCACCACCGCCCCAGGGATGGCCAGCGGCCGCAAGGCAGGCGAGAGTGCCGTGGCGGGGAGAGGGGGGAGTGGGGAAGCGCGGCTAGCCACCCCCCAGCCCCGCGGGGAGGGACGGCCCGGGGCTGGTGTGAGGGTCCGGCCAGGGGGAGTGGGGCTGGACAAGCCACCCAGGATGGACAAAGCGCCATCCCCACACAGGAAAGCCAGCAGTCGGGCATCGAGCGGGGCCCAGGCAAGGGCTGGCGGCCATGGCAGCGATGCTGGGGGCAGGCCACGTGCCACCGAAGCAGGGGGCAGCCTCCCTCCACAGGCAGGGCGAGCTGGGGGCAGCGTGGCGGTGGGCGAAGGCCAGGAGCGGGGGCGAGGCGGAGAGGCCAGGGGGGCGGGGGCCGGGGTCGGCCGCCTCCCTGGGCGCCATGGCAGGAGGCTGGGGGCTGGGGCACCAGGGGCATTTGCAACGCTGGACCACAGCAGGCAGGTGGACCAGGTGAAGCGCGCCGACGAGCTCCACGTCCGCGAGCGGGCCTTCTACACCCTCGGTGGGGCGAGGGGCAGCCCCCGTGGCCCTTACGCCAGCCTTGGGAGTGCAGAGAGCAGCCAGTCATCCGAGGGGGAGCAGGGCAGCCGCAGCGACAGCCGACAGACAGGACTGCGGCCCTCGGGATGGGGAGCCCCAGGGCACCCGCATGGCCGCTGGAGTCGGGGCACCCTCTGAGGGGCTGCTGGTGTCCACCCCAGCGGGCTTCAGCGGTGGAGTTGGGGGGTCCCACATGCCATCCCCCTCCCCAGCATCCCCGCTGCGAGCGCTGCTCTTGCCTGGGTGAGGGGCACCATGCACATTGCTGGGGGTCGGGCAGTGCTTCGCAGCCCAGGATCCAAAAATCACTGGTTCATGCAATCCTGCTGTTAATTTGAGGGGGGCTGCATTCAGCGCTGTGACAAAGATGCATGGGTTTGCTGTTGTAGACAGCCATGTAACAGCAATCATGCTACACAGCATAGGGTAGCCTTGTTTGTGCACTGATGCGAAGTGAGTAAATAAATGGTGAGAAAAAGCCTCTGTCCTTGCGGTTTCACTTCTAGCCTAATGGAGAAATAAAGGCATTTCTGTACCTAAGGCTCTGCTGACTTTGGTGTTTGCAGCGGGACTTTAAGCAGCTGCCTTGCCGCGAGCAGCGTGCTGTGGGGCAGCTGGTCCCCAGGCATCGGGGGGGTTCTGGCTCCAGCACATCCCTGGCCCAGCCATCACCTCTGGGGCTGCAATTTGGCCAACTGGCCCCACACATTCCTCCCTTGGGGTATCAAACCCCATCAGCTCCTGCCCAGGGCCACCCACCTCCCCAGGCAGTTTGACCTTGCTGGGGAGCCTCACAGAGCATTGCCCCCCTCAGTTTGTCCATCTCCTGCAGTGAGAAATCCCCATTGTGCCCTCCAGCATGATGCCAGGGTGCTTGCCAACCCCACTGCCCTTCCAGCAGCACCATAATGCCTCGGCTGTGCCGCCGCCATTCCTACCGCTGGCCCCCACACGTGAGCCAGGCTGGGCTTCGACACGCTGGAGCCGTGCCGCCGGTGGTGCTCAAAGTTAATCATTGTTTATGCAATTGCAGGTTGCTTTTTCTGTCCGAGAAGCTGCTAAAACGGGTGCGCTTGGCAGCACGCCGGAGCAAACGGCACGGTGGGAGCGGCGTTGAGCCTCGCAGGGAGAGGTGCCGTCCTCGGCACATGCGGGACGGGACTCCCCACTGGCGCTGCGCCTGTGCGGGGAGAGGAGGTGGGAGCAGCTACGATGGCAGCGATGTACCCGCAGAGCGCCTGCTCCCCTGCCCTCTGCACGGCCACATGCAGGGAAGGGCAGGTCCCATTTCAGGCCATAGACTTGGCTCTTAGGGATTGTGCATGGGTGACTGATGCTGGGACCACCAGGACAAGGATAACACTGCGTATCTCACTGGTGCTATCAGTAGCACCAGCTGTCGGGGCTCTGCCTTGCTAGAGCTCATGCTCTCCAGCGGAAATGATCAAAAATTGCACATGCCCACTACGCCCCACAGCAGGGCATCGGGCCCCACTGTCCCCAGGGGAGCCGCACCAGGCTGCCTGGTGCCAGTGCTGTGGGGACACCGAGGTTTAAGCAGCCTGGGGCAGGGGTTTGCCTGCAGCTACCCAGGCAGGAGGCAGCATCCACAAGACCCTCACGGGCTCATGGACCTCCTGTGCCAGCCCACCCAGCTCAGAGCAAAAGGGGCCGCAGGGCTGCTGGCAGCTTGGGCTGGGCAACTCACCCCCAGAAATACCGTGGCACATCACACCCCAAGTCTGATGGACCACGGCAGTGCTCCAGGGAGCTCAGGCTCAGCATATGCCATTGCCTGGCAAATGAAGGGGTTGGCTTTGGAGTCTCCCTGCTGGCAGGGCTGGGATGGGTGGTTTTGCAGCCCCTTGGGGACCCTGGCATGGTGCCCAGCCACCTCCAGCCCCAGTCCTGACTGCATCCTTGTCCACACCATTAACCAACATCCATAAGCAAGGCCTGGGCACCATCTAGTGGAATAAAAAGCCATTTGCTGCGAACGTTTTGTGCTTGTTGAATGATGCCCAGCTCTGCCTGGTGCTGGAACAGGCACTGCTGCCCTCTCTCCCCTCTGCTTCCCTGAGCTCCCAGGGAACCCTGCCTGAATGCCAAGGTCAGGTATAAAACTGGCTAGTTCAGATGTAAATGGCATACATTTATAAAACAGCACTACTTCCTTGCACAGCTGCTGTTAAAGCACCTGCAATTTTTGTGCGGTGACTCTGGCTCTACATCCTGGGGCACACGGCATTTTGGGATGCTCACCCTGAGCACCTCACCACCTCACCACCACCGAGGTGCTGGCTTTGCTCTTCCAAAACTCGCTTGCCAAATAGCACAAATCCGGCCACTGAATGGACAAAGTGCAAGTTTCCCGAGGAAAGGGTTTTCCTGGAGTATTGGAGCAAAGCGGGGAGGTGGTTTTTCCTTGCAGCGAAGGCTGGGCTGATGAGCACTGGCAGGGTGGGAGCTGGCAGGGCAGCTCGCTGTCATGCCTCGCACCCTGACACCCACAGCAAGCTTGCAGCCGGGCTAGAGGTGGCCACCAGGTCTGGGAGGTGTTCCTCTGTGGCTCTTTGGTCGTTGGCTCTGCTAAGTTGTGTATTTTGGGGGAAAACTTTAATTTAGGCTTTTAATATATATGCATTTTCTTCCTGTTCCCATGTGTTGTTTTTGTTTTTTTACTGAAGGGCAGCAGTGATTTATCAACAGGCATTTCTTTATGTGGGGACAGTACAGGCTGTTGCTGAAGTGCTTTAGCAAGTGAGTGAACCCAAGTGAAGAGTGATATGCACACTAGAGTACTTTCTAGGGGTACAGAAGCAGAAAGAAATTGTTCTTAAAAATCTCAGTTTCCCTTACAAATACTGATTGTGGGGATGTGGCCAGGTGAGTATGGGTGGTTGTTTATTCTGGTAAATGTTGTGCTTAGAGGAGAAACATCTGCTATTGTGGGCTATCATTGATTTCTAGTGCCTAAAAGCCCTCATGCATGAGGTGCAGAAGGTTTTCTGCAGCAGCTGTGGCAGTGGAAAGCCCTCAGATTTTGCAGAAGTGAATTTCCGTTAACGTTGCTTTTGCACGTGGGACAGTGTGTGCAGCAGTACTGGAAAAAGCAGGCACTGGGTGAAAAGGGGGTCAGCTTCCCCATGAGTCAGGTGAACCAGATGAGGGGAGGATGAGCCATGACCCCTAACTGGGGGTTGCCACAGCAGGTCAGCTGGGCAAGGCTCAGGTCAGGTCTTTTCCCCAAAGCACACACAGCTGCAATGGTTTTCCAGTGATGTATCGTACAGCAGCATCCTCATTAAGGAAAGCTGCTGAACCTAGCCTTCGTGTATTTAGCCCCTTGGGGAAGCCTCCTTATTCCTTCCAGGATAGCAGCAGCTGGCTGTGAGCTGCTTCTTGTCCTAGGCACTGGTACCAGCCCTTTTGCAAAGCCAGCCCTGCCCAGGGGGCTGTGGGTGCCCAGGCCATTGGAGCAGGATGGGAGCAGCATCTTGTGGGGCTGGCAGCACTGCAGGTACCAACACCAGCAGCGGGGTGTGAGCGGGGCTGTGTCTCCCTGGGTTTGCTGGGCAGGGGGGAAGCAAGCACCAGCCTGATCTGCCTTTCCTGAGCTCTCCTACCTAGGGCTGGCTTTTACCTGGGCACGTGTGTGTGTTTAGTATGCTGCAGCTGGACCTCATGTGGCTGTGGTCTTGTGGGTGCCTCGCAGACATCCTTGGCTCCCTGGGCACACTGGGTGAATTATCACCTCTCTTCGCCCTCACAGTGTAAGGTGGCATCAGTCACCTTCCAATGCTTTGTTAATCTGGCAGTGATGATACTGTAACCTAAGTAATTAGGAATCCGTTGCCCTGGAGCCATAGGTCTAGAGGACTTTGAGCCCTTGGACAAACAGTGCAAATGACTGTCAGTGGTGTTTTGGAAAAGTGGTTATTAACAGTCAGCCTGTTTCAGCTCTTAGAGGATACAGAGGCGTTTTTATAAAGTGAAGGGCTTTCACCTGTCTTGCGTTGTGACTTGTATAGCCCTACTGAAGTGAGAATTAAACAATCTCTTCTCTTGGGGAAAAAAGTGCTTTTTCCCTAATAAGGTGGGTGTGGAGGGTAGGAAAATTCAGGCTTTCGTGAAACTGTAAAAAGCTAGCAGAGGCTTTGGTATGCAGCTCCAGGTACTGATATCAAGTTCCCCAGCCCTTAGGGGAAATTCCCCTTTTGGGGCCTTTTTTGCCACCACTTTCCTCCCCTTGCTAGTGCTCACAATCCTTGGACCAGTCCAGTTCAAAACCTGGAACTGCTCCCATAGATTTGGGGCAGGGGGCTGACCCAGCTCAGTGCAGTACGGCGGTGTGCAGGGTGGCTGTGTGAAGCTGCAGAGTCCCTGGAAAGATGTTTTCTTCTGTGGTGACAATTGAGGTCACCCGGGCGGGACGATGGGTGTGTTCTCTGGGAGGAAAGCCATGGCGCAGGTGCAGAAAATCATGTCACAGTGGGTACCTCAGAGCCCACAGCAGCTGTGGCCAAGCCCTCCCATGCACACCTGCATTTCACCTCTTGGTAACGTGTGGGAGAAGCCTGCTGTCTATAGGTCCTGCATGCACAGCTCGTTTACACCACCTCCCACCAAAAACCTCATCCAAGGACAATTTCTGGGCAGGAAAAGTACATGTTTAAGGAAACCTGGAGGGATGGCAGTCCTACTTGGTTTGCTTTGTAAATAAACATTGGGGGTGTGTAATGTGATAGCACGTATACTTGGCTCCAGCTGGGCTGTTTCTCTATAGCGTGTTGTTTTGGTGCGTGTTCCAGATCAGAAATCTGTATGTCTGTTTTTGTACCAGCGACTCAACCACTGAACTGCTTAACCTTCTCCGCAGTCAGTGCCTCAGAAAAGCCAAACACGAGCAACTCAGACTGTATGAAAACATGAGCTGCAGACTGGCCTGAAAGCCAAAAGAAAGCTGTAATTTACTGGAAGGGAAGGTCTTCTTTAAATTTACAGAAAAGAGCATATATAGAAATCTAACAAAAGGATGTAATGATTGTCTGGCAGGGACCAGGGGATGCTGCTGCGGGAAGTGATGATGTGGATCAGCCATCACATGTTAAACACAGTTTGTTTTGGTCAGGTGGTGATCTCACATCCTTGCTGAGGAGCATCTCTTCCTACTGTGTCGCATGCCTTACCCCACCCGTAGCCAAAAGTTGTGGACAGAGGAGTTGGCATCGCTGGCCGCAACATACTGCATTGACATGCCTGCAGCCACTAATTCCTGTGTTAAACACCTGGCTTCTGTCTGAGCTGCAGAGCATGCTTTGGGAATATATCTTAAATATATATATGGTTTTTAGTTGGAGTGTTAACTCTCGAAGGCCAAAGATTTAGCAATGCAAAGCAGCACTGTAAAAAGCATTGTGCTCAACTGAAAGTAAAGAGGGAGGTTGAATCTGTAGGGCTGGAAACAGACTTGGCTAGAAAGGGGATGCTTATGCTTGGGCAGGATCAGTCACGTAGCTGAGGAACACACTGGCTTTTGACTCTTTCCTGTTTATTTTCTATTAGAGCAGCTGAATGCATACATTAATGGCAGCGAAGTGTTGATCACTGCTGTGTCCTGAGCAAAGCGTGGCTGGGCTGCCTCCCTGCAGGCAGGCAAGGGCAGCTGGGGGCACCCAGGAGGGCTGGCAGGAGGTGGCACATCCCCAAGAGCCTGTGCAGAAATGAGGTGATGTTCCAGCACAGGGTTTGCTGGCGCATGGCAGTGGAGCAGGATGGAGTGTACTGGTGTGTGTGGAAAACGCCTTGGGAGAAATCGGATAAAATAGTTGCTGTTGGCAGCGTATTTGAGTGGAGTCCTGCTGACAGTGTACACTGTACATGCCAGCGATAGCGGGGGACACCTTTAGGTAAGCTATAGAAATTCAGAGTGCTGTGTGAGCACCAAGATTTGTGCCGCAAATGGCAGTTAAGTTTACACTAAATTTTTTATGCAGATCACACCAACCTCTGAGGCAGGGCTTGCAAGTTGATTCCCTGAGGATAATACATAATTAAATGATCAGGCTCGTGAAAGCAGAGCTGATGCAGGAGTGTAGACGCTGGCAGATCTGCCCCAGCAGGGACCATTGCCACAGACTTGGGCAGAAGGCTGTGTAGTGCTGGTGGGGACAGGGTGGCTCGGGGCCGTGCTCTTTCCCTCTGCTTCAGCTCTGCCTCTGACTAACCAGCTCTGCCTTTTGGAGTGGATTCCTCTTTCTTATTTTGCTTTCCCTCCCCCCGTTCCAGACCAGTTTCCTCAGCTACCTGTGCTTCAAGCCTTCTCCCCTGCCAGCCCTTCTGACTTCTCTCCTCTATTTGCATTTTTTCCTAGGCCTTTTTTCCACTCCTGTTTATCCGGCCTTGCCTTTTCTGCTATGCATTTCCACCCTGGTGTTTCATTTCTCCCTGCTCTGCCCTCTGTCAGTGCTCACCTCCTCTGCTCCGTCCTGAGTAAACTGGTGCTGGCTTCTTGCTCCAACTGTCCAAAATCCCCAGCCAAACGGAGGTCACAGGATTCCTTAATGGAATTCCTTAGATATCAGTTTTGTGGAATAGTCTCCTGCTTATTCAGTGTATCTGGTTCTTCTATGCTTCCAAGCTTCATTTTCTGCTTTTTGAAATGAGCCAAAACAGGAGTGAAAGGAAGGTGCTGTGGGGGACACTCGAGACCCAGCACTGCTGTGGCCTGGCAGACCTCCTCGGAGTCTCATTTGCTGCGTGGAAAATCTTTGCCTTTATTCCTGTTTGTTATTAATGTGTCTGAATCAAGATCATTAGCACAGAGGAATGGTTCTTGCTGCAAAACAGTCACTTGTAAAAAAATTAAATAACTGTTACACTGGTGATGAGAGAAGTTGGATGTTGAAGACCTGTAGGTTAGTTCGCATGGGTCCCGTCTCTGCTTAGCAGGAGGAGGCTTGTGCTGCAGTAACGACGGACCTCTCGGGCTGGTTTTCCCTGGACAGGCTCCCTGGGTTTCACAGACAGCTCCCATGCACAGAGGTTAAGGTACTATGAATATAAGTGACTAACAGGCAGGTATGTTGGTCTCCAAGCTAATTGCCTGAAGCAGAGTTGCTTGAGGTGGGTCACAAGCAGCTGATGACTTCATTACCTGGTTTGGACCCGGTGACTGCCCTGCTGCCTCTCGGCTTACGTGGGCTTCCTTTGGTTGCTGGAAACCAGCTCTGACACACGCTTGGGGGCAAGATGGGATTTGCTGTGCAAGAACTGGGGAACAGCTGCTGCTCTTAGCACTTCCCAGCAATGAGTAAGTCATCCTGGAAACGGGTGGCAGGAAACTCTGCCTTTCTCCTGGGGAAAAAGTGATCTCTGTCCCCCCTAGGTGCCATCTCCCTTGTCACCAGCCGTGGCTGTGCTGGGTACCGTATGTGTTTAAGGTGAGATGCTGTGATACATGAGGTCTAACACGTTCTTGCCCTCTCCCAGCTCCCTGCTGAGGAGCATGTCTCCGTTCCCTGTTGCCACCCCACACAGCTGCTCTCTGTAAGCCTGGATGCTTCCCCCCGCTGCCCCCGTGTTGTCCTGCCTGCCCTTACCGGTGTGCCCTACAAAAGCGGCTTTTGTGGAGGTGTGCTTGAGGTAGTTAATTTTTAACTTCCTGATCACTGAGCCAGAAGTAAGATTTTAACAGGGACTGTGCTAGACCAGAGCTGTTTTGCTGTTGCTTAACTAGTGCCACCTGGCTCTGGGCCACTTAAAACAAAAGGCCAGACCCCAGAAAAGAGCAGAGCATCGCTATGGTCACTGGAAAAACAAAACCCAGCCCTTTCTCCATGCGGCTCAAACACTGCCCAGGCTTGGGGTTTTAGAGCTAGAGAAACCTCCCCGGGGTTGGTAGGTGGAGGTGTTTGTTGGGGTGGGGGCTTGTGTTTCTCCCCTCGGGGATGTGGAGAGGAACTGGGGGGCGTCCGTGTCATCCGGCAGAGTTTTGCTGTGAGGGAGAAGCTTTCATCCTCTCTGCCGCAACCCACGGCCACTGCATCTGCTTCTCGGGTAGGGAAACTGAGCGGCCGATGCCCCAGGGAGTGAGCTCTGTGGCCAGGCACTGTCCTGGGTTGTGCTGTCTGGGCAGTCTGCTCTGGCACACCTAAACGGAGGGGAAGGTACTAGCTGGGTTTGGCAGCAGCAAGCTATGCACCACACTTCATTCCTGAAAGTCCTGTTCATTTAAAGGCATGAATGCAGTCTGAGAGTTCATGACTAACTAGAAAATGAGATTAAGTTAA
Source organism: Theristicus caerulescens (assembly GCA_020745775.1). Lineage (NCBI taxonomy): Eukaryota > Metazoa > Chordata > Aves > Pelecaniformes > Threskiornithidae > Theristicus > Theristicus caerulescens. Next base: position 65,702,038 of record CM036563.1, read on the forward strand.
CAAGGTATGCATCAGGACACCAGTGAGATTAAATCTCTGGACTTTTAATAACAGCAATAAAATACTTCTCCCTCATGGTACAAAAGCCTCACCAGTAGCTGATGTTAACCCTGGTTTCTCTCCTGTTCAAAGAGCACACTTTCAGGGACAAAGTGACTAGTACACAACTTCATGTCAGGGTCTTATCCAGGGCATGGTAAAGAGGAAAGCAAGGGGGCCCCTTCCCAGGAGGCAGAGCTGTGCAGGGCTCTGGCATGGACTTGCTCTGTCAGGCTGTTTTCAAAACAGTTGTTCTGCTTCTCAGAGTTTGCAGAAGATTTCCAATAGCCATGAAGACCATGGAAAAGGTTTTTAAGCACTCAGAGATGTAGGAGATGCGAGGGCACAGGTCAAAAGCTAACCTCTTCAAGGCAAGATAAAGCTCTGAGGCTGTAAATGGCTCAGTGTGGGACAGCTGTGTCTGTGTGCAGGTGACAACCCAAGTACCTGGAGCAGTTACTGTGATGTGCTTTTCCAGGAGATGAGAAACAAGTGGGGAAAAAAAAAGGTATTTTACTTGTTTTCTTTCTCTTTGATCCTTCACTGTTGCTAACCAACCCCTTGCTATGACTTGTATCAGAAGGGGAATGGTGATGTTGCATGTTTCTTACCCTTTCTGCATGGAGGATCTCTATTTGCAGAGCCTGCTGCAGGCTCCGACCCTTAGCAAGGGCTGGTGACCCGTCAGCATGCTAGGCACAAGCGGAAGGTTTTGCTGAAGGCATGTGGCATGGCATGCTCTTTTTACCTCCCCTTCTTGCAGAAACCATGAAGGAATTAGTTAGTGGTGTAGGTAGCAAAGTGCTGGTATAATTCAATTTGGTTCATATACAAGTACCTACTGATAGCTACTTGTGTTTTTCTAACACTGCTGGATATTCAGTGTTTGTGTGCTTGAGAGACTTTTACTTGGGGTTGTTCTTGTCTTGTAATGGTGTGCTGTCATTAAAGACCTCCAGGAAGGCAAAGCTTGTACTGGAGAGACGTTCTGCAGCTGGTGCGAGCATCTTCCTCTTTCTTTAAAGAGAGTAAAGCACTGTTCAGCCTGGAGCCTGCTCTCATTAGGGTGAGGAACAGAGAGCTTTAATCCCTTTTGCAGGAATTAACACGCTTACCTTGCTGATGTGACAGGCAAAACATGATTCATAAGCCACCAGCCTGGCACTGGAAGGCTGCTGGAAAATTCCAGTTTAAAAGCTTTACATGTTACTGAAACAAAGCAGTCTGTTGCACCTCTGGAGTTGCTCAGAATTGATTTCTATTTCTTTGTTTGACATACAAAGGGGCAATATGGACCTCAGCTCCTTTTGGTGGTCAAGTTATTTCTTCAAAGCCTGCAGGCGTGTGAGGTGTTTGGTCTGAGAGATGCGTACCTGCAATAGGCTTCAAGCAAACAGAGCCTGCGGATGGGGGTCACGAGCAAGCAGAGATCGTCACGTGCTGTGCACGAGGCAGAACCCTTCCACTGGCAAATGCACGCAGTGGTTGGCTTAAACCACCTCCCCACAAGTTGGCTGGCTCCGTGATTTGCCTGAGAAATTTTCTGTGCCTTTCCCTGCTTGTTTTTCCTTAAGAAACACCCAAGCCTTTTTGTACACCCTGACAGGCCATGGGGAGATGTGGTTATGACCCTGCAGCAATCCCAGAGATCGCTGTCAGTGTCAGATGAATGCTAAATCCATGCTGCGCCTAGCCCCCCACCCTCCTCGGACCTGCTTGCCTGCGTTATGCCCTCAGCCAGGCAAGGCCCACCCAGGCCACCATGGCCCTGGGTGTTAACAGATGCATCCTCTGCTGTCAGCACCCTCCTGTAGTCAGTGCAAAACACAGCAGGACCTCGAAGCCTTGCTGAGTAATGGTGCTGGTTTAGGATTTGGTGCCTCATGCGCGTGGCTAAGGAAGGAAGTGACTTATGTGCTTGTGATTGGATTTTCCTTGCAGGTTTGTGCTGGCAGGCAAGAGTGAAATGCATCTGATGCCTCAGGCTGCACACAGCTCGCTGGCACCTGCCCAGCTGTAGGTGGCCAGAATTGGGGTGGGCAGGAGGGCAGGTGCTTGCAGCAGCACCCTGATGGTGTTTCAGGAGGGTAGGGGTGTGCATTGGCTGCGGAGAGAAACCATCTCAGCATCTCTCTCCTTGGCTTCTGCTCCTGATGCAAGGCTAGATCTGTCACAGCTAGAAGAGTAATCCAGTACTAAATGCTCACTGGAAGCGTCAGTCCTCTGGGAAGACTCTTGCTGAGCCATAGCCATCAATGTTGTGTTGTGACAGAGTAAGTTGCCAGACTGAGCCAAAACACTGTAAAACACATGTGAGGGGACACCTTTCAGGATCCTGGCGTTCAGCAGGAATTTGATTCAAGAAGCTCTTCAGGGTTGCCTTTGTACAACTACCTGTAAATCAAAATATTTAGTTGTCTTTCCACCTTCCCTTCTTTTTCCTGTGTTGCTCTTCTTGTTTTGGAAACTGTGGTTTAGATCTTAACAAACACCTTCCGGGTAGCATGGGATACTTTCTGGTAGATATCTAGATATCTTCCAATATCTAGAAAATTAAAATATATGCTACGTGCATATACTGCTTCTGCTTAGTCATGTGCACTCCTATAGCCTTCCAACAGATGCCTTGACTGTTGCGAGAAGCGCTCCTTGATGTCCCTAGGATACTTTGCCACCTCCCTGGGCAGTGGTGATGCTGCTGCTGCTGAAGGCTCAGCACGTTTATCGCCAAGATGTGCAAGTCTGCCCAGAGACCCCAGGCCCTGACAGCACAGAGGGATGACCAGGCAGGCTCTGCAGAGAGAGGAGAGGGCCACAGCAGTGCGCTCCTGTGTTCAAGTGTCAGGGGAGAGCAGCTCTCGGGCAAAGGGGTATTGCTCCCATGTGGTCCCTGCCAGAGCAGCTTTGTTTCACTTTACCTGAGCTACGTACGATGCGAGGAGTTTGCTTGTGTGATGTTGTTGCCTGCTTTTGCCCAGTGGTTTGTTCAGCCATGCCGCTTGTGCTGCAGTGTCTTTTTCTTATGGGTGGAGGCCAGAATATTTACTTGTAAATTCCTGCAGTGACTTAGGATAGGAAGCAGCAGATATTTTTTTAAGGTAGGTTGGCTCAAAGATTTATAGTAATGACTATTGAGCCCAGATACAAACAAGTTCAGTAAGTGTGTTATACCTACTTATACTAGTGAGGCTTTCCACTGGCAGAATGTAATTTTTCATTCTTGTTTAATGATTGACCTTGTTTGGAGACCAGGGGAAAGTAAACCATTTGTTATTTCAGTCCTCTGTTTCCGTCTTGGATTATACGTTTTCCATGTGGGGACACATTGCAGGGAATTACCCATCTGGGTAAAATGACCTCCGGCCAGGAGGTGCCTTACCACTGCTTTCTTAGGCTGTGACCGTGCAGCCACGTCGCGCTGCACTCCACTTTGCTTCTCTCCACTCCTGGGGCTCAGCTGTACACGTGTTTAAATGCTTTGCCACCTCAAGAGCAGTTGAAAATACACAGTGAAATGTGAAAATGGTCCCATGTTTGGTCAAGTTCTTCCATGGTTAGGCAATGCTTTTGCAGAGGAAAGTTTGACTCATTTCTTTGACTTTGAAGGAATATTCTGCATCTTCGTGTGAGCTGTGTATGAAAAAGTATATGTATCAGGTTTGTCAGAACTGAGTATTTCTATGTAAGTTTTACCCTTACTTGAGATCAGAACAAGGTTTGCCATGTCAAACGGGATCACAAAGCATGTGCATGTTGTGGCATATGTTCAATCTTTGGAAAACTGCATTTATAGATTGGGGGAAACAAGTTGCTTTTGGCAAGCTAACCATCATTATAGGTTACGGCAGCCCTTCCCAGACCACTGGCTTAAACAGGAAGGGAGAGAGACGTCTGCCCCGTCTTCAGTTTGACAAACCAAACTCGTCACAGTATTTTGAAATGCACAAACCATTGCCCAGAATAACCCCATTCTTGTGCTTCGGTTTATATTTGCAATTATACTTTGCAACAGGAAGAAAACTATGTTAATTACATTTCACTGAAGAAACATTTCTCTTTTGCTTTCCTAGAACATTCTGTAGGGAGATTACTATGTTGAAATAAAAAACCAAATAAACCAATAGCTGTTTTCATTGGAGAGACTAATTTCCACCTTGCCGTTCATTAGAGTAGGGCCTACGCTGATGAAGAGATTTCCTGGAGAGTAATAGCTGAATAACCTGCACAAAGAATCACTCCTGCTGGGCACAGGCCCTGTGTGATGACAATGTCCAGAAGCCTTGGTAGACCCAGCATGACAGATGCTGGCCCTACCAGGCCCTCATCGAGACGGAGTGTGTACATGGGTGAGACCCTGCTGAGGTGGGCACCTTGCAGAGAGCAGCTGGGTTACACCACGCTGAGTAACCTGAAAAGCTGTAATGTTGCTTTCCTTGGAAAGGCTGTGGATGTTGTCTACCTGGACTTTAGTAAAGCCTTTGACACTGTTTCCCACAGCATTCTCCTGGAGAAACTGGCTGCTCATGGCCTGGATGGGCATATTCTTTGCTGGGTGAAAAACTGGCTGGATGGGCGGGCCCAAAGAGTTGTGGTCAATGGAGTTAAATCCAGCTGGTGGCCAGTTACAAGTGGTGTTCCCCAGGGTTCAATACTGGGGCCAGTTCTGTTTAATCTCTTTATCAAGGATCTGGATGAGGGGATCGAGTGCACCCTCAGTAAGTTTGCAGAAGACACCAAGTTGGGTGGGAGTGTTCTGGATCTGCTGGAGGATAAGAAGGCTCTACAGAGGGATGTGGACAGGCTGGATCAGTGGGCCGAGGCCAACTGTATGAGGTTCGACAAGGCTGAGTGCCGGGTCCTGCACTTCCATCACAACAATCCCAGGCAACGCTACAGGCTTTGGGGAAGAGTGGCTGGAGAGCTGCCTGGTGGAAAAAGACCTGGGGGTGTTGGTCGACAGCCACCTGAATATGAGCCAGCAGTGTGCCCAGGTGGCCAAGAAGGCCAATAGCATCCTGGCTTGTATCAGAAATAGCATGGCCAGCAGGACCAGGGAGGTAATAGTGCCCCTTGCACTCGGCACTGGTGAGGCTGCACCTCAAGTACTGTGTTCAGTTTTGGGCCCCTCCCTACAAGAAGGACATTGAGGTGCTGGAGTGTGTCCAAAGAAGGGCAACGAAGCTGCTGAAGGGTCTAGAGCACAAGTCTTATGAGGAGCGGCTGAGGGAGCTGGGGTTGTTTAGCCTGGAGAAGAGGAAGCTGAGGGGAGACCTTATGGCTCTCTACAACTACCTGAAAGGAGGTTGTAGCAAGGTGGGGGTCAGTCTCTTCTCCCAAGTAACAAGTGATAGGACAAGAGGAAATGGCCCCAAGTTGCGCCAGGGGAGGTTTAGGTTGGATATTAGGGAAAAACTTCTTCACCGAAAGGGTAGTCAGGCACTGGACCAGGCTGCCCAGGGAAGTGATTGTGTCCCCATCCCTGGAGGTATTTAAAGGCCGTGTAGATGTGGTGCTTAGGGACATGGTTTAGTGGTGGACTTGGCGGTGGTAGGTTAATGGTTGGACCTGATGTTCTTAAACGTCTTTTCCAACCTAAATGATTCTATGGTTCTATGTACAGAGATGCTGAACAAGTGTCAGGCAGGAAGGGTCCTCCACTTGGGGATTTCTCCCACACTTCTGCTTTAATTCCATTGAATCCAGAAAAGTTATTCCTCTGGATTTCTATGACAAAAACTTGGAGCAGGACAGTGGACAACAGGGCAGTTTGTATTGCATTGTGAGGGAAATGGAGAGATACTGTCACTGGTCACTTCCAGAACGAATTTCTAGGTTTTTTTTTAATACCTGTGTGTTTCTAATCCCTTTTCCATCAGTGGCTCAGCTACTTTGACCATCTTGCTGTCTTTCAGAGTTGTTCACTGGGAGGAGAAATCTTATTTCCAGAAAGCCAGGAGATGTACATGCAGCCTAATGGAGTTGGTGGAGCTCCTGTTTCCCTAGGGGGCACAGACCTGTCCGCTGTACAGTGAAACAAAGACTTCTTCGGCAGCAAAGTCTGAAACTGGAACAGGGTGAGAAGCCAGTGCTCTGGGGAGGCTTTCTCAGCTGTGAGCAGAAAAAACTTCACCAGCATTGCCATCAGGGTTCTCTCTGTTAAAACCAGAATATAACTTGTTAATACCAGTACTGGAGGGGCTGGAATGCAACTGATAATTGTGAGCCAGGCTGCTGTGTTTATACACAGCTAAACTGTGTAAATGGCATGAATTCTCTCTCGCCCACAAAAAACCAATAGGAAAGCCTGTGCATAATTTAATTCTTAGAGTTACGGGTGGGTGGTGTAGTTAGTGCTCATCAATGTGACTTTATGGAAAATGGCTTTAACACAGAATAACCCCAGTTTAGGAGGAATAACTGCATTTGGCCAAATGCAAGTTGTTAGGCTCAGTAGTATCTGGAGTTGGTCCTTCAGTCTGATTTGTGCAGGGGGTCAAAGTAGAAGATGATCTGTTTTAGCTTAAAAATCCACAAATCCTCACCCTCTGGTATGTATCATCTGTACACTGTGGTAATTGACTCTCTTAGTCTGTCTGTATTACAAATTCAAGCCTGGAAAAGTTGTTGGCTTTCCAGGAAGGATCTTCTGGGTATTGACCTGGACCCCCTGGAGAGCCCAAGCAGCCACTCCAACATGTAACAAGGGAGCGCACAGGCTTGCTTTCCCCTCTGTGAATTGCTATGCGGGGATGGGATAGGGAAGAAGAGCAGCCCAAGCAGCCCAAGCAGACAGGCTAATTGTTGGCAGGCCATATCGTGGTGAAGCAGGAGCAGCCCTCTGTCTTAAGCTTCACTTTGCAGTGTCTGTGTAGCCCACGCAATAAAAAAGCCACCTTCTTTCCCCGCCTCCAATGTGCAATCTGTGTATGTATGAACATAGCTGTTTCCCACTGAAGTCTATAGGGAAAACTTCCTGTTAAAGAAAGATATTTAAAACCTACAGCCAGAGAATGCAATTACTTGGCCAGGTTAATTTTTTTTTTTTTGCTATTTTGCCTCTGTATTGTTCCTTGCTTTCCATGACGATAATGATGGGAAATCAATGTGTTAAGAGAAATGCTAGCATAATTGTGAGTTCAGAGTGAGATTTTTAGTCTCTCTCAGGCATCTGTGCCTTGTCTGATGTGTGGGGGGTACTGAGCCAGGAGCTGATAAACAAAATAGGCAGATTATTACTGCATCAAGTCTTACAGTTGCCCCCTTTTTTAAAATATATTTAATAGTCTTTACCCAATAACTGGACCTGATAACTAACTGTATGATCAATAAGAGAAAGCTTGTGCCCATACAGTAGCTTTGCAAGATCAGAGCCATAATGAATATTATTTTTGCTGAAAATTATTTAAGTCACATGCTGTAACATCAGCATGGGAAGGGCAGGTACGGTAGACATGAAGTTAAATGAAAGGCTACTTCAAAAAAATCTTGCCGTGGTAGTTTGCATTTCTTAATATTTTGATGCTACTGGGGTTTTTTTTTTTTAGTTATCATTAGAAAATCTACATTATTCTTATCATCTGAAGACCTCAGACAAGCCAGCATGCCTTGTAACTTGCCTGTAAAAGCAGCAGTGTTATATTCCAGCAATGACACTCACGGCACTGGCCAAAAAAAGCCATGGTGAGTGTTGCCTGGACAGCCCACCTCCTCTTGCCCTTGCTCTGAGGCTCAGTCCTGCATTACCTCTTGTAGGAATCTGTGTCAAGTGGGACTGCTGCTGTGTTACACGGTTCCCTCTCGTGATAGCAGCCACCTAGCAAAGAGGTAGGATGAATGAATCAACTGATCTGAAAGATTGGAAGGTATATCTAAAAATGTGCAGTGCGTCAGCCTGGCTTCTTTGCAACAGATCTCCTTAGATCTGTGATTTCCAGTCTGGCTCAGCCCATGTGTCTCTACCCTGTTACTGCCCTGATGCCTGAGGTGAGACCAACACAGCTTCAACAAGCAGTTGTGCTTCCTCATTTTGTCTAATTAATTGCTTAGATGAGATTTAGTCTGTGTTTCAACATCAGTTATTTTGGGTATAGCAGATCAAGTTTCTCCATACAGAACGGATGTTGCTTCCCAAAATTGCTTGTCATCCTCTGTGTTCACATTTTCCATGGGTGAGGAGAAGTCATTTGACTTTGTGATAAACAAGACTCTGAGCAAAACAGCAGTGCTGGCTTGTTATTTATTGACTGGTAATATCCTTCCTAATGCAAAGACCTCTGACGCTGCATACGCTCCCCAAGAGCTAGTTGCCCCATCAGCTGTCCCTTCTTATTGTTTGCTTCAGAGTCTGCTGATTAACCCAGTTTCTTAGGCTTTCCTTTCTTCTAGTTAATGTATAGCTGCAGTTTGCTTCCTGCTTTGCATCCATATACCAACCACAGTTTGCCATTTATTCTGCCAAATTTATAGCTTCATGCTCAACCAATAATCTGCCTAGGTAGCCAGTATGAATTATGTGCAAAATGCTATTTCCTAAATCTGGATGTGATTATCTCTCAACTATGTATTTCCAAAAAAGCACCTCCCTTCCAAAGAGAGCTGGTAAGCAAGGAAGGAGAGCAGGGGCTTTCCAAAAGTGTTTGTGCTGCTGTGCTCCCATATCTAGCAGGCTGGCTGTCCTCCTGCCTAGCCAAGCTCAGTGTGCCTCTGCATGGTTCCCTTGTATCGCAGGCTGCTGGGCTCCTGGTCCTCAGTGCTGGGCAGGGTCAGGGACTGGCTGGTCCGGGAGGTGACAGATCTGGGGAGTAAGGGCACCTGCCCCATGTACTTCGGTCACAACAACCCCAGGCAACGCTACAGGCTTGGGGAGAGTGGCTGGAGAGCTGCCTGGTGGAAAAGGACCTGGGGGTGTTGGTCGACAGCCACCTGAATATGAGCCAGCAGTGTGCCCAGGTGGCCAAGAAGGCCAATAGCATCCTGGCTTGTATCAGAAATAGCATGGCCAGCAGGACCAGGGAGGTAATAGTGCCCCTTGCACTCGGCACTGGTGAGGCTGCACCTCAAGTACTGTGTTCAGTTTTGGGCCCCTCCTTACAAGAAGGACATTGAGGTGCTGGAGTGTGTCCAAAGAAGGGCAACGAAGCTGCTGAAGGGTCTGGAGCACAAGTCTTAGGAGGAACGGCTGAGGGAGCTGGGATTGTTCAGCCTGGAGAAGAGGAAGCTGAGGGGAGACCTTATGGCTCTCTACAACTACCTGAAAGGAGGTTGTAGCGAGGTGAGGGATGGTCTCTTCTCCCAAGTAACAAGCGATAGGACAAGAGGAAATGGCCTCAAGCTGCGCCAGGGGAGGTTTAGGTTGGATATTAGGAAAAAATTCTTCACTGAAAGGGTAGTCAGGCCCTGGCACAGGCTGCCCAGGGAAGTGGTTGAGTCTCCATCCCTGGAGGTATTTAAAAGACGGGCAGACATGGTGCTTGAGGACATGGTTTAGTGGTGGACTTGGCAGTGATAGGTTAACAGTTGGACTCAGTGATCTTAAGGGTCTTTTCCAACCTTAAAGATTCTATGATTCTATGTGCATGAGCTGCCAGTTCAGCAGCTAGTACACAGGTACTTTCCAAACCAAAACTTTTTTGCATTCCAGTCCTGCTAAAAGGGAGGCCAGGAAGGAAAAGAAAACTGACTGAACAGGAGAGGAGCAGGGGGCAGGGGAAGGGGAGGAGAAGGTGAAGGTACCTTTCTAATGAAAAGAAAAGAAACCTTTTTACTTTTTTCCCCAGACATTGTATTTCCCATCATCCGAACTATTCAGTATATCAATTTATCCTATTTACTTGAAAAATTATACAATTAGGAAAATTAACATTTCCTTTGACTTGCTGATGGTAATACCTTTCAAGTGTGAGTTCCTATTTCCCATTCCATCCAAAAACCCCTCAATTTTTAAAAATTGAAAGGATTAATACAATTTTAACACAAGGAGAAATTGCTGAGTCTGAGTGGTGTTCTCTATTGGCACAGTGATTGCTTGTTGTACAAGAGGTGGCTACCCCCATACCAATTAAGATGAAGTAACCTGACATGCAGGAGATGTCCCACCTTTCCAAGCCAGAACCAAATGATCCATTGCTGCAGTGAAGCCTGGTTCCTGCAGAGCTCCTGCCTGGATGGGCTTCGAGGGAAAACAGCCTCATCTCCTCCAAGCTTGAGCAAGATGTGAGAAATCTCTCTGTGACTCAGTCGGGACGGCAGAGGCCTTGACCCTAGCCTGCTGGTTTTTGGTTCCCCCACAAAATCAAATCAGCTTCTCGGCCAAACAACTTCCTCCCCAAATCCAGTCCCCAACTCTTTAATTTCCCTTCACCAGGCCCACAGATGGGTTTTTTCCTCCCACTCCACCAGCAGGGGCTCCACACCCCTGCACATAGTGCCTGGGAGATGTTTGCTTTCACACTGACTCAGTTCTGCATCCGTCCCACCTCAGACCACAGCAGCCCTAGACCAAGAGTTAAGAAAACTGCTCACAACAAAACCTGAAGCTATGTGAAATCCGAAGGGTTTCTGGTGTGTGTAGCCCAGCCTGGGTCTGAGGTCAGGTTTACTGACAGGGTCACAACCCGTCCTAGCAGTCCTGCGCTGCTTGTACGACATGTGCTTCACCTTCCCCAGACCTTCTGGAGCTAGAAAAGTCAGGGCAGGCTGCAGAAAAGATGTCTTGTGTACAGATAACCACAGATATGCAGGCTGTGATCCTGCGTTGCGTAATGCCCGGCACCTCTCCAAATTAATCTGTTTTGCACTGGCTCCTTCCAGGAGGCACTCGGAAAGTGTGCCTTGTAAAAGGTTTGTCTCTGGGATTGGCAGCAACCTTTTTTGGACTCTCTGCTCCTCATGCTACGAGCCTTGTGTGGTTGTGTGTGGAAACATGATGTGAGCTCAACATGGTATATGTGGAATGCAAAATCAAGGCTGCTGTGTGATAAGGATCACCAGGGCACAGTTAGGACTCTCCGTCTGTCGTGCAGTATAGGGTTGCAGTGCTCATCTCGGTTACGCACAGAAGCAGTGTGCGGGTGGGCTGTGGAGGAGGAGTTGGCCCATCATCTTCCCTGTCCACCTCTTCTCCGTCATGCTGCACTGTAACCTGTTCTGTTTCTTGTAGCGAGGGGGTGGCTCTTCATGCTTTGCCAGCAGAGCTTAGTGAAGACGCAAGTGGAGCAGTGCTGGGTGTGCAGAATCGTTCCTGTAGTGCCCTGCCAAAAGTCCCTGCACTAGGTGGAACAGGCATCTTGTGACTTTCCAACAGTTTCACAATGCAGAGCAAGACGACGCTGTTCTTTCCATACCCATTCTGCATATTCAGATGTTTCCATCAGTGTCCTTTCTCACTGGGAGCAAAAAATTTTGCAGTAGGATAGGAAATAGGGAACTGAGATAGCAGCAGGGAGAGAGAGGGAAACAACTTGTCACAAAGTTTTTGCAATGCTTGTTCAAAAAGCAATTGACTGTGAAGCTATTTCCTACCATCAAATTCCCCTTGGTATTCAGTTTGTGAGCCCTGAGCTGGCAAAATGATGGTTACTTTCTTATGAGCATATAGAGGATTTAGGCACACACGCCTTGTGTGCTTTCCTTCATCCTGGAGCGTGATCTCTGCAGCAGTGTTCAGGCTTCAGAGCCAGCATCTTAAGAGAGTGGATTGAGCTCGGCTCCCGTTGAGATGCTGAAAGTCTTATCCTCCTGTTCTCAAACAATTGCTTTTGGAGGGTTACATACATCACAAAATGGCACAGTCATGAAAACATGATGTACACCATATATACTTTCACTGGTTGCTTTTGTTTCTAATAGCAATTTAGACTATTCTTTTTATTCTTTGTTTATCAAATTTTCCAATTGAAACAAAGGCAATTCTTTTTCTGTCAATTCAGAGCTGAAACACAGCCACAGAACCAGCACTGGAATATCTGGTGTTTTGCTCTTCGCACTGGTAACTGTGATGACCTGAATATAGCATAATGTTTCTGTGCTGGTTTAATCCCTGCTGCTGCTGCTCCATGGACTTCAGTATTAAAATACATGAATTTCAACAGGAAAAAAGATCCAGAAAATTTGTTTTTTCTAGCTGGCTGTAAAAGTCAAGGGAGGAAATGTCAGTAGGGCTCCATTTTAGGAAGCTACAGACAGCTGGACTGTATTTATGCTGTAGTAGGAGCAGCCACTCTGCTCTGGGAAAGCTGGGATCTGACTGAGGCTGTTCAGCCTCCAGGATTTGTGGGCCACAGCTGTATGGCAGTTTCTCAAATATTTATTTTTTTTCTTCAGTTTCCAAAGTTGTTCCTAAAAAGGCATTTGAAAATGTGAACAGGTAGTAAGTAGTCTCAGAAGTCAGAGGAGACAAGTGAGTGGGCTCTCTTTATGCAGAGGGAGATAAGGACAGACCAAAAGTCTGTCCTATCTGTCAAACACTGGCACTTTCTAATATGCTGGCAGCTTATGACGGGATTGTTTCCCAGAAAGTCTCTGTTCTGTCCCAATTAATCACCTACTGCAGCTCTAGGTCGATGTTGTGCCTAGTTCTGCAACCCCCCCATGAACAGCTAGGGCCGACTCTGGGAAAGTAAGATACCATAACCCCCTTTATTGCCTAAATGAGGGTTAAATAGAGCTCACCTTGCCAACTAGTGGTCTGAGCTTCACTGCAGGTCAGAAGTGGCAGGGAGACTGGAAGGTCATGGACCCCACGTTGTTCTGAGCTGCCCTGTCACTTCACAGGAGGTTTTGCTTGGGAGAAGCTGGCTGCTGCGTGTTTGATTGCTGCTCTGTTTTGGAAATGCTCGAAGTGGTGCAAAGCAAAAGATACACAGTTGTGCCACACAGCACGCGTTATCGGGGTGCCCTGCTCGCGCGTGCAAGGAGCAAATCTCTGTTGCAATTTCTTTATCAAACAGATCTGACACCCGTAGCCCTTCTGCATACCAAGTACTCTCCTAGGCCTGGAGACAAATGCTGTGGTGGTCTGTGTAGTCTATATAAGAGGCAGAAGGTTTTTTGAAGCCTACCAACTGCTGAATGTAAGCTTTAATTGGAAAAATTGAATGGCTTTGGGTGATACATCATATTGGCTGACATGCTGAGTTTCCAAGGTGCTTTTCAGGAGTATTTTATGGTAGCAATGCAACAAAGTTTTGGTTTTCATCTGTTTTTCACAGAAACCACTGTTTACTAAGTCTGCTTTTCTTTGGGACATTCTAGTTGCAAAACAGTTGTTTTGAAGAACACCGCCAAGCTGGGGTTTCTTGGGGCTTTTACTTGATAGCATTCTTAATGCTGCTGAAGAAATTAATCTCTGTTTCCCAGTCTTAGTCTTTGCTACCTAGAAGCTGACGCTCTGGTCTCCCCCAAGACTTGTTTTTTTAGTGAACAAATCTAAACAAAAGCCAGCTCTCCTGAAAGACTGGGCATTACGGGTCACTGCAGGCAGGCTGGGATTCCCCACGCCAGCCAGAGATATTGCCAGGCATCGCGCTGATGTCTCAGCTCAGGATTTTAGGTATGTGTCGGAGATTGCACAGGGAGGCACTGATAGCGCTTCGCAATGACACGCAACGGCAGCCTAACCACATGTTCCTGACGCAGCCCAAGATGGAAGAAATTGCGGTCAAAAGCTTTGCTTGACAGGATAGCTAAGTAGAAAATGTCACCTACGTGCAACAAATTACAGCCTGTCACAGTTGTTCTCCCCGCAGACCCTGACAGCTCTTGAAAGCTGAAATCATGTACCCTCCCACTTGTACAAATTCAAGCAAGTTGCTCCTGCTGTGCCACTGCCAGCCAAGTGCTCTCTCCAGAATTAGGCATTTTAATGTGGGAAGTGAAAATGGTGAAAGTTCTCCCCTTTCTGCCCTGCTTGTTCCTTATCTCTGAGAGGACAAGAAGCACTACCTCCTACCAAGGCAAAGGATTTCTCAGCTAGGCGAAATGATTTACAGGATGAATAACCACATAATGACGGGCATGAGACAAGTGCTAAATTTACTACAGCTCTGTACTGGCTGATCTTGCATAAAATGAAGCCATTTAGTAATAACTGTCGCTACACGTCCTGCTTCTGGATTCCTGCAAAACATCACTGTTGTTCCTTAGCTCTTACAAAATCAACCATATAGCTTTGGCAACAGTACTCAGAAACGCTGCCATCTCCCAGAACACTGGAAATATCCGTTGTTTGCCAGAAACAATTCCCTGGGGGTCACATAACATCTCTGCTGGGTGACAAGTGTTCCAGGTACTTGCGAAACATTTGCCTTGAAAAGCCGCAGTGATAACTGAGCTTTACAGGAAGGCCTTTAAGAAACTGCAGGAAGACTGGGTTCCTAATGCCTCTGGGCTTCTCCATCAGCATGAGTGATAATTGCTGTTGAATTTGGTTGAACAGGTTATTTACAAGTCCTGACATAATATGTATTTTCCTGAAAGTCTGATAGATGGAAATATGCCATTATGTAGATTTCAGGTGATGGCACGTTCTTGTTTTGGCCAGACAACAGCTCTAGGGGATTTTTCAGTATAACGTTGTTTTTCAGTTCCATGTCTCTTGATGAACGGTTGGTAGAGAAAGCAGTTTTTTGCAGGCTTAAAATTTGATCAGTGTATATGGACAGGAGAGCAGGACCTAGCATACCCAGTCCCACATTCAGTGGTGTGAGCCACCGAGCTGCTCTCTGTCTCAGTTTCTCGCTCTGTCAGATGGAAGTAGGGTTGTTTTTTTTCTTACCAGTCAGGGGAGCTGCAAGATGCACTGTTCATTTGTATTGGTCTTTGGAATCAAAGGTACTCAGCTACCTAAGGGCCTGGTTTGGGGTTCCCTGGAGTCAACAACAGTGGCCACTTGAAGCACTCCTAGTTACTAAGTAATAGTGATGTATTATAAACTGGGTGTATCAGCTACTACATAATGCTCAAGCTGAAACTTCTAAATAGCACCCACTTATAGCTCAAGTCCTGCATCTGCATTCAAGGGCTTCAGTAAACCTCTGGTTTCCAAAAGCACTGGGCTGCAGATATGATGGGAGATGATATAAGCTATCTAAATCTGCAGAAGATCATGCTGCTGAAATCCTAGCTACTGAAGGCTTTTTTTGCTTGAAAAGTCTTTCCTGAGTTAGTAAATAATAATGGTCACATAAGTCCAAAAATAAAAGCTAGGCTAGTCCTCATTCAGGTGGATGCATACATGGGTTTATGGACATGCAGAACTATTAATGATATACTATCTTTTTATCCAATTCTCCTCCTAGGATATTAGAATACTCTATTAAGCAGACTAAGTTAAACTTCTAGCTGTTGCTGCTCTCAGCTCAAAAATATAATTAGACAGGTCTGCGTAATAGTGTGATGGGCAGTTGCTGAGCTGACTTGGGTATGTTTCTCACAGTGTTTCTAAACATGCCACAGAGGCGTTAGTAAGCACAGGATAATTGGTAACAGGAACTGGGACAACAAGGTGTCTATTTCGTTGCTGCTTGACTAAGGACACATCAAACATTAGCTGGGTATCAGAAATGAGGAGAAAGATAACTGCTTTGAAAGAGTTCTAAATATTCTGCCTTCTAAAAGGGCTGTTTGGAACGTTTTCCTGTGTTTGAATGACCTCATTGTCATCTTAAAGAAACACCGAATGGAAGATTGTCTGAGTGTCGTACAGCGCATCGCAGATGAGGCAGAATCTACCCAAAGCTACGGCTGTCCAAGCGAGGCGCTGCCAGAATAGATCTGTCGCCCATCAGCAGGGCCGATTACACTGCTCCGTAGCAGACATGGAATTTCATCCCATGATGTCCCTTGCTTCCCAGTGCTAGTCATGGCACTCCTCATACTGGAGCTATAGCTGCTTTTTTTTTTTTTTTCCCTTGTTCTTTTTTTAGCTTGAAAAATATCTGGCATCTGGTCCCTGAAAAGGGTTCTGGAGCAGGTTTGGTGCAGCAGGTGACTGTAGCTGTAGCACGTGACTCAACGAAACCACCTGAGAGAGTGAATGAAACTGGAAAGTACCCAGAAGGGATATAAATTAATAGAGAAGGAGTGAGAATTTCTGATAACGGTGCACAAACCCTTTTTAATTAGACGATCAGTGGCTTTTGTATACCTTTACAAACAAGTTTCTGGATGCAGAATGCCTGTTGAGACATGCTTTTTTTTTTTCCTTAAAACCAGTTCAGACCAAAAAGGCAAAAGGCCATATTCTGCAGCCTGTCTTTGCGATTCCTGTTGCAACATGTATACCCTGGAGAGCAAATCTACAACTTCGCGGAAGCATTAACACCTTTTGGGGGAGTTTTATGTTCAGATCTCTTTCTTCCTGCACACATTACATATTCTTACCCCCTACAGAACAGGGCATGAAAGGTTTCTGGGAAACTGGGCTCTGCCTTTTCACAAAAAGAGGACAGACGTGCCCTGAAGTCCTCCTACACGATACCAAATGCTGTGCATTCAACAGACCTGCTGGTTAATGATCTTGCCCATAAGTAATGTTTTAACCATAGAGTAGCTTTTGTTTGCTTTAAAAGCCACAAAGCCAAAGGGGAAGTGTAGGAGAACGTGGGCAGGACGGTGGCCAGCAGCCTCATGACCTCATCTTTTTCCGCCACACGGGGATTGGTGGCCATGCCTGGGACAGGGTTTAAATTCCCTGAGGTTGGAGATGTCAGGCAGTCAGGGGACGAGGGGAGAAAGCCAGAGCTGCTGGAAACCAACTGGCTGGAGCTGCTGCTGGGATCACTAAGAGCGCTCCTGTCACAGCTGACTCCTCCAGCACCAGAAAAGGTAATTTTTTTGCTTTTTTACCTGACGTGTGCCATTCTGTCTGCAGCTGTAGTCAAGGAAGCGTTGGGCAGGAGATCTTTGAAAACTGCTTCACTGGACAGGGACATTTGATGTTTCTCTGTGGAAAAAGGTGTGCTTTTACAGGAGCAAGGTTGCTTTAGCAATGCAAGGTATTATACATAATCACAATTTTAAACCTGTGTGCTGATAGATGTCAGGAGGAGGTTACTGAAAACCCTGTCACTGAATCGAGTGCCGGAAACTCAAAGCTGGTACTTGAACACAGAAAGCTTCCTCCCTTGTGTAACCACTGCCTGGCAGCATCCCTGTTTCTCCTGGCAGGCTTGCAGTTTGTGCTGCAAGCCGCTGAATGGATGGGACACACACCCTTCTCTATGTAACTCTTGAAATTGCAGTACCTCTGATAGTGTCCTCTCTCAGGGCCAGCCTTACTGATTTATTTCAAATGTGCCCTTAGTAGCCTTTCTTTCCTGCTATGATTTACTAAAGTTCTAAATGCCTCTTGTTCATCAGCAAATCAGTTTAATTTCTCAGGGATGTTCCTTATCCTGGGAATTGGTCTGTCGGGACCAAAATTTGCTGTAGGTCAGCACTCCTAATTTCAGCAGGAATCACTCATGGATTAAATTCCTATAACTGCAATGTGAGCAGATATTTCACTTCATCTCTTGCTTGGAAACACAGGTTATTCTGTTCAAATTTCTGGAGGGGGAAATAAAGGTCTATCAATAAAAGCAGTTTATGTTCATATAAACTGAGTTTAGACACAGCAACTCCAGTTAATAACCCTGAAAACTAGTTTTAAAATAACTGAAAAGAGAATCCAAGCTGAGTTTGTCTTGCCCTGTCTCTTCTGACAAAATGATGTTAAACGAACGAAGATAAACCAAAGCTGATCATTATAGCACTCTGTTTTTCACAAAGCTTTTCCTTTGGCAGTGCAAGTCAGTAGATGACAGAAGGAGTCTGCTCGCCTTCTCAGTGTGGCTACTCTCACCACTGCTCAGCACTTCTCAGTACCTGGTTTTAAAATTTTTGTAGCTTTTGAGTTGCTAAGTCATTACAAAGCCAGCTGGGTGTGGGTTGGTGATGGAGGACAGAGGAAAGTTTGGCATGGGCAGGTTGAATCCTTAGCAGAGAGCTGATCTTGGCAGGGTGAAGTACACCAGGAGGAAGTAAAAGCCTATGGCACTTTTGTGGTATTTTACCTTGTTGGCTCACTGTTCCAAAACTATTTTCTAGGTAACATCACAATGAAGGTGGCAGTTCTGTGTTTATGCCTTATCAGCATCACCGCTGCGTGGCCAGTGAGTAAATCACAAATGCGTATCAGCAATCACTTGCATGTTTTCTTTGCATATTAGCAAGAAAATAATACTGACAAATGCTTTTTCTCTTTTCTCCCTTCAAGGTGAGTAAATCCAAGCAGCATGCCATTTCTGCCAGCTCTGAAGAAAAATATGTAAGCTCCTTTTGCCTTTCTATTTATTTTCTTCAATAAATCCTTTTTGATTTTTTTCTCTAATACGCATTGTCTGATACTTGTTTTATGATTGTAGCTGCTTGCAGAATATGTCCTCGCCTGGCTGTTATAAGCCAATTTCTCGGGTAGCCAAAGCAGAGAGCCACTGGCATCAGTAGACTTTTGCCATGTTAGGCATCCTGTTGTGGACTTCTGTTAGTTGTACCTCTGGACCAGCACTGGAAACCCTTTTTCATAATGAAAAATGTGTAAGCTGTCAGTTAAAAAGAGAAAAGGACTGTAGCATGGCACAACTACTACAACTCACATTCATTAGCGTGGGTCAGATGACAACACTTGGTGTTGGAAGAGCACTTTAATCCAATTCCTGTGATTTTTTGGAGTGGTGTGGGTGAGCAGTATTAGTCTTGTATATAGCTATTTGATTTACACTCCATCACCAGCTACTACCCATGTAAAAGCAATTCTTTGCCAAGAATCAGCTACTGCATTTTAGTTTAGAGTCTTCATGATGTGGGAGATAAATCACTCTTGGGAAAAGGACCTGAGAATTAGCAGAAACAATGTTCATTAGATATAATTCTAAATTTCACTCAATAAAAACGAGCTGTAGAAACTGATCTGAAATTGCCCAGGCTCTGCCAGTGGGAGAGGCACATCTTGTCTGTTATATTGTTTGGGTATAATGTTCATCTGGGATCACAGCTCGTTCTGAGTCCTTCCTACTGCAATGAATTGCTGAGGACACATCCTGTATAAAAGGAGTATGTATTGCAGATGCCACATCTGCCTGAAAACAGAGGTTGTGACGCAGGCAGATCTGCCTGCTTCTGTATGCTCCTTTGTGGATTAACCCCCCCTTTTTTTCTCTTGAAGGACCCCAGGGGCCATCACTCACACAGATATCGCCACCACCATGTGAATTCTCAGTCTTGGGAGAGTCTGCAGCATCCACAGAATGACCTGGCATCACCGCAGCAGGTATGGGCAGCTAACTGGAAGAGAAAGCAGAGCGTCTTTCAATGCCAGGATTTGCAAGTTAGGATTAAGTGCTTAAAGAATAGTGAACATGCTGATCAGCTCTACTGTATGTGCCTTTCTGTGCTAAGAGTGAGCTTTATGTTTTTTTCAGACTCTCTACTCTTCAGAAGAAAGCGTGGATGTCCCCGTACAACCGGTAGGTGTTTTGAAAAGCAAAATGTCAGTTGAGTGCTGCAGGGCAGCCAGTGTGTAGCAGCACTCATTTTCCTCAATCCAATGTGGTTCCTGTGGTAACATCTCTCCCTAAATAAAACAAAGCTTCAGGGAGGGTGAGGCCAATTCAGAGCAATTCATGCACGTAGCTCCTTAACAGTACATAAGCCCTGAGTGAGCAGGACAGATACCAGTCTGCACATCTCGCATATATGTTCATTTGCCTGATGCATAATAAATATTTTCTAGCACTTGCCTGACGTGTCAAGCAAGAGCCATGAAGATGTGGATGATGACGACGATGATAATGATTCCAATGACACGGATGAATCCGATGAGGTGGTCACAAGTTTTCCCACAGACATTCCAGTAACCGTACCCTTCCCTCCTTTCACACGGGGAGACAACGCTGGCAGAGGTGACAGCGTGGCCTACAGGGTGAGGGCAAAAGCCACAGTCGTGAAGTCTAGCAAACTCCACAAAGCTGCAAAAAAGGTAAATAGCGCTGAGCAGTGGTACTTAGCTTTTTGGAAAAGGGTAGTGAACTTGAAAATGGACATGGTATTTTATGGGAGTCAGTTGTGAAAAGGATTGTGGGGGGAAAGTAGGCATAAGTGAAGCAATGTATTTCCTTTCTCTGGATACCCCAGATCAGGGGGTATCGATGGCCAGAGCACTGTTGATGTGCAGGAGTGTAGCCTTCTGCTGCAAGCTATGCAATACTGCAACTTGCATTATCATGATGTACTTGCACACATGAAATCCGAAGCCAGGATCAAACTTGAGTTTCTCGTAATGCAACAAGTTTGTGTAACTGCATAAAAGACCACAGTGTCCCCAGGCAGAGATGTATCATGCAGGCTTTGAGAGTCCCTGCGGCCTACGCAGCCTGCTTTGGTGCAGTACGGCAGCACCTGTTGACAGATCAGTTTGTCAGGAGTGACAATGGCTCTGTCTCGTTTTGTTCTCTAACACAGCTCGTTGTGTATGACGCCACCGAGGAGGATGAGAGTGCCCTGGATGCAGACAGCCAGCAAGCGGGGCTCTCACGGGAGGATCCTGCTGCCCACTACGCCCTGGGGAAGCATGCCATCAGCAGGGAATGGGCTGACAAGAGCCACGGGCAGGACAGCAGCGAGCTGGACAGCAAGCAGCGTGACCGGAGCATGGAAAACGACAGTCGGCAGAAATTCGACAGCCATGAGGTGGAAAGAGATGATAGCAAGGCTGGTGTCAGAGGGGATAGCCACCAGAGCATGGAAAGCAGGGAGAGCCAGGCCCACGTTTCAGCTGAGATCCCCGACGATAACAGCAATCAAACGCTGGAGAGTGCTGAGGATGCTCAAGATCATCAGAGCATCGAAAATAACGAAGTCACCCTTTAAAGGGAGACAAATGCAATGTTTCCCTTCTTTTTTCAATTCCTACCTAAGGGGAGGGGGGAAGTAGCTTCATTTCGGGTAACCGTTTGTACATGTAGAGCGTGTGGTGACTTCTCGGGTTCGGGGGAGCTTCTTTACCCGGTGGCCTCCCCTCGGCTGCCAGCAGTGCCGCACGCCGTGCCGGCCTGGCGGGACGCAGGCGGCGGCGGTGGGGGGAAGCGAGGCGAACACTGTCGGACACATGGAGCGAGCGCTACCTCTCTGGCATGCTGCTCTCTGTACTGCCAGCCTGTATTTTGCTGTAACTGGATTTAAATAAAAACACAAAACCCTGTACCCGTGGTCTTCGTTACTGTTTGCTGGGTTGGGGTGTGAGGGGGGGAGCCTTCTGGCTGTGTGAAGAGCTTTAACACCTCTCCTTCTTAAAATGATATGAAATAGCTGTTCCCCCGCAATTTATTAAGTGGTTAAAACCCCTCTGCGGGGCCTCCTTCTGCTGTTACCGAGGGTGAGAGGCGAGCTGGCCTCAAACACCCGGCGCCGGCCCCTGCGCCGCTACCACAGAGGCGGCCCAGGGCTTCCCTCCTCACGGCCCGGCTCGGCGCTTCAAGCCCCGGCGGGGAGGAGGCCCCGCGGCCGCGCCCCTCTCGGAGGAGACCGGCAGGGAGGGAGCGAGGCCGCCGCCGCGGGCGGGCAGGGCAACTACATCTCCCTCCGTACCCCGGGCTTTCCGGGCCGGCGCCGGAGGGCGGGGAAGGGGCGGAGGCGGCGGCGCCCCGCCCCGGGCGGCGGCGGCGGGCTGATGGCGGGCCGCGGCGGCTGCCGGCGCGGGCGGGAGCAGCTGGAGCTGGAGCGGCTGGGCGAGGCGGCGCGGGCCGGCTCCTGCCCGCCGTCGCCGCCGCTTTCCGCCTGCTCGCGGCAGGCCTGGAGCCGGGACAACCCGGGCTTCGAGCCCGAGGAGGAGGAGGCGGCGGCGGCGGCGGGGCCGGTGCTGGAGATGGACGTGGAGTGGGGCAGCCCCGCGGCCGGCGCTTCGTCGTCGTTGGGCAGCGGCGCGGCGGGTCAGGGCGGCGGCGGGCGGCGGCAGCGGCGGCTCCCGGCGGGGCGCGGCGGGGCGGAGGCGCCGAGCCGCCCCCCGGTGCCGCCCGAGGGCGCCGCGCCCCGCCGGGCTGCCTGGGCCAAGCGCCTGGCGCGGCGGCTGCGAGGTGAGAGCCTCTGCCCCCGCCCGGGCCCCGCCGGCGCTGGGCTCCCAGGCTCTCGGGGCCTGGGGCTCGGCTGCCTCTTCCCGCAGGCTGTCGCCGAGAGGAGCGTTCATGAGTTGCTTGTGGTCCCTCTTGCCGTTTCTTCCAGCCACCCCTTTGCTGCCTGTCCTCTTTTTCCTCTACCCGCGTTCCTTTCCCATCTCCCGTCTGTCCACCCGTGCTTGCCCCTGCCTGCGTCCCCAGCTCTTTGTGCACATCCACGTTCTGATCTCTGTCCTGGTTGTGCCCCCAGCACGCACGAATGCACAGACACCGCTCCCTTTCCTCTGGAGCACAGAGCTCTCTGCCCCCCCGGCTCTTAGCCCTGGCTGCTTTCTGTGTGAGAGACTCTCCCGAGTAGATTTTGGATACATGTGGCTTTTCTGACCCAACACCAGGTCTTTGGAGAGTTGGAGCAGAATACTTGCCTTTCTCTCTTTTTCAGCATCCTCTGTCCTACAAAAGAGGTGGTTAGGGTGGCATTCGTGCTTAGCATGGGATTGCTGGGAGGGTGTTTTACTCGTTTCTGCTTTTCAGCAATATTGTGCAGTGCCTTGGAGCTGCCCTTGATTATTGGGAGCTGCCTGTTGACGCACCGCTGGTGACCAGGGACATAGTTTGAAGCGTAAGCGAGAGCACATCAATTGAGCATTTGGAGTGTCGTTCTCGGCTTGCTGCATTAACTCGGCACTGAGCTGGCCCTGTACGGGGTCGATTTGACGCAGCAGAGAAAATGGTGGATGGGGAGTTCTTTGGATTCAAGCTTGCAGGAGCACGTGTGAGAAACCCCCCTTCCTTTTCAGAGAAGCTTAAAATGTCAGCATCAAATCGTGAGGATTTTAAACGTAGGATTTGTTTAAGTGTCAGACAAAATCTTTATAGTTATAAAGCTGCAGGAAAAGTAAACCATATTTAGAAAATATTCTTCTTTTAGAAGAAGAAACCTAGTGGTGGACTTGGCAGTGTTAGTTTTACGGTTGGACTCGATGATCTTAAGGGTCTTTTCCAACCTAAATGATTCTACGATTCTAAAATGTGAATTTTCTGAAGTGATAGATAGTACTGTTGCTGGCTGGCACAGCATCAGCAGAGGTGTCAAAATTAACTTGATTTTAACCAGGGACTTGTAAATTAGGCTATTGTATGTCCTGTATGTCTTCACTTTGATTTTCATGTGCATTCAAAAATCATTTGCCATAATGATTTCCCTGACTTCAGCTGTCTTGCACCAAAATAAATCCCTCTTGATCACTGCAGTGTTTTACTTGGATGCAAGTCAGACTTGCAGAGATTATGGAATAGAGCATGTTTTCTTTCCAGCAGATTTTATTGGGAGAGTGTTCAATGAACTAAGTCACTTCATAAAAAGAGACCAGAATGGCCAGGAAAAGGTATCGATGATAATTACGTGTTGTGCATGAATAGACAGTGCTCTGTTTGGAGTCTTCAGTGGTGTGTTTAGTTCAGTCTGTCGCTGAGATATGTAAATGCCTAGGAAAAGAGCTGCTTCACATGGAGAAAGTGAAGTCCTTTTATAAAATTGCTTATTTAAGTAGACTGTTCAGATACTCCCTTCGTACTAGTTGTTGCCAAGAAGGAACCTCGTGTATATGCTTTTAACTGGTGAAAAATAGTGGTGTTTGAACATGAGATGAGTGACATCATGATAACCTGGCACAAGTTGCTACTGTTTCATCTCGGTCATGGTTTCTGCAGCAATACTCAGATTATCCACACTAGGACTGATTTTGATGCTGGTTTCTGAGCCATTTTGAACCTGAAGGCAGAGCTTAGTAACGTGTGGTTTGTGTAAGGAAGGTCGGCGTATTTGCAGATGGAAAGAAAGTCCATCAGACAGACTTCCCCTCCTGCCCTGCCCTGCCATGAGGTATCATTCTTACGGAGGCTTGGTAAAATGCTTTGTTGAATCATGTATAGTTCCATCTGCATCTACAGCTTAGCGTTGGTTTTGGGTGGAGGAAGGTTGCTTACTTTAGTATGCTTTTTTTTCTAGTAGTTTTTTTGTTTCTAAGCCTATATATGTATTTGCACCTTGTTCAGCTGGGCAAGCAGCAGAACCAAGAGGGGTTGGGTTTTGGTGAAGCTGCATGCTTGCTGAGCAGAGTGAGTGCAGCTGAGCCTTCAGCAGCATCAGCATCAGGCAGATGTTGCCAGAGGAGATGTTCTGGCCCTGCTCTCATAGACAGATCCCTTGCCTGTCCTGCTACCTAAACGCAACATGTCTTGGGCTAGAATAACCAGTTTGGGAGCTGATGCACATCCATAGCTTGAACTTTTAATTTCTGCTTTCAGGCTGAAAGATGAGGACAACCTTTGACGTGGTAACATTATGCATCCTTTGGACTGGTGTGGTTCTCTTGACACTACAGGGTGTGAGCCTATTAATCAAGCATGCGCTGTGTGGAGAGTGGTGCAAAGTTACACGTTCTTGCAGTGCAGGAAAACAAAAAGAAATATTTTCAATAATGGCCATGGACCAAGCTGCCTCTTGCTGTTCGAGACAGTCAGTGTACACTGGTAGTATTCTATTTTTAGCTGTAAAATGAAAAGACTTGGTTTCATGTTCTAGGAATGTTTGGAGCAGATTTATCCCTGTGGTTACTGTCCACAGTTTCTGTTGATTTCTGGCCTGTGTACATTTTGTGTTTATAGGCAAGTGTAGCTCAAGTTACTGTAGTAGACAGATCCTTTTCTGGCTCTTTCATGAGAATGTCACCATTAATTCATAGGCACGGTAAATGGCTAGCTATGACTTTCGTGCTGTGGAGGTAGTGCAAGGTGCTGTACTTGCCTGCTGCATAGGTAACTAACCTTCTCTGAAGAATGTGATTGCTGCAGGCTACCCAGCAAAAGGGCTGATTTCAAGCCTGAAATTAATACAGGGCACTTGAAGGATAACTGGGGTTTTAATACTGGAAAGAGCACTCAGTAGTTCTTTTGACATTTCATGGATAACCGTGAGGATCTTTGAAGACTGGAAAATGGCATACTCAGTTTTATTTCAAGATGACTAGAGGAAAGTTAGCATAGATTTATTCAATGAAATTCCATTTCACTAGACAGAATTCAACCAGAGGGATTAATCCTTTGGATATCATGAGCGATAGTGTTACCATGGCTAAACAAGCTGCCACTTATCAGCTGAGGGATACTGAATGACAGCTTTTCTTGCTGTCAGTTGTGAAATGAAAATGTAGAGAGGATTTAAGGTAAAGGGATTTTGGTAATTGCAACTAGCAGAGAGACTGTAACAGGAGTTACTGAGTGAATAGAAAGTCAACTACTTCAGACTATCTGTATTTTGGGTTCTTCTCTTTGCGGATTCTTTTCAGATTCTGATGTGAGTCTCTGTGAAGTAGCTTTAGTCCCTCTAGTTTTGCAGATCTCTTCAGCAAACATCCCAGATGCTATGGGGAGAGCAGGGGATGACTATTCAACTCTGTTAAGGAGAAAGTCATCAAAAGTTTTGAAGGGTAAGAGCAAAGTCCATCTCCAGAGCCAGGCTGGAAAGGTAATCTGCCCCTCAGAGCTGTACTTGGTCACCCAGTGCTACTGCGTCCTCATGCGCGTCGATACTAAGGAGTGCACGTAGGGTATTTCTTGAAAGATTTTCTTAGTTATTGTTAAATGTGAGTATCAAATATTGTTTCCAGTCACTCGTTAATTGTTACATTTACGAAGAATGCACCATGACATTTTTACTGAGTTGAACTAGTGCAGGCTCCGATTGTACCTTACTAAGGAATGTGAACTAAGGATTGTGAGACTGTTTTGTTGTTTTGGGACAGAGCACCTTTGCCTGAGGGTCACTTCCCTCTCCTTCCACCAGCCCCATTCTTTCCCCAGCACCTGAATTTCTGTGTAGGCAGATTAGTTAGTGATATGTATGTGGGCTTGAGCGCTTTCAAAACTTAAGACTTTTACATAAATCTGAATTACTTTATATGCATTCTGTACCTTTTAAACTTGGCTTTATGATTATGTAGGTATATGTAATTACATATACATTATATATATTACATGTATATATTTATATAATATTTTATATATGTGTAAACAGAAAGATTTTAATTTCCTGTGTTACCTAACAAGCTAGACTTTTTATAGTAAGGTGAAATTTCATCTGTTTTTTTATTTGCATTTGATCATTATTTTTGATAACTCTTCTGAGTTCATATACTCTTTGAGTAAGCTGTTTGGGCTACAGAATGAGTATGAGAGCATTGTTAGTTGCAGATTTGTTTGATAACTGAAAGAGTACATAGATTCTGTCAAAAAGTTGATGAATAGCAATTTCATATAGGGAATGAACTGAAAATGATTAATCGAGGCCAGAAATGAAACGGTTTTGGTGCTTGCAATAGATGTCAACTTAAATCCAGCACTGCTTACCACCACTATTCTTGATGCATCTAAACCAATATTCTAATACGGCAAAAAGGGAAATAATGTACCTGTCTTCTAAAAACGTGGCAACTAATGAAAGCTTCAAGCTAGCTGACAGGCAAATCCAGAGTTCGTGTAACACAAAGATCATTGTATGATCTCTGGTGCTGTGTGGGTTTTGGTGTTTTGTTTTTTTTTTAATTCACGTGTAACTTTCTGTTCCTTGCTGACTTCTAACAGTATTCTAATATGACAGAATTTGAGCTCGCAATCTTTCTGCTCGCCACATTTCTTATTGGTGAGTAATGTGCTGACAGCCGGGACTCGGCTCTGTTGCCAGCTGAGCTCACTGGCTGTTCCAGCCTTTTCTTCCTCTCTTCTGTAATGTTTTCCTGCCTTTATTATGAGGTTGCTAGTGCAACGTAGTGCTGTGTTAGAGGCTGAATTTGTTGAGTTCTTTATTATTAGTGACTATGTAAATGTTCTTGGTTTTGTGTTTCTGTCTTCAAGAATGACCTAATGGTGAGGATTTGGCATTCTGTGTAGTAAAGCTGCAGTCTTTATCTGTAAATTTTCAGACTTAGCCTTAAAGAACATCTTTGAAAAAGCTCTCTTGTTTTGGGGGCTGACACTAGTGAAGGTTCTAAGTTACTCATTAAGGAGTGCGAACAGAGGTTAATGCTAAGACTATTAGTGCTTGCTGTGCCTGTGCAAGAGAAGTTTCCTGGTTGACTTTGTAGCTAGGTCACAACTTAAAAACATGGTAGCTGAAAGGCTTCTAAAACATCCAACACATTATTTTTTTTCTGAATAAACCTTGTATTTGCAGGTAGAGGGAAGACCTTCCTTATCCCTTTGTTAGCAAATGAAGTTCTGCGGCAGGCAGATTAGCCCTTCGTCAGTCTTAGTCTTACAGCAGTGGTTGCAAAGCCACTGAACTCTCACTTCGTTGTCAGCTTTATAACACATTGTGGCTATCCCTTGTTACTGTTCCATTTGACTTCAAATTACTCTGGTATGTTTGATGGGTCCAAGAGTTTTTCCTAGGGAGTTTGAGGTTACTTTGTTTCCATCTACTGGGAATGTAAAGGATGTTTTAAAAGGTTGGCTGTTTAAAATTCCTGAAAAGGAAAAGGGTGGAAGTTTGGTGCAGCTCTGTAAGAGTGAATTTTTATTTTTCTATGCTTTCTCTCCCACTATAAACTAAGGTCAGATTGCCTTGCTTTATTTAGGCTTAAATGAGGAGAAGTTCCCTGAAGGTCGCAGTTCTGGTCTGAGCATCAGCAGCTGTTCCCAGCTTTTTTTTCTGTTCTGTATTGGGCACAGGAAATAAGGATGGTGGTTACTAACTGCTTTCTGTTCTCAGGTGGTTGTTTCTTTTAGGGACTGCATTTAAAAGATCCTTTTGCTTTCCTGTTACCCTTTTGGAGAGGATCACCAAAGTTTAATAACTTCTCTTATGCTGTCTTCTTGAGAATGTCAAGTATAACATGAAGCTAATCACGGGTGGAGATAGTTCAGCTGATGCACTTGCTCAGTTTGACAGCTAGACCGCGGTTGCTCATTTAGGCCACTGCTAATGTTTCAGCGATAACTGTTTGTTGTGCAGGGAAAGAAATAGTAGAAATACTCACCAAGATCCCTGCTGTGTCTCTGTTGGACATGCCTTGCCTATTTGGGAGAGGAAGGTTACAATTTGTTTTCTTTAAAAATATGTTTGACTGACGTATCCTCCTTTCAGGTAGAAAGACTACTAAAGAAAGACTACTAATAAAGACTACTAGAAAGACTACTAATAAAGATTAAATACTGAACATGCATTTTCATTCATCTAACAATGCTTTTCATATTAAAAAAAAAAACCACTGCACTGCATTTCTTGAAGGATGGCTGTCATGTGGGTGTCTTTGTATACTTGTATCTGTTTTTATACCATGTGGTTTAAGTGACAGCACTTCTGGCAAATCTTCAGCAGATTCTGTTAGAGTTCTGCTGAGCTATTACTAAATTATTATGGTATCTCATGAATAGCTAATACTGCCTCAGGCCCCATTCAGCCTGCGGAAGGGCAACCCAAAGAAGTTGTTCTTGCTTGAACTTGGATCAGTTTAAAATTCATAGAAGAACCTGCAGCAGACATGACATAGGTTAAGCTTTCAAAACCACTTAACTTATTATGTCACTTGTGTATCTAGTATCAGACATCTCTTTATATCATTATATATATTTTCCTTTTAAGGTCTGTGGGGGACAAGACTCATGGAAGAAAGCAACACCAGCAGAGAGCAATACCTGAAAAGTGTTTTACGGGAGCTGGTTACGTACATGATTTTCCTTGTGGTCTTGTGTGTCTGTAAGTACCGTTCAGCATTAATGCATCCAGTTCTGTACTATCTGCTTGCTATCTGTGATTCCAGAATGAAGGTTGTTTCAGTGACGTGGGAGAAGACTTAATGGGCAGGTGTGTAGGCAAATATTTGGAATTAAATCTTTCTCTTGTTTCTGTGCTTGGATTGTTGCTTGAGATTGAAAATACCGCAACTTTCTGTGCCTTAACAAGTAGTGATGCTGGAGCACAGATAGTACAGGGTGTTTAGCACAGGCCTCACACAGCACCATGAACAGTTGTGGCATGTTTAATGTAACGGTTCTGAGAGCGGTCTTCTTTTCTGGCTTTGGGAACTTGAAGCCTTTATACGATTCTATTTCAAGATTTCTAGGGTTATTTAAGTTAATAGTCAAAACAATGCATGTTCATTTATTTGCATAAAAATTAGCAAGACAATGCAAAATAGAACTTACTATGGAGTTGTGAAATAAATGTTTTATTCCGTTACTAGGGAGTATAACAACAAAATCTGTATGCGTTGAGTTAGCATATCTTTGGAAAGCCGATATGTTTCAAGCCTCCAATTTTTAGTGTGGACAGTTCTGTTCTAAATGCCTGAAATGTCAGTGACGCTTAAGTTGTCGTTTATGATCAGTTGTAATAGGACAAGGTGATGGTTTTGGTTTTTGTGAGAGAGAGTCTTGGAGTGGAAAAGAAAATGCAAAACTACATTGGTTAGACTGGCACCTTGCTTGTGTGGAGTAGAATTACTAAAAAAACCCCAAACCCCAAACTTTATACTGTTGACAGAACTGTTTTGGTGTTGTACTGCAAGCATGGTTATATACTAATTATCATGGATTTTTCCTTCCCGCATCCTTCAAGAATGCTTAGTGCAGGTTTATGGACAAAGTAGTGCAAGACTGATTGTGGATGATATGCTGTACCACCAGGAGAGGCGTAGCAGTGAGGGACCTAAATTAAAATAAAGTGAAATTGCTTTCAGCAGGAAAAGTTTCACTGCAGGCTCTTTACAATTTGTTTTGCTGTAGAAAAAGATTTTTGGTAACAGAAAAAAGGAAAACTATAGTGTGTTAAATATCTACAGATATTGCTAACTCCTTAGTATTTTTTTAAGTACTGTCCTTTTTAATTTTACACGTAAGCAATAACCATAGGACAGACTGGTCTGTGGCTTGGCATCCCCTAGGAGAGAGCTTTCCAGTGCAGGCTAAATGCTATGGGCTTTTCTTGTACTCTTGTGTTTTGAGAGTACGTATTTAGAGAGAATCCAGGTATTGCACAGTCATGTGATACATTCCATGTGCCACAGCAGAAATCTATTAAAAATAGTTCTTGTTCTCCAGTTGCTAAAGAAAACTTCCTTGTGATAAAATATTTTTATAAAATTGTCAAAACTGATGGAAGTTGTTCAGTGTAGACTTAATCTTTCAGGCTTCTCGTGAGTTTTAGCCATAAAATGGTTTTAAGTATTTATAGGCAGTAACGGTATCAGTGCCAGAGACTGTTCTCTCAAGGCTTTGTGCGTCATTTTATAATTTATGCTCTGTGGTCCTCAGCCAAATGCTTGGCCCAGTGTGAGGAAAAGAAGTAATATGGTGTCATTTATTTTCTGTGGGGAGATTCTCTTAGAAGCACTGCACATCTTGGGTGGAGTTTCGTTGTCTAACCATAGGTGGCTAATGTCATTCGCAGTGCCCTGCGATATCCTGGTTGACTGTCGTTATCTGCTCAAGCAGGGCATGGTTCTCCTGAGATCTTGTGCCATCCGTGCCAGCTCTCTATGGATGCCTCGGGTAGCACAAGTCACCTAAAAAGGCACTAGCTGCCTCTCTGCAGGCTGCTGAATCCTGCCTTTGTTTTTCTTGAAGTTACCTTTTGTAGAAGCATTAATAATAGAATGAGGTGTGGGAAGGAGAACTGAGTATTTTAAACTGACTGATCAGTCTGTTCTTCACTGCTTTTTGTATTTTAATCACAGTTGACAGACAAGTGCTGCTTGGTGTGGATTTTGTTTTGTTCTGAAGATTAAACTTTTCAGGGCAAAATCTATACAAATACAACCTGATGTATTCAAAACAAAACAAGCAAAGTACTCTTTTTTTTTTTCTCCTTTTTTTTTCTTCTTCTTTTTTTTCTCTTCTCTTTTCCCCCACCCCTTTACCTCTCGCTCCTTACCAAATCTTTTGCAGTGACTTATGGGACAGTGAGTTCCAGTATGTACTATTACACAAGGGTTATGTCACAGCTCTTCCTGGAAACACCTGTATCAAAAATGGAGAAAACTGATTTCAAAACTTTGTCTACAATGGACGACTTCTGGAAGGTAATCAAAAAACAATTTTTTATCTCTCTGTTGCTGTGATTTGCTTGTCCTGTCATGGCCTGTAAATTTAACCTGCAGGATATTTTTTCTAATGCGGTGGGGGTTATGCATGAAGATCTCTGCGCACAGTGTCAAAGCTATGGAACAAAGCAGGCCTTTAATATGTGAAAGTTTAGAACCTAGGTAATGCTAGTGGGGCAGGACAAGGTTACAGAATGTCTTTGGAGGACAGGTAACAGTAAGGCTATGTCAGAAAAATTTAACTGCAATTCTAACACGTCCACAGAATGAAGGTCTATAAAAACAGTGCTGGAAACATGCAAACTAAAATTCTGTCTTCCTCCCCAGTTCACAGAAGGCCCTTTGCTGGATGGTCTTTACTGGGAGATGTGGTACAACAACAAAACCATGGCAGAAAACAAAAGCTTCATTTATTATGAGAACCTGCTCCTAGGGGTGCCTCGCATTCGGCAGCTTAAAGTGAGAAATGGTTCGTGCTCAATACCTGAAGATTTAAAGGATGAAATCAAAGACTGCTATGATGTCTATTCTGTAGCTAATGAAGATACTGCTCCTTTTGGACTTCGAAATGGAACGGCGTACGTAGTATTCCTGTAGATAATTTTTTTTTTTTTTCCTGACCTGGGTTATGCTGAATTTCACAATAAGTCACTTGGCAGAGGCAACTCTGCATTTGCTGTATGTTCTGTCTGTAAAGCCAGGTAAATCCAGACCAGCTGCCAGTTCTGCTCATGGAGAAACCTTGCCGAACTTGGAGAGCACTGTGCTCTTGATCCACTTGAGTTTAGGTGCTGTCATTGTGCGATCGGTAGCTGTTAGGCATGGGAGACACGCTGTGGTCTGAGTGCAGCACTGCAACTCGTGAGCACCTGTTCTGTAATTCCAGATTGGATTACTGCAGTGGGTTTCACTGAGTTGTCTTCCCTGGGTAAAAATGGGAATAGCACTGCCTCTCTTGGAGGACGATGTGTGAGTTGAACTTTAAAAGGTTTTGGGGGTGGAACGTAACTATGTAAATGCCAATTTTCTTTCTTTCCCTGAGGACAGAAGTTCTGTGTGA
Source organism: Theristicus caerulescens (assembly GCA_020745775.1). NCBI lineage: Eukaryota > Metazoa > Chordata > Aves > Pelecaniformes > Threskiornithidae > Theristicus > Theristicus caerulescens. The sequence goes on from CM036563.1 coordinate 65,734,386, forward strand.
GAGGATTGATGTGTTCTCTTTTCACAATTAATATACTTGTGACCCATCTTTCTATCTTAATTTTGTTGTGTTAGTCAAAGGAACTTTGTAAGCTCTTTCTCCAGGATACAAGTATCAAAACTTCCTACAAGTACCTCTTAAATGAAAGCAGCTTTAAGTAACTGATACGTTTTTTCAGTCAGGTTTTGTTGGTGTCCGTTTTGTTAATTGTAAATTGAAAGTGGAAAGACTAATGTGCTCTGTTTCACTTACTTCTGAACTAGTTGGACGTACACCAATGAGAAGGATTTGAATGGGAGCAGCCACTGGGGCTTGATTGCCACATACAGTGGGGCTGGTTATTACCAAGACCTTTCAAGGACCAGAGAAGTGACAGCTGTGCAGATTGCTAGCCTTAAGAAGAATCTGTGGCTGGACAGAGGGACCAGAGCAGCTTTCATTGATTTCTCCGTATACAATGCAAACATCAACCTATTCTGCGTTGTCAGGTACGAGCAGAACCATGACAGTGTTCAGACTGCACAGTGTAGGTTGTAGACTTGGGGTTTTCTTGTGATTGCTTTGTTTTGAGGACATGGGTAAGCATATGTTTTGTATAAAGGAGACAGACAACTGAAGTGGCATGCCTCCCTGTCAGAGAAGTAGGACTCCACATGGCAGCTGCACTCACCATCTGGAGGCAGTTCTGACTTTCCTGATGCCACAACGGCTTGGGTGCAGTTTGCAGGTGACTTCTCTAGTGAGTTGGTTTAGTAAAGTAAATACATGGATATACAACATCAGTCTTTAGTTTAGACAGCATGGAACAGATGCAGATGAAGACAGGTCTTTCTGTCTCTGTTTTCTCGCTGTTCCTGAAATGCTTTGGGTTTTAGTCAAAACTGAGTGTGGTTGGGTTTACACCTTCTGTCCTGTGTAGTGTCTTCTCTGAATCATATGTGGACTTTTGCCTGTTTCCATTATTTAAATAATTATGTGAATAAACCCATGTATCTTTTAGTAGTGCTTTTCATCAACACTGTGTAAATGAAATTTTTTTTTCTTTGCCTTTTTTTAAATGCAGGTTGTTAGTGGAGTTTCCAGCAACTGGAGGCCTTGTTACATCTTGGCAGTTTCAGCCAGTGAGGCTGATTCACTACATCTCCACTTTAGATTTTTTCCTGGCAGCCTGTGAAATGGCATTTTGTCTTTTTGTTCTTTATTATATGGTGGAAGAGATCTTAGAAATTCACATTCATAGACTGCACTACTTCAGAAGTCTCTGGAATTGCCTTGATATCCTTATCATTGTGGTAAGTAATCTTTATAATAAGGCTAAAATTGCTTTCTGAAATGCACTTTGTGGGAGATGTTAATGATTCAGTATACCTATTGTGGGTTTAAGGGATAGGGCCATCGTTAGGAAGGATACTTATGGACTATTGGGCAATTCAGTCCGAATAAGACAATTTTAGTCTGTGTGGTAACATTGATGTGTTTTGCAAACTTGCTTGTTCTGTCTTCAGTGGTTTCAACCTTCGCGTCCTGCTGAAAAGTTTAGAGTATTTGTCCAGTGTACTTTTTCACAGTTTTTGTCTACAAAGGCACAGCCGTTATGGGAGGTAACAAACTTGCCCTCATTTCTCTTCTACATATCTGATACGGACTATTGCAGTGGCTTTCAAGTAAGAAAATCACCCGCTTTAAAGTAGCGATTTGCATTTGGAGGAATGGGACTGGGATTTGAATATGTTTGCAAAGAACCAGAAAGAGATTTAATGTGGTATTAAAATACTCACCAGCTAATACCAGGTTTGAGGAAGTGTCTCAAAATTGTAGAGTGCTAGCAGCTGTCAAGGCTGCTTTCTTGGTTAAGTGGACAGTGTTGCACATCAGTAATCTTGGTGTAGCAGAAAATCTGAGCTTTGAATTTAAAGCTACGTAATATAATTCTCTAGGGACTTACATCAAGCTGTGCTTACTGAAAGTATACAAAGCCAGCAGGGCTGAAACAGTTCCAGTTCCACGCTTGTTTTGTATCTTCAGGCTTGGACAAATCAAAGGTTTAAGTCTTGAAGTTAGTATCTGTAATCTATAGAAATCATACTTGCATCACAGTGCTTTGTAAATCAAGGACCATTTAGGAGGATGTTTACATGAGCTGTGCGCCGTTTGTTATACTTAATGGCGGAGGGGGGAATAAGATGCTTTCCTGTTACAGTCAGTGAAGTGTATTCAAGCGCGAGTGTAAAATTCAGTTCACAAAAAGGGTCAAATTCTGTGTTTATACCTTGTCTGAGGGACATTGCTTAAATTTAGGATTACGTACTTTATGACTCTGTATACAAGGTGAAGTGTTCACTTCCACTAACAAAAAGCACGTATGCAGAGGTCAAAACAAGAACCTTACCTGTGTGGTAAAACTACAGCTTCTCTGCTGTTGCTCGTTCTGGGCAATGCTGGTTAATCTGTACTCCAGAGAAACTCTAGTACCTTTTTGGCTACTGCTGTCTTTCTGCTCTTTACTCTTTTTCACCTTTGTCTTTTTGAATTGTCGTCTTTCTTTCCTTATATTTCCTTCTCTGTGACAGCTTCATTTTTTAGGCTTCACCATCATCTTGTTCTTCAACTGTGGCAAGGAAAAGATTTCTAAATATTCTTACTCCCAGGTTATTTGTCTGTAGTCCAGGACTATCATGGTTTTGTTGTGAAATGCATTTCCTGATATGTCCAGAAACTCTAGTTTGGAGTCTGTCTCAAAGAGCAGCCGCTGGGCTGAGTGAAATTACTCCCGAGTGAAAGGTGGTGAAACCTGGCTCCCTCCAGCCCCCGCAACTGCCTGGCCCTAAGCACTGATGTGATCAGTGACCAGCGGGGTTGACCCTGAAGGACTGCGAGAAGCTTGTGTCAGTGATTTTTTTTTTTTTTTAATTTTTTTTTTCCTAGGCTCTGTACAACCCCTAGCTGTTACTTTCCTGTTTGAAACTTTAGCTTTGTAGTCAGGTCACTTTGAAAACAATATATTTGCTTTTACTTAAAGCTCACATTATGGTAGTGCTATAAATAATATGGTGTTCCTCATACCTTAACTTTATGTGATGTATGTGGCTAAAACAAGTTGTTTTAAAACTCTAGTCACTGTTTGGATGTTTCTATGTTTCTTTTGTACTCAGCTCTCTGTGGTAGCTATAGGAATTAGCATCTATAGGACATCAACTGTTGATATGCTCCTGAAGAAGCTGCTGGAAGATCAGAACTCGTTCCCCAATTTTGAACCTTTGGCGTATTGGCAAATGCAATTCAACAACATTACTGCAGTCACTGTGTTTTTTGTCTGGATTAAGGTAACTCCAAGACACACATCCTTATTCTAACATTAGAATGTAAGCAGTATTCTGAGTTTCATGTGATATATTATTTGAGGTTTAGTCATGTTTCTCCTAAAATTGGTCACGCGAGAAAGAGCACAGGGGTAACTTCTTGCAGATGAAAAGCAAGGTTGTAATTTGCCACAGGTTTAGTCAGCCCTTGATTAAGTCTAGAAGATGTAGTCGGTGCTAGTGCTTTGTCACAGCAGACATGTAAAGAAATGTTTTTATTATTCCTGAATTGGTTAAGTCAGTAATTCTTACTGGGTATTGCTTTTTCCTAGCCTGGTTTAACTGTGTCCATTTTATCTATTCAGAACTTCTGAATTGTTAGAAGGGTTGATACAGCTAGTCCAATTCATATGAAAACTAGATATATTACTTTAGTTAAACTTAATTTCTCTGTTTTACTGCCTCCTTTCTAGTGATACTTCTTTTCGTGCCCATACTCATTTTCCTGTCCTCTGTATGTATAAAGTTGCAGAGGAACATTTGCTTAATAAACTCTCTAATGGGGGAAAATATAAGACCAACGATAAGTGAATTTCCACTCTGATGCTTCAAACTGATACTTAGGTTTATCAAGCAAGTTAGCTAATCTCTTACTGTTTTATAAGACAAAGTTGCATCTAATTTTTGCATCATGTTTAAAGAAATAAATTGGTTCATTATAAGAAATAATGGTAAACTGCAGAGTAACAGAATAATGCAGGTTGGTGGGGACTTCGGGAAGTCCCTAGTCTAACCGCCTGCTCTGAGCAAAGTCGGCTGCGAGATCTTCTTTTCTCGCATATTGCTATTTCATAGCTAACATCTTCATTGAAGGTGAAGATAAATAAATAGGCTTTTGGAAGCATTTCGGTAACGCTGCTCTGAAGCCAGGGTGCCAAATAGAGGAGTGAAAAAACAAGCAAACAAAACCCCGCACCTAAACAAGAAGTTGGCGTTCTCACAGAATTTTCTTCACATTTCAAGCCTCAGTGTTTTTAGGAAGTGATGTATTTCTAAATGTAAATTAACTGAAACTGACTTTGTCTCCAGTCAGATTCAGTAAGACGTCTCATGTGAAAAAGGCTGGAGAGTGATTGTATTAAGAAATTGTTGCCTTCCTTGTCTTTACAGTTGTTTTTCTTTTAACAGCTTTTCAAGTTTGTTAACTTCAACAGAACAATGAGTCAGCTATCCACTACCATGTCTCGCTGCGTCAAAGATGTCATTGGCTTTGCTATTATGTTTTTTATTATTTTCTTAGCATATGCTCAGTTGGCCTATCTTGTCTTTGGCACTCAAATTGATGACTTCAGCACTTTCCAGGACTGCATGTAAGTATAAGAATAAAAAACGCAAAGAATTTCTCAGTATGTGGATTTGGTTGCCTCATCATAGCCCAAACAAATCCTCTGACATCCATCTAAAGAGATAAGCTGCAGACATATCACTGTTGATGTAGCTCAGTAGCAAATGCATTTTTTTTATAACATTTTTAGTTCAAAAACTGTCTTTGCTGTGAGATTAAAAATATGCTATAGTTAGATCAGTAAGCTAAAAATGGCAGTTTTGGTTGGTGGAAGTGACGTGGTTTTGGTCACATTCCCAGACAAAGCAATAACTCTGTCTTTAGCAGTTGAATGATTATTTGCTTACTTATGTTTGTAATGCTTACTGAAGTGTTGTATGCATAATAAGGCTGTGTTCCTGATAGTATGTGTAGTTGGTTGACTCAGAAATGGAGTCGATCCTAGACAGCCAACTAGTAAACTTGTAAGTATCTACTGGAATCCAGGAGAGAGATAGGGCTTAATATAGGGTTGTTAATCAGTTTTTCCTGTATTGATTTGGTACAACATAACCTGATTCTAACTGAGGTAATTACCAGGTTGTTCAGTTATCGATTTCCCCTGCCCCCTTAACACTGGGGCAGTGTTGCAAAAAGTTTCTTGTAGAGAAGTAGAGGAACTTGAAATATGTTGATGGTGCTGTACAGTGCCAAGGCTCTTCCCTCCTTGGCACTGTACAGACAGCTTTAGAGGGAAAAGGTTGGGGTTGTATGTATGCGAGAGGCAGAAGGATAGGAGAGGGATGGGACTGGGTCTTAAAGCTTCACGATGGTAATCATTGGTTTGCTCTGCCTCCTGTTGCCCCCATTATCAGTTGTGACCGAAAGCCAGAAGTAAACCACCCTAGTTTTGTTCTCTGTGTGTGGCATCTGACTGCAAGTTTGGTTTTGCCTAGAGATGGGCTTGAGGAATTGACCATTGCAGTGCCTGATAAAGTATTACAGTAGTGCAGACCTCTCTGCTGCCCATCAGTCAGACTGTTAGGGTAAAATAGATTGAGAATTCTTGCATAGCTCCAAAAGTGGTTTTTTTCAACTCCTGGATATGTTTTGTTTTTTAAGATTTACTCAGTTCCGCATCATTTTGGGAGACTTCAACTTCACAGAGGTTGAAGAAGCTAATCGAATTTTGGGACCAATTTATTTCACTACATTTGTGTTCTTTATGTTCTTCATTCTTTTGGTATGTACGCCTTTGTTTATGCGGGGTGGGTAGGTGGCCGTTTTTGCATCTCTTATTCTTTGATTCCTACTGCTACTTGGGGCGTTTTTGATAATGGTGAGTGTGCAGTCCATGTAGTGGCCTGACTGTTACATGGGCAGTCACTACACTCTTTCATTTTTTTCTTCATTTAAAATAGATTTGCATTGTATGTTTGTTGTCATTCCCATATAGTCCTCCACATTGTGTTTTTTTATTCTATATTTTTTTATTATTATAAAGAATTTTTTATTTCTAAAATCTAAATAGTGCCTGGTTGGCATACACAGCAAGCCGGTATCTTTAGTGAAAAGTAGCTGTAATATTCCATACAGGCTCTTAGTTTATAAACTGCTCTAACATGTGGCTGGCTGTGTTTTACAACAGCCTAGTTCATGCATGCAACACACAGCTCATCTGCTAGAAAAGCCCAATTCAGTGCAGCAGCTTTCAGATATGCAGGCTGGCCTGCAAAGGCCTCTTTTCTATCCTCTTTTCCTTCTCCAGGGCAGAGGTGGGCCCTGTCTTTCTCACCTTCCCAGTGCAGGTTACCTGTACACTTTTTGACAAACAGTATTATAAGAAGCTGAACTTATCTGAGAGGCAGTATGTAGACATGATTGTTTGACAAATAAATTCAAACAATGAGTATATTGTGAGTGAGTACTCATCTTTCATATACTCTCTGTTAATATTACTATTGAATCCATAGTACCGTCTTACTAATAATTTATATAACAAAAAGTGGAGGGAGGAGACCTCTCTCTTAGAAACCTAGAGACCAAATAAATTCACTTTTTTATGTTGATATAAGAGAAGAGCCCCAGTATCTTCTACCTGGATGCAGTTTTCAGTTAGTTCAGTACTAACAATATATAGTAATTTTGTTTCTGATATCAACAGACGGAAGCTGTTATGTGAGCAAGAAATCCTCAGATTATTCCCCAAACTGTGTTTTTTGGTGATTTGGTAAGGTAGCAAGCATTAAAGCAGGATTTTACCAACCTTAAAACAGTACAGCAGTCCTGTATCATCATAACTTTTAGAGTTACTTAATGAACTTGTACTTAATGAGGCTTTTTATTATTCTTTGAGATGAGGAGAAATGGCATTCAGATATTATTTGTGGGAGAAGACTTCATCTTGGCTATTCACTAGTAAGGAAGCAGAGAATCTTGTTCAGTGTGATGGACCAGCAGTCAATTGGAAAATAACACATGGGTCACTCTGGCCAAAGAAGCATCTCACAAAATCCAGAGGAGCAGAGACTAGTGTCCAGCAAGGGAAAGAAATATTTTTTTTCTAAGGGGTAGCAGAAAAGCACTGGAGTGTGAAGGCACAGAAGGCTATCCAAAATACTTGCTATAATTTGTGTGCTTATTAATACCTGCACATCCTGTCATTTGGCTGGAGTGAAATGTTGCTGTAAGCTCCTTGAGACCAGTCTGAGACCTGGAAACTAAGATAGGGAAGATGGGCAGAAAGCACCAACTCTTAATGTTGGGCAGCTGAAACCAAAATAGACAGTAGTCAAGTTACCTCTTACTTCTCTGGTGTTGGGCAAGAATGCATAAAGATACAGCATTGGAAGATCGTTCTCCTAAAGCATTTTTTTAAGTCCATGAGGAAATAGAGATTAACACTGCCTTTCTGCATGAGAGTGGCACGTTGAACCTGCCAGTAAATTGAGTAATTCTTTTTGGACTTGAATGTCCAGCTTGCAATTCAGTCATGTTAACTCCATGTTCAGCAGGACCCTTTCAGTAATGACGGCACGGCTCAAATAAATTACATGCTTGGCACTGGGTTAGTGAGACCAATTTTTTCTCTTTTGTCTGAAAAAGCAACCAAACTCTTTTCAGAGTTGGTGGCATACATGCCAAGTGTCTGATTTTAAGCTTTTTTGGTTTTATCTTTAGTCTGAAATGCAAACAGAGCAGTAACTAGATAAGAACCTTGTGTTTGTGCTGGTTATTATGGGATGAATAGTTAACTTGATTCCTCAGGCATTTTTGTTGCCAGCTGTGTTGCCTAGATTAATTCACAGTTGTTATCTGTATAAGTTTGGCCTTGCAGGTAGAAGGCCAGACTTATACATATGACGTTAGACAGGCATGGCTTATTGCCACTCTCTGGAAAGTAATTCTCCAGTTATGTTAATAACCAGTAGTCTTCATTAAAAGTTGTTATATTGCAGTGCATCATATTTCAATATCTCAAGCTCTCAATGTTAGTGCTTTTTAAACAGCCCACCATTTTTTCTTGGCCCTTTTTAAAAAATTCATGTACAGGTCTGCACATGAAGGTCATAGGAGTAGTAGGGCTCAGACTTGTTGAAATTTTTAAGTGGGCTTTTTTATTTTTCTCATGAACAGAACATGTTTTTGGCCATTATCAATGATACATACTCTGAAGTCAAATCAGATATGGCACAACAGAAGGCAGAAATGGAACTGTCTGACCTGATCAGAAAGGTAAAAGTAACGTTTTGTTTGTTTGACATCTCATTCCTCGCATCTGAACTTACTCCATAAAATGCTATATAAACCGTTCAAAGTAAAGCTGGCAGCAGCTGATGAAAATACACATCTCTTGGTTGAAATAAATGAATCTGAGCTGAGTGTAAATTAAACAAATGAAAACTTCCCATCACAATGTATTTCAGTCATCTGAGACTTTGTGTTGAAGGATCAGCCTACTGAATATGACACAGAATTTGTCTGTCTTGTTACATACAGAAATATTGAACTGATGAAGCTAAACTGCTGTTTGGTTTGGTCACAGAATTCAGAATTAGCTTGTTTCAGGCAATAAGATGAGGCAAGTCTTGGATAATATGTTGGGAGCTCCCGGGGCAGCTGCCAGTAAGGTTGTTGAATACAAAGTTAAGAGCTTGACCTGAATCCCAGCTTAGGAAAAACATGTGCATGTGCATGTGCTCTGGCATGGATGCGGTGCTGTACCGTGGTCAGAAATGTCTAAACACATACTCAGCATGACTGGTGACTCAAAGTTTAAAACTTGGAAACTGGTTATTAAAACAGAGCAGAGAAAAATGAAAAGTGCTACTTTGTTGGGATAAGGACTTTTTTTAAAAGTCGTTCCTACAACTGAAGAATGAGAGATAAGCAAAATGACCGGAGAAAGTTGCATCTGTTTTGTCAGCATTATTTAAACCTGTCACTTAACTGTCAGTAACTGCCAAAGGTGTCTTACTGGGACAAAATACTCCATTCCTACTGACTTGCAGTGCAAATTGAATGATGAAAGCCTTAGCTCTAACTGCGAAGGTATTTGTATGTTGCCCATTTAAACGCTGAAATAAAAGATGGATAAACTGGAGGAAAAGACAGATTCTTGCAGGGCTTTTGGAACACGCTGAATGATAGTGTACACTAGCTGATTTTTGTAATCAAAAAAGTTATTAGAAATCAAGTGTTAACATTTCATGACAAGTAAAACATGAAATTTCACTGTTTCTTTTAGGGCTACAATAAAGCCATGATCAAACTTAAATTGAAGAAGACTACTGTTGATGACATTTCAGAAAGTCTGAGGCAAGGCGGGGGAAAACTAAATTTTGATGAACTCCGGCAAGATCTAAAAGGGTAAGGAAGCTGTTACTTCTTATCTTGAATAGTATCCCCAGAGACATGTGATGTTAAGGCTTTGAGTCTTTCTCTCCCAAAGAGTAGCTAATGTGAATAAAGACCACACAGCAGAGTATGGTGCTTTTCCTGTATCTGCTGGGAGGTTTATGTAAACAAATAGATATGTACAGGTAAACAGTCTTTGCATATGGGTCTGCAGGCATTGCACAAAGGAAAATTCAAACTGTGGCATGGAACTGTGGAAGAAGAGAGGAGTGGGAAAAGAAATGGTCAGTTTGAGGTGGAAGAGAAGCCTTAACTCAGGAGGTCTGCTGAGCTCTGGCCCCTGGAGCCTGCGCTATGGCTGGTGTTGCTGCAGTGGGGCGGCATCCCACAGCGGAGGAAGGATTTGGCTCTCTGGGGCCCAGCCTCCTTGAGTTGCTGTGTTGTGGGGGAGAAAGGGTCTGAGGAAGCAGAGATCTAAGGCCTTTGAGGAAACAGTAATGTTTCTATCAGAGCCACTGCAGGAGTTTGTGAACAGGCAGAAGTTCAAGGAAAGGGAACAAATCAAGGTGGTATAAAAGGGATGGTTGTGAAGGAGCAGGGTGCAGTCTAGGGGAGATTTGTGCTATTAATTCATGAGAGGTAAGGGCTGAGCTTTTTGTTATTAGTGCTGTGAATTTATAGGCAGCACTGGGATTGGTCATGTCTTTGGCTTGGGGATGAAAGTCTGTTCGGAGTGAAGTGTTTTTTGAATACTTGAAGTTTGTTCAGTGTGTGAGCCGACACAGGCAGGACACAAGAACAACCACAAAACCACGGATGAAATGCAAGGAGTAAATTTATTTGTGTTATCTTGCCAACTGGGGGATCCCCGAAGCAGCACCCAGGCAAAGGCACACAAGTGGGGACACAGGCACTACGGAGCTCGGTCCTTGCTAGATGATCGCCGAACCTGCTGATTTCACCCACGTATCAGGGATTTGCGCAGGTGTAGTTTACCACTGTGCTTTGATCTTTCCCACAGCAGGGCAGGAATCTCAAGCATGTTTGACAGAGTGCCTCTGAGTCTATCACAGGCCTATGGTATCTAAACACAGATGTTCTACTTGTCCAACGCACGAGGCCAAACAACCATCAGTGTGATACATATGTTTTTCGACACCCCAGCTGCAGGTCACTCAAGTGTGTTTACAGTCCTCCTCGCCATTCTTCTGTTATTTTCCCACATTCAGCATCTGAAAAACGGAAAGTAAGGGAACTGTTTTTACTGCCTTTTCAGGAAGGGGCACACAGATGCAGAGATTGAAGCAATATTTACCAAATATGACCAGGATGGGGACCAGGAATTGACAGAGCATGAACATCAGCAGATGAGAGATGACCTGGAGAAAGAGAGGGTGAGCTCAGTGTTAGGAGTGGTATGCCACCAGTGCCATCTGCCAGTCTTCTCCCCATGCTGGTTTGCTGCCCCAGAAGAATCCTCGTGTTTCCCTTCACATTTGCTCTCATCCCTGGCTGTCTGAGCAGAACTGTAAAAAGGCAAGGGGGAGCTGATGGAGGGCAGGAGGTCTTTGACCTTGACACCCCCATCCCCCATGTACAGGTGAAAGTCTTTACAGCTTCTCTGTCTGTGGCTTGTGTTTTCACGAAGGAGGATCTGGACCTGGATAGGAGCTCTCTGCCACGTCCTCTGAGCAGCCGTAGCTTCCCCCGGAGCTTGGATGACTCTGAGGAGGATGAGGATGAAGACAGCGGACACAGCTCCAGGAGGAGGGGCAGCAGCTCTAGTGGGGTTTCCTACGAAGAGTTCCAAGTGTAAGTTTATCCTTCTGGGGGGGACGAATCTGCATGGTGTTTGTTTTTTGGTTTTAGTTTGTTTGTTTGTTTTGTTTTTTTTCCCTTGTGGGTTTTCTTTTTTCAGTTATATAGTAGTCTCTCCTATAACTCTGAATATTAATCAAATTATTCATAAAAATAAGTGTTACATTTTTAAGGTGCTTAAGTCACTCCTTTTAGTGGCTTTCAAGTAATATCTGAACTGGAAGTACTTTAGAGAGGCCCATGGGAATCAGTTGGAAAACCAAAACGAAATCAAAACAAACAAACAAAAAACCACCACCAACAAAAAAAAACCCAACAAAAACACCGCTGTCCTTAAAACCTGGTCATTGAAAAGACAGAGAAAATGGTCATGCTACAATAATGCCAGAACACTTTTCTGGGTTTTTTTAGTAGTAAAACCTTGAGGTTGTTTTAGGTTCAGTGAGAACTTCAGCTGTTGTTTTTAGTAAGATTAAGTTACTCGTGAGTGTGTATTTTGCCTAAAAGGATAGATCTCCATATTAATAAATTATAGCAACACTAGCTGAAGGAAGAATTTCAGTAACTAGAACCAACAAATTTTGATGAGGATGCCGTAAAAGTAGGGAAAACAGAGTGGAATATGTTCTTTTTTCCCCATCTGCTTTACCCCTGTGTTACCTTCTTGCTCTTGTGTACCTTGTCCCTTCCTGGACAGTAGGATTCATTTGTGGAAAGTCACATGCATGCTTGAATTAAAATGCTGTCTCATCCTCATCTGCTGTGTGTGTTGACGTGCTAGAATGATACTGACTCAGAAACGTCAGAGTCACTGAAGCTCACACTTGTTGCCCTCAGACTGATGAGGCGGGTTGATCGCATGGAGCATTCTATCGGCAGTATTGTCTCCAAGATCGATGCCGTTATTGTGAAGCTTGAGGCAATGGAGAGAGCCAAACTAAAAAGGAGAGATGTGTTGGGAAGACTCTTAGATGGAGTGACAGAGGTAAGACACCCACGCTCTCCTGTCTGGTCACAACCTGCATGGCTTGCTTACTGTTAGCACTTCTTCCTACTGCTTGGCTTGGGAGGGTTGAGGGCCTTGGGAGGGTGGTGGTAAAGATGAGGTGGGTGCTTTGGCAGTGGCCAAGTGATTTCAGTTTTGTCTTAGGAAAACATGAAATCTAAAACATGAACTGTTAGGGACATGATGCAAGTTTCAGATATGACAACCCATCTTATAGCAGGCCTGTGTCACGCTGAGGCAGCAGAGCACCATTTAAACCCCTGAACTGGACAGCAGTGGTGTCTGGTAGTTGTTGAAGCAACTCGTTCATCCCTTGGTGTCTGTTGGGGTTAATACAGAGCTTTTTATGGACTAGTCTATTAGAGTCTGGGGGATCCAGCCCAGCAGGCCCGTGCAGCCTGCTCTTCTTCTCCCATGTTGCTTCTGGGATTGTGTATGGCAGGTGGAAGCAAGTCACTTCTGTCACCAGGGTTATCTAGCTTCCATTGCCTCCCCTCCCGCCTTCTCTTTCTTGAGGGCCCTTTGGAAGTGGCCAGTAGGACAAACGTGTTATTTCTGTGGACGCTAAAACCTGACAGCTTCCTGATGGGGCAAGAACAGCCAGAACAGGGCTGTTAAGGGGTGGGCGAGATGGCCTGTCGTGGTGGGTTATGTAGGTCAGACTTTTAGCTGCCCTGTCACAGATACGGTGTTCCTGGCTGTTACCGTCGTTCCAGCCAGTAATTCTGCTTGATTCTTGAGATGGGGCTTCCTTGTGGGTGTGCTCTCCTCAGTATATTTTACATTTCCGGAGGTGGATTTAAATATTAGGAACTGTAATACAAATTGTGCTTTCATAAGTGAAGGTGACAACCTGGGCATTACATTACTGGAAAGAAAACAATTTACTGCTCTAGCTGTGTTTCTTTGCTAGCCTATGGAAATACTTAAGTGGTATAAGAATTTCCCATGTTTGTATAGAGTTTTGTTTAGACTGCAGTTCAGAAGCTGTGCTTCCAGCTTGTGTCTTTTAATCTGTTTAGGATGAAAGACTGGGTCGTGACAATGAAATCCACAGGGAACAAATGGAGCGACTTGTGCGAGAGGAGTTGGAGCGATGGGAATCGGATGATACGGCATCCCAAATGAGCCATCGGTTGGGAACACCACTTGGACTGAATGGCCAGCCTCGTTCGAGGAACTCTCGGCCATCTTCCTCCCAGTCGGATGGTATTGATGGGGCAGGAGGAAATGGGGGGAATAACATCCATGTGTAGGATTAACTTTGTAGGTGATTCTAAACGTTTCAGGTCAGTATTAAGCCAGCAAACACACTACTCCACTGTTTCCCGGCATGAGGTGATCATCCTGATCAGACCACTAAGGACAATTTTCACTGGTGGGCAAAAGTAAATATTTTCTTCATAAGGCATTTTCAGACCTATGTAAGCCATGTGTCACGTTCGAGTTACCAACAGTGAGACTGTCAGCCTTGGAAATGAAAATGCAGGAGACAGAATGGAAACCAGGTGTGACAAAATCCACCTGGACAGAATTTTGGTCCCATACAGGTATTATGGGGAACACTTTCACAAGGGCAGCAAGCTTCAGACAAAATCATGTGCTGTGGCTAAAACACTCAAATGAAAGGCTGTGAGGTTTCTGCTTTCTGTTGAAAAATATGATTTTTAAATGCTTTTAAAAGCAATTTTTAAAAGAAGATGGCATCAGTTTCTTGTCTCATTCATTACAACAGCTGACACTTTTCAAAGAGATAAAACAGCACCTTTTTTTAGTTTCTACCTGGTTTTTTGAGTTATTCTTGGTGTACTAACATCTTAACTTTAAATGTTCATTTTTACTATTTTTGAGAAAAACTATGTTTCTTTAAACAGAAGAAAGTGCATTTAGTTTGTACAACTGTAAATCACATTATTCCATAATAGAAACTGTACGCATTACATGTTTTTGCATTTCATTAGCATTTCAAAAGTAATATTTGAGAACTGCCTCTTCACACCCAACTAACGTAATCATTTTCAGCTTTGTTGCAAAGTGCCTATTTTTTAATGCTATGTTTTCATGATCTAAGTGTTCCTGGGATAAACATTGCACAGGTTCTTAGGTAAATATGGTTACTCTGCAGAAAATATATTATTTAAAAGCACGCAAAATTGAAAAACAATAACTCTTCCTTGGGTGTGAGAGGGAAGGGGGCAGAGAAGTTGCTGACAGTTGGGAAAGTCGGATCTCATGCTCTATCGTGTTCTAATCGTGTCTCGACTCTGTAGTGTGTATTTATATTTAACAGAACTGTTTGTAAAATTATTACGTATATTTCTACATATGCTTTTCTGCTGAGGTACAACACGTGATTCCTTTGGAAAGATTTTTTTAATATAATCACTGATTTTTAGTATTTCATTTCCTCTGCTTTCCGTGTCATAGAAGCTTTGTTTTTGAAAGGAGATGCAACACTGAAATTACGTTGGTTTCCTATAGAAAGCATTGAGGCATAATGTTTGTAGTTTTGCCTAGCAACATGTTTCTATATGTGGAACGCTGGGGGGAGGTTGTCAATTGTGCGCTTTTCCTGAAGATGGCAGTTGTCTTGTATTTAAAGATTTAGAGTTGGTGTAAACAAAAATGGAAAGCTACATAATCAAACACATCTTAGCTATTAATAGGGTATATAGAGGAAAAAAAGGCCTATTTAACAAAGTGTGTAGCATGTATATGTTATATTGGTGTTTTTTATTTCACATACCAGTTGTTGCCAGGGGTTAGCACCTGGTTCTTGTGGTAGTACTGCTTAGGCAAAGCTTAAATCTTGCATATGTTCTTACAGTTGCATTGCCTGGATGTACAATGACTCAGAATGCCTTCCCTCTAACCAGAGAACTTGCTAAAACTAAATAGGCTTCATGCCTTTCCCTGTTTTTAAGTTTACAAGAAACCATATGCACAGAAACTTAATTAATGTAAGGTGGAGCAGGAAGAAGTTCAATGTGGAGACTGGAATTTCTTAGCAGCTTTGGTTTGAGAAGAGGAGGACGTGGGAAAACAGGTTCTGATTCTTGTGGAATATGTTTTCCTTCTGTGGGTTATTTTGTTGTGTACTAGGAAGAAAGTCATGCTGTTTCACAAGAGACCCCCTCAGCTTCCCAAAACAGTGCCCAGCACAGTGGTTAGGACGTTTGTGTGAAACGAGAGACACTCAGACTAAGCTCTGTCTTGCCTTGATTGAAAGTTTTTGGCCCTTAGAAACCTTCCTGAGGAAAGCTTCTCTATGTTGAACTGTCATTTCTGACTTGAAACAAACAAACAAACAAAACAAAAAACCACTAGCTGTACACATGGCCAGTTGGTGTGCAAGGAAAATAGAAAATACAATACAAATCAATTTAAATATACATAGCCTTTTCTTTATATTCACATCCAAAATCTGCAGCGTGTTGGTATGTGACATGATTTACAGCTTAAACTTTGAGGCATGCTAACTAATTACATGTGTGTAACATGTAATTGATGTTGGGTTTCTAATACTAAGACAGTATGTAAATAATCACGTACTTAAAATCAATGACTTTGGTCAAATGACCCAACTTGAGGTGTCCAGCAATCAGCTGGAACCTTACTAAGAATACCTTGTGTTAAGGTTTGTGCCTGTGACCTGTAAAGCATGTGGCTTGCTGAGGTTTACAGCAGCAGGGACTGGGGAGTGTGCAGAAGTGATCTAGTGGTCATCTGTTGGCAGGCAGGGCCTTCCTGGGGGAAAAGAAAGCAAAACTAAACCTATCAGTATGGGTTTAAATAGGTTTCCTGTAAAAATCTATCTTTCAAAATGTAAATTCCAATCATGCAGCTCATCTTTTATTTGTAGTGTATGTTTATTACGAAAATGAAAGTGTTTGCATTCACAGCTGTATTTGTTGAGGTATATTTCTGTAACGTGTCGTTACTTGATAACAAACTTCATCTTGAAGTGCAGTAAGTTTTCATGGGGTACCCGTGTGTGTTGACAGTGGCCTTGCAGTAACTGTGTGGCCACTTGACAAATGTTACAAACATTTTATTATTTCATTTTTCAACTTTAGATTATGATATCATTTGTCACTTATTACAAAGGTAAGGTTTTTGCATAGTAATGTACAGTGTTTGGTCTTATTAGGAAGCTGTTAATTATGCAAGTCTTCTACAATGATCAAGAATGTATTGATCTGTAAAACTGAGCACTTTACTTCCTAATAAACGTTTTACATAATCTACAAAATGAACATTGTGCCATACACTTGGTTTGTTTATAACGGAACGTTAAGAATTCTACATTTTATTTGTGTGTGTTACTTCTGTCTCATACCTTAGTCTCAGATTACCTAATAATGTAAAAAGGGAGTACGGGGTGTAAATGAACAGAGACGACTGGGCTGATCCTACTGCTTCATTGCCCAAACTACTTTTTTTAAACACTCTATTTCACATTTGCGTTTGTGCAAATGCACAGGTCTATTTTCTGCTCTTTCAGGTAGCAGCTCCAACTGCCAGTAACTCTGTCCCTTTATTACTTCACAGTTGCTGTGTAAGTTAACTTCTCTACTCTTTTTCTCTATTCTCCTTTATTTTTTTCCCTTTGTTTCAGGGAATCCTACAGCATCTGGAGGGCTGAATGGTCCTTGGAAATCCCAGGCTCACATATAAGCCCCATAGTTCTGTCTGGGCAGCTGCCTCACCAGGTCAGAAGTACACCGTATTAATGAAAACTGAATGCTTAATGTAAATCCATCTCAGTCTTTAATGAAATACGTACATACTGAGTTTATTAAGTATATTAAGCCTTTAGTTAGTGCACTATAAAAGTCACAGTGTGTGGGAAGTGGGAACCTTTTTTTTTTATTTAATACTGTGCGTACACTATAGTGTTGCTGACTTTTGCAAATTTCTCCAGGCAGTGCAGTTTGAGATGCGTGTTTGAAATAAGAGCCACATAATTCTTCCATATCCCATGGGCATCACTTGGATGCCTTGTGTGTTCAAATACTCTTCTCCAGTACATCTAAACAAGAAAAAAAAAACCTGAAAAAAGGGGGGAAAAAAGTTACTGCTACGATAAAACATCTGCAAGCAATTGTTACGTGTATATTTAGGCACCAGTGGGGCTTTTTTGGTTCCCCACTTGCATAGAACGTGCAGTGTGAGCAAAGAGGGTAGCAATTGGAGGTGGAGGAGTCCTTCTCCAGAGTCAATTCCTCAAGCACTCCTTCAGGAGAAGGTTTGTGCTGTTTGTCTCCCTGTCATACAGCATCTCTGGCCCTGCTGGGGTCCCCAGGGCAGCGACCAGCCCCCTAGGAAACACAGGTAGTTGGTGGCGGGAAAATAGATAAGGAGCTCTGCTTTCAAAAGGGAAGGCAGATCCTAATGTTTCAGAGACGCTTAAATCGTGTCAGTCTTGTTTCCAAACTGAATTGCTGAAGTTCTGGTGCTCGCAAACCATTCTTCCCTTTCTGCACACAAACTGAATTCATTTAGAAGCACAGTTGTCTTCTGTTTTGCTAAAAACGGTTTTTAGTAGTAACTCAGGTTATGCCCTGTTTTTACCTGAAAGACGCTGTGGATGGCTGGAAGAAAAATCGGTTCTCAATTGCTAGCAAACAAATGAAGTGTTATTTACTAAAGCATGCTAAATAGAAGAAAACATTACTGCTATATACCCCTTCAGTAAGAGTTTAGTTCATGCTCTGGGTCCTCCAGAAAAGGTACAACATTATATTTCAAAAGAAAATAAATAGTTTGCAAAACAAACCAGTCTTCTACAATGTAGAAATGCAAAAAAAGCTGTCAAAATTTTTTTTCCCATTGTGCAATCTTAACCAAAATAACAGCTTGGGTTCTGACTTTTTTCCGGAACGTAGGATTGCATTAGAAGATTTCTGAGTTTTTTGAGACTGGGGGAGTGTACTGGGTTTGTGTGGCTCTCAAGAAGTTATTAGTACTAAATGCAATACTGAGATTGCCAATGGACTGATGGTGACAATTTGCATCAGCCACAGTTTTGCCGGTGACATTTTGACAAAAGTTTAGACCAGTAAATTCATTCCTTTGCAAAGCCTTGAAATTAGTAAAAAAAGATTAGCAGATATTCACAGGGACTAAATGCTCGTTGAAAGACTATACATCCAAAATAAATCAACAATATTAAACTGTTATAGAGCTAGAATTAGTTTAACCGCTGACCAGATTTTGAGACTTCTACTTTTGAAAAAAAATCCCTCCACTGAGAAGAGCTGAGCTTTGTTTTCAGGTAAGTCACAGTTAAGGTATTTTCAAAATACTCGTAACAGTGCCTTGACTGGCAGAAATGCCTGTGTGTGCCTGCACAGGCTGCTGCTTTGCACTGTTGCATGGAGAATTGTATGATGAAAACTCCGAGAAACACTCAAAACAAAAAACACCCCACTCCTTTCAGGCTAAACTTGCAATTACCAGTTCATTCCGATGTCTGAGGTAAGCACGCTTTTGTAGTGATATCAGCTTTTCCTGCAGCTGAGATGGACACTGTAAGACCAAGTTCCCTGACTCCCCGGTTACAGATGGCTGCATGCTGAGAGATGCAGTCGTGAGAAACCTTAGGCTGGGGGAAGGTAGATCTGGTGAGCGTTGGAGACCCTCAGCATTTAGCTGTGAGCTGCCAGGGGCCACTGCTGCAGACCCCGAGGAACAGGCGACTCCAGTGAGCACCATGGCCAGGGCAGTCTCCTTCCCCAGCTGGCAGCACCCAGCCTCTTAGCTCCCTCCCAACCATCTCCCGACGCAGGAGGAGACAGCTCCAGATCTGAAAAGCTCTTGGCTAAAGTAGGTTTTCATATCTATCATATAGAAAAGGCATGCAGCTGTTCTGGTTTTAAAACTGCTCTATGTTACTGAGCTTTGAAGACTGTTACTGTAAAGATACTAGCTGTACTTGGCCAATTATTTCTGCTAAGCCACATAAATGCGAAGAGAAGGCGATTCCTTTAGCAGGAATTCCTTTCCCAATATGACCGATTTCATCATAGTAATGCTTATCATGGTGGATTTTCTGAGGCATGGCTTTAGAAACTTGAGCACAGACAATTTGCCTAGAATTTGTGACACTTCTTGCCCTTTTTCTAACCAGGCAGCAAGTCCCCTTGCAAGAACCTCTAACTTCCATTTCGGAAAAATGATTGCTTTGTCATTGCAGCCCCCAGAAAGCAGGGAAGGAATCCTTGCACGAGTCATGCATTTCTCCTGATAAGAAATTACCATTTTTTTCGATGCTCTTATGATGTTAGAGCTGTGTAATAAAGGCCAGGTGGGTTTCCTGGCTTAGCCATAGAAAGCAGTTAGATGAAGAAACAGGTTTGACAAGGGTTTTCACTGTCTAACTGGCTGTAATTCATGGCCAGCAAGCAACAGGAGGGAGACTGAGACTGGGAGAGAAAAAGCTTTTTATGTTATGTTCAGAAGTCTTTTCCCTTTTTTTGATAGCTAGCAGTGAGATGAATGTAAGCTCTATCTGACAGGAGAACTCATTAAAAAAAGGAGGGGAATATTTAGATCGAAAGAAGTTGTGTCTGTAAGAACTGTAATCACACAGACACAGATGATTTAGAAAATGGAAGTGTGTCGCGTGGAAGATCCAGGGGAGCAGCTCCAGGAGTCTTTGTTGGCATTGCTGCTATTTACATTATCAGGTTGTACTCTCTCCTCCTGCCTTTTGGGTAAAAATACAGAGCTAAACACAAAGTGGGTGATGTTGAAGAATTTGCACCAGAAAGTGGGTATCTCTAGGTTTGCTTTATTAACAACTCAGAGTTGGGCCATCACCTCAGTGAGTGGCAGCCAAATTTTACAATTGTCACCTTATATATATTCCTATAACAATTACATGATTATACAGTTACACGATTATCAAAGTCCACCTGCATTCCCACTGCATTAACAATTCTTCATTTTTCTGGTCGGCAGACAGTTCTTGATTTCCCATCGGTAAACCGATCCTTTGCGTTCCGTTTCAGTTCCTGTGTATCGACCACGTAGACCCTTTCAACCACTGGTCTGATGCAAGATCATAAAAGTCATTTATTTCCCTCCAAGTTTTACAATGATCTATTTAAAACCGTCTTCAAATTCTAAGAATCAGGCCGCCTAACTTGTATTATGAATGCTTACCCTACCCCTATTCTCATCTAAGGTCTACATCAATTAAAATGTCATAATCAAATGTTCAATTATTCATCTTTCCTTACTACATCTATCTTTATCTACTGATTAACTCGGCTGGTGATTAATCCAGTCATGGGATAGGACTCCAGCCATGGGATAGGACTATACAGGGACAAAATGAGCAGTGTAGTATGAACGTAGATTAATAGAAAACTCCTGTAGTTATACGATTCATGTAATTTATCTTTTTCTAAATAACTATTCTTAAATACACAATAATATTCAAAGCCTCGATTAACTATTTCTTAACAGTGATTGCACTTTATTGAATGTTCAAGAGACAGCAAGTTGATGTTTATGAAAATAGCATTTGCCAGTTAATATTAGAAAACCATTGCTCTTCTTTTTTTCCCCCAAATTACATGATGGTCTCTTTTGGAAGATTATTTGAATAAAATGTGCAGAAAACCTAGCACTATTAGGCTGTAGCAAGGAATACTGAAATTTTTCATCCAGGAAAGAAAAACTTGAATACTTGTAATATTTATCAGCATCCCAGAGAAAATCTGCAAACAGAAAATATGTAACTACAAATCCATAACAGGGATTGTTTGAAGAGGTTTGACTCACCTTGGACTGATGCCAGCGCGTGTCCAGAAACAATTTTCATCACGTTACCTGAGGTGCCTGTCTGCAGTCATAAGGAGCAGGGTATTGCATCCTAAGCGCTTGACTCTGTGCCCACTACATCAATGGAAATACAACCAATGCCTTACAGGAGGCCGGTGGCTATTTCGTAATACTGGAGAGTGAGGGAATCATTGCAGTGTTGTATTCTTTGAAGAAGGGTGCCTAGAATATTGGCAATATTCTCTTTCTTGAGAATGAAATGGTCTGCTTAGCATGACTCAAAACCCTACAGAGGCAAAGATTATTTCTCTCAAAATATGAAGGAAATACATGAGACTGGAGAAGTGCAATTTACTTATTTATTTTAACAGGCTAGGTTAGGCATTAGTGATGTTTGGATTTCTGCAGCAGGAATGTAGTCAAAAATGGGGGCAAGAACTGATAGAAAGTGTCTGGGTCTATGAACACATTTTGACCTGCCTGTTCTTGGGATCATGAGCTGTATGGGTTAATCAGTATGTCTGATGACTTCTTTCACCCTCGTTTTGTGATTATTTCAATTCCATGTAATGTCTTTATCGTTCTGGATAAGGATGGTCTTCAGCAGTATGGCAGCACTTCAGAAATTGCGCAGCCTTGGTGATACGGTTATGAAGTGCTTTCATCAAAGACCTAAGTGTAAAATAACAGAGACTGCAGAAGCAGTAACTAGTCCTGAGCATCAAATATAAGTTTTCTGCACAAGGCAGCTTTGCCCTTTTGACATGCTCTTTTTCAAGTATTATAGGCATCAGATTTGCAGTGTAGTAAATGTGACGGCATTGTCAGAAATTGTTCCAAATAATATTGTAAACATACTGCAAATTTCTAGGGGGTTGCATTGAGTTGTTTTAAAGTGTATGCTAGAAATTATTTTTTCAAGTAATCTAATTGCGTGTCATATCAAAGATACAGGGGAAGAAACTGAAAAATCTTTTAGCACTCGCAGTCATAAAAACAAAGTAAATGTTTATCAGGAGATTAGCAACACTCACTGGATTTTGTCCAGTTGCTTTTGCTACAGCCATCAAGCTGGCTGTATAGGTGTTAGGATGAGAGTAATCACCATGGTGAAGAAGGCTGCAATTTTGGCTTGAAACCTTTAAAATAAAAATATTAGTTGGTCTTTCACCAGGCCAGAGCTTTCTGGTTTGGCTGGCAGTGTTGCGTGTTTTTGTTGTTGTTTACACTCAAAAAATTCTTTCTAATTGAAGCTTGTTGAGAAAGAGACAAGATAAAAATGGGAGGAGAACTGCTTCTAAGGAACAGTAATTAGAATAGTGTGTGGTTGCCCAAAACTGTCTGCTGGATAGGTAAGGATTATATTTTTGCATTTTACTGTTGCAGAATACTTGTCTATTGTGAAATAATTTATCCATGTGAATATGATGCTTGGCAAAGTCCTGCTGGGTATTAAATCAGCCAGTATCTTAGAGAAGAAATAAGCAGCTACTCTGTAATATCCACATATATACTTATGTCTAGAACACAAAAAAATCCTATGTTTGGATCATATTTTACTAGAAAAGTGTGACGGATGCGCTTGACCCCTTGACCAGACTGGTGGTGGTTTGGTGCAGGATCTGAAAGAGAGAAAGGCCTGAGCTGTAGGCAGGCATGAACTCCTTCAGTTTCAATCTGTTCTCTGAAAACCCACAAAGGAACAGAGCGACTCCTTTATCAAGGATCAAAGTAAGTTGTGGGTACAAGAAGTCTTCTGCATACCTCTTCTATTGCATGTAATTTGACTATGAGCCAACCACTTTATCCCATAAGTATGACAGCCTAAGTGAACCTTCTTTGAGCTCTCCCTGCCAGGCAGCACGGCTGCACGGTGGCAATCTCCCCTTGAACTGGGACCCCTGTCAAGGCTGCTCCTCGAGGCAGAGAGACCTTTTAACAATGACAGATCTTTGGTAAGAGACCAATATCATGCATATGGTAACACTGATTTTGTCTTGGTAACTTTGATTGCATGTTGAATTGATGCTAATGAAACATTATAATCCTTTAGACACAAACCGTTGTCCAAATCTGAGACTGGCATTGGATCCAGCTGCACCTAGACTCTTCTCTGAGGAAGGAGTTTAGAAAGCAAGGGGGTCCTTTCTGAACCTCGTGACTCAATGGGATGTTTGTTGGGGGTCTTCCTTACTCTTTGTATTTCTTCCCTTAGACATAAACTGTTGTCTAAATCTGAGACTAAGATTGGACCTAGCTGCACATAAGCTCCATCAGGAGTTCAGAAAGCAATGGGGTCTACTCCAAACCTCGTGACACAATGGGAAGGTCTCCCTTACTCTTTGCATCTCCGGTCTCTCTGTGAATCATTCTAACTCAAGTGTAACTCAATTTTCCTTTGTATGATTCTTCCATGCAGTAATTAACAGAGTGAACCTTGCCATTGAACTTTCTTAGGTCACACTTTTACAACATCATATTAAAACCACTTTTGCTAATACCTCTGTCAGTGATTCCTTAATCATTGTAAATCACCCTTTTGCAACACAAAGTAAGTATATTATATACACAAGGACAGTGATTCTCGAAGAAACAGAATCATTTGAATCCTAAAACATTTTTAAAATTACAGTAACTATATTAAAAAATTGTTAAAAGAACTTCTGAGACTGATCCTACCAGATAAGCATAAAAATTAATTTATATTCCTAATACTGCTTAATAAATACATTGAGACTAAGTCATCCCAGTCTGTTCAGTCTATTAGTATATCCCATAGCCTTTCTATGCCTCAAATTCTATCATTGTTGCTCTTGCACTTTTGAAACTGTGTATTTGTTTTCAGTCCTGAATCAGAGACAGAATCAGAGAATCACAGAAAAGTCTGGGTTGGAAGGGACCCATGGTTAAGGAATTCTGAAGAACTGGACAGAGATGCTTTTCCTCTACAAGGTGGTTTGGACTTATTAATATTTTAGACTCTAGAGCATATTACATTCATTCAGTTGAAGAAAAGTTTCACTGATCTGTCATTTCCAGAAACAGTGTAACTTCTTGTTTAGATATCTGTGCATCTCCATTATCTGACTCTTCCTCTTGTCTTCTGGCTTTTGATAGTAGTCCATACATTCTGTACTTCAAAATACCTGCCTGACAATATCTAACGGAGACTACTTGCTGCCCTTGAATTTGTCCATCTTCCTGTGTAAAGAAACTGTGTCATTTTGAGCTCTTAATCCGTAACTATTCAGTCTCTGTGATGAAAAGAGATAGACATATATTATTTAATTTTTTTTGTGATGTTGCTGTCTTAATTAATTCTTTTCTTTATTCTCTAGTGGATGTATTCATTATCTTTATTGGCTTTCAACATCAAGTATCTACCTGACATAAATTCTTTGTGGCTTCTATGATATATATTTTTTAATCCTTCCTCTGTGCTGGAACAACCTCCTGAATTGCAAATCTCTTTATCAATTTATTTTTTTGATAAGTATACACTCACTGGTAGTAACAAAGAATAAAGCATTGATTCTAAAGAAAGAACAATTAAAAGCGACAAATTAGTTCTGCAGGTGTTTTTTTTAGTTACTGAGGCAGAAGATACTGCAGTGGGAAATGTTTACAGTAGAATAAAATACAGGAGGTAACTGTACTGGTAATAACAAAAAGATCTTTTTGTCTTGTGGTAAAAATGTGTCTCTATCCTGAAAACAGACAGGAGCCAGCTAACTAGTTCTGTACCTTGTGTTCAGATTTGGCTTCAGTGGCTTACACGCTTCCTCATATCCCAAATTCCTTGCAGAATGGGTTGTCATTCTCTGCCTCAGTAGGATGCTACTCTACAAGTATGATTCCTTCGATGCCTCCCGGAAAACCCAAATTAAACAAGTGTCTTTCCTCACAGGTAGTGAATATAAGGTCTACAAGGTTTTTATTGTATCTACCAGCACAGAAGTCAAGAAAGAAGGTGACACTTCTTATGCAGCCCAAAGCAGCCAACCAGTAGTAGCAACTTCATCAGCAAAACACTGAAGCCCGTAGCAAGAACTACTGAGTCACTTAGGCACTTCTTAAATCTTTGCTTGAACCAATACAATTTATAAAGCCTACGTACACTGTGAAAAGTAACAGGCCCAATTCCTGAGTCAGTGTAGCTCATGGGCCTTTTAGACATATCGTTTGAAAAGCCAATAGTGTATATCATGTACCTTATACAGTTGGCCTCGGCCCATTGATCCAGCCTGTCCAGATCCCTCTGTAGAGCCTTCCTACCCTCCAGCAGATCGACACTCCCACCCAACTTGGTGTCGTCTGCAAACTTACTGAGGGCGCACTCGATCCCCTCATCCAGATCCTTGATAAAGAGATTAAACAGAACACTGAGCCCTGGGGAACACCACTTGTGACTGGCCCCCAACTGGATTTAACTCCATTCACCACAACTCTTTGGGCCCGGCCGTCCAGCCAGTTTTCTACCCAGCGCAGAGTGCACTTGTCCAAGCCGTGAGCAGCCAGTTTCTCCAGGAGAATGCTGTGAGAAAAGGTGTCAAAGGCTTTACTAAAGTCCAGGTAAACCACCACAGCCTTTCCCTCATCCATTAAGCAGGTCACCTTGTCATAGGAGGAGATCAGGTTAGTCAAGCAGGACCTGCCTTTCATAAACCCATGCTGACTGGGTTTATGATCACCCGATCCCCTGGTTGTCCTGTACATGCTGCGTGATGGCACTCGGGATGATCTGCTCCATAACCTTCCCCAGCACCGAGATCAGGCTGACAGGCCTGTAATTCCCTGGATCCTCCTTCCAGTCCTTCTTAGATGGGCGTCACATTTGCTAACTTCCAGTCAGCTGGGACCTCCCCGGTGAGCCACGACTGCTGATAAATGATGGAAAGTGGCTTGGTGAGCACCTCTGCCAGCTCCCTCAGTACCCTTGGGTGGATCCCATCTGGCCCCATAGACTTGTGTGTGTCTAAGTGGTGTAGCAGGTCGCTGACCATTTCCCCTTGGATTATGGGGGCTTCATTCTGATCCCCATCCCTGTCTTCCAGCTCAGGGGGCTGGGTACCTCGAGAACAACTGGTCTGACTATTAAAGACTGAGGCAAAGAAGGCATTAAGTACCTCAGTCTTTTCCTCATTATTGTGTCCAAAGAAGGGCAACAAAGCTGGTGAAGGGTCTAGAGCACAGGTCTTAGGGGGAGCGGCTGAGGGAGCTGGGGTTGTTTAGCCTGGAGAAAAGGAGGCTGAGGGGAGACCTTATCACTCTCTACAACTGTGTGAAAGGAGGTTGTAGCGAGGTGGGGGTCGGTCTCTTCTCCCAAGTAACAAACAATAGGACAAGAGGAAATGGCCTCAAGTTGTGATGAGGAGGTTTAGATGGGATATTAGGAAAAAATTCTTCACTGAAAGGGCTGTCAGGCACTGGACCAGGCTGCCCAGGGAAGTGGTTGAGTCCCCATCCCTGCGGGTATTTAAAAGCCGTGTAGATGTGGTGCTTAGGGACATGGTTTAGTGGTGGACTTGGCAGTGCTAGGTTAACGGTTGGACTTGATGATCTTAAAGGTCTTTTCCAACCTAAATGATTCTATGATTCTATGTAGTTGTCCAACTACATGTAAATATTTTACAGAATCAGTTAAAAACCTCACTTGCTAACATCAGTTTTGAAAAGAAGGCAGCAATTCTGAAAATGAAATTTGCTTTCTACAGTGTTTAGCCTTCTGCTTGTTTCATCAAAAGCCATTCAAATTGTTCTACCACCAGGCTTACTAACCTGTTTCAAAGTCCACAGGAATAATTCTTTATTGCAGCAAAATTGCTCCAACAATTCCTATTATTGATTATTAAATATTTTTTAGCTACAGAGAAGTAGCTAAAAAAATAAGGAATGTGGTTTTTGTTAAAGGAAATATCTTGTTGAAAGCTATAACAACCACAATATAAGACAAATATAAATACAAATATAAATTAACAAACAATAAAAAGGGATTTATGAAATTCCAATTTTTTTCAACCTTGGAGGCTAATTAGTAGCATAACAGTGTAATCTTAAGGTAAGTCAATCTCCAATGAGTCTTACAGACACAGCTGATTTGCATAGTCAATGAAGGCTATTTGTCTCTATTTCATTATTTGTAATTAGGACAAAGTGCTTTCAAATCGATAAGCCTCCTTTTTTGTAACAAAAAACCCAAAAGTACACAGGAAGCCTTTTTAGGCACCTTGTTTTCTGTATTGGTAATATTTTGAAGTTTCATGTATTTCCTAAGTTTTAAGAACTAAAATTGTGATAACTCAGTCTGAACTTATACACAGCATTAACCATAGGCTACAACATGGTAAATCCTTAACAAAGCTTGCTAATGTGTTATAAATAAAATGTAGTTGTTTCAGAAACATAACCAAACTTGATGTGTAAAATTCAGGGCAATGGGAAAGCCACCAGCTCGTTAGTTACTTGTACAGCTATTGTAGTTAGTTTTCATTTTTGTTATTATTTTTTTAAATCATGTTTATTTCCAAATTGGATACCAATAATTTCATTTTTGCCAGTGGCCTTCTGCATATTAAAAGCTCTCGATTAATACAGGTTTTTTCCTTAGGCTGCTATCAGTACTTAGGTTACCTTCTACTTTTTTCCTCTTCTTAATAAATAAACATAGAGCTTTTTCAGGCTTCTCCAAAGTAAGGTATTTGCATATAAATACATATATATATGTATGAGTTTTAAATATTCTTCCTAAAACATGAACACTTGAATTGGATGATGTATGCTAACACTGACTAACAGTTCCATTTTTGGGGTACTGTAAATGTAAATTCACAGTAAATTTCTCCTGTAAATGGTCTTAAGGATTATTAAGGCCGTTTACACCTTCTGATGCGTGAGTAGCAAGACTAGATCCCTACAGAATCAAACGATAATTCTGTTGAGAGCTGTGTATCAAATCTGTCACTTGTAATCTCTTTAGCAGGTGCTGTAATTGCACCTATTCTTTAACCGCAACAAGGCCTGTGATAGAAGTGAGAACTCTGATAGAAGTCTTAGTATATTGAACCCATCTTTATTGATAAACGCACACATTTGTCAAATAGTACTTCGAATTCACTTGAAAAGATGCAGTTTTCAATTTAAAAAAAAAAAAATCCAAATTGGATGTCTTTCCTATAACCATTTATTACTTTGAAAACTGGACTTCAGTCAATTACTTGTTGTAAAGTAAGTCAAAGAGGAGGAGGATGCTTCCCAAGCAGCTCTGGAAGTATTGGCTTGGAAGTATTAGCTGTATCTAGCCAGTTTAATATCTGTTCTTGCCTGCTATGTAGCAATAACATTAGGCGCTTGCTAGTAACAGAATTTATGGCTGGGAGATTGTAACCGCTGATCAAACAGATGGAAAAGTTGTAATTCAGGCAATGAACAAAAAGAATGCTCATACCGAGCAAGTCAGAAATTAGTATCTCACATGACATATGCAGGTATTTGGAGGCAAAGCAATTCCCACAAGATCCCTGGTTTGCTGAGGAGGAACAAGGGTTAGTAAAAACATAAACCCCCTGCTATTTAGCAACACTATGCTATTGATTACAGCGAATGGAACATTCGTTACAAGGAACATGGAATTACTTTCAGTTACTGGCACTGAAAATATAAAAAACTTACTTTCTGTACTGAGAGCAATAAAATTTAAAAGTGGTAGCTTGTAAGATTATTGTTATCACAAAGCTTCCTTCAAACTAATCAATTCAAAGAAATTATAGTACCTCTTTAGAAAGTAACAACCTTCAGCTTGTGATGTATTTTTAATTATTTTAAAGTAGTGCAGACAGAGTATTTAAAAGAAAAATCTTCAATCAGATTGAATAATTTCACATAAAACCTAACCATGAGTAAGTAAGTCTTTTAAAGTTTCCTAGAGTCCAGATTAAATCACTTACTGTTAAATGTAAGCAAACTGAAACAGGAATTTTCATACACAAAACCACATTTGCAATCAAGGTAGTGATATAATCAGAATTTTTAAATTCTGTACATCACAATTGTTTAAGACTAAGTTCAAACGACAAAAATCTCAGGAAAACAATGGTATCGGGCAGTTCTGTCATTTTTAAGCCTGAGCAATGTATGAGTCTTAACACTATAAACCACTTGATCCGTGGTACCCTATCACTAAGATCCTGCCGAAAGGAGCAAATGCCAGGGATAATTCAGCTCCTAAGCCAACTGCAGTGGAAAGCAGGGATCACATCAAGACCAATTTGGAGCAGATTAATGAAAAAAGTCTTAATGAACCATGTACCCCTAAAAGAATGCTTGTAAAATCCACCACTAATGAGAGTGAGGAAATAGAAAAGATTGTGAGAAACAAGTCAGGACCATTAACCTCGGGGTATTACAAGATCCTTGAGAGTCTAATTCTTGTCACAAGGTCAAGCTTTTACAAAGCAATTATTAAGGATCTCCATAGTATCAACATACAGACGCACACACATACTCAAAGCCTTTTAACCTCGGGGATTCTGGACTCATTTCCCTTCTCCTACTAATCACTTTTTTTTTTCCCCTGCTTTCCTTGTTCATAAAGGTACATGTTATAGTACCTACACAGATGATGTATCTCCTGACTTGTGCAAGCAATCTAATTGTACTAGTCAGTGCCCAAACAAAAGGGGAGAACCAAGGGTTTGTTCATTATTTCACTTCTGCCTTTCTCTCAGCTTGATTTGTGTGCCTCTCTGTTGGAATGAAGAAAGAAAGGAAAATTCTCATCTCTCTGCCATAGTGGGCCTGCTGTTCTAACTTTCATCTTGAATGAGGACAGGTTGGCATTAGCACCCACTGCCAATTTGAATTTTTCCAAAGTACAAGAAAACAGTCTGCCATGAGTGATCGACTCCAAGCAATTTATTAGTCCTATCTTCTTCTGATCCAGATATATATGGAAAGTAGAATGCTGGATAAAAAGAGAAAAATATAATCTTAATTTAAAGCCTATAGTGTGACAGCAAAGTCTGACATTACTACTGTAACTTCTGCTCATGCAACTAAGGTATAGAATTTTATAAATCTCATTACGGAGTTGCAGAGCTCAGCTAACAGTTTGACAGCTAGATTGTGCTGCTGTCAGTTCATTAGTGTGTGGGCATTCTCATTAAAATCCCTGGGAGCAAATAAGCTAAAAAGTGATGCACTCAGGAGTAGCAGAGTCTGTCCTTTCGCTGAGATGAATAGGAATTCTTCCTGGGCAACAACTCTGGGATTTGCTCTGGTCATATGGCCACTTCAATGGAAATGAAATCATACAGGCAGTACGTTAACTTCTCTGCAGAGTGAAATACAGAGTTAAGTATTGGACAGTGCAGGAAGCAACATTTGTTTCGTGTAAATACATTCTTATAGACGGCCAACTGCTAAAATGAGTAGTATAAAGCAAGAAAAGTTTAGGAGCTTTTGGTAAATACTATCTGTGCAATACTGTGTCAAAGTCTGTTCAAAATGTGAGTAATTTAACTTAATTTGATTATTTCCTTTCTCAGAAGCCACTGTTGTATACTGAAATTTATTTTCAGATTGGAACACAGTCTGTGTGATCACATTTATAACTCTTTAAATGTTAAAATGTTAAGGACCAGCTACAACTACCTGGGCTGTAGAGTTCTACATTTTTAAATCTGGGCTGATGGATTTTTTTCTCCAAAGACAGCTTCTCTAATTCCACTTTCAATTCTGTGTAGCATGAGGACCTGGAGTACATTTTCTGCTGATTTCTTTGCAACAACTGCGTCACTGTTATTGCCTCACTGTTTCCTTCTACATAAGAGGAAAAATGTGTAAGTAAACTAAAGGCACAGAACACTTTCTGCCCATTTTTGTGCTCTGAAGCTTTTGTTTTCCCCAGCAGCACCACATCTTACTATCAAAGCAATACAATAATTAGTGATTAGGTCAGCAAGAATCCTGAATTCATATATATCAAAATATTACATTTAGAACATACTGTGAGCTGTCCAAAAGCTTTGACCCTTTCATTTACTTACAAGTAGCATCCCAGCTCTTGAATGTTCTGGAAAGATAAAATCTGAATTGAAATTGAAGATCAATCAAATCTGTAAATACAAAACACATCTGAAAGAGTTGAACAGATTTATATTTTACAATCAGAATTTTACCACCAAGAATGAATGGTGCATTCTTGGAGGTACATGTTGCAGCATCAAACCACAAATTCTAACTAATTCCTTTCTCAAGAAAACAGTCATGGTGGAAGATTGTACTTCTGAAAGCTCTGTTATCTTTCTTGATTCGCAGCTCTGTAGCCTTCTGCACAAAGGAAGGAATCAAACGAGAAACTCATACTGGGGCAATTCCATGAGAGGAGGCTTAAATGAGGCAGGAATAAGGAATTCATAAAGCCACGTTACCTTCTCTGTATGCCTCAGCAGTTTGTGATTATTGCAACTATCAAGAAAGCTGCACGGGTAAGAAATGAAGTGTTTTTATTTAAAACTGCATGTATTTACACAGCACGTATTTCTCTTGGGTATCATCACTAATGATGTTGGATGTAGTTGATAGGATGAACACTGTGATTCAGCTTTCAAAAACTTAACAAAAAGAACTTCTTATGTTCAGGATGTGAAGAAGTTTCCCTGAGTTCTTTCAGAGGTTAAAATACAGTATTACGTTACAGTCTTAGCAGCTCTGAGCCAAGCAGTCAAGCCTTAATTGTATCCACAAGTACTCATGGATGCAAGCTGTGAAATATAAGTTTGAATATCTGCTTCAGTTTAATTCTTTTAATAATGACTGACCCAATTATTGAATTAGTCATCATGTTTTAATATATTGAAATATTGTGCAGTATTTCCGTGGAATACTGGAATAGCAAGGTGAAGATTTTTTTCAAATTTCTTAATAAAAATGTTGGGGTTTTGAAGAGAATACAATACAAAATGTCAAACATTTCAAATCTCAAATGCAAACTTTTTCTTTTTTTCATGAGAAAGATAGCAGAAGCTGACATGCTGGAAGGCTTTTAAACACTTGCAAACATAAAGGAGAGGAGAAATCTTCAAAAAGAATTCTGTAATGGGTCTCATCTCTTTATGTATGATACCTGCCTGCTGTGACAGTTTGTTCACAGCTGTCTATACAAATCTCACAGAGATTTTTAGAATTATCCTCTAAATTTGCCTTAAAACTAATCTAGCCTCAGAAATTTTTAACAAAGCATTGATTATTATAATTCTATTGGAATTATAGACTAGACTACCATCTTGCAAATAATGTATTATTGTTGCTTATCCTCAAGCTGGGAAATGTTTTTGTCATAAAGGAACCACCTTGTCATAGTGGAAGGACTGTAATGTGCATTTTTCAATGCCACAGCAGTTAAGTTTCCAGCAGTAATACTCAGAAAAAAATCAGGATTGTTGTATGGCATACATTCATAACCTGCAAAAAACTGAAACAATACTGGGCATCAGAAATGACTAAGGTAAGATTTAATAAAATGGTACAGAATGCTCTAAGACTAATGCTGTGAAAAGTCATAAAAGAGCAGTAACACAGGTACTATTGATAACAAACCAGAAAAGCCCCGGCACTGCCAGACCAAGCAAAGGGCCAAAGTCTTCAGGTCAGGATTGGATCTAGAGTTCATAGTTTCAGCATGTTGGTTCATTCTGTTAGAAAGATGGAAAGTTAGAAAGATGACAGTTCAGTTATTATGAAGTTTAGATAAGAACAGAGATAATATGCTCCCCATATATTTCAAAAAGTAACGTTAAAATAGGCCGTTGACTCGGAAACTGAACTATCAATACAAAGAATAACATACCTGTATATATCTGTTCCTAATAGCTGCAACTCACTTAGGTGCTTTGGCTGCTAATTCTGACTAGGGTCCTACTAAACCCTGAAGATGGAGGCAGGACATTCTGACTGCAAAGCACCATTCACCGGACCTTTCCTGCCCCAGGAATCAGGGGGCGAGTACCAGAATATTTAGGTAAATCGTTTCCAGCAAACCATTTCATAATAGAGCTGGAGTATCTGAATTAAATTAACAAAAAGTATGTTGTCATTTAAATCCAGAGTACTGGCGCATTTTAATGCAAGCAGTGACTCCTCATAAGCTGTATGGGAAGCTCTTGTCTTGGGGACAGGCATTTTACACACCAGTGTAACATCTCAAACCTTACCATAAGAGGGAGCTATAGCACATTTAAGTAATGTTTATCTTGTATAACCAAATAGGCTCTAATGAAAATTTAATATTTTTTTTCTTTACAAATGCAATCAACATAGTACAAGGTGAAAGGTTTAAGTCTGTTTTAGTCAGTACCTGTCACTGTGACCAGAATCCCCAGTTGTTGAAAGCTCGCCAATCTATCATCTGAAGTACCGTAAAGCAGCATGAGCAGGGCCATGGTACACCTGGCCTGCTATCAAATACTCTGAATATGGAGTATTGAGGCAAATGAATGGAAAAGATAATTGTCCTCCCTTGCCTCGACATCCTGAATGTAAAAGTAAAACCAGAACTGGCATTCAACAGCTGCATTTATCCTTCCCCCTGCCCTTCTGTGAGAAATTGCATTGTGACTAACTAGTAACACGCATGTGTGCAAATCTGAGTAGTATGAAGCATGTCAGTATGAATCCTGATGACCTTTTCCATGTTTAAATAGCTTTTATGAAATATATTGCCATTGACTTTAAATGCTTATGTAAAATCTGAGCAAAAGAGCAGGTTAGGGTTTAGTCCTCACATGATATTTCTTGAGGATAAATTCTTCTCCTGGCAAGTAACTAAATCAAATTTGATCCTCTTGATGGTTGGATTGGTAAAATAACATTATAAATATTGTCCCAAGAAAGACTTGAAGAAAATACTGCTTCATCTCAGTTTTTTTTCCTTTCCAGAAATATTTGGGATCTCTTTATTAAAAAATCATATACATTATTTACAAAATATAATGATGTAAATGAAGCAGGTAAAAATAGAGGTTGGCTCAATCCTAAAAACAAAGCAGAGAGAGAGCTGGGTAGGGTCACAGCTCACAGAACAAGGTAATGTTATGACTTTTCTCCCAAATCTCAAACGGAAAAGACACTTTGAAGAAAAAGCAAATAAGCAACAACTTCAAGATATATCTAACCCAATGAGGCTGTCCTAAATGATGTGTTGCTTAAGCCTAAACCAAATCCTTTCCATGGAATTACGGGATGGGAGACAGGACAACAACTCCATGTACATAAATTATCCATATATCAATATATGAAAATATATTCAATATATATTCATATCTTGATACCGATATATGGAAACTAGTATACTGAGGTTTTATCACAGGAAGCTTGATACCTGACATCTCAGTGCAAGTCTGCATGGAATGACTCCGTTCATTTTAATGCGGAATACGTCCCTTAGGGGACATAAACAGCAAAGGCAGTTATTTACCTCTCCTGCCTAGCCAGAGGCACATTTACCAAACTGTTCCTAGGGAGCCCACATGCATCCTCCCTTGCAGCCAAAATATCTAAGAGCCTAAGAAGAAACAAAACCATTCTGAAAGGAATCTGGAGAAGTAAATGAAACGAAGCAAAAGCAAAGTAAAAATTGGCTTGCGTATCTAGTTAACATAGATATTTCCAGGTTCCGTGCTGAGTAAAAAGTGGAATTCTCTCCAAATTAAAAATTTATTCAGTCACTAAGTACAGCTGGAACAGCCATTTTGAGAAACCTGGTTTTCATTTTGCCAAGCTCTTCTAACTTTGTACCATCTTGCAAAAGCCTTGAACTTAAATTTATACCACAAATAATATTTCTGCTCTACAAATCGTGTCACTGAACATCAAAGTGCCTAATCTGAGCAAAGAAGTGTCACAAAGATGGAATGTACATGCCCCAAATTCTGGGCTTGAACAAGAGCAATGTAGAACGCTTAGGGTTACCACATCTATTCACCCGTAGTGAAATCACATAGTCATATGCTGCTTGCTGACATGTCCATGGATGGTAAATACAGCTGATGTGGAACAAATCTTTTGCTTGAACACTTAGGAATGTTTGCCTCGCCAGTGCATCCCAAGATTGCATTAAGGCTGGGTTTCATAATCCCACTGCAAAACAAACCAAAATTATTCTGTTTGTATATTCATTTTGTTAATTTGAATGTCTGCCCATTTTGATATATTGTAAAATGAAAATCTGTCAAGAACTAATAAAAGGCCTGAGTACTCCAAAGCTGCGGTTACATTCATATTTGGTTCTAATTGTTAGTTACCTGCGTAGAAATACATGAGGTCAGACTTATAGTTCAGCCACACCAGTGTAAATGTAGAGAATCTGTCTGTTAGTATAGTTTTAAGGTGACCGTTTCCTGATAATCTAAGAAGAAGAAGAAAATTTTATTTTCAGAAACTTAAGGGGTTTTTACCAAAGCATTAATTAACAGCAAACTATTTTGTAATGCAAGAGTCAGGTAGACGGATTTTAAAACTTAAGAGGGTTTTCTATTTTCTGAAAACTGAGTACATTCAAATAACTAAATACAGAAATATTAATGATCAAGCAGGTGCTTTACTTTCCTCAGCTTTTTCAGGGCTCTTTGTAATGCTGAGGATCTCTCTTGTGTGTGTTATTTTATTTGCGCATGTGTTCTTAAAATCACATGTATTTTTCCCTAAAATTCAGGTCTATGACAACACCTTTCTGTACAAGATGCCCTTCTAGCTAAGCTGGAAATTGAAAATTTAACTTAGTGTTTGCTATTGTGTCTGTGAATCTGTAATTTTATCCGTATTACCCTATTTCATCTTTTACTTTGCAGTTCATTTGCTGGATGCTTACGCGGAGTTGTGACAAAGCTGAATGAAAAAGGGTATGAAACATAATGTTTTTAAAAACACCTACTTAATATCTATTAAAATATCAACGATTTTTTGACAACATCAAATGCCACTCCACAATTCTGCAGCAGATGTTGTGGAAAGTAACAGTGGCTTCTGCACAAAATTTGTGTCTGACTACAGAAAACGGATTTGTGGGAAAGCCGTCAGTGCTGGGTTCCAACAACGGGCCGCTGCGGAGGAGCTGCTTCTGTGCCACAGCTGAGGGCAGCCTCTGCTGGCTACAACAAAAGCCCGTGAGAGGATGAGTTAACAACTTCGCTCAGAGCAAGGACCTCAATCTTTGTCAAGATGATAAAACTCAACTTGCAGTTATATTTGGAACGCTGTTGTACAGCTGTTTCCTCTCAAGCAGTTCCACTGTGAATAATAGTGTTTGATGAATACACTATTCCACAGGACCTGTGTCACTTATTTCAAAACTCACAGTGAAATATTTCAGAGCACAGCTACTGGTTGCCATTGTAGAAAGCCTCACTCCATGGTACCCATTGCAAAGCTTGCAAAGGGAGGCTGGAGAACAACGTAGGTTTTTTTCCCGTGCTCCTTCACCCTCACTCTTGAAACTCTGGTTGAGGAAAAAGATTAAAAGTACTTCAGTACAGGGAGAAAAAGGCAGAAGGAATTCAGCTATTCAAGGTGTGTGAGAGCAGCTTGTCCTAGCGTACCTACGGCTCTTGCTGCCTTCCGCAGGAGCTGAACTCGCTGGTGTTGGCACAGGGAGAAAACCTGCAGGAAAACCGGCAGAAGGACACCACACTTCACTGGGGAGCAACTGATTTTAATACACTGTAATTTAAATGCAATGCTAATAAATTCAGAGACAGAAAAGTGTAGCAATAATTTGTATTACCGTTAATTTTATGCATTCTATTAGCACAAGTTAAAATCAGTTGATGTAAAAACTAACAATAGCCAGACCGCACTAAGAAATTTCCAAATCTGGCTGTGTATGACCCATACAAACTAGGGCAAACATTGCAGAAGCAACAAGATTAATGGTAAGAGCCCAAGAAAGAGCTGCAAAGCTGTCTTCTATGCATTTTTATGCATTTATTTGATGCATAATTCTGCAGGTAAAATCCTTTGCATCACCATCATTCTGTTTTCAAATAGTTTCATTTTATGTCAGCTGACAGCGGACAGCCTGTCTGATGGGGAACCGCTATGCCCAGTGCCTGCGTGCAGCGAGCACAGTCAGCGCTGGCCCGGGCGGCAGCTGGGTACCCGCGGGCCACCTCGGTGGGGCTCCGCGCTGGCTCACCCGCTCCGGCTGCCCCTCGCCCCAGCGCCCACCCAAAATTAAGCAACAGGTATTTAAAACAGAGCAAATCCTATTGCATGAAATAATAATGGGGAGTGATAAGGGCAGAGATCCTTGTTGGAAGTGCTGCTGCATCTGTACCAAGCGGAAGGAGACAAACTACCATCGCTGCATATGGCCAGGGGAAAAGCTGGCCTGCCGGGAGAGGGTTACTGCAACCTACATCTTACAAATGTGGTACCATCCTGATTAGCTGTACACTTCAAATTGGTCACCATAAAAAAGCCTAAGAACTCAGGATAGCAGCAATAACAGGACAGTGAAGATGACTTGCAGTTATGCCGAGAAAATGCAAATTTCACTACAAGGATTACACAAACTGCCGGAGTAAGAAAGTACACAGTCACCTTTATTTAAAAAATAGTGTTTCTACCACTCAAGCTTGGTAAGAAAAAACTTGCTGGCATCAACGAAGTACACTCTAGAGCAGTAATGATTCCCAAATAGAAAAGGGCATGAGACGTCCACTGGGATGGAGAGGATGTTTCTGTCGCTCTCACGTAGACTGTGACCACATTAGGAGTCGAGACTGCATTGGTGTCCTGATAAGCATCACTTTGGCTGAATTACTTGCCAGTGAATGTAGGTGCTAATTAAAGTATGGAACCATTATTTTTTTTTCAGGTTAAGCCATTAAATATTAGTTTTGTTATGTAACAAATTCATAGCTAGAACATGCAGAAAGACTGAATAGTCTCTTGAAGAAATTAATAGTTGTATACTTTTTATGGCAAAGAGAACTGAGGCATGCTAGACATTTCAGCAACATACATTAATGCTAAGTATTTAATATACAAGGATGGCATTCACATTGTCGACTTGTGTAATCATAAACAAAAGTACAAAGGAAGGTCTCTTAAGAAAGAGTCAAGCCAGTTGCACAGTCAGTTTATCAAACTACTGAACAGTGGGAAATGCATTTTTCATTCTGCTTTTAAGAGAACTTCTTCATGAAGTGCAATTTCAGGTAGGCAATGGTAAGGAATATTATTGTCATGCAGGCGAGAGCCAGGTGGTTCTGCCACAGGCCCCAGCTACTCGCATCAATGCCTTGATTTTTCAGATATTCATCTCCGGTACACCACCTACAGATAAATACACACATATTTATAAACTTAATCAGTTTGCAGTACCTAGGAAGATCCCTAGAAGTTGTAGTGTGATTTCATGTCTATAGTAGGCCAGGTAAACACCAGCTATATGTTACTGTTTTATTTTCTATTTATGTATTTGTTTTTCTTATAGCTACAGTTAATTTCCTGTAGGAGGCTGACATGGATTTTGTGAGGCTCTGTAATTGTAGTGTGTGTGTATGTGTTTCAGTAAACACAGTTTAAAGAAAAGTGAGAAGCATAATGCCAGATATTTCTAGTGTTATAAATAGTAAATATGACAATAAGCAGAATATTCTCTGCAGACAGAATGCAAAAATCGAGTCAAAACTTCATTTTCCATATAAAAACTCACAGATTCTGCTGGTCGTCAGTGAGTACCTCACAAACAGACCAATGCTCTAGGACTTTGTAAGTTACTGGTGGTGGGCGTCATTTTAATGTACCAAAATACTTACGGCCGGCTTGTCTGTCGATAGTTATCGTTGCTGATTACATTTGTGTTGTTACTGCTGCCACAAAAGTTCAGACCAGTCAATTCATTGATTTGTAAAGCCTTTTAAAATAAAAGAAACAATGATGACAGAAATTAGTAGGTAAAGGAATGATACATTAACAAGATGAGATATAATTCAATTCAAATTTATTCTAAAAACATGATGGTATCACTATTTATTATGTTGGCCAAATCCCCATTTTTTAACTGAGTAGCACAGTTCTATAAAGAGAGGAAAGTATGCAGTCCACACCCTGTAACGCACGCATGTCATCAGGCTTTAACGCCTCCCCCAGGCTAGACTATTTCTGCATGGGCATATTAAAGCTCAAATTTCTCTGCAAAACATCACCCTGGCTTAAATTATGAAAAATTAGGAGAAAAGCTTTAGCTTGACAAGTTTTTGTTTGATGGATGAAAAAGAGAACTGTTTTTTAGGGGTAACATTGTTCTTTACTCTGTGTTGTTTTCATCCAACTGCATTCCAGTGGATGTAGTTGTTTCATGTCTCTCTCATACGAGGTGTTTCCAAGTTACAGAAATGAGCCCTTCTGAACAGCAGTGGGTGCTGATTGATGAGAAGCCTTTCTTATTTCAAGATACTGCGCTACATTCTGAGGTTGCTGTATTTAATTAGCTTACCTTTTGCTCATTAGCCCATAGTTTGGCGTTTTCTTTATCATGAGTAAAGACATTCCTGTCTAGCAAATCTTTTCCAAGTCTGTACACAGGAAAATACAGCACTTACTGTCATTCCGTATCGAGGGATGCTAAAGTATTTGAGCCAGGAGAGCCAGGACATGACGCTCGTGAGATTGACCAGCAACCCAGAGAAAATCTAGAGGCAAGGATTACAAAAAAGCCACAACAACAACAACAAATTAAAAATTACATTACAATTACCATGTGTTCTCCTAGCTCCTGACTCTGCTGCTTCAGAT
This sequence comes from Theristicus caerulescens, assembly GCA_020745775.1. NCBI lineage: Eukaryota > Metazoa > Chordata > Aves > Pelecaniformes > Threskiornithidae > Theristicus > Theristicus caerulescens. The sequence continues at coordinate 65,774,278 of CM036563.1, forward strand.
TAAAAACAAGTGGGAAGGCATTTCTAGAGGAAGAAACTCTTCCACTGGAAGAACAGGGGAGAGGGAAGAAATCATTTCTGTTACCCAGCTTTGGGCCATAACCCCATGAGGTCTTTCTCCCGAAATGAGAAACAGGGAATGCTTTCACCCGTGCATTAAACCCAGGTGCGTCCCGTCTGTGGGTCCCACACGGGTTTGCAGGAACTGGCTGCTGTTACTGGGGTGTGTGGAGCTGCTGGAGGTGTGCACTCGGTTTTGCTTGTGTGCCCTGAGTCTGAGGCAACATGGGTTTTGGCTGTTGGTTCAGCACTGCCTCGTTGTTTGTGGTGCCTGTCTGCTAACTGTAGCTGTTTGTCTGTTGTCCGGTTCTAACATGCCCGATGGTTGGCTCTGCAGCTGAAGAGGGCAAGTACAGCAGTGGTCTCGGAGAGCAGGAGGCTGCGGGTCATGTCCTCAGCCAGCCAAATTTGTCTTTGGGAAAGCTAAAGGAGAGTGACTGAAATGTAGCTCTAGGTTGCTTTTCTGCTTCCCGGGCAGCACGCTGGCTGCCAGAGCTACAGAGAAGAGGGCAGAGGAGCCACTCTCCCTCCGCCTCACACCCAGCCCCCCGGTTCTCATTAGTTAAAAGGACAAATCAGGATATTCAACCCCACAGTACCAGAATATTCAAATCAGACAAATCAGGATATTCGACATGCTCGACCCCACAGTCTTTTTGCAGAATTCAGCTGAACTGTGTGCCAGTAGGATTTCCAGATTTCAGCATTTCTAGGATTTCAGGATTCAGTCTAGAAAACTGAATAATGCTACTCACAATCATAAAAACAAATGTGATAGTCATGAGCAGGTTTGCTACAGCGACCACGCTCTGTCCTGCTGCAATGGCTAGTGCCATAGAAGTGGCTGTGTAGGACACCATCATAAGGGTAAACATCATTGTAAAGAAGGCTTCTACTGTTGGTTTCAAACCTTAAAGATCAGAACAAGAAGGGTTTCAGTATGATCCTGCTAAAAGCTCTACCATAACCTGAACGCTACTCTGACTTACGTAGTGTATCCTGCCTACAGAATACCTTTCGTCTGACAGCATAGGCTACGTCACTGAGACCCAAGACTGCAGCGGGGCTTGTGACAGCCCACATGTGTATGCCGTGTCAACGGAGGACAGGGTGAATAAGTAGTATGCCTGTAACTGCAGTAACACTGGAGAGAGCAGAATAGATAGAAGTTACAGTACTGTACTCCACACAGTCCAAGGTGAAGGCCTCACTGTGGCTTCAAGTTGTCTACCAAAGGAGAAATTCCTAGTGCACTTCCATGAGCAGCAGTTGTACAGCATTTCACTTGTTTCCAGCAGAGAGCTCTCCCAATGAACCTAGTGGCCTTTGGGTGGCTGTGGATTTGGTAGCAAGGTCTAGCTCACTCCAGTTTAGCAGTCTGAGAGCCTCTTGCTGATGTGGCCTTGTTTCGTGTTCCTTAGGGAAAAAAACTCAGACCAAAGCGAACTGTAATTATTTTTAAATTTTTGCTTGCACTTTCAAGCTTTTGGGACATCCCAAAAGGATGTCGTGATCTGAAACCTTATCCTAGGAAAATGGTCTGCCTGGGACATGTTTTGAGGATGACGTTTGAAGGTGTTCTAGGGTTGAAAAAGTTGGTGCCAGCAATTTTCAAAGTCTGCTCACTAACCAGAAGGCATTTCACCAAAAAGAGCAAGCTGATATTAATTCACACAATATTCAGTTCTTAAAACTTTTTCTTTGATAGGTGTTCTTGCAAGAATGGAAAAAGTATCTTGTAAAAGTCACCAGAAGCTAAGAATGAAATTAAAAGGAATAAATCAAACCTATGTAGTAATGGTTATGGCACACTTCCTTCTAGGGACGGTGCAGATGAGACATGACACAGATTCTGACATGAATGCTTAAATCTTTGAAAGCGTGTCTTTTCTGGAAAGAGCACGGTATGTTAAAAGCAAGTGCAGTAACCGCTGCCATGCCGATGTAGTGCTTTAGCCTATATAAACATACATGCCATGCATACATGCACATATATAAAATGCGAGTGCCTTGTTCATTTATTGGGGGGTTGTAATGAGACTGTAGGAGACCATACTTGCCTAACATGAAGTAAATTATACAGGTGAAGATGATGCTTGGCATAGTCCTCATGGGTATTAAATCAGCCATTAGCTTTGAGATGAAATATGGAGATGTGCTGTAGTACCCGCTGATATATTCATGTCTGGAACACAGAGATATATACAGCGTATTACAAATTTAATCACTGAAGACCAGTAAGATTATTTTCACCTGGAGACAAATGAATTCTAGCTCAAACTGGAAAAACAGACGTTTTTCATGGTTAGGCTGTAATGCATTTGTCCAGTAAGCCACACACTATAGTAATGGTGGCATTTTCATATGCAAATGATATGGATACTTGTGCACATGATTTCTAGTAAATGTATGTGTTGTGTCATCAAAACAGAGAAAGAAGGTAAAGCTTAAATAATTTTCCTTTTCTGTACAGTATAATCTGCATAGCTTTAAAGAATCCAGTTAGATAAGATTTACTGTCCTCACTAGCAAGTCACAAACTTATTATTCAATACCTAAATTGAGTACTCAGGGTTTCTTTCCTACATATGTTAATAATTTTAAACTCTGAGCCGTTTGCAGTCGTAGGTACCGTTTCGGCAATCTGCAGACAACTCACTAACAGGCTGAAAGAGTATATTTGCGATGAGCACTAACAGTGAAATAATTTGAAAACTCTGCACTAGGTATACTTAAATGACAATTACCTACAGCAGGGCAAACAAACAAACTCTCTAACAGTAGTCCCTGATAACTTTTTTGTATGTTTTACTTACATAAATATCTTTTTTTCCACAACAAAGAGTTCAATAGCTGAGATGCTGCTGAAACACTGGTTGGTGGTCAGAAAAAACATTGCACCCAGTCTACAAAAAGCAAAATAGCAAGCTGTTATTAAAACTGTGATGTAAATTTAGTGTTTCCACTACAGCGTACATAAATCCAACCACAGTGCCTGGAGCTCGGCAGTATGTGACCTCCCATCCTGAATTGCACAGGAGAAGACTTGGCTCAAGTCTGAGTCTGTAACAAGCCTGAAGTAGACGTGGTACAGGCAGTATTTATCGTTCGCATGCAAGGATAGTAAGTTCTCTGATGCAGTCAAAGGATAGAAAATGAACTGATGTTCCTTATTTCTTTTTTTACCTAATTTCCTGACACGTTGAAATTCTCAGTCTGTGAGGCATTTGTCTGATGCAAACCGTGAGGAACTGAATAAGCAATGTGAAAAGTTGTTTCCACCTTTTCCACTAAAATTTAAGGCTTTGCTTTCATATCCAATTTAAAACTGGGCCATTTTTACGTAAATGCTATGAAGTGTTTCAAGACTAAGAACCCAGAGCTTTCTTAGTTGCAAACCCATTTGTCAGGTGATGCACACACAGCTGTCAAAATGATACATAGACCGGAATAATTTTAAAACCTAGCTTTAGATGCACCTTCTGACTTACTGCTGGTAAAGTGTGTATGTAGAAACGGTTGCAAGATCAAAGCTTTAGTTACCCAGGTTTATGTAGCCAAGTCTGTATATTTTAATCTTTAATTTTTTTTATCTTGGGGAAATCTTTGCGAAAAGAAGTTAATAAGCTGCCATGATGAATTAAACCTTTTAAATACGATGACCACTATTCAGCGTTTTCAGCAACCTGACTGGCACTGAAAAATGTCATCCTACAGAAGGAGCGTTACTCACTTCATTTGGACTACTTGTCCAGGTTACAGCCTGGCAGGGCAGAACTGCATCCCCCTCTCAGTTCTGCAGGGACCTTCCCAGAGGCAGAAGAGCATCCTTGCTTTGAAGTCGCTAACGTAGACTTGGCCTTACCTACTGATGTGAAGGGGAGCATTTGCTTGAAAGAGGTAGATATATTTCATAAAGAGCTCACGGGTTCCTTCTCAGCCTCCACGCTGTTCATTATCCTATCGCGACAATGAGGGAGCTTTATCAAATTTTCGGATATCCATTACCTAAACTGACTAACCTGTTCTGTAGTCCAGCAGAGTCCTCTTTAAGTCCAAAGAAAATGGCACCTACAACCAGTCCCAGGAAAGCCGTAACACACAGCTAAATGGAAAAAAGAAAAGAAGAGAAAAAGTATTATTCTCATTGCTTTCAAAGCTTCAACAGTTTTTTTTGAAATATGCAGTGGGTGAGCGTAGATTGACGGGAAGCATTTTCTGAAAGGAGAAAAGCTATCCAAGCTGGGAAGGGAGTTGACGGGGCGCTTAGCAACCTGCAGCACAGCAGTACTTGGAGTCTTGCGCCACGGTGTCCTTTGAGAGGTGCCTGTGAGACACAGCAGGTCCCCGGTGCCACCTGCCCTCGGCGGTGGCCAGCCGCTGCTGCCTCACGCGGGCAAGGCATTGGGACGGCTAAAAAGGAGGGACAATACGGGAGCTTCAGCTGCTGCTCACTCTTCTGCGGTGGCACTGGCAGGACGGACAATCCTGCAGCAGTATCACAGCTTTTCCCTGACCTCCTACCTGAGGGAACTGCTCTGGGAGTGCCGGGAGGGTGCTAGCACCAGCGAGAGGAGGAGGACGATAGCAGGGGCTTGGTGGTGCAGGTTAGAAAGAGGGAATTATTCCGTGGGGGTTTCTCTGCAGCCATCTCAATGCTGCTTTGAGCTTGGCAACCAGTAACCAAAAGCAATCTTTCCTGACTGCCGGGTTGAGGATGACAGTTTATTTTCATGCTCCACAGTGTGTAATTGCTGGGCTCTATCACACATCTTATTCACAGGATTGTATTTAACATGAACAAGATACTATGATCAGGCTATAGGTGTACTGATATTTGCAGTCTGTAACACAATTTAAAAAGCGAAGATACCAGCTGCCTCAAGGATATAATTTGAAAGACTGAAGTGTGTACATCACACTCTTTTAATGCTAAATGCAAATGACAAAAGTCTCAACAAAACTGATGGTATCAGGCAGTTCTGTCGTTTTTAAGTGTGAGCAATGCATGAATCATAATACCATAAATCCCTTGATCCATGGTACCCTATCACTAAGATCCTGCCGAAAGGAGCAAATGTCGGGGATAATTCAACTCCGAAGCCAATTGCAGTGGAAAGCAGGGATCGCATCAAGACCAATTTGGAGCAGATTAATGAAAAAAGGCTTAATGGGCCGTGTACCTCTCAAAGAATGTTTGTTAAAATCCATCCCTAATGAGGGTGGGGAGATAGAAAAGATTGTGAGAAACAAGTCAGGACCATTAACCTTGGGGTATTACAAGATCCTTGAGAGTCTAATTCTTGTCACAAGGTCAAGCTTTTACAAAGCAATTATTAAGGATCTCCATAGTATCAACATACAGACGCACACACATACTCAAAGCCTTTTAACCTCGGGGATTCTGGACTCATTTCCCCTCCACACTGGCCATTTGTTCACTCATTATATAAACCATGATGAAGATAATTTATACGCCCAGCTTGGGACCAATTTTTCTATTGGCTCCTCTAGAATCGCTGAGAATTGCAGTGGGAGTTTTGCTGGTGCTGGGACTGCAGAGTTTGGCTTGTGAATTAGGGGCTTCCTGAGGATTAGTCGTTCTGCAGAGGTCAGCCAGGAGTTCTGTATTTTTTAAGGCAATGTGCACCTTTGAAGAAATCAACACTTCTGGCGTTGATTCACAGGGCCAGTCATGTAGAATATGCTCATCTTCTGTGGCAGGTGTTAGACCCTATTGTAGTCTTCATCACGTCTTCTCCACATGACATCATCGCCATTACGAACAGTCAAATGACCAAAGAACACACACGTTATGAGACAGTGACAATATTTTTACACTTGAGCCAACTGCCAGCACTTCATTGTGTGCTGAAGTTTAATTAAGTATGCAAGTGTAGTCTGTTAACTTTCCCTGGGGGGGGAGAAGATTTGAGGCCCAACCCCACAGTGCCAAGCCTGGACAATTAGAGTTGAGTCTGAAGAATGTTCTTGAGCAGATGTGTGAAACTACTTGGGAGATAATCTGCTCCTGGCTGGGAGCAGCAGAATACCCTGCTGGAAAAGATCGTGCCTCCCAAAGTCTTTAGGTAGTCCAAAATTAATTACTGAACAGTCCCTCATGCTCCTCATTTGGGAGCACTCAGGACACCTTCTAGTGAACCAGATTTCCAGACCTTGAACACTCTTTTTTCAGATGCTTACCGCAGTCAAAATATCAAGAAGCAAAACCATCTCAGTGACTTATCTAATACAGGAGTGGAATAAATTCAACGTATACCACAAAAGGATAGATACAAATAGCGTTACCTGAGCTATGGAAGCTTGAGGATTCCCTACCAGATTTTTAAATGTGCGCTTGGACACCCATTTCAGCTGATGAAGGAAGGAATTGGCATACGTGATTTGTCGGAAAACTGCTTTTGTTTTCTTCTTATTTCCCAAAGAACTATTCTCTAATACTGCTTTTGTTTCTTGGTAGTAGGCAGAGTTGGAGTATTTTTCTGCTAAGTTCTCAGCCAAGGTTTTATTATATTCAGTATGTTCTTCAGTGCTCTCTGCTGAAAAGATTAAAAAGAAATACAACCATTTCTGTAAGGGATGGGAAGATTGTTTAGGAGTTAAGCCAGGAGAGTTACGTTGGGGTGAGAGAGTTACTAACGAACCAGAAGAATTAATATGCACATTTAGTTCCAGTGATTCATTGTGCTCAGTCTCATAGCACGAAATTCAAAAGAGTCGGTATAAATAAGACCAAATATCTGTGTTGCTCTGTGCAACCTGTCCCACAGGCAGCAGCTTCACAGCAGACTGACTACATAAACCCTTGTCTGCCAATGAAGTTTCAAACTGGCAGGAATCTGACTTTTAGTCAAAAAGTGATCCCCCCCCCGCCCCAGTTTCTGTAAGTAATCTGTTTTGCAGATCTGATGAGATAATCCTAGATCTCCCAGACTTTTAGATCCAAGAAATCCTGCAGGTGTCTACTTCAGTCAAACTTCTGTCATAAAGAAATTTCAGCTGGAGCTCCTTTTTTCTCAACTGTAGCCCAGTGTGTGCTTTTCCAATGCCAAGTACAACGTGTGTTGCCAGCTATATTAGTCAGACCCTGAACACAGTCAGCATCTTTGTAAAATGCTGGTTGCTTCTTTGGTAAAGATATAGTGTAACTGTGTATTTGGGCACATAGCATATTCATTATTTCATTTCCCTTTTCATTCATGTGAAAAGAGAGTGTGCTATTAATGAGTAGCAACGGATAGGATGGAGAAGCATGCTACTGAACACAGGTGAGATTTGATTTGTTAGTTTGGGGATAATTTCTGCCTTACCAAACACTGGTCCCCTACCTCCACCCCCTTTTCCCATCCTACTCAGAGGAAGGAAAACAGTAATTTCGTAACAGATAGACCATTCCATTAGGTAAAAAATACAAGGCATAACTGCATCAAATTATGTCCCTAACTGGAACAATTGTCCTGGTTTATTGTCTCTGCATCTGCAGGACTTCAGTGGGTTTGCCTCGAAGATGAAAGAAGCTCTTTCTCTGTGTTGAGAGGTAACAAAACAGTTTCTTATATTCCCAGACATTGTAACTTCAACACAGGAAAATATTCTTTCACCTTTAACATCTTGTAATTTCAGTGTGATGCAAAAGTATACAGGTCAGTTTATGAAGAAATGGATAGCAATGATAAATTACTAAATACCTATCTATGAGAGGCAAACTAGTCTTGCATAGACAGGAATATTTTATATAGTAGGGCTGTATGTGAATTTAGTACTTATTTCAGGTTATGCTAATTATTTTCCACATATAAACAAAAAGGATTTAGGAACAGTGTGTTGGTTTGTTTTTTTTTTTTTTTCCCTCCTTTAAAGCAACATGGATCAACACTATGTAATACGCTCATGCATACAAATAACCATACACTTGTACAACATGGTTATTGGTTGTTTGTCACCTTTAAGTGATTTTTTTTCTGTGTTGTGCTGGACACCTTCTGGCAAAATACATGTTATGATAATTTCACTCAGCTGCGGGTTTCATACCTGTGTTAGTTTCTTCGATCTTGCTCATTGCCACTGCAGTGGAGTCTCCATTAATGATGTCCAGGAAAAAGTCAGCAGGATTGTTGTACGGCTCACACTCGTAGCCTGTGATGACAGCATTACAAGCCCTAAGCGTTGGTTGTGTGACTGGCAGAAGGCTCTGTGTGGCTGTCATGAATACAGCCACGCCACTGTGCCCATTGAGCAGCCTGCACTGTAAGTGTTGCAGGGTTCAGAAGGTCTGTGCTGGCCCAAGAGATGAACGGCACTGCCGTGAAAGCAAGGTGACAGCTGGCAATGTGCCCTTCTCAACCCTAGCCTGGGCTTTGTCTAATTAAGATGCAGCCAGGAACAGCTGATTAGAGGTCAGCCCTATCATCCAAACCCATGTATGGGTCAAGAGGTGGAACACCAAGAGAAATGCTTAGCCTGTTAAAATCCCAGGCTTGCTAATACTCAAGCGCTATTGGCATTTTATTCAAGTTAGTGCAAACTAAAGGTGTTGCTGCAGTTGGCCCTGCTCTGAGTTGCGCTCACCGATAGACTGGAAGTACTCGATGGCGTGCTGAGCAGGCCCGTGGTACAGCACTCTACCGGCAGCCAGCAGCGTCAGGCTGTCAAACAGTCGGAATATGGAGTACCGAGGCTGGTGGATGGAGAAGATTATTGTTTTTCCTTGTTTTGACATCCTGAATGTGAAGTGAAGAACGATGGAGATGTTAACTTTGCAAGTTGATTCAGCATTTAGATAAGAGAATTTGCAAGTTCACTTAAGTCTTGGGTAAGTTTGATTAACTTGACATGCCGGAGAGGGGAGAGAGAAGGAAAAAAAAAAAGGGAAAAGAAAATAGGTCATATTTATAGCGTCTGTGTGAGAAAAGGAAGTTCCCTCTCGCTGGCAATGTTATTGGAGGGGAAGCTCCTGCGAAAATTTTGATGCAAACAGAAAGCTCTGGAGAGAGGCGTTTGAGTCCTCTTTGCTTGTAGTAAATGCAAAATGATGTAAAATTTGCAAATAGAGATTGTGTTGTGCTTGTTTTCCCAAAAATAGGCCTGAGATTTTGTGATGGGGAGACGGCTAGCTGTGTTCTAATTACCGTCCATATTAAAATCGATCACCTTACCAGACTGTACAACAGGTGTTTTTATCACTTTTCTGGCCCAGGCAGACACGAATATAGATGAAGCTGACAGCTATCATGGTCAAACTGCAGTCCTGGCATGCACACGCTTTGTGCAAGGTGCTTTGTGTACTGCTGTGAGCAGCTGCTTTGGAGTGAGAAATCATACAGCCTTTTTCCTACCCCCTTTGCAGCCTTGGCTCGCTGGTAAACAATTACATGTCTGATTTCCCTGTTTGCTCATTCTAACTGTAATTTAAGTCAAACACAACTGAAATGTAGCAGAGTTGAGTGGTGAAAACAGGAAGCTGTTTCCAAGGCCATCACCTTTTCAGTAGCAGTAGGACAGCGTTGGCAGTGCTGGCATCGAGTCCCGTAGTTGGCTCATCCAAAAACAAGATGGCAGGATCCGTGATGAGCTCCATCCCAATACTGGTCCTTTTCCGCTCTCCTCCAGACACCCCACGAATGAACTGGGTGCCAACCTGCCACAAACAAGAAACTTGTCTCGTTTGGCCTGATAACAAACACTTGAGTGAACAGCATCCTACCGACAGTTGGGAAGAGTTGTAAGAAATTTTGACCCTACTTTCAGGTACACATAGGCTGTTTCTTAACGTTAGTATTACTTGAGGTGTTCTCTTTTTTTCCAACTACAGACTACCTTTCCCTTTCCCCGCAATGTTACAGCATATGGCAGTATCAGCGCAGAGTCTGCACAGACCGTCATATAGAAATGTCATTAATTATTGTATTACTGAAATAGTCTGTTTAATTTTACTTTTTTTTAGTCTGCCATGCTGAGCCATTTGGTTAATTAAATAAATCACTTAATATTTGCTCATGATTTAAGCACCACATTTACATGCCTTACCTTGGAATCTGCCACTTTGCTCAAACCCAGTTCCTTGATGATCTGATTCACTCGTTCATTTTTCTCCTGTTCCTTCACTGACTTTGGCAAACGGAGTGCTGCCGAGAACTTCAAATTTTCTCTTACAGTCAGGGTTCCCACAACCACATCATCCTTAATTTGAAAAAAAAAAAAAAGAGATACTTGGTGGTCACTTAGCAATTCCTATTTTTTCCTCTGAGAACTGCATCTACCTGTGTTTTATTTTGTCCTTGCATGCAGAGGGACAGAAGCAACTGCCAGAATGGGACTTCGTGACATTGTCCCTGGGCAAGCAGAGGTACAAGGTGTATATTACCAGAAAGCATCATATTTGGAAAATACTTCATGCATATTGGTAGCCTACAGCTGTTCCCCCAAATGGAGAACAAGGAGGGATCCAAAGCGTCCGCTCCCGTTGACTGTAGAGCATAAAGGAAAGAGACTCAAATCCAAAGCAGAGTCTCTTTCCCAGAGAGGGTGGACATGTGGAGAGTTGCTACTGCACCAGCCTCGATTCTTGGATCAAGGCAGGGTACTTGCAACACTGCAGCCTTCTTACATCTGCAGTCAGAAGGGGACAATAAAATCCATAGAGTGACAAAAATTATTTACCTGTACAACATATCCAGAGGTACATTTAAAGTTGGCAGGTTGAGGAGCTCCATTGATCAAAATATCACCAGAAAGCCCATGGGGATCCTTCCTTGCGGCCAAAATGTCGAGCAGACTAGGAGAAAAGTTGGTTACTTCGTCAGATGAGCATGCAGGAGGTAAGCTCTCTGAACCACAAACCCAGTTCATGGAACGAACAGCTACATAAAAGCATCCCATGTTAAACAGTCGCTATTTAGAACCCCCCAGGAACTTTCAAGGGCTGAGTTTCTTTTGTCCTGGTTGCCTAAGGAAATGAGATCTGTGCAATTTCATAGTGCATTTGTGGCCATTCGTTCAATAATATGAGCTTAACCTAGAATGATACGTAAAGATTGTGTATCAGGAAAGTGTGGACTAAAATTGAATTACATCTTTGTCATGTAAGCTGATTATCTTTTTTGAATTCAGGTATTTCACAGAAACCAGTGAGATTTGCACAGACCTAAACGAAAACAAAATCTTTCCCTGAAAGTATTGTCCATTACTGATAAATATGTGCAGGTTCATTTTCTCCTTGGTGTAATTTCTGTGTAGGGCAAAGAGGGCACTTACGAAGATTTACCACTGCCAGTGGGTCCCAAAATTGCATTCAGTCCCGGTCTCATGATGCCACTGTAAGAGAAAACAAATAGGTTTTACAAAATAGATAGGGTGTTTTTATCTCTCTGAATGTTTCATCTGGTAGGCTACTGTAAATTATCTGTAGAACTGCCTTCTGCATCCCATTAATTTTGGAATTAATGAAGCTGCCTGATCACAAACAATATTTATGATCAGTCAAACTCCACCTTATTTTTTATTCCTAATTCAAGAAGAACTAATCTTCATATAACGAAGACAACACAGACACTTGAGTAAAATGTAGCAAAACCTGTATGCACGCTTTTCCCCCATGGATCTCTAGAAGTGAAGCACACACTTGCTTTAACCACATTCAGCTCTAAAGGTATTATTCTCTTCGCAGAGAGAATAATGGTCCCTGTAGACAGAACATACTGGGGATTTGTCTGTACTTACAGAAACTGCAGTTGATAGTTTCTCTGTATCTGATTTTAACCCACATGGAACTCAAAAGCCAGACAGAAAAGGTTTTTAAGTATTTGAGGAAAAGACCCTATAGAAATGATACAGTATGTGGAAATACTGCTGCCTTTTTTTTATCTTTTTGCTGGAGCACATGAAGCTGTCACTGCTATTTTTCCTGCCTAGCCCCTAAAATCTGCACTCAACAAGCTTTGGTGTACACAAGACTCACGTTGCACATACAAATGCCTGTCTGTATGTTATGATACCAGGTTTATCTTGAACTGCACTCTGGTACTGGTTGTTATCAGCAATCCAGCTATCAGCGATCTTTGTACTTGGCTGTGGGTCTGGCCCAATACAGCTGTTCTTATGGTCTCATGACATGCAACCAGGGAGGCTTGGTTTTGCTCTTCCTGATGCATATTTGTTGCCTTCAATTTCTTATCGTGGAAATTTATGGTTCCACAGATTAAGCAGCATACACATTATACATATGTTACGTTACGTTATATGTGATTTTAACAGAAAAACCCAATATGCAACAAAACAAATGCAGATGTTGCATTTTCTAAAAGGGAAAAGCGTAATGTGTGTTAAACATTGGTCTTTTACAGCAAGCTACAAGAGGGGCCTTCTGCCCACATCGTTGCAAATGACCAAGTCAGTCAGTTGAGTTACCATAACGTACGGCTCTTGAGAATAGTAGGAAAGATTTTAAGAGCTCATGTTTAGGAGGTGTGGAAATTGCATGGGAAAAGAGCAGGGCAGACAGAGCTACACAAAAGGGTGAATATTTATGATAGAAATTGGAGTTAGGGAGCTGAAGGTCACGGGTGACTTGGAATGGCATGTTGTATGAGTACTTGCCACTTAGCTTAACTACTGAACTGTGAATGGGCAAACTTTATGCATAGATTACTGAACAAAAGCCATAAAGACGTGATTCCTTTACTGCAGTAGTGCTCAATGTTGAAAAAAAAAAAAAAACAAAAAAGATAAAACTTCACATGTCTTTGAAGTTAACCTAACCCTTGTTTATATTAAACATTTTAAGTTAAAACCCCCAAAATTAACCTTCCCAAAGGCCACCTTAGGGAAGGAGACGCAAGCATCGAGGACAGGCTGCTTGTATCTCAGTTAAACACCACGGCACAGTGGGAGACTTCCCAGGTAGTGTAAAACGACCACAGCCGGCTCGTGTGCCCCTGTGCTGATAGCGGCCAGGAAGGCTGTCCCTCCCCGGGGCCAGGGGACACGGCGCCCAGCAGCGCCAGCTCTCTGTTGTACAGGCTCAGCTCTGATGACTGAGGACCACTGGGGCTAGCAGGAAGCTTAAGCACAGCTGATAGCAAACAGAAAGCAACCATACGCACATATAATTTTTCTAAATCTTGATCAAATTCTGTATATTGTGCTTAGTGGCTCAGTGACATGAGTGGACTCAAGCGTCCGGACAGAAATAAAACATGCGCATACTCTAAAGAGATGTTTAAATACGTACTTGACATCTCTCAAAACTTCTTTATCGGCTGTTTTTTGCCAACACAGGAACCCAGTCTTCATCTTCACATGGTAGCAGATGTTGTGGAAAGTTAGTATGCTTCCTCCCCTGCCGGCTAAGTGTGGAGAGGACTGCCTTCTGCTGGGGATGCCATTTGTATTCGAGTCTGACATCTGAATACTTAGGTGTGGCTGGCCTTCTGCCATTTTTCCTCTATAAATGAAAAAACAGGAAGGGGGAAGATTTGATTAGATATGGAGAGGAAAGATGTGACTGTTGGGTCCAGTGTTCGGCACCAGACCTACTGTGGGCTTTGCAGATGTGCATCTAGCTCTTTCAGATAGGAAGTTTGGGTCCTATGGGCTTGGACCTTGAGATGACACAGAGCTGATGGGGAGCTGGGTCTGCCATAGTGCTTCATACCACATGCAGTGTTAGGGAGACAGAAGAGTCTCCCTCCACCCTGATGGTCTGTTGTGGTGGGTTGACCTTGGCTGGCCACCAGATGCCCACCCAGCTGCCCTCTGAGGTGAATCTCTGCTCCAGTGCCTGGGGCACCTCCTCCCTCTCCTTCTTCACTGGCCTTGGTGTCTGCAGGGCTGTTTCTCCCACATTCTCTCACTCCTCTCTCATAGCTGCTGCACAGCATCTTTTACCCCTTCTTAAGTAGGTTTTCAGAGAGGCGCTACCAGCATCACTGACATGCTTGGCTTTGGCTAGCAGCGGGTCCGCTGGTGCCAGCTAGAGGCGGCTGTGTCTGGCATGGGGCAACCCCGGGTCCTTTCTCACAGAGGCCCCCCCCGACAGCCTCCCTGAAGCAGCACCTGGCCACGGGCACCAGCTGCATCCCTTGTCCCGGTACGAGGAAGCAGGTGCCTTGCACAGCGGGGACCAGCGTGACATTATGCTCTTTCTGGAGGGCTGCCCCTGGCAGAGAGGTCTGTACATAAACCGCATGCTTGTTGGAAACCACAGGTACAAGAGGTGACTCACCGAAAGATCGGCTCAAAATTATTGAGGTCCAAAAGGGCCTGGCTTTCTGCCCACCTGCTTCGTCAGACTTCTTTCTAGTTTTGAATGTGCTTAGAGTTTGCCCGTTAGATAACCTTTTAAAGGAGTGGTTTGGAAGTAAAGATATTCCTCCTACCTCTGGCACTTCTGCACAATGGTAACAAAACCTAAAAATCGTTGGTTTATTCTTTTAATCAAAATGATTTTGCCAAGGATATAGGAACGTGGAAACTGACACCACTGCCAAGTAATTTCTTCCTTGGATTTGCTTTCCATGTGAAACCTAGAAGGTAGTTGTGGAATAATTAAAGTTATCTTACCTCCCTTTTCAGCCAGGCTGCTGCCTGTGAGCCATCCACCTGCAGCGTGGGGGCATCCCCAGCTACCCCTTGTGCATGCAGGCATTTGTCCCCACTCTTCATATATCATGTTGACTCATCGGAGTCTAATTACTTAATTGTCACTAAGGGAAATGTTAGTAATGCAGTAGTTCATGGGAGATGAGCAGCTAGGAGCTGTGGGATGATCAGTCCCGTACCTTAGCATAGTTATGCTGCTTGCAGCAAGGAAGAAGGCAAATTATGAGACCGTTTCAGACATGCTGAATGAATTTGAGAGCAGTTAATAAAATGAGCCTCGCAGAAAAAGCCGTTTAATCTAACACAGTCATATGGTCACATAAAAAAACCAAGCCCTTATCTTGTCGGTTTGCTAAGACTGCTTGACAGACAGCTGAATTTTGCGGCTATCAGCGCCATGAAACGGCTGGAAGCCCTACTTTCAGCAAAAGGCCTATCTGCATGTAAAGGCTGGTTCATCTGTCTCCCAACGATGCTATCCCAACTCTAGCCCAAGGTTGCCTCTTCTGACAAAACTGCAGTCTTCTGTGCTGGCAAAAAATATAAGGTCTTAATGTTTTAGCAACCAGTAATCTTGGCCCAATTTTCCTACGATGAAAAGAAACTGTGTTCCAAATACAATTATAATGGCAGTAGCTTTAATTTAAGCAAAAATGGATTTTGAGTAAGTTGAACATCAATGAAATGTGCAACATTTAAAGTCTGGAAGCCTTTTATTGATAAACTGCCTACACTCTTCTCTGCTTGTGCCAGAGAAGACTTATCTACCTGCAGGAGGGCAGCTAATTTTGTAAGGCTATTCCTATAGTAGTTTCTGGGCTAATCTGGCTGGACATCAATCATTGCCATTTGAAAGGATGCTTTGGTAAAGTAGAGATGTGCATTCAGAACCGCAGCAGGAACTTGTCACTTAAAGTCTCCCCATACGCTGAGCAGATGTTTGCTAGCATGCCGAGCAAGGTACCAAACACTCCACTGCAGAGTCAACACCACAGATAGACATCACAAAATCCCTTGAACTGTCGGATAACCAGCAACGTGATCTGAGCGCAGAATTCTTCAGAAGACACTGTGACTCTGGCCTTGATAGATCACTGCATCTATAAGGTATCTGGATCAGTATTTTACTTGATCAGATGTTTTTTCTCAGCTTAATGTTTCAGTATTACTGACGTAACGTTATGAGCAAATAGGGGAGAGTGAGGTGGAGTCTGGCCTCAGGTGTTATCAACAAAATAATTAAATTCTTCTTTGTTTCATTTGGATTTGTTGTTTTTTTCCCAAAGACCAGCATAAAAGCCCAACTCAGCACTTGCACTGAAATTTCAGAAATGCTCTTTAGAAAACAAACTTTTAATTTAGGAATGAAACAGATTCAGTCTTCCAGACTGAACTTGACTGGCAGACAATAAGCACAGGATCAGAAACTATTTTCGTAAATACAGGATCACACTACTTTCACAGAGTCGTTCTTAAGAACAGACAGTACGTTGAAGTTAAATTTAATTTCCCACTCAAGCTATGAGTAGATTGTACACATCTTTGCAAAGAACATTGCAGAAGCTGGATAAATAAATCAGCTACGAGAAGGATTAGACATATCCATAGCAGACAGTCCCTCAAGGGCTATTTAATACAACTGTCGGCAGGAAACCTCCAGTTCAGGAAGGCCCGAGCCCACTGATTGCCCAAATCTGCCAGAGAAAAATAATGTTCTTTTTGATATTGTCCATTGCGAAGGCATTGGTTACTGGCAGCTATGAGCAGAGGCTGGATTCAGGTCTAGCTGGACCTCCGGTGTAAATCAGCATGGCCCTTCGTGGCTGCAGTGCGCTTGTGCTACTTGCAGCGGCAGGGTGGGATGCTGTAGGTCGAAGACACAGAGTTGTCTGCATGCTGTTCCTCCTGATGGCTGCCCCTTCAGGGAAAGGTGTATTTGTAGGCACATGCCATTTATCAAAGTAAAAAAATTCTATTTCAGATGTTAGGTTAATAATGAAAATAGCATTTTACACTTTCAGAGCTACTGGAATTCATTGCAGAAAGAAATTGCAGAATACTCGTTTGCTTAAAACTTGAATGGTTATTTATCAGTTGCTCTATGAAATCTGTGTTAGCCGTCTCTCTTCTCAAAGGAGTGTAACCGTTGCAAGGACTCAGTCACAGCAGCTCCTTGGGATGACAAAATGACAGAGTTCTGGACATGCTGGTGGGAAGGGGCCTTGGGAAGCCCCATAACCCAGCTTCTCCTTCCGAGCAGGACTGTCGCCAACACGAGATCGGGGCAGCCATGGCTTTGCCTGGGTGACTCATGAAAACCTCCGAGAGCGGCGGTGTGGGTCTCAGCTAACAGTGTGCTGGGAGAAGATGAAGTGCTAACAGTGGAAATAATGCCTGTGTGCTAGAGTTAGGCTTTTGATGTGCTTTTCTTTTTCGGAGACCTTTTTTTTCGCTGTGTACTTACTTGCAGTGAGATAAACAGTTTGGTTTACAAACCAACCTTCCCATTTCTGATCTAGCAATAAACTTCACCATAGGAATACAGGGACATGCTCCTTTACAGCTAACATAACTGCCAGCTGTTTGCAATTGCTCCTTAGGAATGTATTTTTTAAAATATTGCTTTAGGCCTTGTTTAAAAAATTATTTATTGCATTTAATGTGACATACAGCCATGAAGCATTTTAAGTCAGAGCATGTGCAGGACAAAGAAACAACCATGATGAATGTTAATCAAATCAATTTCTATGCAAACTACAATTCTTTAAATGAAGTTTCCTAGAATCCATTGCCAATGGCTTGCAAGTATCTACTTTAGATCAGAAATGAGCAGGAGATTCAATGACAATATGTACTGCCTGCTGTATTCAGAAATATTTGTTAATATGATGAAGTGTTTCATATCCTCACAGTATCAGCTCTGGGTATAAAACATTATTTTTGCCTTGGCTAAATATAAACTTTATGAACTCTTTGGGAATTTTACAGATTTCATTTGTTGTCCCACATCTTTCTAAAATATTTTTATTGCCACTGATTTCAGCATTAATTTCAGCTCAAGCCTAATAGAAAAACCTTTTCTTCAGAGATATTTAGTCTCGGAAAATTTTGTCAGTAGGCAAAGTACTGGATCTTGAGATTTAACCTTTTATTAATGGCAAAATGAAACTATTTTCTTAAAAACTATCATGAAATCTCTTTTCCCACTGTTTCGATGCACAGAAAATGAAACTCTCGGTACGGTCACTTTCCTGTGTATTCTTCGAGACTTGTAAAGTACAAAGTCTCATTTTCCCTACATACACAAAGGCACTAAACCAAAACATAAAATAACAACAACAAAATGTACTACAAAGTTCCATTGACTTAACCTACTTGAACCACAGCAATACCATATCTGGGGTCTTTCAAGGAATTTCAGGAAGCCTATTGGTATGCCTTAAGATATATTGCCTATATAAAAAGCTAAGTAACATTCATTCCTGCCAGTCTCCCTGCAAAGCTTTTGGCACTGGAAGGGATTTGCAGTTCAAATAGAAAAAAGAAAGGAGTGGTAGCAAAATTTGGAATAGCAAAATTCAGAAGTGCATTTTGATTTTTTTAAAAAAATCCAGGCATTTACTCAAAGTGTTTTATCTCTGTGAAGCGTTGAAATGACTTAAGGAGGAAGAGTTTTAGAGACACGAGCAGAGTTTTCTAAAGGAAGCTGGCTCAAACCCTTTAAAAAATAGCCTGGTTTCTTTTTTCTGAATACTTGAACCTGCCAGAGAAACCACAATTAAGTGAGCTATTATTTCTCGTATTTTTAATGGGTACAAAGTTTAGTCTTGCAACCTGCCAGCTGAAACAGTACAGTACGTACTATAAATGTGCATTTTAGACTTCGGATACATATAAATTCACAGCAGTTTTAAGTATACCTTTTTTTTCTTCTTTAGTTGCATGCATTTACAGGGGTGTAGACTGGCCAGAGCATGGATGTGGGCATGCAAAGAGGGCAGTAGAGCCTGGTACTGCCGGCTCAGGACCATACAGTCCTCTTTCTCAGGAACACGCGTAGGAAATTAAAACCATTTGAGTAAATAAGGATAATGCGATTCAGGCAATCTGTAAGTTAATTGCCAACCGATTTATGAGGGATTTGTAACCTACCTTCTGTGAAAAGAGCCCTGTGTGTTAATTAGGGACCGAGTAAGCAGCGCTCTGTGTGTGCAGGCATTTGCACACGTGTTATCTGCAGTGCATTAATATGCATGAGCAAACTCCAAATATGATAGTTCCTGCAAAATATTCTAACTTTTCACCTTTTTACTGGCTTTAATTTAAGCCTTGACGCTTTCGTCCCCCATTTATAAAACATATTTTCATTAACTTCTTGCCAAATTTCTCAATAAAGTCCCTTGAAAAGCTGGGAAAAGGTAGGCAAGCGTTTCGCTGTGTTTTCCTTGGCTGTTGGAGGAAAACAGCTGCTGAATCTAATTCCTTACCAATGCAATTCACGGACAAGGAAGCAAGCCACTACACCGAATTAAATCTATCTCAATAAAAGGGCTGAACTGCTGCTACCGGCTCACTTACCAGAAGCAGGTCTGGGTCAGCGCTGGGGGGCTGCTGAGGAGGTGGCCGCGGCGGTGGAAGGGAAGCAGGAGCCGGGGAAGAGCAGAGCGTGGTGTGTAGGGAGGCAGCCCTGACGGCTGGCTCAGCTTGCGGGGCAGGGCAGTCCCACCCGTGTCATCCCATCTGCTGCAAAACGGTGGCAAGCTGGGAGCTGGGTTCCCTGCGCTCCGTCACCCCGGGGAGTCTCCACCCTCTCCCGCACAGCACTGGGGAAGCCAGAGGGCTTCGTGGGGAGGGCAGGGCCAGGACGAGCCACAGCTTTCACCTTTTTTTCTTTTAGCTGAACAAGTCATAAGCGAGCTGCAGTGCAGCACCTCGTCGGGAGCCACCCCAAACCAACCGCATTGGTAGCGGTGACGTCTGAATGAAGTATAGCACCTCCACCTGCCAGCGGCTTGCAGCGATGGCCGAGTCTGGCAGAGCTGTCAGGGTGTGTTGAACGCCAGTAGGGCATGGCGGACGAGGCACAGCTGGTTGTTAAGTCTTCTCCCCAGTGGCCTGCGGACAGGTACCACCCTGGTATGTTTTCCTTAAGTTCAAACTACCTGCAATAATGCAAAGGCTGTACTGAGCCCATCAGAGTGGGGTTTTCACAGGGTAATATGTGGGCATGTAATCGATGCTATGGAGGGACCCAAAGCTGAGGCAGCCTTCGTTATTTGATGTAGGAGCATTGGTCCCTGGCACATGCTGTCTGCCTGGCCGGGCCCGCTGGGCAGCACAGCCCACAGCTTTCCAGGAGCTGCGCTAACATCTGGAGCAGCACCGATGACGGGCACGCCGCTTCTCCCATTTGCTCCCTGACACGGTTTTGCTTGCCAGGAGAGCTGTAGCTTCTGAGTCCAGTAACCCCGAAGATGAGGTCGGCCAGGCTCTGGGGGCTGCTGAAGGAACTCCCTCAGTTCAGCTGGGCTGCCTGCGCTTGGCCAGCGTCCCAGGCACCATCCTGTGGGAGGGCTCTGCCGGCGCTTTGACAAGAGCATGAACCCATGCGGTCGCAATCGTTCTCCTTGGCAGAGGGACACAGAAGAGCACATGTTACAGATGGTTTCCAGTCAAAAGCATGAGCTTTATGCTCTCATTTTCCTAGCAAGACTCCTCACTAACTAGCAAACACCGAGGCTGCCTGTAAGAGCTGTCCGGGTCAGAACATCACAAGGCCAGCTTTTTTAGCTGGCTGTAACCTGGGATGGGTAAATATCATTCAGGAATCATGCTCCTGGGATCTTGTTCTTTCCTTTATCACTAGTTTTATCATAATTAACTCTGTACTGTATTTATACAAGACCTATAAGCATCCTAGCAGTTAGTGAAGATCATTGCATAGTCCCAGTAGCATTTGAGAAGGCGCACGTATGACCAAATAGATTAAAAAATACTGTTATCTCACACATCAAATTATTTCATCTGCGCCCCAGAAAAGTACCAGTTAAATCACCACGATGTTAACATCACATATTTTACTGGAGTGGCAGGTTTCCCAGCAGGTTCCCTGCTACTCGGAGCAGGCTGTGTTTCACTGATGTGTTCCCTCCTCCTAAATTTAGGCTCAGAGTTATACTCCTCCACAACCCTGCCATCCTTTGCCTTACAAGTGTCTTGCCTCTACTTTGCTTTTTAGACCAAAGCCTTGCATACTTGAAAATTAACATACCTAGGAAATATTTAAGACCTCTGTTTCCTATCAGTGAACACAACAGTCCCTAGAGCTGCTACCACCCACACCGGTGAAATCGCACCCAGCCACCCTGTCGGTTGTGCCAGTCCCAGCGTGCTGGTTGTGCTGGCGCTTGGGGAAGATGAGCGTCTCGCAGAACTGTGCCTCCAGCAGACTGTGGTTCCCTCGTGCTCCCTCAGTGGCGTGCAGTCCCACCAGCCCGGGGAGAAAACAGTCCTCCAGCAATTGTCCACAGCTGAGGAGAGAAAAGAGATGCCGAAGGGCCTGACGCACATGTAATCCTGTTTGCTAGCCACACTGGAAATGGTGAAGCAGACAATGTGAGCACCAGGAGAAGTTACTCGATCTATTGTTCTGTGTAAAAATGCTGCTTCTTTATCGGAGCAGTCTCTCCCACAAGTGCCTTCTAACAACCCCGCTCTGTGCCCGCTGTCATACTTTGCCTCCCAGCTGTCTGATTTCTTTAGCGAGTCCCAGGGAGGGAGTTGAAGCACCATAAGTGGCAAGTACTGCACTGACTGTGAAATGTCACAAACACAAACGAGTAGAGGGGCAAAGATAAGTTGATCCTCAGAGTTTTTACATCCATTCCTTGCAGTTCTAATATGTACCAGGGACTGACATGTTTCCTTCCCACTGGTAAATTGCCGTGACCTTGTGCCTGTGCAGAAATGTCCTGTCATGGGGGAATTGCCTGTGGGCAAACAGCAGCAGCAGCAGGGCATTTATGGAGAACTCTTTCTCCTCCATATGCTAGACTAGTAAGCAGAGAAGCAAGTGGGCCTCTTCAGCATCCTTCTTCCCTGATGCCCTCTAGTGACTGACACTGTGCTCTCCCTGCTCATTCTGCATAGAGGATTTCTAAAATACAGAACTGCTTAGAGGCCAAGCCCAGGGGAAGAAAATAAGTAGTATCAGGTTTGTCCATTAGTAACAGTGTGGGATGTGAAGCTGGGCAGTCTGGTTTAGTTTCCTGTAGTTCAAGCAGGCACACCACCACTGCTGTGCCCCAGGTGAAACAAAACCAAAGGCATGGCAGAAGTGCTTCTTCAAAGTCTAGGGAACCACTCTGGAAACGTAGGAAGACTGTTTCAGGAGGGGCTTGCGTTAGCTGTGCTTTTGCCACCATCCAGCATATTAGCAGTCACAGTGCATGAGCCTTTAATGAAGAGACCACCTGAACAGAACTGAGCCTGAGCCGCTGCTTGGGGTGGTGCCTTGCAGCTTCCCGTGCCCCGTGGGAGCGGTGGTGTGTCCTGCGGGGACGGTGGTGTGTCCCATGGGGACGGTGGTGTGCCCTGGAGCAGGTTGCTCTCCTTCTGCCGGCCGGTCTGCCTGCACAGGGGCATCTCTTGCCCGCGCCCTGGCCAAGCTGCTGCATCGTGAGCTGCAGCACTCCTGCCGCAGGTGCCCGATGAGGCTCTTCTCTGGCACTACCTAGAAAATCCCCTCCCGTGCAGTGGCTCTGTGTGTTTGTGCATGTGCGGCTGCTCTGCAGGGCTCCCGGCTGAGCTTGTGGAGGCTGTGACTCCCCTGTCTGAAACAGAGACTCTCCAGCGTCTCTGTGTGCTCTTGGTGATGCTTTGCCAGCTTCAGGGCGCAGGGCAGTGCCAGCAGCACGGTACAGACTGTGCACACCAGTACACAACGTATGGGGAGACGCTTCCAGGTTCCCCCCCCAGCTGCACAGGAGGCCCTGAGTGCACGGCCGGGCTCTTCACACCACCACAGCCTCCGGGACCAGCCAGCCACCCCCAGACCGTGTGCTTTGGGAGCGGCTGGAGCACACACCTGCTGGGCTGTCTCCCGTTTCTGGGAGCCCCTCAGACTGTTTGCAAAGACCCCCCCAGACTTAATTTCTGGTGTCGGGGACGGGTCGCTGTCAGTCAGACCCGTGTGCGCTTCGACCTGCCTGGGAACATTGTGGAGGGGGCACTGCTGGGGGGGGCAGACATGGATTTGTCCCTGGCTTTGGTCGGCAGCAGAGGCGGGGCAGGGCGGGCGGCCGGCGGGGCTAAGGGGGGGGCAGCGGCTCCCGGTCCCCGGGCGGGACGTGGCGGGGGCTGGTGTCAGGCTCCCGCTGCTCAGCCGGTGCTAATTGCTTTGTCTGTTTGTGGTTAATTGCTCCATCCCCCCCCCCCGCATAGGCTGCGCGGTCCCGCCCTCCCGATCCCCCTCGCCGGGCACCTGAGGCGGCCGGGGCGGCCCCGGGGGGCTCTCGGGCGGCCGCCGCTTGGAGGGCGGCTGCTCCGCCGGGCCCGGCTGCCTCCGCCGGCCGGCAGGTGAGTGCCCACCGCGGGGCCTTCCCTGCCCCTTCTTTTCCTACCCGCCCCGACGGGGGCTGCGGGCGAGGAGCCGCGGCTCGGTGTGTCGGGGCCCGCGGCCCGGTGTGCCGGGGCCCGGTGTGCCGGGGCCCGCTGCCTCCCGCGGGCAGCGGCCGTCGGTGGCCGGCTCGTACTGGGGCTGTGCGCGGCGGGACAGGAGCCCCCCCCCCCCGAGCGGGGCTGCGGGTCGGGGCAGCGGGTGCCCCCCCGGGCCGCAGCGGGGCCAGGCGGGGTGCGGGGGTGGCGCACGGCCCCCAGCCGGGTGCCCCTACCGCGGCCGGGGCGTCCCCGGTCCCCGCCGGGCGGCTCCGGTACAGCCGGGCTGTGCCCGGCCGGGGAGGCGCCGGTGGAGGGGGGAGCCGGGCGCCGTGTGTGAAACCTGTTTTTTTCCCCCTTCCCAGGTGGGGCAGGAGCCCGCGGGGTTTTGGAGGCTGCTCCCCCCCGGGGAAAAGCGGCTGCGGGTCAGTACAGGCATCTGGGGGGTACGAGCGGCTCAGGGCAGGGAGCTGCTGCTGTAACTGGGTGTCCCCAGTGTCCGCAGGGTGCCGGTGACAGCCCCGGCACAGCCCGGCCCCAGGGGATGCGCAGGTTGGGGGCAGCAGCTTGCTCTGGCTCCGGCCCTGCCCTGGGGGGCTGTAGAGAAAGCGGGGGCGGGGGGAGCCGTCTGCAAGGCTGGCTACGAGCTGCCCCAGAGCATCTGGGAGGGGTTCCCGAGCAAGGACCCGATCCTGGTACAGCTGGGATTTGTGTCTGGGCCAGGAGGACCAGGGGGAACCCCCTGTCCTGCACCCTGATAGCTGCCTGGCTGCTTAGCTGAGGGAGCAGAGCAACTTGGATGCTCCTCTCCTCCTCAAGCACCCCTGTGGTGTGAGTGGCCCAGCTGGGGCTGCACTCGCAGGCACCGCTCCCTGCAGAGGGGGGAGAAGCTGCTGCTGCCCTTGGATTTGCTGTATGGGATGGTTGCTGTTGGCAGAGAGCAAATAAAGCCTGAAAGGCTAGAGCCTGGCGGCTGCTCGCCTTCACCAACAGCTAATGCAGAAGGTTACAGGGCTGGCCCTCCCAAGACGGAGGGCTGCTCCCACCCCACTTCCCAAGCGTTCCCTAAAACTGCGTGTGAGATCCTGGGCTGTGCAGGGGCTGTGTTACCCCTGCCTCCAACATCACATCACACACGGGGACAGAAAACAGAAATTCAGTGCTGGGTTTGGGGCTCAGAAAAAGGCTTATGTCCTGTGTTTTCAGGTCTCAGAAGCAGAGCCCTGTGTTTCTGAGGCTCAGAGAAAGACTAAGTTCTGCATTTCTGGGACTCAGGAAAAAAAAAAAAACCTTAAGTGCTGCATTTTTGGGACTTGGAAGGGACTTTGGGTGGGCAGGGTGCGTGGACCCCTGCCGGAGGTGGGGGCCTGCTCGCGTTGTTTCCTTGAAGTTAGGGAGGCTGGTATGCACCAGGCTGAACTCAACAGCTGAGACTGGGGGGAAAAGGTGCTTTTCCCCAACTCTTTATTCAAGGTTTGTACCATGACTGGAATAGTTATTTAATAGTTAATATTTAGACAACATACAGTTATGACAGTTCATAGTCAAGTTTTGACAGTGATTGATTTACAACCTTGCCAAAAGCCCAGACTGCTGCAAGTAGCTGGAGCTTCACTTAGCTTGTAACAAGAAGCAGCTTCTGGAAGCAGTAGGAGCATCTCTTCTCTGGAGTGTGCTGGCGCTGAAATAACCCAGGGCTTCAGGGTAACCTGAGGTGGAACATCCATTGCCCGTAACGAGCATCTTGTGTCCAGGAGCTAAAGCTGGAATTACCTGAAACTCAAGAGAAGTCCAAGTGTCCATAACCCGAGCTGTAATAAGGGGAGGAGCATCTGTCAGCAGGAGCATCTCATATCCCAACTGTGCAGTAGCTGGAACCATGATTTGGAGCTGGAGCTGTAAGAAGCAGGAGCTGAAATAACTTGGAGCTTCAAATACCTTGAACTGTAAGAAGCTGAAGCATCTATCAGCCAGAGCTGTGAGAACCAGGAGCATCTATAATCCAGAGTGTCCAGTAGCTGGACTGTCTATCAGCTGGAGCTGTAACAAGCCAGGGTGTCTGTCAGCCAGGAGCCAGGCAGGCACAGGCAGGGCTGTCCCCTACAAGGGGCTCTGCCCAGCAGCGAGCCTAGCCTCTTCCCTTGGGGATTAAATCCATGCCATGTGCCTCTTTCTGCATGGAGGGTCTCTCCCAGTCCCGTTCCCGAGGGCAGAAGTGAGGTGGGGTTCCCTCAGCTCTCCTGGGGCAGCCCTGCTGCGAGGGCGCGCAGGCTGTGGGGCGCAGGTGAGGCGGCGGCACAGTCGTCTTTGTACCTGCAAAAAGGGAGAGAAATCAGAGCTCCTGGGTGCACAGTCCCAGAGACCCCACCAGAGATGCCTGTCCACCTCCCCAGCCAGAGGAGTCACATTTCTCCCCAGAAGGGCAGGCAAGAAAGAGCATCTTGGTCAAACCCCTCTGCTAAGTGGGGTGCATTTCAGCACAGAGCAGCACAGGGACTGAGAATGGGCTGTTCCCAGCCTCACACAGCACTGCTACCAACAGGGTGCAGCTGGGTCAGACCCCAACAGCTCTTGTTCTACCTTCCCTGAACTCCTGTCCCAGCTCCCAGCCCCCCAGATGTGAGGCACAAACCTCCTGGGAGGGGCTGTGGTCTGGTGGGCTGTGGCAGCTCTGCGGCAGCTCCCCACATGGCACCGACCCCCCTTGGGCATTGTTTGCCCCACACCTGTGTTCATACAGTGCCAAGAGAGGCAGTAGGGGCACAGCCTAGCTAGCGCCCAGAGGGGATCGAGCGCTCACCCACCACCCTCCTTCGCTGCTGGTACCCAGGGCCCAACCCTGACCCTCTGCCCAGGGAGCCCCCAGCCTCTGTTGGGCTGGACCCCAACAGCTCTCGCTCCACCTCAAGCCCCAGGCTGCAGGGGAGAGGGACCCTCAGCCCAGCTGTGGGAGCAGCCACAGAGGCAACCCAGTAGTGGACTGGCCAAGAGGGACAAGTGCTGAGCTGGGAGCCCCAGGCATCCCTGAGGAGCTCAGCAGGGAGCTGAGACCTCCTTGTGAGCCAGGTCACACAAACCGCAACAGCCAGCACAGAAACCATGACAGCGAGCTGACCTTCCAGCAACAGCTGCTCTGGGAAGCAGTGTCCTACACCCAGTTATGTGTGTCTACACCAAAAAGGTATAAAAGTAACATGGTACCTACCCAAGATGAGCTCTGGATAGCGCTGCTCTGCAGAGATCTCCCAGACAGAAAGACCCTTGACAGGGATGCCTGGCTGACTCCTGACTCTTTGACTTGGATCACCTGTGACAAGAGGCTTTTTCATCATTACTGCTCCTGGCAGTGGTTTGGTGAGTTTTGTGTGGGTGACACCCTAAATAATACATATAGGTGTGCCTGTAGGTAAGTGATCATACGTACATACTTGCTTTACTAGTTGGGATTTGTAGCAACTGGTAATACACAGAAACAAAGCCTCCATGTCCTTCTGTACTACAGCATCCTACAAACCCGCTGTTGAGACCTTTACGCACTCGTGGGTCACAACATCCTCATAGGTCATGGCAGTGACACCTGCACAGCCTGAGCAGCCCAGCATGGGGCTCCGACAGGAACACACACCCCAGGCTGGTGTCACCCAGCTTGGCCCAGACTGACGGTGCCAACACCATGGAGGACAGGGTCCCCAGCAGGGCCAGCCCTGCACCCAGAAACCACCCCCAGAGAAGAGGGAAACCTGCCCAGGGCAGCTCCACACAGTGATCAACACCAGCCAGCCCAGGGGGAGGCACCTGCAGACCCCATGCGGTGCCACAGATCTCCAGCCACCCCACGTGGGCCCCCCCCCCAGTCCAGCCCACAGATGGGCACCACAGCCCCAGCAACACTGAGACTGCTCCCCAGCTGGGCAAGCAGCAACAACCAACCCTACCACCCACAGCAAGGTTGTCCTGAGCAACAGCCAGACACGGCCCCAGTGTGCCTGACCCCACCAGGCTCTGCTGTGGGTGCGGCACCACCAACCTCCTGTCCCTGTGGTGTGTCCCCCAAGACCCCCATGCCCTTGGTTGTGCTGGGCATCTCCCACCCTGGCCAGCAGCGAGAGACGCCTGGGCCCCAGTTCTGCCCTGACAGCAAGGTTGGGTGTGGGGCTCTTTGGTTGCTGCTTCAGGCACTCACCAGGCATCGCCTGCAGCTCCTGCATCCCCCGATGCTCCGCAGATGAGGTGGGCAGTGGTGCCCCTCACCCAGGCTTGGGGCTGGCTGCTCCTGGCTCCTTGATGCACTGTCATGGCATTGTCGGTGCAAACAAGAACCACGTGAGGGCAAAACTGTGGCAAGAAGGACCCGGCTCAGCGCCAGCAAGGTTTTCCTGGTGGAGAAACGCCCAGCTCAAGCCCTGTCCCTGCTCCACACATGGCCCTGCTGCTCCCCACAGCATCCCTGGCCATGGAACAGGGGTGTCTGAGAGCAGCAGCGTGAGTACAGCTGGCACAGACCACGACCAAGGGGCACCTCCTCTGGCTTTCAGCTACAAATTCTCATGTTTGCTTTAAAAGAAGAAGCAGAACCAGTAGATAACAAGTACAGACAAGGACTGGGGAAGAGCCCCAGTCTTAGCCAAAAGACTGGATCAACTAAGTGAACAAAAACTCGAGGTAGGCTCGCCTTAAGTATCACCCAAAAGGCCCCAGGGAGGAACGTGGCTGTCCAGGAATAGGAGTAATGCCTGCCCTGGTATGTGAAGAGCTCTGCCCTGCTCTGCTCCAGCTGTTGGGGTTTTGCTGCCACATCTGCCTAGGTGAGACAGGAAAGGTGGGATGCTTGTGCTTTCTCTTGGACAGAGGGGTGGCTGTGGCTGAGGGCTCGGGCTGAATACAGGAGAAAACTATGGACAAATTAAGATAATCAAGACTGGCAGATGCAAGTTAACGAGATCAGTTTCCCCCCCGAGGGGAGAAATCCCGTTCCCTCAGTGGGGATGGCTGTGCACCCCGGTCCTTACTGTGATGCTGAGAATAACAAGTGGCTGTACCTGTTTCTGCTGGCTGTGCAGCTGTAGCCATTATCCCAGTAACGGAGCAGCCACATTGCGTCCTGGTGTGCTGGGAGCACACTGCGTCACCCACTGCCAGTTTGGGCTCAAGGGAGGCCCCACATGGGAGCCACAATGATCCTGGCCCCAGCGGGCTGGTGGTAGCCCAAGAAACAGTGGGGAAGCATGATGCAGGACCCCTTGAGTTGGTTGCTCGTTCACCTGGTCACACAGAGAACGTTTAACATCACTACCAGAAACGCGTCAGTAGCAGAAAAATATCCCTGTCCTGGCCATCGCTCGTGCCGCAGGCAGACGCAGGGCATGGGGACTGCTGCCAGGGCAGGGCCGGATCTGACAGGGGCTTCCTGCCACTGAGGTGCCTCACCTGGAGGTGCTGCGGGGCACATCCCTGCCCCTGACGCTCCTCAGACAAGGTGAGCGCTGGTGCCCCTCACCCAGGCTCAGGGCTGGCTGCACTGCCACAGCATCACCTCCATGGACAAGAGCCCCATGAGGACATGGGGGCAAAGCTGCAGCAAGAAGGGCCCAGCTCAGTGCCAGCAAGGTTTCCCCAGGGGAGAAACCCTCAGCTCGAGGTCCATCCCTGCCCCATATCCAGCCCCACTGCTCCCTGCAGTGTCCCTGGCTGCCCATGGGGTTTGGGGGACAGAGACACCTGCCAGAGGGGGTTGGGGTGACCCAGGGCATGGCTCCCCAGTGTGACACTGCTCCTTGAGCACCACCAACAGCCCAGGGGAACCCCGCAAGAGCAGCATCGCACAACCCCATCCAGGACTGACCAACAGTCATGGGATAGGGGTGAGTGAGGGCAGCTGGCACAGACCACTGGCAAAGGGCAGCTCCTGTGCATCCTTTGATAAAAACCGGCATAGGGAAGGCTGGGCCAGCCCAGTCCTGTGGAGTCTGGAGGGAGAGATAACGGGTAAGAAAACACCCTGGTCCCACTGGGATACAGGTGACTTGGAAAGCCAAAGTTACCCCATGATGCAGGGCTGTCACTGATGCCTTAAAACGAAAAGACTGTGAAAAAAAAAAGGAGGAGGAGGAGGATAGTAAAAAGCTATGTCTAAATGTAAGAACTGTTGATTTGAGTTAAAATAGAAATCTTGGGTTCATTTCAAGAGAAAAAATAGACCTGGTAGGTAACAAGCACAGACAGAGGACTGGGGAAGAGTTGTCCACAGTATCTTAGCTAAAAGATTGCATCAACTTAAGGAAACAACAACTCAGTTGCAACAGGCTGTTAACATCACCCCAAAGGCGCCAGAACAGGGACCCCGTCCCAGCCACCACTTGTGCCACACACAGTCATGGGGCATGGTGACTGTATCTGGGGCAGGGCCAGCTCTGACAGGGGCTTCCTACCACCGAGGTGCCTCACCTGGGGGTGCCGTGGGGCACGTCCACGTCCCTTGATGTCCCTGGGACATGCTGCTGCTCCGGTCAGTCCGTCCCGATGGTGCTCAGGCTGAGGGCCGCAGTACTCCCGGGGCAGGACAGCTGCAGCAGTGCTGAGTCCTGGCACGCAGCACTGGGTACAGCTGCTGGTGTTGACTCCTGCCCCAGTCTGCAGGGATCCCACAGGAGAAACGAGATCCCTGTGAAAAAAACAAGCTTGCCGCATCTCTTGTTGAAGTGAAGAGGGTGAAACACCTGGAGCATTTCCCTGAGCCATGCACCAGTAACCACCTGTGCAGGGGGTGTCTGGCAGGGACAGGCCGCATTGGGACCAGCATGGGATGGCCAAGTGTGTCCTTGTCCCCCCACCCACAGAGGCAGCAGCCCAGTGCCCTGGGCGGCTCTGGCCAGGGCTGCTCATCCTGCACCAGAGCCAGCAGCATCCTGGCCAGCAGCCACACATACGCCGGCACCACTTACCACTGATGCTTCCCGGGATGGTCTTGTCACCTGGAGCCTGGGTAGTGTCACTGTCACCTCCATGCCCGCAGCACTGGCTGGCCTCTCTGGTGGCCCTGCAGCAGCACCAGTGACAGCAGAGCAGGGGCAGCAGTGGGGGGCCAGCACCCCACTGCCTGCACGAATTCCCTTCCCAGGGGACACCCGGGCCGGTCACCCCTTGGATATCTCCCCCAGCGTCCTACCCCCATCTCTCGTATCCCTTCAGCCCATACCCCCGGCATGTGTACCCCCAGCCCCCAGGACGTGCACCCCCGTGCAGCATGCAGCCCCCTAGGCCTGGCAGGAACCCCACTGCCCCCAAGACATCGCAGGGCAGAGGAGCAAGGAGAAAGATTTGAGGGTGGAGGGCTGCAGGGAGGGGCAGGATGCAGGTGTCAGAGGCAGGGCTGGAAAGAGAGAGCACCAATCTTTTTTTCCCTATTTTGGCAGAGAAGAGAGGCTTCTTCAGAACTTGAGTTTCTAAAAACACCTAGGAAACCACTGCCAAACAGCAATAACTTCCAGGTCGTGCACAGTACAGGGATGATACTTTTGCATGTAAAAGTTCCAAAACACTTTGTTTAGACTTCAGGGCCAGGATGCCACATATGCAAGGGCCACTGGATTTGCTCAAGAAACCAGGCTGGGCTGCACCTGCGTGCTGTTAATGGCCCCTCGCATGCTGCCAATGGGAGCTCCTGCCCTGTACACAGGGAAGGCAGCTGGGATCCCTATAAGTAGCTTCCCAGGAGCCAGGTGGTTGAGCTGTAGTGTGGTGTGAGGGAGCTGAGAGGTGCTGGAAGGGTCCTCAGTGTGCTCAGGACTGGTACTGCAGAGAGACACAGGCAGATGCAGGTATGGGGTTGGAGGTGGGGTCTCAGCAGGTTCAGAAATAGTAAGAGTCCTACAGTGATTTCTGGGGTTGTGGGCTTCATGGGCAAGCTTTTTCCTTAAATAATTGGCTAGGTAGGGTAGGATGTTACGTTAAGTTTTTGTAGCTCTGAACTAAAGAGCACAAAGCTGTGGGAGGGTGGTGAGGCTGGGAGCTCCTGAAAGTGCTGCTGTGCTGGCAGGAGCTGTGCCTGAGGGGGACAGTTTGGGTGTGGGGCTCCAGGCAGGGCTGAGTCTGCGTGCTGGGGTGCCTGTGGTAGGAAAATGGAGGGCCTGGTGCCTGAGGAAAGTGGATGCTTCTGATAGGCAGTAGGGGAGGAGTGATGGAGATGGACTTTAGTAGCTCCTTGCAGAGTCTCCCTCTCCCCTTGCTAGCTTGGGAGGCCTTGGGGGGGATGGCTGCAGGGGGCCTGCTCTGTCCTGTAACCCCAAACCAGAGTGACAAGCCTTCTCCTTGCCCCACAAGCCCGAGGGTGGCTGCTTTGGGTTTATATGGCAAGCCTGTGGCCAGGTCTCTGAATCATCCGGCCAATGTAAATGGTGATGGGGGACCCAGAGCCCACTGGGAAATAGATGTCCTCCTCAGCAGCTGCAGGTGTGGGCACATAGTCATAGGGCTCCCTGCTCACAAAATAATACCACTAAAAGCCTAGAAAATGAACTGCAGTGAGATGGCTGCTCAGCCAGACCTGGCATGGCATGGCACTGCTAGCACCTGCATATCAACTGCTACCGAGGCGTCCCCTGCCTCCAGACCGCTGCCTTCAGTGAAGTTTCTGGTGCTCTGTTAGAGCAGAGCTGTAGGGGATTTAGCACTGGTTAGTGCTGGAGCCACACGCCACTGGGTCACTTGGCAATCAAGATGTTACTCAGACCAAAGCACAGCTGGGTTTTAGTCCTGTTTGCTGGCATGTGCATGTGTCTGTGCTGGCTCTGTCAGCTGCAGGAGCACAGCCTGGCATAAACCTGCTGGGATACAGCTTCCTCCTTCAAAAATAAATAAATGCTTGGACGCATCTGGGTCAGCAGAGTGAACTTACATGGGCTTAGTGTTTTATGGTGGTGTGGTACCTCCAACCTGGCAGCAGACCCCCTCCCAGAGCCTGCATGTGAGCTTCCAGTCCCACCAAGGGTCAGCCCTTTTGCTCTTAAAAGAGGAGTGCTGAGGCTCTCCAGGAAAGGTACTTCATGATGGAGCTGCATGGTCCTGCTGAGCCTCACCAAGGGCTGTGCTTCAGGCTGTTGGCAGCCCAAGCCTGGGCTCTCCTGGAGTGGGGGTCTCTGGGTTACTCCTCACCTTGCCCATCAGGCCTAGGTCCCATCCTGCTCTGCCCTCGGGTTGCTGCTGTCAGTCAGGTCTTCAAAGCCTCTGTGCAACCCTGTTTCCCACCTGCTCTGCTGAGAGGGGGATGATGGGGACATACACATGTACTCAGATGCCACCCTGGTGTTGAAATTCTGCTCTGACTGAAGGCTCGGAGGGAGTTTTCCCTCCTGTGGCCAGCCAAGTGAGCTGAAGGGCATGGCCAGGAGCCAGCCCTGGGGAGTTAAAGGCTCCTGCGTGTGTTTTGGAGGCTGGGACAGCTTATCCTGTGCTGGCCTGGGGCTGCTGGGGCTGTGCTCCAGCAGCTTTCCCCACCCCTGGCAGCCCATGGCAGGGGGAGCAGGTAGGACCCCTGGGGGTGACCCACAGGGGCATAATCTGACCCAGATTAAGGGAAAATGCGCGTTTTCCTGCTACTGATGGCAGCCCTTGTACAGCTGGAAAGGTCTGGGAGATCTGTGAAATAAATGCTTAAAAATGTGTGGGGAAGAGCCTTATTTCCTTCACCTCCATAGCTCTTCCCATCCACTCGTTCCCTTGCGGGACAGGGCGCTGCTGCAGAGCACGGGCAGAGGGGCCATGCTGCTGGAGCACTTGGCCTGTGACCTGGGAGAACGTGGGAAAGAAAGATTAAATGGAGTGTTTTTATGTAAAAATCAACTTAAGTGGGTGCATGTGGTTGAAACCCTGGGGAAATCACATCAGAGCACAAAATACTTTTATTGATTTAAAAGAATATATATGACAATTAAAGGAAGCGAGAGGGCCCCTGGCATTCAGCTGAGCTCAGGGGAGGCACAGGCTGCCTGGTGTGGGCAGCGGGGCGCCGGGATGGGCAGGGGTGTGCTGGGATGGAGGGGCAAGGGCCGGCAGGCAGCTGGCAGGCAGGGGCGTGCAGGGCAGATGTCAGGCGAGAAGCTAAGGGGGTGAAAAGCTGAGGAAACTCAGAGAGGAGGTTTTTGGGGAAAAGCTGGGGTAACTTAGAGGGTACAGAGGGGGCATTTTGGGGGTGAATAGCTGGGGTAACTCAGAAGGGACAGGGGATGTTTTTTGGGGAAAAGCTGAAGTAACTTGGAGGGAATAGAGGGGATGTTATTTTGGGAAAAGCTGTGGTAACTTAGCAGATACAGAAGTGACATTTTTGGGGTGAAAATGGGTAACTCAGAGGATACAGAATGGACATTTTTTGGGGGAAAAGCTGGGGTAACATAGATGGGGCAGGTGACATTTTGGGGAAAGAAGGTATCTTGGGACAAAATGAGCTTTTATTGTATGAAAAGCTGAAGTAACTTAGAAGGGACAAAGGGGACATTTTGGGGGAAAAAAGTGGAAGTACCTTAGAGGGGAGAGAGGTGACAATTTTTAGGGAAAAGCTGAGGTACCTCAGAGGGGACAAGGTAAGCATTTTTGAGAGAAAAGGTTAGGTTTCTCAAAGGGGACAGGACCAGCATTTTGGAAGAGAAAGATGAAGGTGACTGAGGGGACAGGGCAAGCCCCAGGGGAGAGCTCCATCATTGACGAGAGTAAGGTTGAGGTTACTTAGGATGGGGTAAGCATTTTTGAGGGTGTCATCTTAGGGAAGACATTGGCAGCATTTTCGTGGGAGAAGGTATGATGTTGCAAAATGCTGAAAGCAGCAGAAAGGATGAAGATTTTTAAGCCATGCTGAATGAGCTGCTTGGTTTGCGTAGTTACTTTGGCTCTCGGTCCAGGAGGGATGAAGAGGGGGTCATGTAGCAGGATTTTCATGGAAAAGAAGCATCAGCATAGGGATTGATTCAATTTAACAACTGAACTATGGCATTTTCTTTTAGTTAGGGTTCTGAAGCCCCAGACCAAGAGAAACTCATTGTGTGAGCCAACACAGGCAGGACGCAGGAACAAACACAAAACCACGGATGAAATGCAAAGAGAAAATTTTTGTTACCACACCAACCGGGGGATCCCTGAAGCAGCACCCGGGCAGAGGCACACAAGCAGGGATGCAGGCACTGCGGACCTCGGTCCATGCTAGAGGACTGCCGAACCTCCTGGTTTTGCCTGTATATCAGGGATTCACGCAGGCGTAGTTTACCACTGTGCTTTGATCTTTCCCACAGCAGGGCAGGAATCTCAAGCATGTTCGACAGAGTGCCTCTAAGTCTATCACAGGCCTATGGTATCTAAACACAGATGTTCTACTTGTCCAACATACGAGGCCAAGCAACAATTAGTATGATACATGTGTTTTTCAACACCCCAGCTGCAAGTCACTTGAGCACGTTTACAATCCTCCCTGCCAATCTTCCATTATTTTCCCATGCTCATGGAGACATTGTCTCTGGAGGAAGGGAGAAGGATCACCAGCACCTTCCGGTAAGTTCAGTAAGAGGTTTGCCTTCAGTAAATGGGCACGGGTCTGACTGTTCGCTCAGCTCTTGCTTAGATTTTGGCCTGACTAAGGAGAATAAAGTTACTGAAGTAGTGGAACATATAGGAATGCCTACAGAATATACAGAGCCTCCGTGCTCTCCTATCCAGGTGTGACAGGGTGCGCTCGACCCCTTGACCAGACTGGCGGTGGTTTGGTGCAGGCTCTGGAAGAGGTAAAGGCGTGAGCCACAGCCAGGCCATGAACTCCTCTAGTTTCAATCTGTTCTCTGAAAACCCACAAAGGAGCAGAGTGATACAGTGAACATTGATGTATATGAGCTTGGAACACCGATCATGCGATTGACACGTGAATAGCGGGTGGCTTTTCCAAGACTCATTTATCGAGGAACAAAACAAGCTGTGGGTATAAGGAGTCTCATGCATACCTTTGCTATCGCGTGTACTTTGACTATGAGCCAACCACTTTATCCTATAAATATGACAGCCTAAATGAGCCTTCTTTGAGCTCTCCCTGCTAGGCAGTGTGGCTGCACAGTGGCAATCTCCTCTTGAGCTGGGACGCCTCTCAAGGTTGCTCCTCAAGGCAGAGAGACCTTTCACCAGTGACAGATCTTTGGTAAGGGACCGATATTGCACATAACCTTGTAGTATGGTAACTTTGATTGCATGTTGAATTGATGCTAATGAAATATTACATAAATTGTGCATATATGATCCCTTAGACATAAACCATTGACCAAGTCTATGACTAGGTTTGGACCTAGCTGCACCTAGACGCCTCTCTGAGGAAGGAGTTTAGAAAGCAAGGGGGTCCGCTCTGAACCTTGTGACTCGACAGGAGGATCCTCCTTACCCTTTTGCATCCCCAGTCTCTCTGTGAATCATTCTACCTCGAGTGTAACTCAATTTGCCTTTGTATGTTTCTTCCATGCAGTAATTAATAGAGTGAACCTTGCCATTGAACTTTGTTAAGTCGCACTGTTACACATCATATTAAAACCACTTTTGTTAATACCTTTGATGGTGATTCTTTAAGCAATCTAAATCACTCATTCGTGACAAATTGGCGTAGTTGGCAGGATCCTAAATCATGATTCGCGATGCCAGGATGCTCCTGAATTCAATCCCCATCAACCAGATGGTGTCTGGTTTACTGATGGGAGTGCTCGTAAAATACAGGGTAAATGGCAAGGAACGGCTGCTGCCATATCTGTTGCTGATGAACTTGCAGTAACTGAATGAGTAGGAGGTTCTGCTCAATTAGCAGAGCTCTACGCCATAGTATTAGCTCTTAGAAATGGCACACTGATTCCTATGCTGTATGGGCTGGTGCTACACAACGGCTAGGAAATCGGGCAAAATGCAATTGGCAGATAAGGAATTGAGATGTATGGGGAAGAATGTAGCTGCACACCAGAAAAATACTACTCGGGTGGCCAAATGGAACAATACGGCCGACCACCTAGCCAGTATAGATGTGGCAGGTTTTTCCTCTACTGTGAGTATGGAATGGTTAGGCAAATGGCTGCATGAGTGGTTGGGGCACGCTGGTGTGTATGACCTATATCAGCATGCAACAAGACGAGGCTGGCCGATTTCTAAACAACAAGCATTCAACTAGTGACCGCTTGTGGATTTTGTAATGATCTGAGGGATTAGCTTGTCAAAAGTCAACAACAAGCAAACCTTAGGGAAGGGAAAGTCCTTTGGGGTACTTGGCAGGTTGGCTATGTCAGACCCATGACACATACTTCTGAAGGATGGAAACGTATTATGGTGGTTTGGGTAATGTTTACCCTACACGCCCTGCACCTGGATTGGCAACTGTAGCAGGATTAAACCGATGGCTTGCTGGGCATCCAATCCACTTACCCTATCGACCTCAGAGTAATGGTATAGTAGAAAGGTAGAATGGGTTGCTTAAACTACAGCTCAAATGTTGAAACAGTAATGCTAATTGGGGTAGGAACTTATGGAAAGCCAGACGAGCACAGAGCTCTCAGCAGACTCCTCCTGGCAGTCCACTATATGGAGGTTATGAACAATCCCCTGTGCTGAACCAACACCAGCAGGATGCTTTGAATACCTCCGTGTGGCATCCAGAAGATCGGGTGAGAATTCAACACCCATCACTTGGAAGGCGCAGGGTCACTTTGCAGCACTTTTGAGGGAAAGGAATATAGGACACTGTGGATGTTGTTGGAGTGAAATTAATCATTACTGAGGCTTGGATATGATCCAAGACCCAAGTCTTCTTTCTCTCTCCCTAGGAACTGTTGAACTCCTGGATGAATAAGTGAAAAGCTGTTGTTCAACCTGCATACTGCGGAAAGTATCCCTCTAGAAAGTACACTAAGTATTCCCAGGAACTTTGTTAATACTCTCTATGGTAAAGTGTTATCACTGGAAAGAATGTTAACATCTAAAAAGACAGGAACCTTCATGTACTGGACAATTCTAATCCTCGCCCTGGGGAATCTGGCATTCTATCACATAAATGTAGATGCATAATGCAATAATCAGGCAAACCCACAGAAGCTGGTAACCTGTGCCTCAACATGGACAGTGAGGCCCAACAGATCCAAAACCCACCAGCGGGGCAGCAAGAACGAAGGTATCCACCTGACCGCGCACATCAGCCTTACCTTTTGCTTAAGCGTTAGTAGTCCATATCCAGGAATACTTGGGTTGGAGAGAGTAACACTCGCGTTATAGATGGGGACGCTGCCCTACGATATGATCACGATACTGCTGAAGGACCTGTTAAGTTTGTCCTTTTACACAATTCTACACATGTAACACTATCAGATAAACCCAACCAGGGATGGCAATGCCCACTGGAAATGGAGCTGTTGGGCTTCGTTATGGGAGTTTGTGTGCCAATTAACCGTCAAGGTCATGGTTCCTGTGCCACAGTAGGCAGTATGCAATTTGACATTTACCTGATTCCCACTACCACTACTACACCACCAGTAACAGTTGCCCAAGGCTTTCCTGAAAGATTTGCAGTTTTTACTTCTGAAGTACATGAACTTTAAGATTTGCTGGGACGATGTTAATATTAGTAAAGTGTACCCAAATTGCTCACAATGGACAATACCTATATATAATCAATAGCTTAAGTCTCACTTGAAAATCTGCACAGCTAGAGATCTTTCAACAAGAATGGGAGCTGCTGGCTTGGGCACAAGAGTATTAAATTCTATGAACTTGGAGGTTGTTAACAATGAAGTGTCCAGGCTAGATCAATTAAGCAAACAAGCTATAATTGGTCAGAACATGGATATGGTAAAGGGGATAGACACAACTACTAAAACCTTTACACTAGTCTTAATCCAGGGAAAAATCACAAACAGATTTTGAAAGACGTGTTCACAATTTTGTTTCTAACACCAGCAGTGCCGCTGCATGTGTTGCTATGCAAACCTTTGCTGTAAATGAATATGAACAACAAGCCAGTTGGGTCTATAGTGGAAATCCTGCTGTGTTAGGGGGTCTTGTTATTGGATCAGTGCCAGGATTGTAAATCCCGGTTCCTCGAAACTGTATACTCAGAGGTAGGAAGTAAAAGTAACCTGTTAAGTGGATCTATCGATTACCGCACAGTGAATAAGAAAATGAAAGAAGAACCCATTCACCAATATACCCCACTTCCCATCATTGTAGTTGACAGAATACGGGCACAAATGGGTAGATGACCAAGGCAATCTAATTGATACTCGTGGATGTGAACAACGGGGAAACCATGAATGGTACTGCTCTGCACGTTTAGTAATACAAGACCCGTGCTCCAGTGATACATCCTCAGGTACCTGTTATTTAGACTCGGTGTATGACAATCACACAGATGTTCGTAACTTATACAAACACTTCTGTATCTTTTAGCTCCCTCCCAAATTCCTTTCCCAAGGCACAAGTGGTTAGTAGTTTTGCTAATTGGAAAATTACTGTTTCTGCAGGACATGAGTATTGCAGTGTCAGTGTCCCTGTCCCCAGGCCGGGTTGGGGCTGCCTGGGAGATGATGCCGATGGTGCCAGGGAAGTAAGTCTGAAATAAAGTGGTCCCTTGCCCATGCTGGTGTTACCTCCTTGCAGGGAGGGTGCCCCCCACCCCGGTTCCCAAGCGCTCCCTTTAATTGCATGTGGGGCCCCAGGGCTGTGGGTGGGCTACACTCCTGCCAGCCGCTGACAACACATCACACCCATGTTACCAGAAAGCAGCAAAATAATTCACTCTCTAAAACTTAGTTTTGGAGTTTTCAGTGCAGGATTTTCAGCCCCCATAGCGGAGACTAAGGGCTGCATTTTGGGGGCTCAAAACGAGAGCCGGAGTCCTCCATTTCTGAAGCTCAAAAATGGCTTAATTCCTATGTTTTAAGAGCATGAAAACAGAGACTTAGTCCTGTGGTTTTGGGGCTCAGAAAAAAACCTTAGGTGCTGTGTTTTAGGAACGGAAAATGCAGACTGAAAGTCCTGCATTTTCATTGCTTGAAACCAAAGACTATGCTGTGTTTGGGGGCCTTGAAAACAATTTCTGGGGGCTGGTTTTGAGTCTCAACAGCAGGGGCAGACCCCTGTGTTTCTGAAGCTCAGAAAAAGACTAAGTCGTCCTACGTTTTCAGAGCCTGAAAACAGATTGTCTTTCGTTTTTCAGGCTGGAAAATTGAGACTAAAAGTCCTACATTTGGGGAGCTCAAAAACAGAGGGCAAGTGCTGCATTTCTGACACTCGGCAAAAGACTAAGTTGTGTATTTTGGGGACTTAGAAACAGAGGCTCAGTTTGATGTCCTACAGAAACAGTAATTTTCCAATTAGCAAAAGTACTAGCCACCCGTGCCTTGGGAAAGGAATTGGGGAGGGAACTAAGAGATATGAAAGTATTTGTTTAAGTAAGTAACGAACCGGGGAAGATTAATGGCTCTAACCTTGAAGAAGAGCTGACAAGCTGATAAAAGGGAACATCTTGGCGCCAAAGACTGGATGGTGGCCAGAGAAGCGTGAAGCCTGATAAAACCACGGTAACTGGGCAAAAGGTAAATGTGGCAAGGGGAGATCGTGACCACCAACTCAATTCAGGACCGAGAAGACTTGTCCCCCACACCTGAAAGGAGCACGCATGCTAATTTACATAGCAAGCATGGCTAATTTCAATACAGTAAACCAATAGTGTATGAAATGTTAATCACTGACCAATAAATGTAAATTTGGGCGGGTTTATACTAATCATGTAACCCGATAAATATGTTGTAGTTTTGTATGACGGTGTGCTTGATTTGTGGAATTACCACCGCGCACCCCATGCAGAATAAAGCAATGTCGGCTCTCTAAACTAGACTTTTAGTCTTTAATTTGGAGAGTTTTCTCAATTACGTGCAACAAGTTGGCAGTTTTCAGCCCCTAAAATGGAGGATTGGGGGGGACTTCAGGCAGGTGAGGGGACAGTGTGGAATGGGAGGGCATTGGGGGCAAGGTGGGCAGGGTGTGTGGCCACCCACCAGAGGGGGGGGTCTGGTTGTGTTAGGGAGGCTGGCACGCACCAGGCTGAACTCAACATCTGAGCTAGTCTCTGGGGGGAAAGGTGCTTTTCTCCAACTCTTTAGTCAAGGTTTGTACAACCACCATAATAGTTATTAAATAAACAATATTTAGACAATATACAATTATGACAGTTAATATTCAAGTTATGACAATGATTGAAGCCCAGGCTGCTTTAATTAGGTTTTAACAAGAAGGAGCAGTTAAGCCAGAGCTGTAACTAGGTGGAGCTCATCAGATGAATGGGAGGAGGTTTGATTAGCTTTTAACAAGAAGGACCTTCTACAATACAGAGCTGGAAGCAGCAGGAGCATCTTTTCTCCAGCATGGGCAGTAACTGGAGCTAAAATAGGTCAGGGCTTCAAATAACTTGAGCCAAAACATCCACTGTCTGGAGCTGAAATTACCTGAAGCGCAACTGTCCATCAGCCAGAGCCGTAACAACCAGGAGCCCCTCGTGTCTGGAGTGCCCAGGAGCAGAGGCTGGAATTACCTGAAACTCAGAGAAGCCCAAGCGTCCATCTGTTGGAGCTGCAGTATAGCTGAAGTGTCTATTAGCCAGAGCATCTCATATCTTGACTGTGCAGTAGCCAGAGCTGTGATTTAGAGCAGGAGCTGAAATAACTTGG
This sequence comes from Theristicus caerulescens, assembly GCA_020745775.1. Classification (NCBI taxonomy): domain Eukaryota; kingdom Metazoa; phylum Chordata; class Aves; order Pelecaniformes; family Threskiornithidae; genus Theristicus; species Theristicus caerulescens. The sequence continues at coordinate 65,815,325 of CM036563.1, forward strand.
GGCTTCAAATACCTGGAGCCGTGGGAACCAGGAGCATCTCTTATCCAGAGCGTCCAGTAGCTGGAGTGTCTATCAGCTGGAGCTGTAACAAGCCAGGGTGTCTGTCAGCCAGGAGCCGGGCGGGCACAGGCAGGGCTGTCCCCAGCAGGGAGGCGAGTCATCCTTCTGCGAGTGGGGAGCCCAGCCTCTTCCCGCAGGGATTAAATCCGTGCCATGTGCCCCTCTGTGCGTGGAGGGCCTCTCCCAGTCCCGTTCCCGAGGGCAGAAGTGAGGCGGGGGTCCCCCAGCTCTCCTGGGGCAGCCCTGCTGCGAGGGGGCGCAGGGTGAGGCAGAGGCACGGAGGAGCAGAGTCTCCTCCCTCCCTGTGAGGGCAGAAAAAACAGTCAGAGCTCCCAGGTGCACAGCCCAGCCTCAGAGACCCCACCGGAGATGCCTGTCCCCCTCAGCCAGAAGAGTCACATTTCTCCCCGGAAGGGCAGGTGAGAAAGAGCATCTTGCTCAAACCCCTCCACTAAGCAGGGTGCACAAACCAACAGGGAGCAGCACTGGGGCTACCAACAGGGTGCAGCTGGGTCAGACCCTGGCAGCTCTCACTCCACCTTCTCTGAACCCCCTTTGCAGCTCCCAGCCCCCCAAACGCGAGGCACAAACCACCACGGAGGGGTTTCAGTTGTGGGGGCTGTGGGAGCTCCCTACACAGCACTGACCCGCCTTGGGCATTGCCTGCCCCATGCCCGTGATTGTACAGTGCAGCGAGAGGCGATGGGGGCAGCCCCCCAACCTGGGCAGCCCCCCAGCCTGGGCAGCCCTGCTCCAGCAGTCCCTCAGCCCAGCTGCAGGAGCAGCCACAGAGGTGACCCAGTAATGGACTGGCCAAGCGGGCAAGTGCTGAGCTGGGAGGCCCAGGCATCCCTGAGGAGCTCAGCAGGGAGCTGAGACCTCCTGCAATGACAGTGAGCACAGAAACCGGCAACAAGGTGACAGCTGCTCTGGCTAGTGGTGCCCTACACCCACGTAACATGTCTACACCGAAAACATACAAAAGTAACATGGTACCTACCCAAGACGAGCTGCTCTGCAAGAGCTGCTCTGCAGAGATCTCCCAGACAGACACTTGCCAGGGACACCTGGCTGACACCTGACTCTGTGACACAGATCATCTGTGATGAGGCTTTTTCATCGTCCCCGCTCCTGGCAGCGGTTCGGTGAGGGTCATGCTGGTAACACCTCAAATAATACATGTAGGTGTGCCTGTAGGTAAGTGATCATACGTACATACTTGCTTTACTAGTTGTGATTTGTAGCAACTTGTAATAAATTCACAGAAACAAAGCCTCCATGTCCTTGTGTACTACAGCATCCTACAAACCCACTGTTGCCACCTTCACACACCTGAGGTTTGTCACAGGTTGTGGCAGTGACACCTGAGCAGCCAGATCAGCCTGGCCTGGGGCTCCCATGGGGACACAGACCCTGGGCTGGCATCTCCCAGCTCGGCCTGGTGCAACCATGCCCACCCCACAGCCCCTGCACAGAGGACGGGGTCCCCAGCAGGGCCAGCCCTGTGCCCAGAAACCACCACCAGAGAAGGGAGAAACCTGCACGGGGCAGCTCCCTGTGGTGCTCAGCACCGGCCAGCCCAGGGACCTGGGACCCCCACAGTGACACCCCATCTGGTGCCACAGATCTCCAGCCACCCCACACAGCCCCCAGCCCAGCCCAGGGACAGGCATGACAGCCTGCAGCAACACTCAGACTGCTCCCTGGCTGGATGAGCAACAACAACCAACACCACCACCCACAGCAGGGTTTTCCTGAGCAACAGCTAGACACAGCCCAGGTGTGCTCGATGCCACCGGGCTCTGCTGTGGGTGCAGCACCACCCGCCTCCTGCCCCTGTGTCAGCACCTCTCCTGCGGCATGGCCCTGAGACCCCTGTGCCCCCGCCAGCAGCAAGAGCTCCCCAGCTCCCAGCTCAGCTCCGATGGCACGGTTGGGTGCAGGGCTGCTTGGCCGCTGCTTTGGGCACTCACCAGGCATTGCCTGCAGCTGCTGCGTCCCTCAACGCTCCTTGGATGAGGTGGGTGCTGGTGCTCCTCACCCAGGCTTGGGGCTGGCTGCTCCTGGCTCCTCCCTGCACTGCCACGGCATTGCCTGCCAGGACAAGAGCCCCATGAGGACCCAGGTCCCTGCAGGGGTCAGAGCTCTGGTCCCCGGTCCCAATGGCCTGACCCCTGCCTGCACTGGGGGAAAAACAGCCCTGGAGAGGAAACACCCATGATCAGGGATGGGCAAAGCCACAGGGTTCTGGCAGCCCCTGCGAGGCTGGGCCAAGGGGTAGAAGGGCCCCAAGCAGGAATGACTGTTGGGGACCCCATAACAACCATCACGGTGGGAGGGGAGATGGGGGTCAGGGGTCTGCAGGGGCCCCATGCTGGGGACACAGGGCTCACCTGTCACTGGAAAGGGGGGACCCCAGTGTTCATGGTTGGGTGGCTTTGAAAACCTTGACCCCAGGCGCTCTCAGCTCATCCATGAGCTCCCAGCGCAGCAGGGCTGTTGCTGAACTGGCCACCCCAAATGACACAGCTGCCTGCGCCACAGGGGTAGGCTCGGACCCAGCCCCCCAGCCCTGCTCTGTGCCTGGCGCGCTGCAGGTGATGGGGATTTGGACCAGCAGCCAGGTGTGAGCAGAGGTGACCCAGCACGCCTGCAGGCCACGCACAGACCAGCACACTGACATCTGTCCCCGCAGCAGACACACATTGTCAGCTCCCAGCTTGGGCTGTCATCGTGCCGCAACCGCCTTCTCCTGCTTCTCTGTGCACGTGTTTCAAGTGTGCAAATGCATGCGTATGCGCTGTCAGCAGGGGCACAGCCTCTCCCCTTCATGCCAGGGACATGACGGTGCTGCAACCACTGTGGAAAATGCAACAGGAGTTGCAGTGGGAAAAATGGGGGGTGGGGGGTAGCAGTGGGGGGTGTGCAGGGAGAGGGTGGGAAAGGTATTTTTGAATAAAACCCACTCCTGTTCTGAAGGTGGCACGACGGAAGCACAGATGTGCCAGAGCCTGAGGGCCCTGTGCAGTCCCAGCCCACTCCGGGCAAAAAGCACCTTTTCCTGTTAAAAGCAACAAGCTTAAACCAATCTGAGCCAGTGCTTGGTGGCTGCAGAGCAGCCGCAGCCCCAGCCCCAGAGTTACCTCTTCCCCATTCTTCACCACAACAGGTAATGGATAAACCTCTACACTCCCAAGCCCCAGCGAGGCACAGGTCGTCCCAGCTCTTTCACCCCAGCGTATTACAGCCAACACCCACAGCTGCGGAGGTCTCACCCCACAGAGAAGCAGCTCCCATGCGATGGGCTCCTCGCAAGGTTTGTGCGGAGGAAGCTGAGCGGGACTGCGATCCCGCGCCATCACCATCACTCCCCCGCTGCCACCGTCTGTGTCTCTGTGCTGGGGACGGTCCAAGCACAAACAGGGATGGATTCAGTGTTCTCAAGCCTCTCCGAGCACAGGCTGATGCTGTCACTAGCTCTGCACGCTGCCAGTGTCCACGGAGAAGCTGAGCTGTCTGCAGCAGGCTTGGCTTTTTTTTTTGTTTTATTTTATCTTCTTGCTGAACTTTGTGGTCTGGTCTCATCCCAGTGTGGGTCTGCAAGAGAAAGTCTCCTTCACTTGATAACCTCAGCATTGCTCTGACCGCACAGCATACGAAAGTACAACGCTGTCCTCTGGTGCTGCAGGAGGACCCAGAGAAATAAATAACAACACACAGGCAGAAAGACAAACTCTGCTGTTTATTGCTGGTGTTACCCAGGGAAGGGGGAATCAACCACAACCAAGGCAAACCCCGCACTGTGCATTTCCCAAGGGCCAGGGCAGCGGCGACTCCTGCCTGCAGTGGCTCCACAGGGTGCAGCAAGGACAGTGGCATCTGCAATGGGATGGGAGAGGAGGGTCAGGGAGCAGGGCCATGCCTTGCCACGCCGCTGCGCGTGTGTGTGTCTGTCTGTGTGTCCCCCAGTCCTGCCTCGATGGACGCAGGTGATGAGCCCTGAGCAGATCCCCCATCCTGCAAGAGGTTCCCAGCAACATTTTGCTGCGGGACAGGTCACCCTTTCACCCGGCCATTGCTGCTTCAGCACCGCAGTAACCCTGTGTCTTATGTCAGGCGTCGGTGGAAAGGGAGACTCTGGGAACCCACTCGGCTCTGTGCAGCAGTGACTTTATAAACCAGCACCAGCACGTCCAGCTTACCACAATGTTCCCTGCGCCTTCCTCTGGTTGATGTCTCTCTTCAGCTGGCAGAGCGCGCACATGGGGCAGCACATGGCAGAGGCGAAGTCACCCAGAATGGAGCCCTGCGGAGCAAGGGACACTGTATGAATAACCCCTTCCCACGTCAGCTTTTAACTCTTCCTATTTTTCATCATCAACACCCCTGGGCAGCTCACCCCTGGCCCCGCAGCACACTGCTGCTCATGCCCAGCGAGGACTGGGATGAGGGGGGGTGCAATGGGATTATCTCCGGCTCACAGCTGGAATGCAGATGTGTCCCTGGCTCCCTGCCTGTGGGGCTGCCCATGCAACTCCCCGCCACCGCTCTTCCCCTCGGGTACCCCTTTCTCCTTCCCTGAGCCTGCACCCCAGCACCCAGCTGGCGGCTGTTGCTGCTAGTTGGTCACTGGCAACCCCGCAGTTGGTCACTGACCGGGATGTTGTATCTGGTGCGGTAGAGCGTCCTCATGGCCACGCTGGGGCCACACAGGCAGCACTCGTCCATGTCTCTGGCCACTTGGCACCCCAGGCAGATGAAGCAGAAGGCTCCACAAATACCTGTGGGACAGTGAGACACAGGCTTGGCTGAGGGATGCAAAGAAAGAGGAAAGGAGGGAAAGTCAGCCCGGGATGTGGCTGTGGGAGCCATGGCTCTTGACCTCAGACAAGAGCTGCTCCGCTGCTGGTACCCACAAAAGTGGGGTTTGCAGCAGGGGCGATGCCACAGAAGGAGAGGAGAAAACAACACATCATGAGCCAACACCAGGAACGAGAGGTACGTATGTACTCACACACGCCAAAGTCAGAGCAGCAGTCCAGCAGCCCCGACTGCCACTCGCCTGCCTGCGGGGCAACCGAAAACTGGGGCTGGACCGTGACCACGTGGTGAGAAGCCATTGATAGCATGGGGTCGGGTCCCTCCGGGCAGTTTGTGGTCTGGAAGGAAAAGCCATCAGAAAAAGATGTCACAGGTGTTTCTGAAGTGCGTGTCTCGCTCAGGCTGCTGCATTCGAAGATGGAGAGGGCAGCACAGGTCCCCGAGCAGTCCCCACTGCTGGGGCACCACCACCCCCACAGCAAAGTGGGGAGCACAGCTCTGCCCGGAGCTGCCACTGTCCTTTGCAGCCCAGCCCTCCCCAAAACCAGCCCCCCCCCAAAGGCAGCAGCACCTCATCCCCCTGCCTACACAAGTATAATGCCTCTGTAAAAACAGAGGTCCTTCTGCTTCAGAACCTCAGTGCTTCAACACTTCAGTTCTGTCTTCTCATCCCCAGTTCATCTTTCATCATTATCTGCTTAAAATGGTATTTTTTTTATGTTCACAGTGTCCCAAAGCTACTACAGCTTGGTCCCAGCTTTCCCAAGTTCTCAGTAGTCACCTTAATCTTTGCTTTGTTCCCTGTTTGTCTCCCCCTCTCAAGTTTTCCTTGTCCCTTTCATCACCCTAAGCCCAGTCACCCTCATCCACCTGCCTGTCTGTGCCAGTGCCTCATCCTCCTCTTCCTGGGTTCCCTGGGGCCACCATGGCCCCTGGAGCCCCGTTCCTGCCCATACCTCACCCCCAGTGAGGGGCTGCAGCCTCTGAGAGCAGCAGAGCTCCTGCTCTGCAGCACCATCCCCAAACCCACCTGACCCATGTAATGACTGCACCTGCACCTCCATCTCCATCTCCACCTGTGGCCCCTTCCCTCCCCGCTGCCCCCTGCAAGGCACCACTCTCTGCCATTCGCACTTCAGCTTTGGAGCTTTCATTAAAAAAAAAATAAAATAGAGGAAGCTCCCATAGGAAGTCCCATACAGACGCAGTCCCTGCCCTGTGCTGAAGCTTGTCACTGCTCTGTTAAGCAGCACGGTGATGAGATGCAAAGGTTCCCATGCTCTTAGAGCTAGAAGGGCTCTCTCCTGCTCCCGGTGCACAGTCACACATCCTCAGCAAAGAAACCATCAGCAGGAAAGCAGCCTGAACTTTGGACCCCATAACCAGGGCTGCTGCTCCTTTGCCTGGGAAGGATCTCGGGGCAGCTCCCCGGGGAGGTCCTCTCCAGCCACCACGTCTCCGCACAGCCCACAGGCATCGCCGCGATGGGCTGTGCAGGTGTTTAACAGAGCACCTTTGGACAGTTTGCGTCCCGCCTGCCCCTCCCCAGCTTTGACACGTTTGTCCTGCCTGTGTCTGGGTGAGGGCCTGGGGATTGCGCCCACTGAGCAGCCCTCCCCTCCCTGCCCTGGAGCTCCCTGCCCTTGTGTGACAAGGGAGCACCTGAGTTTCGGGATGCCGGGAGGAGCAAAAAGAAAAACAGGGGAAGCATTTAAGTTTTCAAGCAAGGGGTGATGGCATTAATCCCTGTAAATTCTGTTAAAACACTATAAAGGGAATGGGATTATTTTCACGGTAGAATTACACATCTACACAGAATTTAAGTATTAAATGCAAGTCTCCAGGAATATGGTAAATATATTACTATGCCCAGCACTCAGATGATGCCGTCAAATGCACTACCCGCATCCGACACCAGAGAGATACAGGCCGTGGCATTGCATTTGTATTGACTACTGTCAACAGGCAGCAAAGGGGTCAGCAGCTCTGCCGGCAGCTCCTGCGGCTCCCCATCATTTACAGACTGGCCCGGACACATCTCTGCTGTCAGACACAGCCTTATGGCCGACCCTTGTCCCCTGGTAGTACATGGAGACGAAAAGGGATGTTGAATTGCGCCATAAGAGGGAAGAAAGCTTGTAAAAAGTCTCCATATGATTTGCTCATGATTTTTTGCAGCTTTCTGCAGGCAGCGGAAGCATGGCTGGGCTGGCCCTATCTGAGACACCGGCATCTGCTCCCATTAGGTGACAAGTGGCCTTGAAGGGCAAACCAACAGCTGGTGGGATTGTCTCAGTCACCGGCCCCTGCTGAGGGTTAAAAGACAAGGGCGTTTTCCTGCTGCTACTGAACAGGGCTGTTGAGCAGTAAAAATGCTGCTGTGCCCTCACTGGGACAAGCCACCCAGCTGTTGGCAGGGACCTTTGGAGCGAGCGCAGGCAACCCCACCACCCGTGGGTGCAGCAGGAGCCATGGCACCCATCCTCCCTCGCCAGACACCTCCTGCCCCTGCCCTGGCCGGCTGTCCCTGCTTGTTCATGCATGAGGCCCCAGCTAATTCCCACCACCGCTGCAGCTGATATAACACCTCATGGCACGCCAAAACGGCAGCCCCTCTGGGGAGTCTGGGCATGGGACGATTTAAGAAGAAGCAGGAGCCCGGAGGGGCAGGGGAGGGGACAGACCACAGACAGGCCATGTGGTGGGGATGCCAGGTAAGGACAGCATGGGGGTCCCATGCAGAGACAGGGATGCCCAGCAGCAGGCAGGACCACAGGGACCACAGGGACCACAGGGACCACAGGGAGAAGCGTGCACGGGAGCAGCAGCAGGAGGTTTAGGGGCAGGACCCCACCAGCCTCCTGTGCCAAAGGAGGTGCTCCCCCACTGCCAGATAACGAGAGTAATAGCAGCGCCTGGTGAAAATGCAGTGGAGCAGTGCTCACTGCCACACACGCACTGTGACCTTTGCAGGCAAGGCTGACCACAGACTTTCCCTTCCTCTCCCCAAATACGAGCACACCATGTCCCTGCGTGGATGGGGGCTGGGGTGCGGAGCAGGAAGCAGCCTGGAGAAGCTTCTGCTGCATGCTCATCTCCTGAGAGGTGGCCCGGGCCCAGCATACCCAGCACACCGCAAGTGCCCCCAAGTCTACAGCTCCACGGCAGCACCAGTGGTATTGGAACTGCTGACGGGAACAAAACGGACCCTGAGGTGCACACAGCCACATTTCACCAATAACCAAGATCATAAAGCAGCATTTTGTTATGTATAGGCACATGCATATGTGCACAAATGAACAATACAGTGCAAAAGCCGATGTCCTTTACCTCCGCTGCCACTTCTGCCTGTATGCCTGTCAGCAGCACCTGCACGCTCTGGTTTAGCTCTGAAGTAGTTTTCCAGGTAGAAAAACCTCACCTCTGTTTCCACCCTTTCCCCTTCCTCAGCAGCACCGCTTCAGCCACGAGCAGTTTTGTACTGCAGCGCTTGCCAAAGCAAAGCCAAGCCGTACGTACCTGCCGAGCTGCCTTTGTCCCGGGAGATGCGTCTTTTTCCTGGTTCTCATCCTTTATATGCCCTGGCAAACAACCTCTGCTCCCTCTGACTGACAGACCAGGCTTAGGTGCTGCTTTGCGCAATTGCAGCTTCCCCGCTGAAGGCAGCTGGCTGCAAGCTTGCTGCCGCTTCTGCCGGGCTCCTGCTGCCCCCCCTCACCTTTCCCCACCCCAGCATCCTGCAGGCCCAGAGCCCCGATGGGACACACTGCTTTTGGGAGCAGTTTTCAGAGGAGGACAGTTTGCATTCAGGCTCCTGCTCTGCCTGGACAGAGAGCTGACAGCCCAGCGCAGGCAGGTGTGCTCTGTGGCTGGGAAGCGGCAGGGTTTGCTCACTCAGAGGACTTGGCCAACCCATGACCCAACCAGCTTTTTAATCACAAGTGGGTAGGAATTCTTGCTCAGGGTCAGTGGGGGAGCATGTCTCTGCAATGCAGGAGGTGACAGGCAGCCAAAAATCCCCGTGGCTTTATGTTCAGAAAGGTGGGACTGGCCAGCAGCCCCGGACAGCCACCTGGGCCACCGCAGCAGGGACAACTCGGTACTTGGTGGCCTGCAGCCATCACCTGTCTGTGGGAAGCCCCAGCTCTGCCCCGGAGCACAAGTCACTTTTCCAAATTTTACAACTTGGATGAGCAACTGTTACCAGAAAGTGGCAAAATAATTCACTCTCTAAAACTTAATTTTGGAGTTTCAGAAAGCAGGCATTCTTTATTGCGGCGCCGGGCAGCACTGGGGATAGTTCCACCATAAGTGCTCCGAAGGCTTGGTGGACTTTCAGTAACTATATACCATGAAAACATACATATTCATAGGATTGCTACATAAACATGAGCTTTCCTGGAACTTATTAACATATGTAAATGTCCGATCCGCATGCGCAGTCATCCTCTGTGGTGGTCCTCAGGTGGTCTTTGGGGGTCTTCAGATGAAGGCTCGTAGTCTTCCTCACCGTGTTCGCTGATTGACCTTTGCTTCTGCGCAAACTCAGTTCTTGGGTCGCCTAGCTGTCTAGAGGGGAGTGTTCAGGAGCTTCTTACCTTAACTATCCACAAAGATTCGCTTTTGTCATGTAAAGGGGAGCATTCAAGAGCTTTGTTTGGTGAAGGGGAACACCCAGGAGCTTCTATCCACATTCTCAGGTATCAACACCAACTCCTCCTATGTATTAATGGTTGGACTCGATGATCTTAAGGGTCTTTTCCAACCTTAACGATTCTATGATTCTATGTATTAAACATCCTTTCTAAAAGCTGAGTGAATAACAAAATGATAGTGAAAATCTTTCTCTGCAGTGGGTGCAGATAAATCTCAGCTGGACCAGGGGCTGCTGAGATGGACGGAGAGGGAGAAGGACGAGTGCTCTCAGGCGGTGCAAGAGTCACACACACACACAAGGCAGGAAGGCAAACTTTGCTGTTTATTCATGATGTAACTCAGGGAAGGAGGAATCAACCGTAATCAGGGCAAACCCAGCCAGGGCAGCAACGACTCCTGCCCGCGGTGGCTCCGCAGGGCAGAGTGAGGACAGCGGCATCTGCAACAGGACAGGAGAGGAGGGTCAGGGAGCGGGGCTGTGCTTCGCCACACCGTGTATGTCCCCCCAGTCCTTCCCCCCCGTCCTACATGAGGTTCCCAGCAACATTTTGCTGCAGGACAGATCATTCTTGTCACCTGTCCATGGCCCTTTCTCCACTGCAGCAACCCTGTGCCTTACATCAGTCATTGGCAGAAGGAGAAACTCCAGGAAGCTGCTTGGCTGCGTACAGCAGCGGCTTTATAAACCAGTGCCAGCATGCCCTGCTTACCAGAATATGCCCATCTCCCTCCTCCGGTTGATGTCTCTCTTAATTTGGCAAACGGAGCACACGGAGCACCACATGGTGACACAGAAGTCAGAGCAAATGGACCCCTGTTAGGAAGAAATCGGGCCAAGAAAAGGTTAATCACATTCCACGTCCTTTGTTTCCTGGCTGGCTGCAGCATCCCAAGTAGCAGACACTAAAAACCATGGCTGGCGAACTCCCACGCAGTGGAAAGGAAGGAAGGAGCCCTTTCTGCAGGGTGCAGATAGCTACTTACCTTTCCGCTTCCAAGGTTAAGACTCGGGGGAAAAACACACACAGAAAGAGACAACTTGGGCCAACTGGACTTGGGCCACCGTGATTTGCACTGGGGATGGCACCAACACCCCCCCTTCCCCATGGGAAGAAATCATTCCACATATGAGTCAGCTGCCCCGGCTGTGCCCCCTCCCAGCCTCCCGTGCCCCTGGTAGAGCATGGGAAGCTGAAAGGTCCTTGACCAATGTGAGCACCACTTAGCAAGTACTTAGCACTACTTAACAAGAAGCAAAACATCAGTGTATCATCGACATTGTTCTCAACCTAAACCCAAAACACAGCCCCATACCGGCTACCAGGAAGAAAACCAACTCCATCCCAGCCGAAACCAGGACAGTACTGTATGCAGATGTCCACCTTTCTCCCACATCTGATTACAGATCTTTATCTGTGTAACCGACTTAATCTGTTCTTTAGTCCACCCACAATTATCTCAAATCTTTCCCATCTTTTGAAGACTGGGGATGGCGCGGGCAAGCAGCAGCCCAGGCTCTGTGAGCTGCTGTGGTCGACGGCAGCTGCAGGCAGGACATGTGCCCCCGGTGAAGGGTGCTGGTAAGGAGCTGCGTCCGATTAATGTGCATTGCTGGACACCAGCCCAGGGATCAGCGCAGCCAAGGGCGTCCCAACCCCTGTCCTGTGTTCCTGGCACCACGCAGGATACGAAAGTGAAAAAAAGGGTGAGCGGAGAGCGCTGCTGCCCTGTGCTCATCCCCGATGTGCAGAGAGAGGGGCCGCGGGGGCACCTCATTGTTCAGCCTTGCAGCACGGTGAGGGGGCGGGTTAATCACTGACCGGGATGTTGTATCTGGTGCGGTAGAGGGTCCTCATGGCCACGCTGGTCCCGCACAGGCAGCACTCGTTCATGTCCCCAGCCACTTGGCAGGCGAGGCAGGGAAAGCAGAACATCCCACAGCAGCCTGGCAGGGGGAGAAACAAAGCGGCGGGTGAGGCTCTGCCTGCCTGCCCACCCAGCACTGCCGGCATCAGGGGACGAACAGGGAGGACCAGGCTACATGGCTGTAGCTATCGCACCACCGACCCGAGCGGCAGGGGCGAGAAAAGTGTCCCGAGAGGGCGTGGGACCGACAGCAGCATGTCACTGCCAACGGCTGGGAGACGGGACCGCCCGAGGCACTCACAGACGCTGCAGTCGGTGCAGCAGTCCATCAGCCCTGTCTGCCACATGTTCCTCGAGGCAGCGGGCGCAGCCACGACGTACTGCGGCTGCATCGTCACGACGGATGGGGTGGCCATTCCTAGTTGCTTTTCTGAAAGAGACGGGAGGGTAACGGGACAGTTAGTGAAAAAACTGCGGTCAGTCTGATCCCCCAGCCAAGCTGGTTGCCATCGCTCTTCAGCAGGTGGCCTTTTGCCCAGCTCCCTTGCTGCCACTAGAGGTGACAAAGCGTAACCATATCTTACCTGCATTTGTGTCTTTTCAAGGTTTTTGCATTTTTTGCCATTTTATCCAGTCTTCAAAATAGCATCAGGCCACTGACGTTCCCCACTCCACCCCAAAAAGGCTTCGCTAGTGCTTAGACACAATTCACCAATTTCCCTTACACCAAGCAGGGTTGGGCAGTGCACCTAGGCTAAAGCCAGCGACTCAGGTATTTCAGTTGTTGAACTTAGCATATTTTACACAAGATTTCTTTGGCATGGGCACAAAGCATGCCGGAAGCATTTCCTCGCAAAAAAACGGGGCTCCATGCAAGAGAGAGACTGCAGAAAACTAGTATCTCCGGTTTCTTGTCGGAGAGAGCCAGAAAGGCAGAAACTCAATGCTATGTCCCAAGTCTGAACCCCAGTCCTTGCCTTCCTGCAGTTAAGCAAGCAAGTAAATCTGGAAAACCAGTAAGCCTCAGGTCTAAAAAAACCCCAAAAAACCCCAAAATGTGCTCCTATTCTCCCAGCAAAATAAAAGACAGCACAAAACATTCTGAGGTAACAATTAAAACCAAGTTTTGCTCTGAGGCCAAGTTCTTCTAGTTACGCACAAAAAGAAGAAAGGGGAAGGAAAAAAAATAGGAAAAACTGCCTGCTCACATTTGTTGAGACTTTTGACTACAAATTGGGGTTGTTTTTTTTTTTTTTTCTTCTTAGAAATAGCAGCTTGGCAAAGGCAGAGCCATGCTGGTGGGCGGTCAGGCTCCTCCCCGCACGGCTCCTGAGCTCAGAAGCCAGAACAGAAACTGAAATGAAGGTGATGCTGGCAGGGGGGGCACCCTCCCTCTCCACCCTTTGCAGCAACGTGCGCTCCTCCAGAAATCCCACTCCTGGCTTCACCTGGCAGCGCACGCCAGCCTGCAAGCCCGGCGTGGATGCAGCCAGAGGCAGTACCAGGTGTGCGTCCAGAGGGAAAATCTGAGCGTGCATTGCCTCCGAGCGCTTCCCTCTGCAGGGAATACTAGAATACAGGGAATACTCGCAGCAATACTACCGACACGTGATAAATCTCTCTACTTCCTACACTCTTACAAATGCACAGTATTCTGTATATGAGTATTATTCACATACTTTCTTCTCTCTTAGCTGCAAACATTAATGAAGAGATTGCAACATTAAGATGCTCTTGTCACCGATAGCACACCCCATTGAAAAGGACAGCAAATACACAGGGAGACCAGGCAGCGACATATAAAAGCAACAGATATCCAAGCTTCTGGCAGGACAGCAGCTACATCCAGCACATCCTCAGAGCCTACCAGAAAACACATACAGCTAAGCAGCCTTGCTAAGAGGAATTTGGTCTTGAGCATCCGTGTAGATAAGAGAGAGCCCAGTTTAAACAGAGAGCGAAGAACCAGCCAGATTCCTTTAACACAGTTATCAATTCTGGTAGTAGGAGAAAGCAGCAAAGAAGTAACATCTCCATAATCCAGCCTTTGTGCATAGCTTCTTAAAAGCCTCCCCCCTTCCCCAGGTAGGATTTGCCATATATTTTGCTTTAAAGTAGGTGCTAGGCAGGAAAAAAAAAAATCTCTACTTTTACACTATTATCCCACTCCTCCCAGGCTAACAAGTTTTTACTATTTCCATGCTTTAAGAGAACCAACCTTCTGGTGAGCAGCCTCTGTCAGTGTAGGCTTCCTTGCTGGCCGGGGCACTGCAGAGAGAGGCTCTGGGGAAGATGAAACTAAACTTTCTCAGTCTTGCAGGCTCTTATTGGCAGCCAGCAGTGAGCAAGTATAATGGTGGGAGGTAACTGGAGGAGGAGGTCAAGGGCTGTGCAACTACAGGCTTAACACACGTGCAAAGCACTTTTTTGCCCCCCCCCCTTTTCCCAGAACTAAATCATAGACTGCTACTCATCTTTTAAAAAAATGGTTGCATGTATATTGTCTTATTCCCATAACTCTGTGTACATGTGGTTGCTGTTCTTTGGGTGAGAACAGCTCTGAATGATGTGCATTCGTTAGGATAGACATTTTTCCAACATTTTTCCCCAAAGAGAAAGCATACTTCTTGGATCCCAGACCAGACTAAATGAAGAGCACCTCAGGGTGCTTCACTCTGAGCTTTTTCCCTTTCCTCAAGACAAAGGCTTCAGACGAAGGGGTTGTGCAGATCTGCTTGCTTTCACAACCAGGCTTGGGTGACAGCAGGTGAGCTGCGTGGTGGTGAAAAGGGGCCATGGCAGGGGCTCCTGGGTGACCGAAATGCCCCAGCCCACTGACGCAGAGGGCAAAACAGGATGCTCTCAGCCAAAGCCAGCGGCAGCTAAACCTGTCTGCAACAGGAGGTGGCTCCCTGCAGGTCAGCACCCTGTGCCATGGCACTGCGATGGGGGGAAGCCCCGGCCCCGACTGTCCTCCTCCACTTTCAATTCAGCCCCAGATAAGGAGGCAGTGGGATGCAATGGTACCTTTTGCTTTTAATCCTCTCCTCCATGTGCAGCAAGTGTGCTCCCTGCTCCTTCTTAGGGATGCATTTGGGTTCTCATTTCTGAATTACACCCCATGCAGAGGCTTCCTATAAAAATTAGGCTGATTCCCTAAGTGCTCATCACAAGCCACGTAGCCCAGCTACTGTAAAATTAATTGATTCCTTACCATACACGCATCTATTTCCTTCTATGAGATACTAATATTTACTACTTCTTCACTAACATGCCCCAAATATTTAACTGCTCATGCCCCATGCAAGTCACTGGCCATTTTGGATGCACTTCCACATTTCGTAGAGAAGCTGTGACACCAGGACAGCAGGTTTTGTTTCCCACCATGATGCACAGAGCGTGCAGAGAGCACAGAGTGGGCCTGAGTGGCTGCTCGCCCAGGAGCAATGCAAGTTCAAAGCATCCCACATGAAGCGCTGAAGGCACATTCCCCTTCTCTCTCGCCATCGACAAGAACGAGGGAACGAGAAGTTTGGGTTAAATTGCAGCTTACCAGCTTTGTCAACAGGCCGGGATTTATGCTGCATTAAGTGGAGCCTTTTAGCAATAGTGCTGCTGAGATAACAGTGATCCATGCCCTGAAATGCTTCCCTTGGCTTCCAGCAGCTCCAAAGTGTAACTGCAGCTGTCCCTGCTTTATGACGGGGCTGCCTGGCTGACCCCTGGCTGGATCGTACTTGGTTTTTTTTTCAAAAACATTGCAAGAAGCTGCCAGAATTGAGGTTTGCAAAAAGTTGTAGTTCAGCTGATGCTTTCTAGAAGAGGAGATACCTGACATCCCACCAGCTGGCTAGGCTAGGCTCATGCAAAATGCCAGCTAGCCTAGCAGTCTGCTGGGGAGAGAAGGAAATGGGAAACTGAAATGCATGGTCAGCGTGGGAGATAACAGATTAAAAAAAAGGTCATCAGCAACATTTTAAGGATTTTAACAGTCTGTCCTCTATTCAGAGCTGGGGTGACACTGACTGTCTGAGCAACCAGGCCCTGCAAGTGCTTTTCTCCCACAGAAAAGCAGCCCACTTCTACCTGCAATCCTGGTGCATCAAAGTGTAACTGCCCTTTGTCACCCTGAGAAAACACCACCATAAACACCTACCTCAGCTCATTCCCTTCACCCGGCATTTGTCAGACGAAAAACCCTGCAAAAATCTCACCAGTGAAATCAAAACACGAACTCCTGAAACTCGCAGCAAGAGCATCACCCTCGCCCAGCGCCAGCCAGGAGCGCCCATTGCCTCCCGTCGCAGCTGCCATCGTTTCTGGCCAGAGCTCGCCATGGGGCCTGACCAGGGCTCTGCCGCTGGCTAGCGGCTGCGGTCCCCTTCATGTGTGGCTTCTCCGGGTCTGTGAAGTGGCACTGCAGGAAGATGGGCAGTCGGCTGCGAAGCGCACCTCTCTTAGCCACAGCAAGACAACAAAGAGCAAAACATCTCAATAGCTAGGAAGAATGGCAACATGCTAACAAAACCAAACCTGTAATGCCTCTTTCCATGCAGTAAGGATAAAAGATTATTTCCAAGCAGACAGTGGAAAAACTCAGCTGAAATGAATATTCACCAATTTAATGTGTATTACAGTAAATGCAATTTTGATAAAGATTCAGGAGTACAGATTAAAAAAACCTCCCTGAACATATTTTTGCTTTCTCTGCAAAGAACAAAGTATAAATTACGTGGTCTACCATTGTATTTTACAGAGAAGTGGCAACTAGAAACTAGTTTATTCCATTTTATGCCGATGCCATCCATATAGAATTGTTTAGGTTGGAAAAGACCTTTAAGATCATCAAGTCCAACCGTTAACCTAGCACTGCCAAGTCCACCACTAAACCATGTCCCTAAGCACCACATCTACCCAGCTACCCAGGCAGACAAATGCAAACGTTCCCACCTGTTCTCTGTACCATTTGAAACAACTCCATCACGCAACTTAAAACATTACCACAAATGAGCAAAGCCACCTTCCCCAGTATGCTGCCTCGTGCTTCTAGTTACACAAACCCTGGCATCTCCAGTGGCGAGAACTGGGTTCGTTTACAGAGGGCCTGCTGTAAGCCCACTGGTGTGCAGGTTGGGGGGGCTGCCTGGCAGAGGAAGGTGCCTGGGGGCCTCTCTCCAAAGCTCTGGTCTCACCAGCCCTTTCAAAACGCAGAGTTTCAGGGTTTCAACAGGGTTTTGTTTCAGACATGGGAAGGACTTCTGTGTCTGAAACTTTGTTTTTTCCCCGATGTCTCAGCTGGTTCAATGGAAGAGCACCTCTCCCTCAAACCTTGCCTCCTTCCCACAACTTGGAATGACTCAGGCAAAAAGAAAATCCCTGCAGCTATAAAAGCTGGAGGAGAAAGGAGCTGAGCAAGTGCTAGGGGAAATTTTCACAGCCCTTAGAAATATGGCTAAGGGTCAGGTTCACATCTCACCAAAACCGAAACAACTGCAGCTGGTACAAGGAGAGAGTTGTTCCCTGCCCACCTTTGCATGTCCCTCGTCCCTCCCACGCCAGGGACACCATATATGGTGGAGTGGGTCTGCTCGGCTGGCTGATCAGACAGAAAATGGCGCTGGGGTTATGGCTGGGGGGGGTGCATTACCACCTGGGCAAGCCGCCCGAACCCCTTGTGCCGCAGACACCCAAACACGAAGTCCAGCGCGCAGCGGGGGGCTCACAGCTGGGGCCAAGGGCATCATGTGCTTTGCAGCAGCTCGCAGCCACAGAGCATCAGACCCAAAGGAAAGTAGTAGTAGAAGTGGTTTCACATCCATCTGCGGTCGCATGCTGGCTTGGGCAAAGGTTTGTTACAAGACACTTCACAAAGCCTGGCTGAGCTTCTGCTTCGGGCACTCGTCGTCTGATATTTCTCACCATCCTTTCAGCAGTGACACTCTTCCTCTCGGTCACTCAGATTTAGAGGACAACGCCCTCTGGGAATCAAACTTCACCTCAGGAGCTCACGAGGTAAAAAACAACTAAGGCAAAAATCAACAATTAAATCAACCCCCTTGTAACAGACTAGTCCAACTCATTAATTTTGTAATCTGCTCCTTCATTAATTCCCTAACTCACAAATTCACCGGCTCACACCTGTGCACAAGCAGAAGAGTTACCAGAGCGTGTGAGTGTGGGTCCTCCTGTCCCCATCCCCATTCCCACGTGGTGGTGGGAAGCAGGAGAGCCTCAGCAGTCCAGCTGCTCTTGGGCCGCCTCCGGAGGCTTTTTTGGGTAAGCTGACCTGTGTCTACCTTTCAGCTTGGACGTGTGCTCTGTGCCATTTCTACGGCCTCCCAAGAGTTTTATCCCAAGCTGCCAGCTGCTGCCACCACGCTGCAGGGGATGATAGACCTTACCTTCTCCTGTCCCTTGTGTCTGGCATACACGATGCCCTTGCTTTAACCCAACGGTGCTGCTCCCAGTATACATGAGGTGCAGTGTGTTAGCCCAACACCTGAGCAGGAGCTGAGTGAACAGCCACGCGTGATGCATCATGAAGTTAATCCAACATTAACCAAGGTATTGGCAGAATGACATCAAACACACTTTGCAACAGAATTTGACATGCAACAAGTACTTTTTAAGGGTATTGATGTTACTTAGTAGAATAAGTTGTACTGTTGATTAAAAAGGGCCTTGACTACTGTCGTGGTTTAACCCCAGCTGGCAGCCAAGCCCCACACAGCCACTTGTTCACTCCCCCCTGGTGGGGTGGGGGAGAGAATCAGTAGAGTAACAGTGAGAAAACTCGTGGGTTGAGATAAAGACAGTTTAATAGGTAAAGCAAAAGCTGCACACGCAAGCAAAGCAAAACGAGGAATTCATTCACTACTTCCCATCAGCAGGCAGGTGTTCAGCCATCCCCAGGAAAGCAAGGCTCCATCACGCGTAACGGTTACTTGGGAAGACAAAACACCATCACTCTGAATGTCCCCCCCCTTCCTTCTTCTTCCCCCAGCTTTATATGCTGAACATGACATCATACGGTGTGGAATAGCCCTTTGGTCAGTTGGGGTCAGCTGTCCCAGCTGTGTCCCCTCCCAGCTTCTTGTGCACCCCCAGCCTGCTCGCTGGTGGGGCAGGGTGAGAAGCAGAAAAGGCCTTGACTCCGTGTAAGCACTGCTCAGCAGTAACGACAACATCCCTGTGTTATCAATCAACACAGTTTTCAGCACAAATCCAAACCATAGCCCCATACTAGCTCCTATGATGAAAATTAACTCTATCCCAGCCAAAACCAGCACAACTACTTAATAACAAAGATGCTTTTTAAGATAGATGGAAGAAGGCAATCTGAGAGAGACTTGGACTGGGAGAAATGATGTGCAAGAGGGGGAAGTTGTGCGGCTCCACACCTGCTGTGTGCGTGTGAGCACAAGTCCTCTTCAGAGGAGACCTATGCTCACCTGCAGTCCAATGGCAGTCTTGTTTCTCCCCTCCGTGTGCACGTGATGCCTCTTGTGTATGACAGGATTTCTTCTGTGTGACTTCATCCACTCAGCACCCAACACGCTCACCCTGATAGCCTCTCATGGTAGCTCCCTATGTGTTCAACCTCCAATTTTCTGAAGTACCTTCTGACTTACCTGGGCATAAATCAATCAGCACTGAGCAGCTCGAACTCTTGAAGGCAACTTTTTGGTGTCCCCCCCCCCCGCCCCGCATTTCCACTGATTTCTTGAGCAAGGCCTGAAGACAGCAGACACAACAATCACCGCCTTTGCACCCACTCCATAGTGGATGGCTTCCTTGTATGGATGTCCCAAGATCTCAGAGGACCCCTGACAGCACAGCAGCTCATGACTGGGCCAAGAGACATAGGAAGGAGCGAGAGGACACTCCCCATCCTCGCCAGTGCATGAAAACAATCAGGCGACTGGTCCCCGGGTTGCGCTGGCAGCGGGCCAGCTGTGAAGAGCACCCTTGCCAGATAAAGACCCAACGAGGGATGAACCTGCGGTTGCCAGAGGCCTGCTTGGGGTTGAGCAACTGGGTCTTTATCACCTGTCACCTGGGCGAGGAGGTGTGCACTGCAACACCAGACCTTCAGCCTGTCCTTTACCCCACCGAGAGCAACCTCAGCCCCATCAGCTTCACAGGCAACCTGCGCTTACACAGCCTTGGCTTACTGCCCTGGGTCTTTCCCCCAAGCAGGAACAAGACAGGAGACCTCCCAGCTCCTCTGTCTGACAGATATGGTCAGCGCGACACCTTTTCCAGTGTGTTTCATTTGTTGCGTTACTGCACGCGCTGTGTGGTGTCGTGCATGTGGACGTGTGTTGAGGGGGAAGCATCAAGCCAACACTAAGCAAATCAATTCTTTAAGGTCTCTTCCAACCAATGCTTAAAGCAAGCACAACAGTAATGCAGGTATTGCCAAAAAACACATTATGGTGTACATAAAGTCTGTGCTTTCCTTCATTTTTCTCTCAAATACTTCTATTTCCATTTATATATTTCCTGAAAAAGTGGTTAAGAGCATGACAGCATTGGGGGGAAAATAAGCTCCGACAAAGCTGGCAAATCTGTTTGACAAATATTTGTCAAACTACAGCTACAGCACGACAGCCAACACAAAATGCACACAGGTCTTTCTATTAAGCAGCCACTTCACACTGTTGAGGTTTCTCCTCAAAACAGTCCCCTTGTGCTATGCATGTGCTGCTGCCTGCAGGGTTAACTTGGGAGATAAAATTATTTCCCTTCAATATGCTTTTCATTCAGAGCCAAACAATACTTCGATGCCAGTCCAGGAAAAAAAAACAAGGTAGTGTGGAATGGGCATGCAGTTGCTTTCTCCCCCCCAGCCCTCCCAGCAATTGTGTTCTCCTGGTATAAACATTCAGGGGTGGGTTTGGTTTTGGTTTGGCTTTTTTTTTTCATTAGGGTAGGGATTTCCGCTCAGTGTTCCAGAAATCAAAGCTGTATTTTTAAAAGTTTTGAACTTCACATTTGAACACTGCTTTTTGTTGTTGGTTTTGTTTTGTTTTTTTAACTGTATTAGACCTCCTCCTGCTCAGCTCAGACGAAACCATGTGTGCAGAGCTGCCTGGCTGGGGGTAAGGATGTAGTGTTTTTTTAACCAGCACCATCCTAGAAAAGAAAAGTGGTGTAAAACAAATGAGGTTTTTTCCAATTTCCTTTGTCATTCTGCTGCTGTACCTAGCCACACACCGTGTTAAAATTTGCTCTGGCCTTTTCCCTCCGTCACAAACTACAAGGAGGCACTGCAGGGAACTCACCTCTCCAGTATGCCAGGAGCCTTCAGCTAGTACTGAAACTTCACATTATCCATGGCCGGTTAACATCCACATTTTTTTCTTGTCAGCTTTGTTTTGAAGCTTAAACAGATCTTCTCTCCTGGTACTTGCACTGTGATGTGTTTAGAAACAAATTAATGGCCCTTTCCCTCCTTTCGCCAAAAGGAAAAAACAAAAATACATCTCCCACTTCTGTTTACCACACCAGTCTTTCATCACAAGGGTTGTGCTTTCAGCGTCTTCCTTGAATACTGGCTATCCACAATGCTGTGCTGGTACAGGGGACGGGTTACCTTAATTTTCAGCCAGCTTTTTCGTGACTTCAGCCCACAGGATGCTCTGATCTTTCCACACACTGACACACCTTTCTGACATTGAGTCGAGCCTCCTTTTAGTTCCCATGTCATGCTACGAGTGGCTGGCGCTGTGCTTGACCTACTGAACTGATAAGCCTCTGTGGCCAGACTGCCATCCGGCCACACTGGCTGTCCCATGTCCTCTGGCCCACGCTGTTTGCACACCACAGTTCCTGAGCTAGGTGCATACTTTTCTGAAATTAGAGGGAAGGAAAAATCTGACCCCCTTGCATTAACGATACTGTATTTACCAAGAAATACACAAATAACAAAATCCAGGCACAATTTTCCTTGGATGACCCTATGGCGAGTCCCTCCCCGTGGCAAAAGTGAGTGTGAAAGCTCCCGTGTGCCACTGTCCCAAGCGGGCGTCTGAGTCAAAGATCCAGCCCCACCACGAAGGGCCGCCGATTCCTTGGCAACCCCTCCCCGTATCACCGCAGGAACCAGCACACCTACGTAAGTATGGCTACTCCTGGACAAAGAGCTGGTGTTGCTTTGATACAGCTTTCTACAAAGTACAATGGGAGCACACAAAGGCGAGCGTTCGTGTTGGTTACAGAGGTTTCTGTTTCGCTGAGCAACTCCCAGCGTTTCATGTTGGCCTTTGCAGGGCACATTTGACCTTCCTGCTGCCTCCGAAAGCATTTCCTATCTCAGCGTCCTGTGGAGGAACATTTGGATAAGGAAGGGGAGGAAAAATGCAACATTTGACACTGGAGGAGAAACTTCCTGAGGACATTGTATATTTGTGCAAAAGCACGCTAGCTAATAATGAAGCTGCTGCTTAGAGATAGGTGTATTTGAGAGTTTAACAACAGACTGTATCTAACTACAGGAGAGAGTGTCTTCATGAAGATTTGGAATGGAATGGCTTGGCAATGGAAGGAGAAGATATGCACATATATCTGCCAGCAGATACAAACAGGGGTTTAGCCAGAAGTAGTTCAGCCTTTGTCTCTCTTGCACTTAAAAAGTGATTTCTTATTTCTGTGTATTAATCATAAAATGCCCACGCAAATAACATTCTCAGTATTATAGCCTAGAACCTAAACCTTTCTTCATTTTTCAGGCAATGAACTTAAAATACAGCTATGGCTTATCTTTGTAAAATGCATTTTGAGATTAATTTGGACCCCCACACACCCAAAAACATGCAATGATTTTCAAGTTTAGGACATGACAACTGTTTTGAAACTTGAATTTTTACTCTATTTAGCTACACCTTCTTCTTCCTCTCATTACAAGACAAATGTCTGTGACAAGTTGTCATCAAAGGCACTACAAAATGTGAGCTCTACCCAAATCTAAGCTACTTAAAGACACTTTAATACATTAAAAATGGATGGATAACTTTTGCCACAACCTCTCTAAGGTAATATTACAAGTATTAAGAAACTGCTCCATACTAATTACATCACAAGACTTTTATATTACTAGTAAATGCCTTACAACCAAAGTTCAACACAAAGTTGGATGCATCCAATTCTCCCTCTACAAAATGCAACTTTGTCACATAATTGTTCAGAAACTTACTATTCTTCATTTCTAAACTGCTTTTCTTCAACTTAATATTTCCTCCACCCCAAAATTATAAACCCTATTTAATAACCATTTCTGTGTAAGGACCAAGGAGGCCCTAAAAGCAGTTATGCTTTCTAACACTTTCACATATTTCTATCTTAGATGGAGTCAGGCTGAAAAATCTACTCTAATTTGCTCAAAACAGATTTGACACCGCTGGTTTAAGTAGCAAAAGAAAAAAACAACTTTACAAGGTGTACATTAAAAAGCAGTAGTGTTCAGAACCCATAGTCGTCTGTTCCAGCCCCAAAAAGGATCTTCTGTGACCAAAGCCATTGATTCATTATACGCTTTCTCATTTCCCTGCAACAGGAACTTCTTTGCCTCTTCACCATCATCAGTAATGCAAAACTACAGTTAGCAAACCCTGAATGCATGGCTCTGGACTGCAATGTCTCTCAGGCCTATTGGTTTAAATACCCTTAAAATATGATACCATCTTCAGAGCTGTCGTGGTTTAACCCCAGCCAGCAAGTAAGGACCACCCAGCTGCTCGCTCACTCCCACCTCCCTGGAGGGATGGGAGAGGGAATCAGAAGAAGAAAAGTGAGAAAACTCCTGGGTTGAGATAAGAACAGTTTAATAATTGAGATAAAATCAAGTAAAATAGTAGTAGTAGTAATAATAATATACAAAGCAAGTGACACACAATGCAATTGCTCACCACCCGCAGACCAATGCCCAGCCCGTCCCCGAGTGGCAGTCCCCGCTCCTGGCCAGCTCCCTCCACTTTTGAGCATGATGTCATATGGCACGGAATAGCCCTTTGGCCAGTCTGGGTCAGCCCCCCTGGCTGTGCCCCGTCCCAGCTTCTTGTGCACCTGGCAGAGCACGGGAAGCTGAAAAGTCCTTGACCAGTGTAAGCACTGCTTAGCAACAACCAAAACATCAGTGTGTTATCAACATTATTCCCATTCTAAATCCAAACCACAGCACTATACCAGCTCCTAGGAAGAAAATTAACTCTATCCCAGCCGAAACCAGGACAAGAGCTAGAGCAGCACACAGCCTTCTTTTTGATGCGACTGCACACACAGTTGTGCCCCACCGCTCAAGGAGCAGAGCAGACATCAGGGAAGCTTGTTGGAATACCATAATGAGTTTGGCAACCAAACGCTTTGTATCACCGAACCACAGTCCCACATGCAGGCATACGCAAAACCACCTGCGGAGAAAAGCACGCCTGCGTTGCCTACCAGTATGTAAACTGAGGTAAACTCCAGCGTATCATTTTCCTAGAACAGGCGTGTCCGTTGCTCCTTCCACAGAAATTAATTCCAGAACGTGCCGTACAAGCTCTTTAACACCATGAGTCAAAGAAAGGTTTAACTACCATGCAAATCATGTAACTGAGAGAGCTTAAACCAGTTGAAAACATGAATGGTTTGGAGCAATGTAATTGTTAGCCTGCAGTTGCTATTTTTATTGCTTATAGGCATCCTCCTATAAAAAAGTTCTTCCTGTAAGACTACAAATAAAACCAGTAGGCATAGGTCAAAATGAATAGAAATAAAAAAAAAAAAAATTAGGAACACTTTGCATGATGAATTCGTAGCTCAGGGTCAACCACCAGCCACGCACACTTTGCAACAGCTCTGGGCTGCTCTGTTTTTGTTTTAAGTCAGTAGTCTCTGTTCAAATCATTCTTGATAAATGAGCTCAGCTCACTCTGTGCAGGCAACTTCACAGAAGCCTGTTCTTTTCACATGAAAAGGAACCAGTGCCAGCAATCACAGCAAGAGCAAAAGGTAGTTTTAAGTACTTCTCTGTTGACTTCTTATTCTGGACCTCACACACTCAGAGAGTCCTGACTGCTTCTAGACATCTCAGGATAAAAATTGTTACTGCAATTCTTTCACGCAACAAGTGCTAACTCAAACTGAAAATTATTCATGTAATAAATCAGAACACCAAACACATACAGCCAGATTTTATTTACATCCTGAAATCACTTTGCAATTTGCCACGTGCTGTCGCTAAGAGACATCTCTTTCGTATAAAATCTTGGGCTCACAGTCTTGAGAGCTTGACAGAAGTTTGCTTGTACTACACAGGACCAGCAGAGCAGCTTCAATTGTTGAAGCTTCTATGGAGGTTGAAGTCATTTAAGGATAATCAAAACTGACATTGTAGGATAATCTCGTTTGCACGTTTTTAGAAACAAGAATGTTTTCACCAACTTTTATAAACAAGCAGTATAAAGCAGCTATAGTTATGTTAGAAGTGTTTTCCTTCTTACAGTACTTACATTTTAGCTGGACTAAAATATCAGTATTTATAGTAATTTCAACTACCTGTTTTCTAAAGGCTCTTCTACATTTTTTGAGTCTTTTCGTTTCCACAGATTTCCAAGCACAATCCCTATGAAGAGCAGAACTCCTACAGTACGATTCGAAGCAAATTTCTTCCAACAGTCTTCAGGTTTGTCTATGTCCAAAGTGTAAATCTGCAAAAGCAGAGTATAACATTCTAGTATTATTATTCTACAGATTCATAAATATTTGACACATCACAAAAAGACACAAAAAGATCGGTAACTTCAAAAACTGAATCTCAAATCCTAAAGTCTACCCTTAGCTCCCCAAGAAACAGGAATACTCTGGGCTTACAAAGAATTTTTTGCATAACTGGCATCTATGTTTGACTTGACAGATTTATTCACCATACAGCAGTAAAGTCAAGGATCACATATGAACATGATTCCCAGACCCTCTCAATGAAGGACCGTATAAACAGCCTGGATACTGGTGTGTCTGGTTTGATATTTAAAAATGTAAAAATATCTGGGCATGTAAATAAGTCTTTTTAAGATTTTTTTCTCAGTAGGTGGCCACCTAATTCTTCAATGGGAACTTTAAATAAAAATACCCCCCAAAAAACCTTCCTGCACCTTTAAATCTCTGCTGCAAGGTGTTGCTCTGTGTTTCAGTGGAGACAAGGCACTGGAGAGCCAGCAGTGAATCAAGCTAACTGGAATGCACAGGACGGCGCCCAGCCCTGCCTAGTCACACAGGGCTGGTTTAGTCCAGTCGCTCTTAGCCGTGTCTGTTCAACCCTCTTGCAAAAAAGAACCAGGACACCTGCAAGAGCAGCTAGAAGCAAGGCTTGCCCAGCTTGGCAGCTGTCTGCTGTGAGTCACAACTAAAGGTGAAAAAAACCACACAGCGCAGCGAGAGCAAAGTTACTGAAAAATATTTCGGGAAACAAAACTTGGTGCAAAAGTCTTAAGAAGGATGACAACAGGAAATGTTAAGCAAAACAAGTGAAAGGATTAATAGAAAAGTACCTCCCAAAACCTCAAACCTTGCAATTCAGCCTCTGAAGAAGTCAAAACCGAACGTATCCTACTAAAAGAAGGGAAACCTTCCCTGGGGAACCTGATCCTCTGCCATCTGCGGTTGTACAGAGGCTACAGGGCTGGGTTCTGATCAAATAATCTGAAACATTGTCCACAAGCATCTAAGACATGATGTTAGCCACACCCTTGAAAACCTGTCAGCCCTTCAAGCACAGGGAACTGAGAACACTGAACTGACTGAAATCCAACAGCGGCTAACCCACAAGATAGACCTTCAGAAATGCAAAGCAAATAAAAGAGGTTATTTTTCCATCAGTGAACTTCTTGCGTGGGGTAGAAATTTGACATCTTCATGACCCAAATTCCTATGTCTCAGGCACAAATTTAATGAATTAAGGAAAACCTACCCCTCATGCAGCTTACTCAGCTTTCTAAGCTCAGTTAAGCACATGTTCAGAAATCTTGCACAAGAAGATAAGCATGAGAATGTTTAGGCAGAACTAAAAATAACCACTCAAAGAGAAACTACTCTGTGGTACGCAGAACAATGCTGCTCTTGTGACTTTGGCACTCTACACAATTGTTGTGCGCTCTTCACCACTCACATTCAATAGGTCTGCACTCTCACTTATAAAAACCTTCCCTGCAGGAAAGTAATTTCCATGTGTGCCAAAACTACAATGTAAGGCCTCTGACAATTCAAACTATAAATGATTATGCAGCGGAACGTAGTATTCTTTCCCTCACAGATTTCCAAGCACAATTGCTATGAAAAGCAGTGGCTGACAAGCGCCAGACTACAACATCACAAGAATTTTCTTACTCAGAGGTATGTTTGACATCGATCACCTCCATGAGCTCCCCCCATTAAAGTGCAAGGTAAGTCTAATGTGCTTTATAAAGTTTCATGTTAACCACAGACTTCTCAGACAGCTGACGGTTTTACTACTTGCAAACCGCTTTGCTATCACTCACCTATCAAGACCAGCAATTAATTTTCATATAGACTGACTTGTCACTACAAGACTGGGCAACACAGTTGTTCAGATTCAGAAAGGACAGGGTAACAAGATCCTATCTGCTTCCTTTACTGACAAAGCTAATTTCTTTCTGTTATTCATTAAAATTTATAAATTAATACAACTACAAGACTGAACTGGATTGTTCTCTGCTATAAAAAGAACTGTGAATTAGAACTGTCAATTACCATAAAATTATAATATTAACATCTGCTACAGGTGAACAAGCCACAAAAAAATTTGTTATCCTGTCAGATCCCGGACTGAAGCTCCAGACCACAGTACAGAATAATTATTTAGATGTAAAATTAACCATCTCTGAGAGACAGAACATGCAATATTCATTTTCATATAGCTACTGTACAGCATGTTATAAAAAAAAAAGCCTGCATGTGTCCTTGATACTGTAGACTATATAATATTTTAAAGTAAGTGAGTGATCATAATACACATCAATTGCAGTCTCAGATCGTATGCGCCAGACATAGCGAGAGCTGTATCAGAACAGTAAAAACTGCACAATCTTGCAGGATATTGAGGTGGATCTAGCTGCAGCTGCTACTGGAAGCAAAAACAAAACCGTTCCCTTGACATCACAGCTTAACCCGAGGCACTTCTTTTGGTTAGGAACAGGTTGAAAACCAGTGCTCTACAGTCTGTGGACCACTGGAGGTCTCTTCAAACAAAAAGTCTGCAAAAGGTACTTAAGAGAAGCAAGCTTATTGTCAGAAGACTTCAGTTCTCTTTACAGCAATTGTTTTTTTTAGGTAGTTGGAAAATTGATGGGGGTTGAAAAGCACTCTGATTTCTTATCAAGAATTTCCACATGGAAAAAGTATAAATAAATCCATCAAACCTGGTGCGCTAGGTGAGCCCCTATGGCAGCCACAGCTGAGTAATACGGGAACGTCTGGTTACAATTCATTCCGGCCATGCACAAACTCAGGAGCATTGCAAGGCTGAAGCCACTGAGCCACTGCTTCGTATCCTCCTTGAACTGTAATGCTGTTGACTTCACACCGATAATGATGTCGTCCCTCTTATCCTAGAATGAAAGGATGAATTAGCAAAAAATCCACAATCCAACTGCCACTTCATAAGAAAAATAAAAAGGGGGGCCTTGCTCAAGTTTCCAATGCTTCTTATTAAGAACTCAATTTAAGTGCATTTGTAGGTCCCTACATTAAAATTTAAATTAGGTTGGTCCTTAGAGCTGCTTTAGCAGCCAAGAGCTAATACCAACGTCGAAGTTATTTACACAATGCAAACGTGTAAGCACACAAAGTGCATTATACTTCCAGCTTTCTACCTGATATGTAAAACGTTTGCAAACAGCAATAAAAGGTCCAAGGGCTGGGGTTTCTTTGGTGCTGTTTTAGCTCAGCTGAGGGTGAAGAACGGCAACAGGTTAGTACTGCTGTTCCACAACAAAGTTGTAAGTTAAACACACAAACATACACAGATATCTAAAGTTTCCCACTGTTACTCTACCTGATGTGCGTAAATGGTATCGTATACCAGCGTCCACATTACTCCAGCTAAGTACAAGGGCAAACACACAGACCACTCACATGACCCTCTGATGGCCGACCAGCCAAGAAGGGCTCCCCAATTAAATGTAAGTCCTAAAAACATAAAGAGAAAAAAAGTTACAAGATTGCCAGGACCAATCTAAATTACACGTACAGAATTATATATTACTTGTTTGAGTGTATATCATATCAGCAGCTTTTTGTACAATACTGGCATCTCTATTTTTCTACCACTTATTTTCAGTCAGGTAATAAATACAAGTAATTTGACATTCAATACTCTGGGCATACAAGGAGAAATATGTATAGCCATGCATTTTTCCCCCAATTAAATTTGATTTCATTAGCATAGGGAAACATTTGCACAGAATTATTCCAGTGTACTCAAACAAGGGGTCTAAAGTTAAAACGCTTAGATGTCAGTATAACAAAAGATGTCAGTATAACTGACTGCAAAAGAGTGCACAGCAGCCAACTATGGTACTTCAAAGCTGAAAATGTCAATTTTGTGTGAAAAAGCTGAAGGCAGCTGGAATGTGAAGGCCAAGATACAAAGATATGTTTTAGTAGCTCAACCTGAAATACAAGCACCATCAGTTTCTGCACAGGATTTTTTTCAGAGGCTGAAGACTGAAATGCAGGACAAATGCATGTTTAAGAAAAGTTTCAAGATAACCCTGAAACTAAAGCTGATTCTCAAATGACAAATATTTATTTTCTCCCTCCCCTCACTCTGTCAAAATAAGGAACTGATTTTTAACAAAAACAAAATCCCAAACCCAAACATCAGGTCTTGTATATGTTATAAATTGTTTAAGAAGCTTCTGGCACAACACAACTTTGTCTATAAGGTATTCTTAATTTAATACAAAGTTATAAAAAAATCAGATTGCTGAGGTTCAATTACTAATTTGTAAAACACCCCAAAAACTACATCTGAAGAAAAAAATAGTAAAAATATTTCCAGCTCACCCAAAACTAACTGTGGCCAATATGTTATTCTCTTCATCAGAGGGTAGGTGATCACAAGAGACAAAGAGGCCGCTCCCAGGATGATACTGTAAAAAGTAGCAAGAGGTTTATTGTTTGCCAGTCTAAAGATCACAAGATATAGTGCAGCATTACAGGAGCTGTACATAGTACTCAACTAATTCTTTTACTTTCAAATACAATTCCACGACTAATAATCTCCTCCCTCTGCCCCCAACACCTTTTCTGCTGAAAATCTCGATGCTTAACTCTGGACCCAGAATCAAATTTAAAAAAACAAAAGATAAATTTATACGTCACCTATAGTAATTCAGACACAGAAGCACACAAAGTGCCAAGCTAAGCTGTCCCCCAAGAAAAACGAAGGACTGAAAAGTGGAGATATCTCCAGCTGCCAGGGGCCTACTTGCTGTCCTCGCAACCTAAAAATGGAAAGAATAATGTTAATACCAAATCCAACATAACACATTCCAATGTATCTTAAAACTAGAAGTCACACCATTGCCATATAAGTGGAAAAATAAACAGAAATAGGTCACAGAATGTTATCAGACAGGGTTCCTTCAACAATACAAACCTAGCGTATCATCACAGATGTGAGCTGTATTTCTAAGCAGCAGCGCTTATAATAGAAGCATGCAGGCTTTAAAAACTAGAGCAGAAATCAAGTGCCACTTGTGTGCAATGAGGCCGATTAGAAACACTGTAGACATCTTGTATATGAACTTTTACCCTATTACCTTAGGGAAAAAAAAAGAATCAGACTTAAAAAGTTGTGAGCTAACTATCACAATTTCGAGCAGCATTTCTGTGCTTAAACACTTTGAAGTGATTACCATGTAAACATTGTAAAGATGCAGGGCTCCTCTAGCACACATAACCTTTGTTTGTAACAGTGAAAGGACAAGTAATTTAATCCTCATCGGGATACAATGGAGTTTAGAAACTCTGTCTGGAAAAAGAAATCATACAAGGCAAACTGAAGGAAGAAACAAATATCAGAAAAAAGTTAAACTGAAATGTGTGGTGAGTTACTTGCCAAAGGTGACCATTGCCAAAAAGAAAAAAAAAGACGAAAGTTTTGTATGTTGATGAAAACGGGGTAAAGTCTATTCAAAGACATTCAAAAGCCAACTTTTTACAGAATACTAGGTATGGATAAAGTGTTCTGCATATGCTGTAATAATGTGAATTTAAATAAACTTTTAGTTTGTTCTCCCCCCCAATCAGGTTATGTTAAATGTCAATACTGCTTTTGCAATTTAAACATGCACTTAACATCTTTGTGACCAATTCCACTGCACATTGTAACCAAACATGGGGTATTTCAGAAAAAAAAAGAGGAGAGGAGAGGGGAGGGGAGGGGAGAGGGGAGGGGAGGGGAGCGGAGCGGAGAGGAGAGGAAAAAAAGATTTCCCAAATAATCAGTAACATAAAATCTAAAACCCCAGACCACCATCACAAACACAAATCAATATCCTGCTCTTGACTTGGCCTCTATCGCACTTGTTTTGAAGATATCCTTTTAAGATATTTAAGAAAGAGCTGTGATGGGAATTTTCAAAACTTTAGATCTAACCGCATCACATTAATGCATAAATGAATGCATTATATTGAAAATTCCATCTTACTAATCACACACCCCACCTTGTCAAATATTTCTAGCGTATGTAATTGTGAATAACCTCTGAACCCTAAACCATCCAAAGCGGCCACAAAACTTGTCCTGATTCATTGCCTTCCCAAGAGCACAACCACAACAGTGCTATACAAAGAACTTCACATATCAGATTGGCTCATTATCCTGTCTCTTGCTGATGCCGAAACCCAAAACTAGAGGAACAATATAGGAACAGAAAACAGGACAAGCAAACAGTGATGCATCACCAGGATACTTCCCTCCAAGCCTGCACCTGTGCACATTTCAACATCTGATGCTGGGCACTGCCTTTTGCTTATTTCCCTCTTCTGAACAAAAGGGAGATGAAAAATACAACATAACAGAAGAGGATTAGCTCAGGGTTGGGCGCGATACTCTTAACAGCCATTCTTATTATGTTATGAAGAAATTAATAATACTCAAGGAAAGCCTGCTCCTGAAAATTAAAAAAAAAAAAAAGTGGTTCTTGGTTAGATTGTTGTCGTGGTTTAACCCCAGTTGGCAACCAAGCACCACACAGCCACTTGCTCACCCTCCCTGCCCCCAGTGGGATGGGGGAGAGAATCTGAAGAGCAAAAGTGAGAAAACTCATGGGTTGAGATAAGAACAGTTTAATAATTGAAATAAAATAAAATATAATAATAATGATAATAATAAATTGTAATGAAAAGGAAAACAACAAGAGAGAGAGGAACAAAACCCAGGAAAAACAAGTGATGTAACTCCTCACCACCTGCTGACTGATGCCCAGCCCATCCCCAAGCAGTGGTCCCCCCACTCCTTGGCAGCTCCCCCCAGTTTATATACTGGGCATGACGCTATATGGCACGGAATAGCCCTTTAGCCAGTCTGGGTCAGCCCCCCTGGCTGTGCCCCCTCCCAGCTTCTTGTGCACCTGGCAGAGCACGGGAAGCTGAAAAGTCCTTGACTGGTGTAAGCACTACTCAGCAACAACTGAACCATCAGTGTGTTATCAACATTATTCTCATCCTAAATCCAAAACACAGCATAGTACCAGCTCCTAGGAAGAAAATTAGCTCTATCCCAGCCGAAACCAGGATAATCGTAATCAGCAAGTGTAACAAAAAAGTGTTATTTATTTTGTTCTGTCATGCAAAACAAAGTTGAAAAATTAACTTGTTCAGGTACCTCCTACAGCTGATGTCAACATATATTTTATCTTACACGGAGGTAAGTGTTCTAGAAGACTTATTACAGTCCTCGACAGAAAGTGTGATACAAAATAAAATGATTTCTACTATTCTAGGAGGAAATGCAGACAAATTAACTGCACGCATCTCAGGTAGAAACACGGAGGAATTTCTGACCCTGGAGCCCCGTGCCTGCACTCAGCAAGGAATCACTGGCGATGAGCGTACTCGGTTAATTAACCAGCAATTCACTTCCCCAGGTCTCTGCAAGCCCACGGGGGTTTCTCCACCTTTTTGTCATAGTCGCGGTCCCACATGTCATTGATCGTGCAGCCGGCTCCCCGCATGAGCACCGCTCCGATGCCGAAGAGGGACAGCGTGCGCCAGTCCGGCAGGCAGCCCGGCTCGGCCGCCAAGCCGATGCTCCAGGTGCACGGCAGGTACAGCAGCCACGTCCCTGAGGGGAGACAAAATCCGTGGGTGGGGTGAGGGGAACGAGGGGCGGCGGGGCCGCCGAGGGGCGGCGTTGCCGGGCAGACACGCCGTGCTTTGCCAAAACTCTGCCCGGGCAGGGGCGGGCGGGGACGGGGTGCCACGGCCACCGGCACAGGGCCCCCGCCCCCCGGGGCCGGCACCGGCGGCGACCCCCGGCCCGCCGCGGCCGCCGCAGCCCCTCGCGTCGCCATGGCCGCCGCGTCGCCATGGCTACGGCGCCGCGCCGCGCCGCCCCGCTCACCGGCGGGCTGGTGCAGCCGCATGAGGCGCAGGTAGGGCCGCAGCGGGGCCGGCGCGGCGCGCACCAGCTCGGCCGCCGAAAAGCTGAGCGGCCGCGGCGGCGCCGGCGGCGCGGAGGGGCGGCGCAGCGGCGGGACGGCGGCGGCGGCGAGGGGCAGGCGGGCGGCGCGGAGGCCGGGGGCCCCCCGACAGAGCCGCGCCAGGAGGGCCGCCATCTTGCCGCCGCGCTTCCGGCGGGGCCGTGTCACGTGGCGCCGCGCATGCGCAGCGCCCCCGTTCCCCCCCCCCCCCGCACCCGCTTCGTCTGAGGGAGCGGGGCCGAGGCTGAGGCGGGCAGGGTCTGGGCGTCCCCTCCTCCGGGTCCCCGGCGCGGCCGTCCGCCGTTTGCTGCCTCACTCCCGGGAATCGAAACTGCGGCGGCGCTGGCGCAGCCGTTTCCCCGCAGGCGGCGGGGCCCGGCGGGTATTGGCGGATATCGGCCTGCCCTGGTCCTGGCAGAGGCCCAGCGCGGGTGAGGGCAGCCCAGCCTCCTGGCGGGGAGGCCGGAGCTTCGCCTGCCGCCGGCTTCGAGCAGCGAAGGCTGACAGCAGCCGAGGGGGACCGGTGGCAAAACGGCGGGAGGCACAGATGTAGTAACTTCTGTGGTCCCTGGTTACTGTGCCTCTGCTCCCCGCTAAAAGCACCTGTGCTGCTTTTACTGCTAAATTTCTTCAGAGCGTCCCATGCTATTTGTCTAAATCCCATAGGTGACTGTATATCATCAAACATATCATCAAGACATATGTGTTCATGCATCAGCATATGCCTCATCTCCCAAACCCTTCCAGACTGTAGTTAATAAACATTTCTGATTTCATATGTGGCCTTTGGATCTCTGCCCTCACTCACTCAGTTCTCCCACCATCTTATGTGAGTGGGAGTTTGGACAGAGCCATAAAAACTTAGCCTTGCATGGCATCGTTTCGGTGATAAAATGTCCACAGATTTGCTGCTGAAAGATTTCTTGGAGAACTCCGTGTCCCTGTAGTGTATAACTTTGTCTCATTCCGCACTTCCTTCAGCTTGAACGACTGACACGTCAACAAAACCCAAGGGAAACCATTTTGAACTTTTTTCCCAAAATGTTGACTACTGGGAGGAAGTAAAAAAACCGGTGTGATAGAGAAGTGACTTTCACATTTTTCCATTCGCTTTTATAATGAGCCGTACTCCACAGCAGTAAAACTATTTGCACAGGACTGCAAAAGAAACAGTTGATCAGCTCTGATGAAGCGTAACTAATATTTTTTCTTTGTGACCTTGCTCTGTTTCACAGTGACAGGGTCAGTTATCGTGGGCTTTATTCAGGTACGGACCAGTGCCCGAGGTGTGAACAGTGCACCCTGGGAGGGCAGCGAGCAAGTCTCGGCAACGCCTGCCCGCAGCTGTGTCCGTAGAAACTCCAATACTCCGGTTTTCACCCAGTGGCTGCTCCTATGCAGACACCGTGGGCATTTATTTTTTTTTATCTGTGATGTGGTGAGCAAACCCTGGACCGTCTGCAGACAATTTTTAAGGAGCTCATGAAAGTAAAGCAGAAAAGCAAACTTATCGTCACTAGATTTATATTCATTGTTAAGGTGGCCTGGCCCCTCATTGAAAAAAAATCTAGGGAATAGCACATTTCACACTTTTTGAAAAATCACCAAAAGCTATTAAGGCCCCACTGTCTTGTTTGACTCTAATCTGAGTTGACAGTCAAATTGCCTCTGATTCTAAGAAGATTATCAGTTTCCTTATTTCCACATACATTAAATGATCCCCTGTACAAAGGTCTCATGATGCAACTTACTCCACCTTCCAGAAACTGATTTACAGTAAATCCAAGATGAGTAATCCAAGCTCCAGAGTAAAAAATGTAAAAGTAAATTGGAACGTATGCGAGAGAGAATCATTGTTCCTGGCCTCAGATAAGGGGGGGGGGGGGGGGAAGAGAGAGATGTTCAAGGTCGAGACCCCGAGGTTTACAACATTGACAGAGGAAAAAAGCCTTGCGATAAGGTGCCCGTGGGGCAGGCGTTGCTGCTGCAGACGGGTCCTGCGAGGGCAACGTTCCCCCCTGGTTCTGACCGTACCTCTCTTGGTGGGCTGGGATCCAGCATCTCGTTTCCTACGCTCCTTCTCCCTCCTGCTCTGTACAAAGCTAACAGTAGCTCTCACTTTGTAAAGAGAAGTCACCTGGGTGCGTGTAGAGCTTTGTAAGTTGAAAGCGGTGATGTGAGCTGAGAATCTCTCGCCACGCCTCCATGTAAAGAACCGGGCCATGTGCTCGGAGAAGGAGACGTGGCTGGGAGGTGAAGCCAGAGCAGCTGCCATTTGCACACTTGGACATCCCTCTACCCCTCCTAGTAGTTCTGTGTGTCGATCATCAGCCCGTGCACTGTGTGCGAGTCAGACAGCGGGGTGGAGGGCTTCTGAACTGGTGGTCAACCACAACTGAAACACACCAACCTGGGTATGGTTTCTTTCATTTTTATTTACTTGGGTGCTCTCGTTGGGAATCATACAAAGCACCGATGATGACCCAAAGCAGTGTAGGGAATTTCTCAGTATCAGTATGCCAAAAAGGAGTCTTAAAAAAAGGAAGATTGCCAAAAGCTGGTATAAATCACTTTAATTAAAAATCTTCAAGTATAAAAGTCACAAGCATTGGAATAAACAAAACTGTTAGAAAAGTTCTAAAAAGAAGCTACCAGGCAAAGGATAACTTTGATGTCTTAGTTATAACTTACATTATTATAATAACAATAATATATTAACTTGATGCTGACTGTATATAAGACTTTCCACTCCATTTTATGCTCTTTACTTCTTTCATTGAACTTGGACAGTATAAGCAAACAGTCTTCCTTATTCTCATTTCTGATCTATATTACACCTCACAGAATGCATCTGCGCTGTGGACGCAAATGCTCCTTTAACACACTGAACTTAAATATAACCTTTTTATTGTGCAACTTTTCATCACAGCTTCAAAAGTACATCTGTTTTTAAAGTCCTCGCATTAAAAAATCCCCCCCCGCCCTGCGTTGAAACCCCATGTAGCTGGTAGCATCCTTTTAAAGCTTAAAAAGGGAAATACAGTGGCATGGTGGTGTTTTCCTCTGCTGTGCTCGTAATATCGCAAGGCGTTGACAGTGGCATGGCTTATATATCTTCAAAAAAAGTAGATGCAAATAAACATGTGTGGGAGACCACAGGTATTCTCGGAGGCATTTTGCTACCCTGCAGACCGGCAGCTGGCCTGCCAGAGGCACACCGAACTGCAGCGGGGTGCATGTGGGGAGGCACGGCGGGGGAGAAAAGCCACCGCCGACACAGATTTCTGGCCAAAATGGTTGTTTCCACAGAGGGAGGGATGTCAGCCTGGCCGGGCAGGTTTGTCCCCAGGGTGCTCTAAGGCCACTGAAGCCCCTCTGATGTTCGAGGGGTGGGTGGTTTGCTCAGCCTCTTTACTCTCCCGTTTCCTCGAGAACAGAAGAGACCTGAGCGAGTTAGGGAGCATAAGGCAGAGCTTCACCTGCAGATAGGCTGAGGGAAACCCTTTCCAGCTGAACCGCCTGCACGGTGGTGAAGGCTGAGGAGTCGTGAGCCCTCGCCGTGCAGCCCACTGACCACGGAGGGTTTGCCAGGGCCCTGGTGGGCTCCTCTCCTTTCCTCCCGGCAGAAGTAGACCACCCTGCAGGAACAGCCTGCATTTCGTATGTCAAAAACTTGCCTTTGGAAAGCACGTGGCCACAGCTCCATCTTGTGACTGAACTCCCCTAGCTTGGGAAACATCTGCGGTGCTGCCCCAAATCCCATGAAGGACCTCGTTTCTCTGCAAGGCATTTTCCCCTGCAGGCACCCCGACCTCGGCTTGCTTTGTGCGTCCCTGCTTTCCACCCCAAGACGCCCTCAGCAACCACAACCCCTCCTCAGGCTTCCCCACATGATGCAGGCAAAATCACAGCTGCGCAGCTAAAATAAAAACGCTGCTCATCCTTTCTGAAGGCAAGCTTTTGAAGGAACTGCAAGCTTTTGAAGGAACCACTTTAAGAGCTGTGCTTGCAGAAACGAGAGGGGAGGTTGCAGTTCCCAGCTGACAGAGCCCCAGGCGCAGCGTGAGCAGCTGATGCAGCTCCGTGCGTGATGTGGAGAAGGGCCCCATGCAAGCCAGGCTGGACTGAGAGCAAAACCAGCCCCTGCCTGGGCTTGCTCTACCTGGATAATTCCCCCAGGGGCTTAACGAGCATCTTTCACGTACAAATTACCCAGCGGGACTTCATGTCTTCCCCAGCCCACAGATCGTACAGTGCCACCACATTTGCATCCCTTGCCAGAATTAAATCTCATGGTAGAAACGTGAATTTCTAGGATTAAAACTTCCCTACTAGCCACGTGCTTTACATTTATCCTGCATGCGTGTATTAACCATTTAAATGCAAGCAATAGCTTTGGCGTTTTTGATAACATAAAAGGCGTAAGAGAAGGCTGGAAGGCCAAGTACGCTGCCGGGACCAAGGGGTTTTTCGATAAGCTCTGGCAGTGTTTTGTCATCCACCATCCGTAGCACACGGCCATTCAGCTCAATAGACCTGGAGAGGGATAGAGAGACTGTTTGGGCAGCTGTGCTCTGTTTGCCATTAAGCACAAACAGCTCTGGACCTGAGTGTAAACATAAACTCAGCCCAAAGCCAAACTAAACTTGAGGGTTTATGTGTGTGCGCACACAGAGCATCTGCTGCACTCCCACTGCAAGGACTCCTTTAGAGTCGTAGCACAAACAAGTTGACAACTACATGTTTCTTACTCTCCTAGTGAGGTTAACAGCAGAACAGGCTTTGAAGAGTGCAAATTTTAACTGGTTTCTCTCCTGCAAATATTAAGCTATCTTCTATGCCCACAGAGCAGATCCCTCCTGTGCCAGTGCATTGTGTGTCCAAAGAAGGGCAACAAAGTTGGTGAGGGGTCTAGAGCACAAGTCTTATGAGGAGCAGCGGAGGGAGCTGGGGTTGTTTAGTTTGGAGAAGAGGAGGCTGAGGGGAGACCTCACTCTCTACAACTACCTGAAAGGAGGTTGTAGAGAGGTGGGGGTCGGTCTCTTCTCCCAAGTAACAAGTGATAGGACAAGAGGAAACGGCTTCAAGCTGCACCAGGGCAAGTTTAGGTTGGATATTAGGAAAAAATTCTTCACTGAAAGGGCTGTCAGGCACTGGACCAGGCTGCCCAGGGAAGTGGTTGAGTCCCCATCCCTGGAGGTATTTAAAAGCCGTGTAGATGTGGTGCTTGAGGACATGGTTTAGTGGTGGACTTGGCAGTGATAGGTTAATGGTTGGACTTGATGATCTTAAGGGTCTTTTCCAACCTTAACGACTCTATGATTCTATGATTAGCAGTAACAACAAAAGAAACCATACAAAGCCTAAACATGTTGCTGTAAAACAGGAGCCAGCACTTGGGAAAGCAATGTACCTGTGCTTGTGCAAAAGAAAAAGGACTTTAGCAGCTGGTCCAGAGCCCTGAAGCCTGCTAGGAAAAAGCTTCCCGATTAGCATCAAACAAGTGCCCTCGTACCTTAGCAAGTTTTCAGCAGCCTGATTTTAGGAGACCTGATTTAACAGAAGTCAGACCTTACTGAAAAAAACCCCAGATGACCAAATGGTAACCTCTTCCCCTGCCCCCCTTGCAAATTGAACAAAGTGAGGTTTTAGAGGCCATCTAACTCTACTCACAAGCCTTTCTACAGAGACAGGAGGAATTGCACGCTTACCTGGAAAGTATATTCTCTTTGCCATGAGGCAGTAAGAGGTACTGATCCACGCTCTTGCTCGATAAGTAACTCGGTAGCTGCAAACGTTGGGTAGTGTTGTAGAGGTTTAAGGCAAACAGTGTCACGTCCCCTTCTCTGTACTTTGGGCTGCAAGGCAAGAGAAGATGATGGTGGGGATCAGGAGAGAAAGAGATTTCACAGAAATAACGCGCATCCTTGTGCTGTCCCAAATTGGTTTTGTTGGCCTGGGCGTGGCTCAGTTTCTGGGATATTTTGCCCTTTCTGGAAGCTTACTGGAGGGCGTTGGTGCAGTGGAGGTAGACGCGGAGCTTCTTCTCGTCGGCTCCCACCAGGCCGACCTGCAGCACCTTGGTACCCACCAGCTTCTTGTAGAGCAGCGAGAGCCAGTAGTCCTGGGAGGCATAAAAACACACGTAAGCACTTGTGTACATGCCAGGAACTCCACACGGTGCTTAATGTAACATTCATTTTGCTGGTAATTTCAGGGGGTTTTCCTCCATAATTTTTTGCTTTACCAAGTTTTTCACCATATTTGTTTAAATTCCCCCAAACAGCATAGCTAAAGAGAAAACCCTGCCTCCAAGCTGCAGAGCAGCTGTGTTTACAAGGTACCTTAGAGTTATTTTCCCCTTCATATGCAAATCTCAGAGCTATTTCTGAGGGGAGAGACTTTGCATTTTGGAAACACCCTTCTGCAGGGTACAGAGCACCTCAGGGCTGAACCCTCTGGGAATGAGCTGCCCTTCCTGCAGGAGAGCCCGTGCCCAATCCACAGGCCCAACGCTGGGAAAGAAGACCCCGACAACTTTGATGCCTTTCACTAACATGGTGCTTTTGAACAGGTCTCAGGATTAATTTCTGAACACCAGTCAAGAGTAAATCCTCTGACCCCCAGGACAATGCCTGAGAGCAGGGTGACGCCCAGTGCAGACTCATTACTTTTTCCAGGTCTGCTTTTTCTTGCATCTTGACTGCTGTTTTTCCTCTATGAAGTCTGTGACCGTCCCAAAGAGAGCGCATGGTCTGTGCAGATATGTTTTGGGACTAGGAGGCCGCAGGCAGGCTGCATTTTGCAGCATCGCTTCTTTGCGCACAGCCCCAAGGAGGATGTGCTCCAGCTGGCAGGTTTCAGAGAGCTTCTCCCAGCTCATCTGTCTGTCTGTCTTTGAGGTTTTCCTAGAAAGAAAGCTGTCGTGTTTCTCTCCTGACTCACCTCGAGCCCGGGGAAGTGACTTTTCCTATTGGCCTGCATGCTCAGCCCCTCTGCAAGGAGGTGCAGCCTTCTGACACTGCTATGCTTCTTCATTTCCATGCTAACTAAAACTGATGGACCTGGGTTTGGATTTCCCTGCCTCTAAAGCATTATTTGCTTGATTAGCATCTGTACTGCCTGTAGGTGAGGAACAATCATATCCTTTCAGTCCACATTAAATCTATTTTCAACAAGAGAATAAAAAGCCCAAAGCAACAAGCCTGACAACGCAGTCCCTGGCATAGGGACCAGCTGAACAGGCAGGACAGAAAAACCCCATATGCTGGGTTTCCTCTATAGATGGTCTCTATAAGCCCGTGAAAATCACAACTTGGAAGCAGAAAAATGAGAGGAAAGCTAAAAAGAAAGACGCTATCCTCTCACCCTGAGGTAAGTGCTACTAGCACAAAGAAACATGCCGTACATGCAAGAACAACGTATAGTTCAAATAATGATGTTTCATCACAGCAGAATGTTATTTCTGC
Organism: Theristicus caerulescens; assembly: GCA_020745775.1. NCBI lineage: Eukaryota > Metazoa > Chordata > Aves > Pelecaniformes > Threskiornithidae > Theristicus > Theristicus caerulescens. The sequence goes on from CM036563.1 coordinate 65,855,907, forward strand.
ATAAATCCAATGATACTAAATACATACTTTTGTTTAATTATCCTTCAGCCACTACTGAATGCTAAATATGCTCATGACTTAAGAAATGCTTGAGTCTTGACTTCATGTTGGTTTGGTTTTCACTTGGGACGGAGTTTTTTACAATACCTCGTATCACTTCTGTTTAAAAGCTACTCATTACTCAGCTGAGGAGTACTCAAACCAAAACAGTCCATCCAGAAAAGCCTTGTGAACTCCAGAAGTGTCTGCATACAAATCAGAGCATCACATCCCAGAAATCAGTCTCTGCTGTGCTGAAGACTAGCTACGTCCCTGCAGTTACAGTAAATATCTTGTATCTCTCTATGTAACACATGAACCCACAATGAAACATGAGCTAACTTTAGGTGCAAGGATAACTGTGGCTATCCTACAAAATCTGTTGCTATCTTGCGTTGTTAAAATAGCTGACTTGTATCTCCCCATCCAGTGTTGCCTGTGCAGAAATACATGCAGCATTCAGATGGTGTTAGCGGGGTTGCATACATACCGGCAAAGGCTCAAAGTTGGCATCCACCAGGTGATAGGTCCCTGCCCCGAAGAAAACCTGTCTCATCACCACATCAATGCCCTGCCTGGCTGAAAGCCCGAGTTTGTCCAACCACCTGCCAAAAAATTAGGCAAACAACATGCAGATGAAATTGCTGACCTCAGCTGTACACCGTTGCCCCTCTCCAACCAGCTCGGGAAGTAGGAAAGCAAAAATTAGGGCATGATGCTGACTTCCTTAAAATCACACAACTAATTTCAATTCAAGTCTTGCATTGATTACCTTAAAAAATAATTTCAGACCACCTCTGGAGGTCCAGGTTGGTGGGTACAGTTGCTCCACTCCCCTGTTTGCAGGTGGTAGAAACCAGGAGTGGCAGCGGATGCTCCTGAACAGGCCAAGGGCCTGAAGGCTGAGAGAAATCATCACACCAACGACAAGGCTGCCTGCCATTACCAGGCTTTGACTTGCTGACCCACCAGGCCCTGATGAAAAGATTATCATGCCTTATAGGAGGGAAAAAAATACGTTGCAACCATGTTTTTGGTTAATTTTCAAAGCGTGAACCGCACATTCCCATGCAATTTTATCTTCCTGAATCTACAAACTGATCAAAGTGCTAAGAAAAGTCTGAACTCTTTTATTTCAACAAAATTGGAGAAAATTATTTTCATGACTAAATTTCCCTTTGGTTAGTTCTTTCACAGTGGTTGAAGGATGGCATCAGAAAAGGATACCCATCTCATGAATGACTTTCTGTCCTCATAAAAGGACAGAGTTAGCATTGCAGGTTCAAGAGGAGAAATACAACTTTCTCACGCTTCTCATCCTCCATTTCCCATAGGAATCTGCTATTACCTGGGCCTACATTGAACCTCAGGCACGGGGGAAGCACACAGGGAGCAGTGGGAGGGTTACGATCCTCAACTCCCCCATTGCCTGTGGTCCCCGGGGAAGCCTGAGGGAGACATTCCTTCCACAGGGCATGTACGCAACCCCCTTCAGATGGTAAAATGTGTAATTTCCCCACACCTGTGACATGGTACTCACATAAATCCAGCAACATAAGTGTTGGACAGCCTGGGAGCTCCCCCTCCATAGGCAGAGCTCGTCTCTCCTAGCCAGACCTTCTTGTTGGGCACAGTCCCACCAACAATCTGGCCGGTGTGGCATAGGGAAGAAGAGAAAGAGACAACAGTTAAGTTTTTTGGCTACTGAAATAATGGGCAATAAAAATTTTGTGCTTTAGCCAAACACCTACGTATGATGTTTGCATTTAAGGGATAACACCAGCTGAGGCGGGATGTCACAGAAATTTTGATCAAAAGGACTAGAGCCGATTTACTTTCCCCCTCTCCAAAAAAATCACATCTACGCATGTAGAGTGAGGCAAACATCACTAAAAGTCAGGTCCTGTAAGTCTTCTCGTGCTGAGTAGTGATATACTCTGAGTTATATTGGTCTCAGGATCTCAAAATACAAAGAAATTGGGGCCAGGGCAGGGGGGGATATGACCATAAATTACATCCCTGAATAATGACTACATTGACGAATGAGAATGTTGTAGGTTTGTGATGTATCTGGCACTATGCTTGCTGCACGGCAAACTATTGGAGCTCATTTATTATTTGTATTGTTAATTTTTTTTTAATTTACGGCGACAGCACCACCCAAGCTTTGAGGATCCCTGTTTATTGCTAGTGACAAATTGTACTTTATTCTGGATTTTCTGCTAATCCTCTGGAAATTCATAGAATCATAGAATCATTAGGGTTGGAAAAGACCCTTAAGATCATCGAGTCCAACTGTTAACCTATCACTGCCAAGTCCACCCCTAAACCATGTCCTCAAGCACCACGTCTGCCCGTCTTTTAAATACCTCCAGGGATGGGGACTCAGCCACTTCCCTGGGCAGCCTGGTCCAGTGCCTGACAGCCCTTTCAGTGAAGAATTTTTTCCTAATATCCAAACTAATCCTCCCCTGGTGCAACTTGAGGCCATTTCCTCTCATCCTATTGCTTATTACTTGGGGGAAGAGACCAACCCCCACCTCACTACAGCCTCCTTTCAGGTAGTTGTAGACAGCGATAAGGTCTCCCCTCAGCCTCCTTTCCTCCAGACTAAACAACCCCAGCTCCTTCAGCCACTCCTCATAGGACTTGTTCTCTAGACCCTTCACCAGCTTCGTTGCCCTTCTCTGGACACGCTCCAGCACCTCAATGTCCTTCTTGAAGTGAGGGGCCCAAAACTGAACACAGCATTTGAAATGTGGCCTCACCAGTGCCAAGTACAGTGGCACTATCAGCTCCGTGGTCCCGCTGCCCACACTATTGCTGATACAAGCCAGGATGCTATTGGCCCTCTTGGCCACCTGAACAAATTGAACATGGGAATGATTGAACAGGACAAAGCACCTCCAGGACTTCGTGTACAGCTGTGGCAAAGGTATCCAGCACTTCAGGGCTCAAGAAATCCTCCCTCGTTGCACTTCGTCCGTTCACATAGTAACTGGAAATGGAAAAAAAAACCAAACTCACAGCCAAAGTTAAGGAAGAATACCACCACTGGTACAAAACACCACCAGAAGTACTCAGTTGCTTGATACGTTTATCCACAGCACTATTTTTCTGTCCATTTCTTTTTCTTTTTTTGTTTTCCAAATACATAGGTATGTTGTTTGTATTTAAGGGACTATCAGGTATAATTACCTTGATGGAGGCAGGATATCACAGAACTTTTGATCCACAGAAGTAGTAGGGTTTTTTTTGCATCTACTCATTTAGAATTAGGAAAACATCACTGAATAAGAGCCAGCTTCTGTAAATCTTCTCTTGCTGAGGAGTCTGACACTCCTGTGTGATTACTTGCTTTACTGTATCAAGTTATATATTAAAAATATCAGATCCCAGCTTCTGTCCCTCTGTTGGAGTATTTTGGCTATCTGGAGGGGAACAGGATCCCTACAGGATGAAGGTTGCCTTCCACCATGAGCAGAAGAGCTTTTACATCTGGTTTGTCTGAATAAAGAACGGGAAATTGGGATCCCTGTAGTTTCTGCATTTCATCACGCTATCACTCAGTCCTACCAGAAGTAGCTGAAGTCTTCCAGCCACAAGAGGAAGCTAAAACCCAATAATCCTAAATTAGTAAAGAAAATAATGCATGCCCATTTAAAGCAAAGGCAGCCACAAAGCAAGAACAGCCCAGGAAGGGGAGAGGACATGTTTTATGCCTTGCTAGCAGCTCAAAATACATAGATAAGTCATATATGTATACATATATATATAATATAAGCATGTGCATCTTTTCCTACTGTTACCTGACTGCTGCGTGTCACCATGCTGCATTCAACTCTTGAAAGAAAACCTTCACATGGAAATCGCTTTCAAACATGTGGAGTTCATGGCAGGTGCCCCGGGGCCAGCTTACCCCACTGCCCGCCTGAACACTTTAAAACTGCATCTCTAAGCCACGGCACAAGCGGGAAGGGCTGGGACTGTGCTGGTGCTGTTCGCACTGCGGGCGGGATCTGAGAGCGTTACCCACACACAGCCCAAACTGACCTGGAGAGCAAACTTAAGGGAGCAGAAGAAGCTGCTGGCACTTCCCTATGGGTAAGGGTCAGCCAGACCTGCAGGGCTTTTCATTTATATCAAACAGACATAAACAAATTAAAAAGCATGTAACGCATCAGCTAACAAGGCTTCTTTTGCATTTTTTAGAAGGAGTTGGGTGCATTTGCCAGCAGGGTCATCAGTGACTCCCTGAATTTGCTTTTAGGGAGCGAAGCATTCACTCAAGTGGATTCAGCCTTTCTAATGCCAAGGAGAGCACCAATGTCAGGGGTACTGACCCCATTTCAAAGCCCAGCCACCCACAGGTTGTTTTAAACCTTACGTTAAAAATCTTCTGCTCTTGCAGAAGTTCAGCAGAGGCATCTCTGACAAGTAAGTCTGAGCTACCTTCTTTTCCTTTTATACGACACCCCCTTCTTCCCATGGGAAAGTGCATTTTATTTGCAAGGGTTGGCAAGTTGGAGCTTTGAGACAACCAGGACTGCTGCTCAGATCTCACCAGCTTTTGGTACATGTTGAAACACGGCATATGCAAAAAGGCTCAACTGCTGCAGAAATGCTCCTCGTGCCGGGGAGAGCCGTGACCTACCCCCTCGTGCTGGGGAGAGCTGTGACCTACCCCCTCGTGCTGTTCTAAGAAATAAAGCTGCTGTGCCATCTTTTTCTCCACATCCCACTTCTGTTTTTCTCAGTGCACGTATTTAGCAAGCAAAATGACCGTCTTGCACACACTGCATTCCCTGCTCCTGTGCTACGTTACAAACCCCCTCTACTGCTTTTGGGTCTCTGCACCAAGTAGCCTCTTTGGAGAACTCCTGCATTTCTGGAAAGCGCTCCCTCAATTCATCTCTTATTCTGAGCAAGGGAGTTTGCAGAGGGGCACCCAAGGAATGGCTGAGAGGGCTATTTCACCCCCTCCTTCCTGCTGACATGTTCCAATTGACGTTTTATAAAGAAAACAGGCGATAGGCAGAGGTACAATGGTATCCAAGCGGTACTTACTGGTGCCACGTGACAGAGTCGATCACCTTCCCTCCCGATTTCAGGAAGCTGCAACCAGAGGGAATGCAGGGGAGAGCGGGGGGTTAGCGGGTACCGGTGATGGATCGTGGCTCCCCACGAGTGAGCTGCCGTGCACACCCCTCCCTTCTCCCCCCTCAGCTGGTGGTAGTGATGGTGAACTGCTTTGGGGCCACACTTGCAATGGCTTTTAAACAGGCTTTGGGCAGCCCGGCTGCCTCAGCGGGTTGCTGGGAGGATGAATTAATGCTTGTGTAACACGCGGAGATATCTAGGGTGAAAAGCCCTTGTTGACACAGCACTAGAGCCAGTGCTCTATTGAAAGATGTGTGGATCACTAAAGTACTGCTAGCGTCTTAGTTTCAGCTGGCTCAGTATTTAAGCCTTGAGCTCATGCATGCAGGTAAGATTTCAGTCATCCCCAGTCAAAGAAAAAAAAAATTCTGTGTTTCTAATTTAAGGAAAAATGCAGGAAATTTATTCTCAGATAGACTGGATGTATCCATTTGTACATCCGTACTATTGATTTGGAGCAGAAAATCCTTAAAACCCTGCCCAGATGCCTCCTTATGCCCCCAGCATCTGGGTGCAGATGAGCCACTGCTATCCACACCTGCCCACCCCCAGGCGCTGCCGGGGCCCCACCAGGCCCCCCCTTACCTCCTCAGCAGTCTCTGTGTGTGCTTTCGGGGCTGCCCGACGTCGGGACCACAGAGCATCGCGTGCCGGTAGAGGGTATAGTCACTCAGAAGTTGGCGTAAGTGAATAAAATCTTGCCCCAGCTGGAAGCCATCGATGTAGATGCCAGATTTCTTCCTGAAGCTATTGGGCTCTGGGGAAGACACACACACATCAGCACCCCGTTCTAGTTTTGGGGCACAAATTCGGGCAGCTCTTTCCACGTGGGGAGTTCCAATCCCCTGTGGCTTCACATGATCTGGCACAGCACGGCTGAGCTATTTGAAGGCGATGAGCACGAAGCCGAAAGCCCGGGTGACGCAGCGTGCTGCTCTCCAGCACTCTGTCCCAGCCAGTCACCATAGGTGACATCCTGCACCTCGCGGGGCATCGCTTACCTCATCTCAGAGCCTTGGTAGGAGCAGCAAAATCATCTCAATTTGCTCATTCATTGGGCCTTCTGTGAAATCCCTCCTTGCAAATTAAGACCTTAACGTGTCCCAAGAAAACATCACCTTGCCTTTATGGGCCGTCATCCAAAACATCCAAAATTACCAGCCTATACCCTGTGGTGGTACCTTTCCAGGTGACCGCTGGCCTGGCCCACAAGCAGGCTTTGCACTTACCATTCCCGAGCTCCCAGGAGATGTTGTACCTCTGCGAGGCGCAGTAGTCCAGCAGCGCCCGGGCGTTCGAGCTGTCCCACTGCAAGCCATCTTTCCGCAGCAAGGCGTTGAGCCCAAAGATCAGGTGAAAGCCTGAGCAGTTTGCAAAGCTGTAGAGAATATCCAGCGTATTTCCTGCGTGGAGGAGAAAGGGGGGAAGTTTATCTCAAGGTTACGGCGTGCTAGTTGAGCTCCAGCCAAGCGACAATCTTTACTGCCTGTATTTATTTAGCCTGGTGCTGCAGATATGCCAAGCTCTCCCAGCCGGACAAAAGAGCCCAGACCTTACTACGCACCATCCTGCAAGGCGCTGAGATCCTCCCACCCAACTCCTGCAGCAACTGAATATTATTAAATACGAGGTAGCAGACAGTAGAAAAAGATTTCTTAGAAACATTTCACCCACTTAGAAAAATATTCCTTTTCAGTGGTTTCAGCTCCTAACAGCCTACGACCCTTTTACCGCGGGGCAGAGATTTGCAGCCCCCTGGTTATAAACCCTAGCAGAAAAATCCATTGAAGTCTTACTTGTAATGGTGGTGTTTTTGTGCTTTTTCCAGTTATGCTCTGCAAGAATCAGCTTCTCCTGGCTGGGCCACTGGGCCAGCAGTAGCTTCTCAACAGTGGCAAATGCAGGCCTTGAGCCACAAGCTTCTGTAGGGCAGAAGAAGGATGATAGCAATTAAGTCCTCATCTTCACGGCCAGGGTCCAGTGCGCAAAGGGCTGCGTCCCCCAGGAGGAAGCACGACTGCTTGGTGCTGGGCTGAGAGCCAGTCGGGCACCTCTGTGAAATGAACCCCTACTTTCACAATGTTAACCACATAGAAAAAAGAGGGCTGGCTTGATGCATAAATATGTATTATATACATAATGTACATTTCCCAATTTAAGGTGATGGAGATGGGGGAGTGGGGGAAGACTGAGCTGTGCTTCTAGAGGCTGCTATCATGGCGGTCACACCCCAATAAACTATTTTAGCTGGCGCACCATCCGGAAACCCTCGTTCCAGCGAGCTGACAAAGTGTGGGCTGCGGTGCCCGAGGAGCAGATAAGCCACCCCAGCATGCTGCGGTGTAGCAGGGTGGATGGCTGGCCTTGCTGTGGGCAGATACAGGGCAACGCTTCCTGCGCTGCCCATCTTGTGCAGGGGGAAGCGCCGACTGCCCTGCGCGGCTCCAACAGCAACGCCAGCAGGAGTTATAAGATGCTTTTTCTTCAAAGCTCATGGTCTTTGTTGGCATGCAAACCAGGAATAAGCCATAACCAGAGAGGATGGCATGAGCTGGAGTCACAGTTACCCAGAGAGGAGGCGGCTGCAAAGCAGTACAGGGGGAAAAGTACCACTCGACTTCAAAACTGAGCATCACCGGTTGTACAGTGATGTACGATTGCACTGTTGTGCTGTCTACCACAGGAACAGACGGGAATGTTTTCACCTGAAACACGTCTAGAAGGGTTTATGTGCTTTTGCTAAGTTTAAAGACTAAATGGACTTTAATGCAGTGGGAAACCTCATGCACCAGGACCAAGCTCAAGCAGCTGGCAGTGGTCCAGTGGGTTTGCACTTGCCCTGTCAAAGCGATAGGAGGGCAAGGCTGCACCCCCAGCCTAGCTCTGGCTTTGGCCAAGACAGAGAAGACGCTCTGTTCTCATCAGGTTATTTCTTCCATCTGTTACTTAATATTCATAATGAAACCTCAACTTTTGAGCTGACCTTGACTGCCTCCCAGGGGCGGGGAGGCTCCCAAGGCTGCTGCAGGGAGCACGGGGTGGCAGAGTCCTAACAGATGCTGGGGTGGATATGAGGTCCCCTGCACCCTTCCTCGCTTTCCCATGGCTGGCACAGCTCCTCCCACGGACCGTGCTGAAGCTCCACGGATCTCCTCTCCATGGAGGAGAGCAATGCTGACCCTGCGGAGGACCCCCAGTGCTACCGCCGTGCCCTTGTGGCATCTCCAGCCTGCATCAAAGCCACTCCCCAAATGCAGGTTGGTTTCGAGTCTACCACATATTGATGCTCATTTTACCTTGCTGGGCCTGAAGTTCCCAGAGGATTTTTTCTTCCGAAGTTGAATCCTTGTTGGGATCAAAGATGAGAAAATCTGTCTCGGTGCCGCCGAACCGCAGGAAGCCTGGGGACAGGGCTGTTGCCAGGGCACGCAGTTTGGGATTGCTGAGGAAGGACGTCAAGAAACAGAAGAAACACTGTATTCACGCAGACTATGGCTTCTGTGTAGAGGCTAACCGTGGCACGTGCTCGGAGGGATGTGCTGCAGGAGGTGACCTGGGGCTACCCAGTAGCCTCAGGACAATCCTGACCCCTCTCTGGGGCTGTGCTCCAGCTCTCTGTGCTCTGCAACAGAGATGCTGCTGGCCGAGTGGGCCAGGAGAGCATCGGCGAGGCAGCGAGGGGGAGAACGTGCTCCCTCCCCAGGGAACGTGCTCATGGACAGGGAGTCAAATCCTGGGGGTGAAGTAAGGCAATACTCCCAAACAGATATTTTTTTGTCCTAAGCATCCTTCTCCCCTAGCTTTTTGGTTTTGTTTATACAAAACTAACATAGCGGTCCCATGAGAATGTGGATGTAAAACTGACTTTACACCATCGGTCCCAATTTCCATCAACGACAGCCAAAGCAATCGCTTTTGTGTCCAAGAGAGATTAAGAGTCCATGCTGGGGCAAGCGTTAGCTTTGGCAAACCGGTTTATAAAAATAACATAAACTCTGCCTCCGCAACTTATGTACACCCCGCACAGGATGTGCGGCACCGACAGCCGGCCTTCGCTGGGGGAAACCGCGAGGCATCGGGGGACGCCGGGTGCGCGAGCGCTATCTGCTCGGTGGTGACACACAAGCAGATTAGAGGCCACCAAGCACTTCCCGCTCCTCGTGGCAGCGGGGCCGGCCCCGGACTGAACCCCAAGGTGTGCAGTTGGGGCTGGAGGTTGGAGACCTCAGCGCTTTCCAATAAAGCTGGTGTCACCTTTCTCTCCACCCTGGTGAGGAAGAAAAGATGAAAGTGGTGGGAGGAGGGAAATCAGGACTGGAGAAATACCGTGGGGCTGAAAAATAGGATCAGCTTCCAAAAAAGGTAGAATCAAAAGGAAAGAAGTACAAAAAAATAGAGCAAAAGCAGGGAAGAAAAGGCAAGAGAGAGGTCAGAGCCAAAAGAAGAGGCAGGGAACACCATCACTCAGCAGTCCAGAGTTGTTCAGTGTTACCCAAGGGGGAAAAAAGGCTTCATTTCTAGGATCTCTCGATTCAGCTTTGACGGTGACAGACCTTCCTCAGCACGTATTTGACTTTGTGTTGACAGTGCCCGGGCAAACTTCTGCAAAGCTGCCCGAGGACTCGGATGATTTTTACCTCACGGAGCGGCAGGGCTACCAGCCCCCGGCCCCGCCACAGGTCGCCCCTCTGCTCGGCCGTTTCCCTCTCCTTTTTTGCTGCCTGCAACGCAGCTCCTCTCCCACGTTCGTCCCCGTCCTGCTCCCAGCGGGCACCACCCGCGCTGCGCCCTCCCCGCCCCGGCCCTGCCGCGGGCTCCCCGGGCGCAAGCGGAACGGCGCGGCTCGCACCCAGGGCAGGTACCGCCCTGCTGCCCCGGGAGGATGAAATTAGTGATTCCCGAAGCAGCGGGGATGCAGCAGCCTCCGGGGATGGGGTCTCCGCCTTCCCCCCAGCTCGCTCCCCTGCCCTGCGGGCAGCAGCGCCTGTGCCGGGATGCCCGGGCTCCCCTCCCCGCGGCTGCGGTCCCCTCTCTGCCCCTCGGGGACCTCTCCCCCCCGGCTCCAGGGGACCCCTCTGCCCCCCCCTTCCCCGGGCCCTTTATTGCTTTGCCCAAAAGGGGAGGGAGGGGGCTCACCTGAGCAAGGCGACATAGCGCGGGTCCCGAGCCAGGCTGGCGTCCAGGGTGAGGGAGAGGAAAGCCGGGCTCACCTCCCCGCGGGGGCTGCCCCGCAGCCCCAGCCGCAGCACCGCCGCCCGCCGCCCCTCGGCCGGCAGCAGCGGCAGCAGCAGCAGCGGCAGCAGCAGCATCCTCGCTCCCGGCGCGCCGCGCCGCCGGCGGCTCCACCCCGGCCGAGGGCGGGCCCGGCCCGGCCCGGGGGTGCAGCCCTCCGCTCCCCGCCGGGAAGGACAGGGGTGGCGTGAGCAGCCGAGACCCTCCTTACCCTCTGAAAGGGGCTTGGGGCTGCAACAGCATCCTCGAAGTGCAGCCCTGCTCTTCGAGCCTCACTCCTCTGCGGTGCCTCAAATCAGCGCTAAGACACCTGAAGCCCAGGGTTACTCTCCCAACAGCCTCAACCATTACAAAATGAACCTGGGTTTCAAGCTGGTTCCTTGCCTGCTCAGACCTTTCCAGCATCGCAGCACGCTGCAGCCCGCCAGCCAACTTCTACAGCTTTCTGCCTTGCCCGCGCGACCCTGGGCAGCTGCGTGCAAAAACAGCAGGCTGGAAAATCACTGCACACTGCTACTGCTGCTGCTCAAGGGGTGAGACGTCAGCCTGACATCCCAGCCGTGGGCCTCCACTGTGGGAAACTGAGTCACAGCAGCACGCAGCGGGCCTGTGGCAAGCGCCACTTGGCGAGCCCACCGCTTCAGGCTCAAACCCACCTTCCCCGTGCTGCAACACTGTTGCAACAAGGGTATGTCTTAATTACAGCCAACATGCAACTTGGAATTGCTCTTCCAAAAAAAGACTCAAGCAGGCTCTGGGGTTTGCCCCCGGGTGCTCCCCGTAGAGTCCAGCCTCTGCTGAAACTCCTTCTCCTTTGGCAAGAGCTAACCTTGCCAGGGAGCCCTGTCGGGAAACAGCCAGCTGCAGCCACGGGGTGGGTATTGCTTCACATGCACACTATTGAAACATTTGCAGAGTTTTTAAACAACTGCACTTCACATCACCATTACATTTCCCCTCTGCATCAGCTCATCCTGAAGCATCCACATTTCTTACTAAGTTTGTTTTCAAAACGGTCGCCTGCTGGAACCCGCTGCAAATTGTCCGGTCCTTATCTGCTACTTTATTTGGGTGCAGCGCTTCCCACGCTCACCGAAGTCAGGGCATTAATCAATGTGGCTCAAGCCCTCGCCTGCCTGGCCCTTCCTGTTCCTGCTTGCTCTACATTTTTGTACTATTAAGTAACTCGCCACCAGAACGAGAAGAACTAGCCCAAATTAACTCTGTTTTTGATAAACACATCCATGGCTCTGCCAGAAAGGAAACATCAGTGACACTCCTGACCGCCTCAGTATCTTAGTCAGTGTAACGCTTCCCATTTCAGGGGTACACCGCCAATTATATGCCCACGCCCGCAGGAAGGGCTGGGGCGACTATCTGCCAGAGGAATAATTTGTCTATCAGCAGATGACTGGAGCACCACACAAACTACTCAGCCCCATGAGCAAACCAAGGATTTAAGAATGCAGCTCAGTGCATGACAAATCATTGCTGCAAGCCAGGTTAAGGTCATTACTACAGGTACAGAAAATGTTAATAGCCATCAGGTGAGATGCAGCCTTTGCGCAATTTTTTTTTTTCCTATTGGAATTCACTGCTTCTCCCTTAATTTCCTCAATGCGCTTCTTTGGGGAGAGGTGCTTTGAGTCACTTGCCACTGTGCTGTATTTCTCATGGCAGAGGCACAAGGTGTGTATTTCAAACGGTCAATGCAACGTTTTGGATTAAATCATTGTGTGCAGATGTGGGTATGAAAGGTCTAGAACATGCTGTGCGCTTTCAGCAGCCCGCAAAACCTTGCAGCTGGAAAATAACGCCTTCCAGCATTACTACCTGGAAGAGCTGCAGGTATTAAATGGGAATGGGTAGCTTTTGCCTGGGCATTTTTCACATAGTATTATACCCATTTTTAAATATTGCAAAGTAGGGGAGATCAATACAGAGGTATTTGGACTCTCATGGAAATTAGGGCAGAATTTGAGTGACAGCCTGGGAGCTACAAGGGGAGGGTGTAAGAACCAGGACTAGGCTTAAACCCAGTTGCATGTTGTTTGAAGCCAGCTCCGTACCAGCACCCCATCCCGCTTCCCCGTTCCAAAGAAAGCCTAGCCCCTGCCTTGTGGTATGCAAATGCTTTGGTCATGCAGCTCCTGTCAGGCAGTTCTGCTTCTCCCACGCCAGCGATGCCGTTAACAGACACACTGGGCTGACTGGGTTTTTACAACTAGGAAGAACTAACTTTCCAAGAATTTCAGCTGTCTAACAGCAGCAGCACCATGCTATTGCTAACAGTGACCCCAGTGCTGTTCCTGGGCAAGAACCAAGAACTGATATCTATATAGATATATAGATATATCTGTCTATATCTATCACAGTGCTTTACCTGTGCATGTTAAGGGAATTCAGAAGGGAAGAGTTGCCCATACAAGAGGCAAACAATTCTTGTGTCATAGCAGCGTTTGGCAGATGAACAGAACTGACCCATGTCAGAGCAGCACTTAATCTACATTTCTATATAAGAAGCCTGAGGAAGATGAAACTAAGACTAAGCTGATGCCAAGAAGGTGTTTTTGCAAGCTATCCTTACCCCCCGCCAGACCTTGTCCTGACACAGCACACAGCTCCCAGCGCTCCCAACTCCTTTTATTTCTGAGCCCAGCTGGTTATGAGACTTTCAGATGGCACACACTCTGTTTATTCAGAGATGGAAATGACACTTCAGACCTAGTTTTTAGCAGTTCTCTTTGAAGTGCAAACAGCTTTATAGATGTTGCTAAAAGACTTTGTTTCCACTGAGTGTGCAGCTGACAAATTCAGGTACCGCAGGAGCTGCTGAGCTCCAGCACGCCAAACAGAGCACCACGAAATCCCTCAGCCTCCCTTCTAACCAAAACAAAGCTTTTAAGTGATAATATTTGGCCCTCATTGCAACCGATACTCAGTGCTGGACCACCATGCTGAAAGAGATGAAATGAAGCTTTAAAAGGAAGGACAAAGCAAGAGCTGCCTAGGCAGGACTGGCTTACATGGAAGCGGCTTTCCAGAACACAGGAACACAATAGGTCTCTCTCACACAATGAAAATTAACAGCTAAAGGTTAACCTAAGCCTGACCCTCTTACCGGTCCTTCCAGAGAGACAGTTTTCAGCAAGTTACGTACAGGGATTCCTGGAAGTACAAAATTATGGACTCAGGGGACGGAAGGGGAGGGAATCATGCAAACACAAGAACTGGTCTACGTGGGCAAGCTGGAAGGTGAATAGACATAAAGACTAAGAAACATGCTCCAAGGGTTTTGGTCAGAACACTTACTCTGCACCAATTGCAACCTGAAGAGACTTACACACACCATGGCTCGGCTCCGATTTACTGTGGGTTACAAAGAAATTGGCAGGATCTTCCTATAGAGCATATTTTTGTGACCTACCTTAGCTTTGAAGTGTCTGTCATTATTTCACACAGATAAGCTAATTGCTGTTGCTTCTTTCCCTTTAGCACAGGATTTAGGATTTAAACATCCCATTGAAGCAAGTGAAAAATCTTTCCCTTCCAAAACATCCCGAACCCACCCTTAGCACAAGCTTTCCCATAGCACAGCCACCTGTAACAGACGTTCACCAAACCAACATATACCTGTTCTGACACCTGCACGTTAAACTGCATTTTAAGAGCCCAGTACCGTACTTAACACCGAAGCACCTCAGCATCGTCCAGCAGTGCAAAAATACTGTGACCAGCATCTGTTGTATACTTTTTTTTTCCCCCTCTCCCATCTCCACCCAGGGGAAAAGCCCAGGTAAGAAAGCTTTCTGTGAAAAGCATTTAATCATACCTACTGTAGCAAGAAAAAGCAATGTGAAAGATGTGTACTGCCTTGCTTGATAAGTTCAATTCCAGACAACTAAGACAAGCTACATATAGCAAAGCTTTAGTGCAAATCACGGCAGTTTCATTCATTTCACTTCTGATGTTATCAAAGGTCACAGAGAAAGCCTCGGGGGAGTTGCACTCCTCCATCTGGCAAAGCACAGAGACAACAAATGTCAACCTCATTTTCTTTCCAGACCAGCTTCATGCAGGTCTGAAACCACCCGCTTGTTTCAAACCAGCTCTTGCTACCATTTTCAAAGGGGCTCCAGCGTTTGCAGGGAATACTTGACTTCATTCCTAAACATGCATCGCATCAAAACCTGATCTTGCAACAGCGCTGGTTGTTACGGTGATGGACAAGGGTGAGGATGGGCAATGATTTTTTCCAGCTGTTCCCCTCCACAATATAAAAATAAAAATGTACACTTTTTTAATTAGCATACAAATATCATGGAAATTATTGTGACAGAGGTTAATGACTCGAACTACTCCTGTAGCTAATGTAGCAATTAATGGATTATTTCCACAACATCAGTTATTGCAACAACTCAGTACTCAGACAGTAATTTGCTCTGTTCCCCCCCCCCAAATCCGTGCAAGACCGTTTCAGACTTTGGAGGAACATCATCAAGCACCAATAAACCTTTAGAGCAACTGGTTAGGCCTTCCAGGCATCACAAATTTTCCTACATGCACGCTACATCAACCGCTTAGATATGTACTCACATTTATGCTGCAGTGAGCATCATCTGCCTTTTGAAGATAGCGCAAATAAACCAATAGAGAATTTAATACTATATAATTAGGGCAAAAATACATCTCAATTAAAAGGGCAAGGCATTAAGAGACAGACTTGGACAACCTCAAGTCATGGCAAATATTGCTACTGCAATTGAGGGACGATTATCCCATATGGTTAGAGCCAACTTACACATGTTCTCATTTCCAAAACCGTTTGTGGCTTAGGCACTTAAGCATCAGTAACAGGATTCCCCTGCAGATGCTGCATCTAGCAGTGGAAATTAATCATGCTGCCTCTGAAAAGCGCTGTTTTTAAATTCTTGACTTGGTTTAATACTGAATGCACTCAAGTATTTCACTTATCCAAACTTTGTAAGCCACTATGAAGTATCATAATTATGGTCTTAGAGGCATGTTTCTGCTAAATGACGGTTTATAAAGAATTTTTAATTGCTACCCATGATTTCTCTAATGCAACAACAAAATGAGCAGTAAAATACCAGTCTTTCCATCAGTTTTTCACCACAACGCCTTTCAGTCAAGTGTTCAACCTCTAACAACCCCACTGGATTTAAAAACATTCCTGTGTATCTCTAAAATCCCAACATAATTAACCTGCTTTGAATAAAAAAAGACAGTTTAACCAAGGTGTATCGTACTTTTCCTTTACGAAGAAGGGACACCTGATTTTAAACAGAAATGCCATATTTAAGCGTGTCAGTGTACTGGCTACCATGATTTAACCCAGCAGTCTGTCACAGCTTTCAAATCCTGCTTAATGTGCAGTGCTCTAACATTGTTACGTGCTACGTACCAGCTTCAAAAAGGAGTTCACTGTATCACAACTGAAGTTTCAGGCATGTTCAAAACTACTTTCACGAAGCCTAACTTTTTGCTGGAGCAGATCTGGTTCGGATGCCTTTAAAAATCCTAATTAGTGTGACTGACACATGCCCGTGGAGTCTCAGAACTTGATATGGCTTCTCAAAAATCAGTTCTTCAAGCCTTCATTAGTCTTTACTAGTCTTCACATTTAAGCAAGAAATTTAAAAACATTAAAAAAAAATGTAAACTTTCTGTTTGGAAGACTGCTACAGAAACATCCTGAAAGAATTCTCTCTTGGGGAACTGCCAGAGGCTGAACACAAATTTGATATTTGCATCTTTTAACAAGGCTTAAACTCGGCATCATTTACAATTTCTTACACAACTCTGGGACAACTTCTTTGTTATGAATTGTGACTCTCTTTCTCTCCTTCCCTTAGCTACACCTACAGTACAGAGATTCCTGCAAGTAGGAATTTTGGAGTAGCTCACTCGAGCACGTGTCCTAAAAGGAACATCCAATGTAAAGGCATTATTTAAGTCAGCCATGAACCTAAACTCTAGGCAGAAGTACGCACCAGGCAGTTAGCCCCGCTCCCAAAGCACTCCTAGGACTATGTCTAATAACAGGAATGAATTAAGATCACCTCTTTTGATTCTAGCCTATCGCTCAAGACGTTCATAATCAAAACCTTCAAATGAAGTCAACTTTCCAAGAAGCACTCAACTCAGAACTCACACAAAATTGAGGTATACAAAAGACATTAAATATTTATTATAATTACAGCAGTTTTACACAGGAAAGTTAAAAATTTAAAAATATCCCAATTTTGGTATTCATGATTTTTTTCTTCATGACAGTTGGTCAGTAGGTCCCTGGGATATCTGTAGGCACTTTTAAGAGTTCTTCAACTTCTTCTTGTAAAGCCTCAGCTTTTTCACTCAGCAGCATCTATAATGAAAAAAAAATTAGGAAATGAATACAAGCATTAGCTGTAACTGTTAGACAGGTTAAAACACCAATGTTTCTTTCCAAACTTGCATCTGGTCTGTAAAAAAACTGCTGCTGCTGCTCACAGGACGATAGTACCTTTGCCTCAAAGGACTAACATTTTCACAAGTACTACTACCAACATTTTTTACTGTTTAGTGTATACCCATATGAAACACACTAACACAAAAATTCATACAGTACACAGCTGGCTGTTCTCAGTTCTGCCATCACATAATACATAAAATTTAACAGAACATAAACAGTTTTGTCTAGAACTGTTAACAAGAGCATTTTTAACCTTAAACATTTATTTTCCATGTTGGAATAAACATTTGTAAGTTCTGCCTGCCAAGTTGCCAATTTCTTGCTTTATACAAAATTTCTTACTACAGCATTTTACACCAGACATATAGGAGCCCCGATATTAGCTTGGCAGTTGGGAGCAGAAGTCCCCCAGCAGCATGTGTAGCATAACACATGCAAGCAGTCTTCTAACTTCCCAGCTAGAGAAAACTCCATCGGTTTAATATCTGAGCACGAGAGTAAGCTAGTTTGCTGGGTTTGACACTAATGTAGATGAGGAATCTGCATATATCCCTTTCTTTTGGCTCACACAGCAGAAAAAAAAAGCAGTAAGGAGCCTACAACATTAAATGGCCATGACCTTTTTTTAAGCACATGAACCCCAAAGTTAGTACTTTTACTCTGTGAGAATATACAAACCAAGACATTGTTACTGACTGCATCATTTTTACACCAACCACCCATTCATTTATTCTGGGCATTCCGTTACTTTACCAAAAGCTTGCTATTTTAGCAGAATGAAACATGAAGCCGATGCCATTGCAACAGATGATTAATGGAGATTGAGGAGAGAAAACACTACCACTTGATAAATAAAATACTTCCTGTATTTTTTGTTTAGGCACAACTCAATGTTTGTTACAGATCCTTTCCCTTGGATTATTCATGTGTGCCTTAGAGGCAGATATTAAGTGAAGGCCCTTCTCATGATGCATATTCAAAATGGAAAACAATTAGAAAGGAAAGAATAACAGGGCATGACAAAAGCAACCTAAAGAGCTGAGGTTAACCCTATACCTTATTGGTTTCCATTTCTACAGTCCTCAAAATCCTGTCCTTTTATCACAACTACCACTAGAATTTCTGTAAGGTAACTCCCAAGGTATTGGCAGAATCGAGCATTTTCAGTTACGACGACTCAGCACAGAGATCAAGGGAGTCATTTAATTCCCGCATTTCATCAGACAAGCTGTCAAATATTTTTGCCCTTTGCTTTCCCTCTGAAAAAGAGCACAACTTTCCACTATCCTGTATATAACAAATTGTTTTAAGGAAAGTTCGAGTTTGCCTATCATTCAGGAGCATGAAGGTCAGCAATTGCTCAATTCATTGCTCTTAACCATCTTCGATAAATCATATTGTCAAGAAAACATTTCAATATATTCTTAATACAGGTCAGTATTTGGATCACAAATATCCACTACTGCCTTTACTAGTAAACTGAATCCTTCACTTTTAATGTCATCGAAACATCCCCTTTTGACATATTGTAGTTCTGAAGCAGGTTTTTATAACTTTGTTTCTAACTTACCTGTGCAGATGAAACAATTTGTTTGGCTTGACGTCGTGACAAGTGCTCAATCATCTTGACCAGAGTTTCTGGATTTGCATTAGCCAAGTGTGCTAAAGTTTTGTATCCCGCATTATAAAGCTGTTTTGCTCGTGCCTGCAAGTCCAAAATTGTGTTAGATTATTAGAACAGGCAACAAGAATTAGCATGAAGTGCCAATCTCTGCACCAGCCTCAATGATTTCATCTTTGTGTATCAATCCAATTCTGCTTTATCTTTCTAAGAATCTGAATACTCACTGAGAATCTTTACTCCCCAAAAATACAGCTTTACTGCTAAGATTTCTCTCCCCATACAATCTTACCCAGCTCTTCGAAAGCCATTCGTCATTATTTTCTCTGAGCCTAGATGATACTGACTCTGCCATCCTCTTTTGTTACCATGTTTTCTGCATTCATTGTCAGGGACAGGAATGACTGTCTCACATTCTTTGGAGGTGTCTAAGTGAAAGGAGGGCTGATTTTATCCCAATTTTTTTCCCACAGAATTTTCACAGAACAGAGCTTTCACAAAATTCCAGAAAAGACTATACTTTCCTGGTTTGAACTTATAAATAATTTTTCGTTTAGTATCATGGTATCTTTTTTATGTCTCTAGTTTTGTGCAAAGTCATGGCTGTGAGCTATGGAGAGATACACATCACAGGAGAGATTCTCCAGGATTTGATTATCACCAGTGTAAGGGGGTGTGCATTATCTGCTTCTCTTAACTTGGTTTGATCCTGTTGCTATGTACGGTAGCCAAGCAGTATTTGCTTAACAGAGGGTCTCTGGGCAAACATTTATTTTGCAAAACAAATACTGCTAGAACTTTACAAAGTTTAAATTAAAATGCATTTCTATACTAGTAGTGAAGTAATTTAGTATACCCAAGGCTTTAGTATCCTTAGTTATGAACTAATACCCATTTGATGAACAAGTGTTACACCTCCAAAACATTTGGTCAACTACCTTTTGGTTTTTTTCCCCTCGCCTCTTTTAAAGACAACAAGAAATAGAAAGGTGTTTATTTGATGGCATATGGGTTTTGGTTTTTTTTTTTAGCATCCAACAGGTAATGGCTTATAAAATATTATCTTCTTCCATGGTAACTGAGGACTATGTATGTTCATTGACATGAAGTAGGTGTCATTAATTTCACCAAAAATAAGCACTAATTGCCAGCAAATATTTTCTGTGCTCTATTTGGCTGTTATATGCACAGTATGACAGATGATGCAGAATCCTTCCCCACTAATGACTTAAATCTCATGAAAAGGTTTTTAGATTGCTCTTTGAAAGCCGTGCAAGTAAATGTGCAGAAAATAATTTTCTCTTTCACTACAGTAACCTTAAGATTGATTTTATAATTTCCTCCACAGAAATCTAAGCAAATCACATCCGTTCAAGATGACCGCCTACCTGCTACAAATACCAGCTGTCAGTATAGTTTTAACTCCAGTGCAGAAGTACCTTGGCTATAGCAATAATTCTGAAGAGTCACCTTTAAAATACACCTTCAGCAGAATCATGCTGTCCAGGCTGGTTTTGCCCTTACACAGAAATGCTGACATATGGAGTGAGCCATGAAAAAAAGACTACTTACCTTTTGCATCCAATTCAGAAAATTTGATATATAAAAAAAACCATTAGGCTCTAAGTCTTCATCATTGTTTAACTTTGCAGAATAAAAGCTTACCACTACTAAATTCAATGGTTTGCTAACAAACTGATTCTACAATAGGCTGGACAGGCAAGTCAGATCATTTTGCAAAGAGGTCCAGTTTTACTTATTACTTATTTACTTACTTTTACTTATTATCAGATTACTTATAACCTTGTACTGAAGCCCCAAAAGATTTTCTACTGTAATAGGAATCTTCGATTCAGAGGCCAGTTAAGTTTCTTATTTAAAATACATGCAGCACTGAAAGCGATTGTAAAAGCCTAAGTTCTCAATAGGACTTCACATATTTCTGTGAGGATCTTCTAACTTAACTAAATATGTAAATTCTTCTTCCTCTTTACTCCCATGAACTGAAGAATCCTTACCACAAACAAAACCTGGACTCTGTTTTCCAACTGAGTATACAGCTAAATTATTGTCCAAATACAGCATTTTCACTGTTGCTGTGGTAGCAGCCAGAAGAAAAACATTATTGGCTCCAGCTCACATTTCCTCAACCGACCACTTTTTCCCCAGCCTCTAGGACTGTTGTGGGATATCTGCACTATGCCGAATTCTCAATAAAAAACTAGCTTGGTCTTCCAGATATACTTGAAAAGCACAGTAACATTTAGCATACAAGTTTACATTGAAAAAGTCTCACAAAGACAGGTTTACTAACCTCTAGAACCCCTGCTACCTCCATCAGAGGGATGAGTTCTGTCTTAACACAGTATGTCAACCGCTTGGTAAGTTCTGTCAGCAAGGCTTTATAAACCCAGAATTCTTCCAATTCCTGCAGAGGCAAAGATCACTAAAAATCAGATCCTAAGTTCTGTATTTGGGGGGTGTGACTGATAAGAGCTCTGCCACGGCAACAAGCATATATTTGGCTTTTAGACAGGGGAAGCACTATTATTTCTAGTTATTCTTTCAGCTAGCTGCAGAGTTGTATTCACTCTTGAGCTGTATGCACTCTTCAGCTGAACATCCCAAAGTTGGGGCAGTTCTGAAGAATAAGCAATGCGTTATTTCAATAGAGGAAAAAAATCCAAGAGAACAAGCCAAGGCAGCTGTTTTCCTGAGACGACATTCCACAACCAGATGGCCTTATTTCCAAGAGAAAGGTAAAATTGTCAATTATTTCACCAACAGCACCGCCACTGATCAATGCCCTGTACAGTTTGTATATTTCTATTCTCAGTGCATAAAGCTTACTTTTAATCTAAGATATATCACTGTACTAGCATGCTTTTCTGAACGGGAAAAATAATTTTGAACAGGAAAGGTGAAAAAACAGTTTTGGACAGGAAAGGCGAAATACATCACCTGTGTTCGGTTCTAATGTAAGAAAACAAAACTCCAGGTTTTGCAAAACTAATCCCAAAGAATTTATTGGAACTCATTTAACACACTACCTCACAGAAGTGTAGAACACAGGAGGCGAATGAGGCAGCAGAATTAAGGAGATTTTGCACATATCCTCGGGACATATTAAATTTCTCTGAAACGCTCCATATATTGGTCTCTTTCAGTAGGGTATAAAGGACAAATGACAGGTAGAGCCTGTTTACCACAGCGCTGTCCACATTCTAGGAATAAAGCAAATTAGAATTCAGAGCCAATATCATATTCAAGATATTCTGTTACTGCTACAAGGAAATTCTTTTCGTCTCTACTCCTTCACATCTCTAAAACATGTCCATATTATACCCAAAGACATTAAACAACATTAAGAAAACCAACCAATGAGGTCAAAATAACCTTAATAAGTGGAACAGTAATAAAGAACACTAGCAGAAAAGTAATCTAGAATTTGTAAATAATCAAATGAAATGACTAAACTGTCATCTTAGGTATGAGAAATCTCCAGCCTACCTTTCTGATGGCTTGACCAGAAGCCTTTTTTGTAATAAAGCTTTCAGGTACTCCCACAATATCTGCTACTTTTTGCTCTGCTGCACTTAGCTGGTTGAACTAAAATAAGATTTTTATAAAGAATTTTCAGATATTTAGTTGTCTTAATATTACAGAAAACACAAGTTTATTACTCAAAGTGAAACAATGTTTTTCAATATTTCTGTATAGTACTATAGTCACATCTGCAGCTTCTTTGCCTACTTGTTTGTAACTGTTCATCTCTGAATGCCACATTTTAACAAAATTAAATAGGTTTTAGTGCTACCCCTAGTATACAACACTTTACAGAAAAGGGAGTAGTTGAATTATGGGTGGATCTTACAGAGTGTGCAAGACTAGGACAAGGGCTGTGCCGCTAAGGCTGACATGAGGATAGTAGCCTGTAGGAAGGTATTGGTCACAATGTAATAGTTGCAATCACGGCTGGAGTCAAGCATTAGACTCAGATATCAAATAAAGATTAAGACTTAACATTCTCTAGTGGATTTTGCTCCCTAAACTACAGATTAAATCAACAAGCATCAGAAGGTAAGCATGGCTCTTGATTAATTTAACAGTTGTTTTCTTGTAAGACTACAATGATGTGGTTACATATAACTGTTTATAGGAAAGTCTTGTTTAAGGTTAACCAGACTGGCAAGGCTAGCACCAAGGTTAGAGTCAGGATTTGGAGTACCGGCAACTCAAGAGATGTGTTTCATGCCACTGTTTCCCCCAAACAGGGTCAAATATTGTAGATGCAAAAGAGAACTTAGGGTTTTATACAATACAGGAAAGCACTCCTGCCCTGTGACTGAAAATACAATAGCGTGTCTTAACTTCCCATCAAATTGTTACCCCACTATCTACATTTCCTATGTGTATAAACTTACTTAAAATTTAATGAGCAGGATTACTACACGCCCCAATGCATCTTTGCTAGTAAATTCTCACCTGTCTCAAGTATATCATCCAGTCTGGGCTACAGCTAGAAGTCATATCATATGGAGTTGCCAGATATAGAAGATGAAGATTGCTCTCAAGAATCAGCCCTTCCAAGCCTTTCTTCAATTCTCTGTAAAGAAGATTGCAGTATGCCAAGTCTATAGACCCTATAATAAGCACACAATGTATTGCAATTTTAAACAGACATAGAGTTAAGTGTAATAGATGTTAACATAGAGTCAGTATTTCCTTTATCTTCCACAAAAGCTTGTTATGCCATCTGAATTGAAGAGAAATAACTGTAACCTGAATAATTACTCCAACCTAAAACAAACGGTGAAACAGAACTGAGAAAAGGCAGTCACCTATTTCCATGTATGTCTATTCTGTGTGTGGTTTTGGAGTGTTTGTGAATTGCCTTAATGAAATCCTGGAACAAACTTGCAGATTGAAGGAATCTTTCAGAGATTCATCCTATTCCAATTGCGTTCCATACCCCATATCTTTACGCTATGTCAGGAAATCAGAACTTCCTCACATACTCTCCTCTTTATTACATCTCATATGCTTCCTTTCCCTCTTAAGGGAAACTTAATCAAAACTGTCTCTCTACAACTTATTTTTCATTGCAGTTTCAGACTGAAGATGGGAAAACATATTGAATTGAGATAAGGCTGAGATGAAAGGCTTTGCTGAAATAAAGTTTATAATAAGACTAAAAAAAAAGTCTTACCCTTATATGTAGCTTTACCCAACGGTGTGATTGTTAGCATACATTTGGAACTGTGGTCCTTCTCAGATATTCTTCCTTTTAGGAGTCCTTTTTCTATTAGGTTTTCTAGCCCATCTTTAATTATCTCTGAGAGGCTCTTCTCTTTAGACAGCAGCTGCTGCTGAACACCCAGCAATGTACTGCACATAAAATTGTCGACTTCCTCATGGGTAACTGCTATCTGCATCAGTTTTGCAAGTGATTAGCATGTGTAAAGGTGTCATTTCACATAACACATTTCATAAGCTATATGAAAAAATTTACTGAGAAGCAGTTTGATGTCCTGTCAATGTGTTTCTACAGAAATACATGACAACAAATAGAGTGATAGACAGTATGACGGATCTGACGGGACTGTTCTATTATTCTAGCTACTGCATCATGTTAATTTATTTCCATTTGTATTTTGAATCATCAGAAATATTATTAATACTGTAATATATCATAAGGTAGATATAATTGACTTTTACACACAAGGAAATTGTCACGTTACGTGATTACTTGATAACTGAATTAAAAAGACTAATCAAAACTTTGTCTTTCTTATCTGATTAGAAGCCGTTCTGAACTTGTAAGCCAACCCGTTTAAAAAGTCTGTTTTTTCTATAGAATCAACAGATAAGATTTTCTTTGCATTCTCAAGCACTTAAGTTACTCACAGAGAAGAGTTAACTGATACCTTCAGTCCAACCAAAGATAACAACAGGCTCTGCATTCCCTTGGTCAACTCCAGCAGAAGATTGCTGTAACAATTCTCCAAAGGACTGTTAACTAAAACCTGAACCTAAGAAGAGCAAGAAATATATTAGTTCAGGGAAAATATTTATGCATTAGTTTTACACTTTTAAAAATACCGATACACATGATTCAGATTATAAAGAGAGTAAGTGTAGACATGTAAAGTTTACAGTTCACATCTGAAAACAAACCACATACAGGTAAGTTTATAGGTATTATTACATAAGTCAAACACTTGCAACATTAAGAAGTGAACAAAAATTAAGCTAGACAGCTCAGCTCCTCCTGTTTATCCCACCACCTTAATCCAACAATTTAAATTACCAACAGCTATGTGAAAATTACCAAGTGTTTGTCTTTTTCTTGCGCTATGAGAATACTTTCTCCAGCACTGTCAATACCAGCTCGACCAGCTCTGCCAATCATTTGTTTATACTGGTTCTTCTTCAGGAAGTCATTAGCAACATAAGGAGCTCTGAGAATAACCCTGTAAAGAAGTCTTTAGTAAGTTATGCTTTATATTAAAATTGCTAAAGCAGCAATAAAATGTTACAAATGCATTCTTTATACATGCCCCTTGCTTAGTAACTAATAAAAATCAAATGCACCTGTTTGAACAGATGTGTAAATCAACCAGGAAAACATTTAACAATTTAAGGCTATTGAATGATAAGCCATGTTTACTATGTTTTGCAGAAACTTTGGAACTAGTCTTTACATCTACTCAAAGGCCTGAGTTTAAGAGTGAAAATCACTCAGATACAAAATAAACCCTGCTAAAAAACATAAGCAACACTGACCATACATTAGTTATGCTAGAAAGACAACACCTGTCTGTATGAATTTTTTTCTCCCCACAGATGCGTTATTCCAACATGCACACAAAACTGGATTCTTAGCAAACAGTCTTTGGTCATACAAAGTGCAGCAGCCATATCATCACTTATCAGCATATAATCATTTATCAGCACTTGTATAAGAAAACATATTTTTGTGTTGAAACATATTCAAACTATATTGCCTTAGAAAAGGTGGTTTGTTTTGTTTTGTTTTTTTTTAACAATTTTAAACACTGTGCTTAGGAGAATATCTAAAGAAACCACCATGAATTCCTTGTTCTTCTGGATAACATTACTAAAATACTGAAGCATTTCCTCAATGTATTAAAAGTTCCTTATTACATTTAGGTAAGTGCTCTTCAGCTACGCATTCTGAGGGACTTGCTACTGATTCACATCTCCTATGTAAAAACTTTGCAGTCTTGTGTCCTGAGTTGAACACAAAATTCCTTACGCTTCCGATTTGCTAGTAAAAGCAGAAACATACTTTAAATAGCACCGATATTTCCAACTTATTAAAGCAGGTTTTTTTACAAAGCAAAAGTCAATGCAACAACGAAATATGTTTCAGCCACTAACCTCCTAGCTGGCAGGTTAACTCCAGCAGCTAAAGTAGCTGTGCAAGCAAGCAGACACAGGACACCTGTAGAATATGCTTCCTCTATACTTTTTCTTTCATCATTTGTAAGGCCACTATGGTGATAGGCAATACCGAAAGGGATTGTTTGCTTCAGAACAGGACAGACACTTCCGTTTCCAATATTCTTTAGGTTCTTGATGAGATCTTGTTTCTCTTTCTCCCTGTGAGCTCTAAATTCTCTTAGAGGAGGAAAAGCATTTCTTTAGACTTTGATCAATCATTAACTACTTAAAGAATCAAGAGACATGCTTATGTCTATTTCTGTTCATTATCCATTCTTCTAACATCTAGGTTGGAGAAATAGTTATTTCCAGTAACTTTAAAATATAGCAAAGCACAGGAGATTGATTAAGTTGCAGTAGAACTCTTTTCTTGTTTGTAAGCACAGGTACAGAAGGGATCAAATACTGACTGGGTGTGGGTATCAAATGCACTGAAGAAAGGAAATAGGGCCAGTATCAGCTCATAGCAAAGATTATAGGTACATCAAAAATGGTTTCAATTTTGATAGCAAGGGAAGGTTTTTGTTTATTTTAATATAATTTCTTCCTACATATAATGTAACTTTGCTAGACCATTATGAGTTGATCAAATCACATTTAAATGAAACAAAATGTAAGTCTTACGTTCTTTTCTTTATTAACAAAGTCTGGTTTAGATTTTACAACTTCCATTCACAAAGTAGGTATGGAACAGAGACACTCAATCAACTAGTAACACACATGACTAAATACCAGGCTATATAGAAAATGTTTTCTAAGCTTGCAGAGTCCAGTCCCAAAGGGACACAAGGTTAGATTAATTTAGTAGGCTTTTCCCTTTTTTATTTATTATTTGTCCTCTAATGATCATTTTTTCAACTAGTGTGTTTAAAAAATAAGAATTATTTTGGTAAAACGTTTGTTTAATGAGCCTTGAGCAGTCTGCTATCATTTATGCAGTCAGCAACTTTACATGATTCCATATTCAAAGTATATATTTCTGATCACCAGGGAAAGTCACTTGCGAACTAGTGAAGAGAAATCCTAAATTCTGACCAAATATTCCACATATAATTAAAAAATCATGACAGAAACTCACTTCTTGAGGTACTTGCACACCATCGAAGCCACATTTTCACAATTCTTTTTAGTGGGACAAAAGATTAGGCAGGAATACTTAGGAATAACTTCAGTAACCAGTGCAATGATGTGGTCAGGATCTGCTTTCTCCAGATTACTAGAATACTATCATAAACACAGATTGACAAACATTTAAACTTAGAAATTAAGTCATAAACTAAGTATTCAATACTTGTTCTCAACCTTCAGTAGACTACTCCCATTTGCTTTAATGTGACATAATTGCAAGAAGTTGTAGGATAAGCTTTTCTCCCAATCCTCACTTGAAAGAGTTTAACACCTCTAGCTTGAACTGAGGGATACATAGATGTAAGAATCAAATGCTTTGCTTTTTCCCCTTAATACTTCAATTTCTTTTAGCAACACCATAGCAATGTTATCTGTGCTACTAGCAGTCTACCATAACACACATTTTTCTTTTTAAAGGTTGAAATGAATCCTGACAAGGCAGTAATAAGCTGACAAAAACCAAAAAAAGATGTCTTATTTCAGTATCATCTAAGCATGATCAACTGTTGAGAAAATCTACCCAAAACCATAAAGCATTGGGAATTTGGAACACAAACCCATTACTCTTCACACATCAAAATACTGACAAAACCTCTACCTTAAAGAGCAGTAGCGAAAATCAAGTTAAGCCTTCAGTATTTTAAAGGCCTTTTTCCTCCCCAAAGCCTACCATTTTCTTTTTCATAGGTATTACAAATGAACTATCATGTTTAAGCAATTTATTTGGTAAAAGCTCTGTACACAAATCAGTATGAAAGAATACATTTCATAACTATAGTTCAAAGAAACTATAAGCACTTCAGTTTTACCTTGAAATTAAGGAGACGTGAAAAAGTAAAGCCATTTTCTGTTTTGCTGTCAACTGCGTAAATGGTGTCTCGTATCTTCACATATTCCTTTAATTCTACCTAGGGAGATGCAAGCCATAAACAGAAACTTTAGTTAAATTACCAAGTCTTCTCTAAAGATTAAGCTATTACTGATGTACAGCTAATGTTTTTTTCTAAGCATCACATTTTATATACACGCTTGCACGCAGACAAGCACACACTCCACCCCATCAAGAATTTTTTTGAAGTTAATTGTTTTAATTATCTGCCTTAATAAAGTGTCTAGTTATAACGAAGAATATGACAAATGTTGTATTCCATGAACTATTCATAAACCATTGTGATGACAGCATTCAAGCACCAAGTACAGATTCTAGTTATATCAAATGAACTGTAATGACTTCTCACAGTAGCTGTAATTTAGAAACTGGTTTACTTAAAATGACACAAATGGCTTAACACAACAATATAAAGGTACTTGCATTTATACACTTACAAGTGCATAGTGCTATTTATTGTACTGGTACAATTGCAAGCAGTAGCAGGCATTATATTACATTGCACCGTGAAATTAACCACAAAAGCTGTGATACAATCCTAAACAGATTTGCTACAAATTTAAAGCCAAATATCTTCTTTACTAGTTTATGGTATCTTGTATACAGACCGGTCTAAAATTATTAGTATAGTACTCCGCTTGCAGGAACTTCTGCAGGTCTCCAACATTATTTAAAGTTGCACTCATTCCAATGATCTGCGTGTTTTCTGTAAAACAGAAATGGAGATTAATTTATTGCCGTGTTCACAATTTTTACCACTTCTGCTCAGTATTTAATTCATAGGCCTGCTTCTTCATCGTTAGTCATTTTAAATGCCAAAGTAGCAGGTTTGAAGGGGGATATAGCTAAGAAATATTACCTGAGACAAACATAAAAAAGGAATCTTTCTCTATAGAAGCATTTAATTGGAATGGCTAAGGGGCCCCTACGAAGAAATGGAATGACAATACTGAGGATTTCTCAGAGAAGTAGTATCAAAAAAGCTTCAAAAACACCCAGCCCATCATTACAGGGTCAACTGTAACACTTAAATGAGTAAGCACTGTTACTGCATGGAGTCATGCCGTGTTTTTCAAAAGCAGCCAGAACACCACAAATCCAGAAAGCAAAAGTACGATTTCTCTCTAGAGATGTCATCACTACAATATTTTAATAACATTAACTGCAGCCATGACTTACTACTAGTGTAAAGAATTTTTGCAAGAGTAATTTCCAGTGTTGCTCCACGACTTCCTTCACCAAGCATATGCAACTGTGCACAGAAGGGAAAAAGAAAATGCAAGAATATTACTCAGTTAAGAGTATTTCTAAAAAAAAAAAAACAAATGATGTACTCTTAAACAAATATTACAGGAATGTCTTTGTTGGACTTCCTCATGATATCCCTCTGGTAAATTTTGACTGCTAAGCTCCTTCCAGAAGTATAGCCTCACTGAAACATTTAAGAATCACAGAAAAAACAGACCCAAGAGCAAACATAAATAACAAGATTTACCTTCCATTTAACTAGTTCATAACCAAGACAAACAGTTAACTCCTGACAGTAAACAGTCAGTGTGGAGATCTTTGTATTCACCAGTCTAAAGCAATTTTAAACAAATCATGTTTTAAGCAACACTTACACTGTAAGTTAATATAAAAAAATTTCTAGCAGCCAGCTACTTCCAGAAAAAGTAGAAGTTAATTGTTAAGCCACCTTCTGTTTAGAAGCTACTGTGTTAAAGTAAGGTCAGTCAGCCTGAAGCATTCCACGAGTTAAACATCCCTGTTAGATGTTATACATGGTTCAACCCCACAGTCAACCCTTAGTAGCTCAACTCAGCCACACCACTAAAAAGCAGAATAAGGGGCAATTTTTCCAGTCAAATGTTACTTGGTATTTTTCTTTTTTTTTTTTTTTTAATGTTTCATTTAGCCATTATTAATACCAGACACAAAGTCTCATGGTTTCATATTTAGGAGTTCAGTTCTGGGATTCATAAAATACATTGCATATGATTAAAATGATTTATGTTTTTTCTAATCCATTAAAGATGTCTAATGGACATGTAGTTACTAAGTAATTCACCATCAACCACTAACACAGTAGATCTCTCAATATAGAATCTGTTGTCCTGATATAGCAACAAATGCTTCAGTTAAAGAAAAATAACTTTCAATATTACGGAATTATGTACCAATGCAGAAAAAACTTAGTTAAGTAGTAATAATTTTGTGATAAACACTCAAAGCAAAACCAAGTAATCAAAAAACCATTCTTTGCTATAATTGCTTATTAGAAACAAAAAAAATCACTTATTATAAATCTGAATAAAACTTGTAGCATACCTCATCTACCACAACCAGACCGAGGTCATCAATTCTTTCTGTTTCAATTAAGGAATTCACTAGAGCATGTCCTTTTTCTATGGTAGCAATATAAAGAGACTTTTTTTTTCTCCTCTTGATTGGTGGAAATCTTCCTTTACTTCCTGCATATTCTTCAACCAGGAAACCCAATTCTATTCCAAAACTCGATAAACCCCGAACCTGTAGAAAAACAAAAAGATCAATTAGAGAACAAACTCATCCTCATTGTGGATTTCAGAGCTGCCTCAAGAACTCAACATGCATATAACCAACCCACACCACAATCAACTGTTTGAATTAGTGAAAGCTATTAGCTATGACTACCTTTTCCAGTTGCAAAGCTGAAGTGTTTACAAATATTATCATGCTTGGGTTACATCTGTTCTCTAAAACTAACTTTTCCTTTATATCAAAAAAATACTAGTTTCTATTTCAAGACCATTGCTTTAGCAAGTTGGGCAGTACAGCTCTAAGACTGCAGAACTATACATAACATTGCAAAAAACTATTATTTCAAAATTCAGCACACTTCACTTTATAACTCAGCATCCTCACCTCATAATTTAATTACAAAATTACCAACCCTCAGAGCAGCATTTAGAAGAGAAGTCACTCACTTCCCACCATATATTTATGAAAATCATGGAGTTCGCTAAAATTAGTGCTAAAACCAGCCAAGTAACAAGGCATATCAGAAAAGATAAGCAGTATCAGAAACACTGTATCCAGACCTTTTCCTGGACAATGGCAACATATGGCAGGATCATCAGAACATCTTTCTGCCTGCAGAGTAGTTCTTGGAGAATTATTATTTCAGCTACAAGTGTTTTTCCACCACTGGTTGGCAATGAGTATATTAAATTCTTTCTGTGCTGTAGAGATTCTAACATTAAGCAATCATGCTGCCATTCTGCAAAATCAAAAAAGAATTATTAGCAACCCCCAGGGGCATTTTAATCAATATAAAAATGCCTATGTTTCATATAGAATACTTTAAGCCTAGCATTTGAGAATTTTTCTTCAATAAACTGCTAAAAGCTTTCAGTGATTGAGCCTTCCAAAGTATTCTATAAGCCATATCAACCTTTCCCACCTATCTAAAAAACCAAAATAACCACTTAATAAAACAAAACAACCACTTTCCAACATGGTTTACATTAAATACTAACTTAAATATTTTTACAGTGTAATGGGTAAAACAGGCAACACTTCACTAGCAATTTTTTGTCAACAAACCATTAGTTACATTACCATAAAGTGTTTCAATCCCTCGAAATTGTCTGAAGAGATCTTTAACTTTGCTAGGTAATCCATAAAAAGGGCCTATATCAACATAAGAAGATTCAATAGTTTTCCTAGCAACGCAAATCTCTTCGGATAAAACAGCTTCTTTAAGCTGCTTGGTCTTAGAGACCTGCAGAGTCTGGGCTTTGGCATTTCCAGTCATAGCGCTTTTCAGATGATCTTTAAGACTCTCAGTTTTAAATGAATCACACTTGGAGTCTGAGGAAAAGTCAATAGGTCTGCTCCTGTGTTCAGCATCAGGACAAAAAGATGATGGACTCCTGATTTTGTCTGAGGAAGTATTCACACATTTATTCCTCCTTTCTGATACTGGAGATGTTCTAGACCCAAAAGAAAGTTCATCCATTTTCTCAAAATACAAAAGTTGTGATGATGGCAAGTCATCTAAAACAGATTCAGTTGGTTCTTGATTGCTATCCACCGCATTGTTTTCATTCATTTGGAAAGCATCCTCTTTGTCAGCTTTAAGGACAATCATATTTTCTGAAGTAGAAAAATTATCAGCTTTTTTCTGGTGAATTCCTGACTGAAGATTCCCAAGTATGACTTCTCCAGCTGCTTTAATATCCATATTTTTATCCTGCAGGTATTTGTGCTCTACATCATCAACTTGAGCTAGCAAAGAATCACTTCCATAAAAGCTGTCATAGTCGCCAAACATATCCTCTTCACTATCATTACTACACTGTAAAAAGACAAGAGTGAGTATTAATATTCCAAAGTAACACCAAAGGTGGCAGCCTGACTTGTACAGCACGCACATCAGATGCAAGTCACTTAAGTCTTCCCCAACTTAACAAGAAAGTTAAGTGTTTTTCTGATGTTGTTTGTGAGGAAAACCTAGCTTAACTTCTAATAGAATGCATGCTTTAACTCAGTGTAACTTAGCCTACAAGTAGACATGATGCCTGCATAGCTACTTGAGAGCGAGGAATGTTTTTAAAGTTAGAGCCAAACGCTTCCCCTCTCGTACAAGGCAAGGCCCTCCCCGATGAACGCCAGGCAGGCTCGGTCTGGGCCGGGCCACCCTCCCAAGGCAGAGCCCCCCCGCCTCGACGCCCAGCCCCGGGGCCTGCCCACACCCCGCCATCCCCCTACCGGCGTCTCCGCCGGGGGCTCCTCGCCACCGGAGCTCGGTCTCTTGGGAGCCACCGGCGAGCTGACGGGGCTGGGCTGCACCGGGGCCCGGCTCCGCTTGCGGACAGAGCCAGGGCGGCTCTTCCTCCGCACCGCGGGACCGGGCTCAGCCATCGCCGCCGGCCCGCGGAGCTGGGCGGGGGGTATCGGCCTCCACCCTACGACCGGGGCTGCGAGGAGGCGGTGCGGAGACCGTCAGGGCCGCAGCAGGGCACGGCGAGGGGCGGCCGAAGCACCAGAGGGAGACGGGACCGCCATGAGGGGAGCAGAGACCCGGCGGCAGCGGCTCCCACCGCATCACTTCCGTCAACCAGCAACTGAAGCACAGGCAGCATACATGAGCAGCAGCCAATCGCCCGCCTCAAGTAGGGCAGACCGCGACGCCATTGGCCAGCGAACAGCCTTTGGGCGGGCGGCGCGGTCGGTGACGTGCCGGCGGAAGTGGCCTTCTTTGCGGGCGGCGCGCGGCAGAGGGCAACATGGCGGCGCGGGTGGCGGCAGCGGTAGCGGTGCGGAGCCCCTGGTGGCGGCTGGTGCCTGGTGCGAGCCTCCTGTGTCCTCGCTTCTCCCCTTCGGGCGCGGCGGGGACGTGCGGGGCGCTGGGGCGGGTGCCGCCTCCTCTCCCGCCGCGCCGCCGTTAACCCTCTCGCTCTTTCCCTTGCAGCGGCGCCGTGGGAGCGGCCGTGCCGCCTGCAGCACCAGGGGCAGCCCGCCCGGCCCGACCAGGTGAGGCCGTGCCGAGCCAAAGCGGCTCCTTGCTGTGGTGTCTACGTAGCTTGGGCTCGTAAAAACCTGGTTCGGTGGCGCAGTGTGGTACAGAGCAGGAGGCCAGCGCCGAGGGAGGATATGGCTTGGACAAGTGCACTCTGCGCTGGGTTAAAAACTGGCTGGACGGCCGAGCCCAGAGAGTGGTGGTGAATGGAGTTAAATCCAGCTCGGGGCCGGTCATGAGTGGTGTTCCCCAGGGCTCAGTGTTGGGGCCGGTCCTGTTTAATCTCTTTATCAATGATCTGGATGAGGGGATCGAGTGCACCCTCAGTAAGTTTGCAGACAACACCAAGTTGGGTGGGAGTGTCGATCTGCTGGAGGGTAGGAAGGCCCTGCAGAGGGACCTGGACAGGCTGGATCAATGGGCTGAGGCCAACTGTATGAGGTTCAACAAGGCCAAGTGCCGCGTCCTGCACTTGGGTCACAACAACCCCATGCAACGCTACAGGCTTGGGGAGGAGTGGCTGGAGAGCTGCCCTGCAGAAAGGGACCTGGGGGTGTTGGTTGACAGCCACCTGAACATGAGCCAGCAGTGTGCCCAGGTGGCCAAGAAGGCCAATGGCATCCTGGGTTGTATCAGGAATAGTGTGGCCAGCAGGACCAGGGAGGTGATAGTGCCCCTGTACGTGGCACTGGTGAGGCCACACCTCGAATCCTGTGTCCAGTTTTGGGCCCCTCACTTCAAGAAGGACATTGAGGTGCTGGAGTGTGTCTAAAGAAGGGCAACGAAGCTGGTGAAGGGTCTAGAGCACAAGTCTTAGGAGGAGTGGCTGAGGGAACTGGGGTTGTTTAGCCTGGAGAAGAGGAGGCTGAGGGGAGACCTTATGGCTCTCTACAACTACCTGAAGGAGGTGGCAGCGAGGTGGAGGTCGGTCTCTTCTCCTAAGTAACAAGTGATAGGACGAGAGGAAATAGCCTCAAGCTACGCCAGGGGAAGTTTAAGTTAGATATTAGGAAAAATTTTTTCACCGAAAGGGTAGTCAGGCACTGGACCAGGCTGCCCAGGGAAGTGGTTGAGTCTCCATCCCTGGAGGTATTTAAAAGATGGGTAGATGTGGTGCTTGAGGACATGGTTTAGTGGTGGACTTGGTGGTGGTAGGTTAACAGTTGGACCTGATGATCTTAAGGGTCTTTTCCAACCTTAATGATTCTATGAGGGCACCAGGTGCGGGAGTTGAGGCACCAGAGCTCTATAGCCCCATGTCCTAACTGCGGTCGCCTAAACCAGCAGCCTCTGTAACTCGCTTGTGGAGCAGAGCCTTTGGCAGTGCTGACTGATCTCCTGTGCGTAGCTGAGAAAAAGGCTTCAGAGAATGCACTCTTACATCATAAAAACGTGTTGTCTGGTACCAGCAAACTAATTTAAAAATACTCTTTTTCTGCCCAAATTCTACTTATGTCTGCAAAACCAAAATTTCTCCTTTCATAGAATCGTTAAGGTTGGAAAGGACCTCTGACATCGAGTCCAACCTGTTAACCCAACTGCCGAATCCACCTCTAAACCATGTCCCTAAGCACCACATCCACATGTGTTTTGAACACTTCCCGGCACTGTGACTGCACCACTTCCCTGGGCAGTCTCACTCATATTGTGCAAGGATTTGGTGCTGGGTGTGTTCTGAGGCTTAAGGAGCCTTTCAGGGATTGGGACATATTTGGGAATTGCTCTGTTACAGTGTGTGAGCAGACAGGAGCTCCCTCAAGCCATTCACTTTGAAATTATTTTCAAAAAAAGTCTCTTGTGGCTTACCAGACAGAACTACCTTACTACCAGCTTCTGCAGATACTGCCTTCTAAGTAAAGGGTGAAAAGCACTACCTTATTGATTGCTTTAATTGACTTGTTGCATTGTCATTATTGCAAAGATATAAAAAGCTGTGCAGCTGTGAGAAGCCTTTTAAATTGTTAGGTACTGATCAGTGTGTTAGAGAAATAAAGTTATTGAAAAACTTCAACGATGCACTAAATACCTCTGTTGGTTTCAAGGCCCATTTTGCCCAAAGGATAACAATAACAAAAGTTCCGTATTTTCTTGTGAAGCTTACAGCTGTTAATAATTCTCTAATTTCAGCCCATACAAATGGAGAACCCCTATAAAGAGCCTCCTAAAAAATGTGTCTTGTGTGGAATAAATGTGGACTACAAGAATGTGCAGGTGAGTTTGGAAATTCCCGTCCTTAGATGAAGGTAACCAGTTTACTATTTTTAAATGTGCGTAGGAAGTCCACAAGGATAAAAAAAAATGAAAAATTCATTCATATGTGTAGGGGTTTAAAATGTAAAGAGTAAGAATGTGTGTGGATAAGGGTCAAATAATGTAGTTGTGATAAGCTATTCAATCTACTAGTCCTATGTGCAGGTGTTAGAGCTTTAGTGTCCTCAATTCTAATTCTGTGAGGCGAGGGTCATATAGTTTAAATATTATGGCATATAAAATACTGTCTAACTCTAAGCTATATTCTTTCTTGTCTCCAGGTAGAACTGAGTTTTGTAAGAACAGATTACAAAGATAAATAGAATGCAAGTAGTAAAATAAACTAAAGATCTCTGAAAAAAGTTTTTGAACTGACTTTGGATTTCTTAATTTTAAATAGCTTCTTTCCCAGTTTGTTTCTCCGCATACTGGCTGCATTTATGGCAGGCATATAACAGGTATGTGAAGTATTAAATTAAATAACTTACTGGTTAATATTAATGTTCTTGTGAGTCCAAGTAATGGCATATCAGCTGTCTTTCCAAAAGTACCTACTGCCAACTCTATACATTTTGTAATAGTATTCCTCTCACTTAGTAGCCTTCATCAAGGAATGAAAATACCCCTTAATTATGTTTTTTGTATTTAACAGTATAAGTAGACATGTATTTTTCTAGGAAGACTTAAGACAAAGCTAGAGGGAATTGTCAGTAATATCACTTTCAGCCTTTAAAGTGATGGTTTGGTTATTGTTGATTCTTTAGGCTTGTGCAACAAGAAGCAGAAGGAAGTTACAAAAGCCATTAAAAGAGCTCATGTACTTGGTAAGTATGATTATGCTTTTGAGTTTTGTCAGTCAAGCCTACTTTCCTATTAAAAAAAAACCCCTCCATCTTATCTTTTTACAGGATTTATGCCAGTTATGTTTAAGAACCCATCATTTCTCACAGACCCCAAGATATGTAATGTCAAGTATCCAGAGTAATATACTATAAAGAAATAAACAATAAAACTACTTTTCATGTTTATATACTTGTTTACTGGAAATGTGGTTGGCTACTGTAATGCATCACTGACTGAAGGGTGGATGTCAGTTGCTTTTTTATGAAGTGTCAAGTCTCTAAAATTGTCTGAAGGAAATATGAAAGATGAAAGTGACAGTGGAAATTGGCAACTGTATGGACCACTTCCTCTGCTCACAGGTCTTGCTAAAGTTCAGGTGGCTGTTTTTCCCTTGCTGGATTGGAAGGGGGGGAAAAAAATAAGCAAGTAATGGAGAGCTAAGGATAAATTAAGGTATTTAAATTGTGGCAATTTATGTACGCAGTTAATTCTGTTAAGCATGTTACCTGTGTTCATTTGATGGCTCCCTGCCTCAGCTTCTGCTGAGGGAAGGGTAGTACTGCTTCTTCAACAGCAGCTTGAAGTTGTATTACTCTGAGGCATTATGTGACACGGTTATATGGCTGCTAACATCCTGCTAGCATAGTCTTTAAACCCTGAGAGAGCGAATACAGATTTTTAACTCTGGAAGGCAAAATGAGGGAATGTCTTCTGGACTTGTCTCTATCCCAGACAGGATTCATCCATTGGGGGGAAAAAACCAAACCTGTACGTCTTGCAAAAATGCAGTTTTTTATTCCTGCAGTGCTATAAATGGATATGTCACTTGAATAAACTGGCAGTAGCTTTTGGTTCAAAGTCATCTGGACAAATCATTAACAGATCAGAAAGTAGGAGAGTGTGGGTATTCATTTGTGTCTCTATTTTTTTCCAACACGTCCTCATCAGTTTCAGTGCTACTCAGTGTAAGCTTCCTTTCCTGGTCACTGTCCTCTTGGTCTCGAAGTAATTTTTGGTGAAGCTGCAGTGATCTGGATTTCTTGAATGACTTTGATCCTGTTGTGGTCCCTCTGACTTTACGCTTGGTTAGGTGTCTTGTTTCAGCTTCAGTGAAGTCTCTTTCCTCTACCATGAGAGTCAGTTTGTCCATGACATTAATATTATGGTCAATGTTACAGCAGTTCTTGGATATATGTCGGCCTTTGAAGGAAACAATACATGCCTGAAGTCCAGAATTGGGGAAAAATGTTTGCAGTGCCTGACAAAGGAGAACATTCTCCTTTGGCTCTCCTGGGTAGTCTCTGTCTTCTCCTGGGGGGGAAAAAAAAAAAGCTAGAACCACAGTCCCTCTCGCATGCTTCTACCACTACTGTTTTGACTGCCTCAGGTTCAGAAGTGTTTTGTGCTTCTGCCAATTCAATCAACTCTGCAAGTCTCACTAAGGACTGGCATTGTATTTAACTTACCTGAACAACTTCGTTGCTTTTTCCTCTTTATTTCTTCTTTTAATTGGCTCACCTCTGCTAAGAGTTTCTCTACAGATCGTTCACTGGCTTCTACTGTAGAGCATATTTTCTGCAAGGAAAAGAGCATTTGATGGAATTAGCAGTATTCACAGAAGCTGACTTTAACCTTGTTGCAAAATCCTTAAAGGTGCTCATGATTTTAAAGTTGGACACAAAGTATTAAAAAGCTTAAGTAATGAGCTTGAGGTGGATTTTAGAGATGCTAACTTAAACCTTGTGTTGAATGAGGTGCAAGATGTTTTACTTGTTCCCATCTAAGCAAAGGAGCTCTGACAAACTACAGATAGTGCTCCTTCAAAATAATCCTCTTGTGAGAACTCATCAGTGGACTTGAGGATTTACCAGTGTACTTTTGATCAAATGGAAACTTAAGTCTTCAACTTTGAGAACAAGACGCTGTACCCTTTGCTTGACTTGGTTTTGCAGTACTGCTGAAAGTAACTGTGTCAGCAGGTATGCCTGATTTACCTTCAGTTCCTCCTGCAAGGTGGCATACATCTCATTTATCTTATGAACCTCTTGTAAGGATCCATCTTCATAAAAGAATTCTGACCTGTGGACCAAGAATATAACTGCAAGTTAATGATCCAAGTTAATGTTAATAGTAGGAGCTATAATGAACAAAGAAGCATTTTGAGCTTCAACACTAGGTGCCTATGTTGAGACAGCTGCTCTCATGGCAAAGTATGGCACTTAACTAATTTCCAAGTACCTCGGAAAGGTAAATAATTGCAGGAAACAGGTCAACAAGTGAGCAGGGTATGGCTGTAGCATTTGCAAAAGCATTTAAAATAATACTTCTATAGAAAGATAACTGTACTTTAACTGAAAGCTACAGCTATCAGTAAATATGTCATATATTGTACCTGTGTTGTCTTACTGCTCTCACAAAACCAGAAGATACGCAGGAACCAGACACTGTTCTGTAACCTTGCTGTTCTGCCATACCCAAGTTGGTAACCACCAAAGGAACTTTCTGGAAAAGACTTAAAAAGCAGAAGTATGAGAACATGATTTATTAATATCCAAAGGCCTCTCTTTGACAGCTAAATGTTCTTGACCATTAAGCATGACAGATGGAGTTTTACAGTATAGTTAGTTCTTGCTAAATGTATCACATCACACAGATGACTACTTATGGCTAAAGGCAAGCTGCGTGAGCAACAAGACTGAGCAATGCCTCTATTTTTTTCCCGTTTCTGGGTATGAGTCACACAGTAATGCAATACTTGCTTGTTAAGCCTAGCCTATGGGCAGCATGTCTCTGAAGATAACTGAAAATTATCACCAATTTAAATATTTCAATGGAGGTGAACACCATGCATAGCTGAAGTCCTATACACAAAACCAAACTGATCAAGAACAGCTTATGTGCATAAATGAACTGACAGTGTCTGCCTGTGGACACTGGCACTACAGACAGTTACAAAGGCAAATCCCTGAACAGAACTCTAGGGTAAGATTTCAACTGGGCTCCAGCAATATAAGGAATAATCTTATTTAATGTGTAAGTTTCAAGGGTAAAATAAACAGTGTTAACAATAATTCAGTAGCTCTGCTACTGCTCTATTAAAACTGGAGAACAAAACCGTTACCCTTCTTGTGGCCGATGTAAGGCGTGTTCCAGTCTGTAAGTAGAACAACTTTCTGTCATCACGCTAGAGGTTAACAAAAGGAACACAAGGCCCTGATTTGATAGGTGTGCCTGTAAATTCTTATGAAGAAGTCTTTCCCGGAATGTCATGGTCTGGTCTGTGTTACGTCTGAATTTGTACCATCCTATTACACTCTGCAGGCAGAAGAAAATTCATTATTACCATTGAATCACACTGTCCCTCTGTGTCATACTGAAGCAAGTTAGAAGATTCAGTACAAAGCCATGAATCTGAATTGTTCGTCAATGTGTACCTATTCAAGCAGTTAGTTAGCTTGAAACCCTTAAAGCATCTAGGCCTAATTCCAGTATGACAGCTTCTCTCTTTCCTTCAAAACCATGTGTTGAACTGGCCTGTTTTCTGAGCTTGTGCTCAAACTCTGCAATCTTGGTTCTGCTGTTTGTCTCTTTCCAGCTTCTACTTTCCCCTTGTGAAACCTTCTTCTGTGGAGAAGACTCCAAATTGTTTTGGTCAAGTGGCGCTTAACCACTTGAGTGAGCTGACCTCAACTGATCTTAAGCTAGAAATCAGTAGAATTCTTCTGGGATATTTGAACTGTTTGCTTGAGAAATGAATAAGAAAAAATAAAGTCGCGACACATATGCAGGCCAAACCTAGACAAAAATAGTCTAAACTGTTCTTTCAGGGGGAAAAGATGATGCAGCTGCCTTGAGCAGCAGTGTGAGGGACTAGATACAAGATTTAAAAAAAGAGAAGAAAAAAAGCTTGATACAAGAGGTATCCAGAACAGCCCCCAAAATCTGAGCGAGCCCCTTGCTGTGGTTTAGGTTTGAAAATAAAATACCTTCTTACAGCCTGATAGTATTTTCTTCAGGGCAAGCTCGTTCAGTTCTCCTGCAGAATTATAAAAGCTAGAAGAAAATTAGGACAATTAGAGGGAAAAAAAAAAAAGCTACCATAGAAATAATTATTCCCTAGCAGTCTGGCAGTCATCTCACTTTAATAGCTTCCCCCCCGGTAAGCATAAAGATAGGCTGACACAGCCTCTCTGCTAGGACAGTGTGATTAACTTCACTACTCAAATAGCTATGTAGGTGGTCTTGTACAGGCCAGATGCTGTTCTAGCATCAGCGCTATGGGGACACAAGTTAAAGGTAGCATCTATGTTCTCTCAACTGCACAATAGTAAGATGCCTTCAATTTGATATGAAGTGCCTTTCCAATAACATCTGGGTTTATTAATTTTCAGAAAGACTGGAGAAGGAAATAGTTTTGTGATTCTCCCCTTACAGGGGTGCAAACCTGCACAGCTGTGTTCCCATCTATGATGGAACTCTAAATACCAGTGCTTGAAACTGCTCCTGCCATGGGCCTAACAAGTGCTTCTTTTTCTGACCCACTTAGAAGCCTATGGCTGATGCTACCTTTTTTTTTTTTTTTTTTTTGAGGATGAGGCGTTGGGATGTGGGCTTTTAGAAAAGCAATGGGTTTTTTTCAGTATGTTGACATTATTCTGTAGTTTATATGGTATCATAGCTCACCAGAAGATGCAGTATGCCATTTCTGCATGCATAGACAAACACCAAAAAAGGGCATAAAGAACCAAAATAGGAATAACATAAGGCATTTTGCATCTGTCAGCCAAGGGGTTGATATGGCTACTGTAGTTACAGCTGGGTGATTTTCTCGGTAATGTAATATACATTTAACTCCTGAAGAGTTCACGTTAGGGTTAACTTTAACTTTTTCATATCTGTTTACTTAATATTCTTACCTGAACAACTGGTAGCATGGAATATGCTTCTGTATATCTGGAAAGAGAAGATAATATTATTCTGGGTTCATCAGTTCAAGATGTATATTCTTCTGTATGCTATGATCAGAATTAAACTGGTAGAAGAACCAAGAAGGAATTCTATATAACTTCTTAAAATCAAATGCATTAACATCTAATTAAATAAGGTTAAGAAAGGAAATATTTTTTAAAAATACTCTATTTTTTCAAATGTAAAGGGAACCACTTGCATAAACTGTATTTTTTTATACATTTTTCTATTTTGTCAAGTGAAAAATCAAATCTGGCACTTTATTTTTCCCTCCCTTCTGTTGAGTACAGGAGTAGTATGTAATATGAAAGATTTCATTTGAGTTACTCTGCAGCAAGGGCATGGATGCTGTTAGTAAGAAAGATGAGGCTGGAGAACAGAAACCCACAGGGTAGATGATGAGAACTGGAAGACTGACTACCAGAAAAAAAAACAGTAGGTGATCTACTGGCATTCTAAATCCTCTTCTTTTCCTAAATTCTCCACTACTTTCATCTCCACAAGTTAAAAAAAAAAAAAAAACAAAAAAACAAACCAACAAACTTTGGAGCCTATGAGAACGTGATCATGAGACTCTGGGTAACTTGATCAATGCTGCCACAAAAAATTCCCCACATTTTTGGTCCTGCTGTGAGGCTCAGTGGAGGACAGTGCTACACCTTAATTGTATCCTAGAATAAAACTAGAAAATGGGATGCACCTTCTCCTTACTGTATTTTCAGGAAGATTGGAAAGAAGGTGCATTACCGTGTTCTCTTTCTTTTCACATAACTGCATTTTAAAGGAATGGAGTTAAATGTGTGTGCATGTGTACGTATATATATGTTTTTAAGGGCTAGTATAAAACGCACATCCACTCCAATCCCATGAAGACTACAGAAAAATACATCTGGCATCTGCTTAATGAAATACATAAATAGTTTGCAGCCTTCGCACACAATATTTTACAAGCTCCAAATCAGGTAATGGATGCTAAGACATTACAGTTCACATCACTGAAACAGGCCAAGTTTTTCCAGGGCAACTGTAGTCCAGGAGAATTCGTGATGTGGCCAAGACAAAGGAGGAGTCTAAGCCCCAAATTACCTTTAATGGGACAAGATATTTGGCAAGGTGGAGCTGTTCAAGGAACTAAGAACTAGTATTTCTGTTAAATTATTAAATTTCCTACAGTAAAATTGTAATTTTTTTAGCAATTAAAATGTTACAAAATAACCTTTCCATGTGGGTTTTTTTAATGTCAATGTGGACTCCAGGATCTAGCAGCTTTGATCTTGCTGTAAAGTGTTGACTGCCCTCATTCAAAACTATAAGCAGTTCTATATTTCCTGAAACCAAGCGTGGTATTAAAAATGTGGACGGACTAACCGATTGTATAAACAACTTCAACATCATCCATTTGTGAGTCAGTAATGCTGTTCTTGGCTTCACCTTTCACATCTCCAAGGAGAAAACCTTCCTTTATCAGGGGAGAGGAAAAAAAAAAGTTAATGTTAGCAGTAGCATTGAACAGGACTTTCCATCTAATATTAACAGTGTAAACACTGTCTTCAGGAGAGGAAAAAAGCTGTCAAAGTCAACTGTTTTTTTAAACAGAGTAGGTTCTGACTCATTTTTCAATACCTGCCTGTATTTAAGAAAAAAAAAAAAGTTGGCATGTGTATTCAGCTGTTTTCCATTCCTCATGTTTTCACTGACAAGTGAACAGTCTGGCTGTACAGGCGATGCCCACCTCCAAGCCTGAGGCCAGGAGGCCCGACCAGCATTTCGGCCAGTCCTGGGCGGGCACGGCGCTGCTGCCGCCACACCAGGCGGCCGGTGGCCCACGCCTCCTCGTTTTAAAAGAAAAAAATCCACAATTTCCCGGCACCAGTCAGCACGGAAAGCAACCTCCACTGCAGCGGGGAGGGCATACGCTGCACAACCGCGTTCCAGCACAGCACGCAGCGGGGCCCTCCCCGGCAGCGGGGTCCCGGCGGGCCTGCGGCGGGAGGCAGCGCGCCCTCCGGCCGGGGCCGGGGGAGGCCCGGCGGCGGGCTTCGCCATGGCGGCCGCAGCGGGCTGCCCGGCGACCGACGGCCGCCCCTCCCTCCCTCCTTCCCGCCGCTCCCCCCGCCCGCCACCTCCCGTCCCGTCCCCCGCCCCGCCCCGTCTCCTCCCGGCGGCGGGGCCCGCGGCACCCACCGTGTCCGAGTCGGTGCTGAGGTGCTGGAAGGCGAGGGCGCCGAAGACGAAGCCCGAGAGCAGGGCGGACGTGCTCTCGCCCTCCATGCCCCCGACAATGGCGGGCCGCGCCGCGGCGGCGGGAGCCCCCAGCGGCCGCCGGCGGCAGGGCAGGGCAGGGCCCGGCGGGGCGCATCCCGCCCCGTGAGGGAGCAGCGGGGGAGAGAGGAGGCGGCCTGCGGGGCCCGGGCGGCGGCCTGTCCCGGGCGGCGGCCTGTCCCGGGCCGCCCGCTCGCCTCAGCCGCCTGCGCTCCCCGCGCTGCCGCGGCCCGCACCTCCTCCGCGCCCGCTTCGGCCCTCCCTCGCTCCCCCGGCCTCCTCCCGCCCGGCGGGGCTCACTGCAAACCCAGCCCCTTCGGTTTGCCTGAAATGGTGTTAATTCTTCAGTCTAAACGCCTGCCTTGGTTTTACCCTGAAGGTGAAACAATGCTGCGATTTAGGAAGGCTGTTCGGCCCCCCCGCATCTCAGGGCTGGCTTCCGGAGCGAAGGACTGCAGGTGCAGCAGCAAGGGCTGGTTACCCAGGGCGAGGTGAGGGGCCCTGGCCTCAGCGATGCCTGCCAGCCTCCTGCCTGCAAGCTCTGGCACCTGATACAGCTCCAGGCCGAGAGTCAGGATCTGCGCCTCATCGATCTGTGCCAAGAGCTTT
This sequence comes from Theristicus caerulescens, assembly GCA_020745775.1. Taxonomy (NCBI): domain Eukaryota; kingdom Metazoa; phylum Chordata; class Aves; order Pelecaniformes; family Threskiornithidae; genus Theristicus; species Theristicus caerulescens. The sequence continues at coordinate 65,900,353 of CM036563.1, forward strand.
AGTAAAGCATCAAAACAGCGTTTAAACAGAGCTGCCTGGCCCACATCATCCAGCTGGGAGTGTGGGTGGGGCGAGCTGTATTCCTGTCTTCGGAGTGGGAGGATTGTGTCATGCCAGCCTGCAACACGAAAAGGCATGGCGCTGGCTGAGCTCCTATCTCTAACACGGCTCTACCTTTTGAAACAGGACATGCAGCTGTAAGTATGTCTGGAGGTGCACTGTCCTGTTCAGCATCGTGGTGAGAATCTTCTGAGTTAATAACCTAATAAATTGTGATAAGGAAGTAATAAAATGATAATGCTAAACGATGATCTGACAGCAGTAAATTGTACCACTTCTTCTTGAGATATAGACTCCGTTTGCAGAATGTATGTTTTGTCTTTTTGCAGTAGTCACATTTTATTTCTCTTTAATATTTGTAGTAACATGTTTTTTCACATTCTAGCAGGTGTTCCTGACAATATCAGCCAGAAGAAAGCTCTAGAAAAAAAATTGCAGGAAGGGAGAATTAAAAGTGACAGCATTCTTTGAAAGGTGATCAGAGATCTGCTCTAAAGGCCGCAGGAGTTTTTCTCCTTCACTTCAGGGTAGCAAATGTTTGATTTCATCCCTCACCAGGACTATAGGTAAGCATAGTCTTAGCCTTAGACTTTCATTTCCTGACTCTTGAAATAGGATGTATGCTCCTGTGGTCTTTCAAGAAGTGTTTCCACGATTTTGGGGTCTCACACACATATTTTTAAGTTGCATATAAAATTAACCTTTTTAGTACAATTTCTTCTCCCTTAAAACTTGTTGGCAGGATTTAGAAGGAGAATGGTTAGTTCTGGTATATTTTCATTTAAATAAATTTCCTTAAGTATTATTTAAAATATATGTGAATGGTGCCAATATTTAGAAGAGGAAAATTGTTGTGATTCTTAACCTGTTGTCACAGTGGAGAGAGGGACTAGCTAAGACTTTTATTTCTCAACACACTCATAAATGTTCTAGATCTCTGAATGAGATCTCTGGGTGATGAGCCTCCAGATAATACAGAATGATTGACAAGATTAACACGAAAGAGCTAGTATGCGTTTCTTTCAATGCAGGCCACGTGGTATTAAATGAATGGGTAATAAGTACAACACAACTCGAGTGATACATTGCAACAAATGGCTCCCTTATGGACCACATTGCCACAGTGGAGGCAACAAGAACAGATGGATATGACCAGCTTCTGTAGCCGTTTGTGGAGAAAATGATGAAAGCAGACATGAATGCTGACATCTTTCAGAAATCGCCCCAAAGGACCCTGTGCTGTGATTGCAGTCACTCCTAATCCAGAGCTGTGAGAAAATTTTATGTGTTTAATCAATGCTATAAATGTTGGGCATTGACAAATTATTCTATTTCATTCAGCATCGATGATACGCAAACCATATACAAGATTTATATTGACAATATATGAGAGATGTATTGACAGTCATGTAATGCCTACACATCTGATGGGTATCTATACATTGCTGAGGCAAACAAATGTGGTCAGAACATGTAGTGGACTTCCCACTTCTGTGATACAAAGACGCAAGCCTGTTGTAAGCTACAGGATATGATAAACAAGGTTCTGTAATTGTTGCATTTACCTTGTGTGGAAACAATAATGCTCGTGTGGTCAGAGCTAAATGTGTTACAGTCAGCCTAATGAGTGATACAATACTTACACATACTTCTTCAGTGTTTTCATAATTCAACTGTTGATGGCCAAAGATAAACCATAAATAGCACAATCTTACTGCAGTCAGGTATAAACACAGATCTGTTCAGTGGCGTGGATGGGATCTGTGCAGACCTGAAGAGCAGCAGACATAGATCAGTTAGAGTGTGAATGCAGAGTGGATATTTGCACTTTAGTGCATGAAAACAGTGTGGTTTCCATAAATAAATACTGCACCCGACACTGCTTACCATGCAATAGGTGATCTTTAAGGTTATTCTGGCCTTTTGGAGGATTTTTCACAAGTGAAGCATGAACCTCAAGTCTTAATAAAAATCGAAATAAAACTACCAGAGATTATTTCACCCATGAGTAGCAATCAGGTGAGGAGTTTGCAATGTGAGATTGAAACATTGGGAAGATATAAGCAAAACCCAAAAGACCCTTTTTTTTTTGTTATAGCTGGTAAAAGTTTCATTGAAAAAGAGTAGTTTTCATGTAGCAGGTTTTTTTAGTAGTTTTCATGTGTGAGTACACACATCAGAATTACTGGAGTGCAGAATGCTCTGGTCAGTCCTGTTTGAAAGACTTTCTTATCCTGCAAAACATAATCCCGGTACCCCTGGGTGTTAAGAGATGCTGGGAAATCAGCCCAGGTTTGCTCTTTTGACTTTGTGTCATTGACTTACAGGGCTTTTCTAAGTAGATCAGTCTGCTTTGCTGCCTTTGTAGCATGGCAAAACTTGCCTAGAAATACCAGGGAGCCCTAGAACCACAGTCAGAGGAACAATTTTAGCAATAGTAACACCTTTATGTGCCTAATGACAATGCCAGGCTGTACTTCTAGATGTAAGCAGCTTTTGATCATGTTGCAGCTCAAAACAGGTAAAGAATATACCCTGTATATTTACTGTAAAAAGATCAACTGATAGAAGATTGACCATGATTGATGGTGATGGAGCCTATTGTCATTTGCCTCAGGTAGAATGCTTTGACCACCATATCTCAGTTGTTTCCATGCTCATGATCCCAAGAACAGAAAGATGCTTTGGAAGCTTTGCCACCCAATTCTGGCAGAAAATTAACCAAGACTGAACTCCTTGGTCATGACTGGAGCAATTCCAGTACCGAATCTCATTCTTTAGTGCTTTTTGGGACAATTTTCCATTGCATTAGAATTTTTATCCCATACTGTTAATAGGTAGATGTAGAAGCTCTGCTTGATTTTGGTGTCATTCCCAGTTTGGTTGGTTTTGGTGTTTGGTTTTTGATTGTGGTTTGTTTTTTTTTTTTTTACCCTCCAAACCATGTGACATTAAAGGCTTGCAATAGAACAGTAACAACACTGAAATGTTTTGCCTGATTTCAGGAGGTACAAAGCAGATAAAGCAAAGAATAAAGATAAGAAGACACCTGGCCACATGGATCTTGTAGTGCCTTTGGGCTAGATAGTTTGACCACCTCAGTAGAGAGGCTACTAGCAACTCTTCATCTTCTTTCACTTCATGTGGGAATGCCATCCCTATGGCCTCCTCTTTCACAACCCTGCAAGGGGCTGGGGCTCCCAGGCTGGCCCGTGAATTCAGGGTGATGCTTTCCCTGCAGTGGGTTGTTGCAGTGCTGTATGTCCAGGAGCAAACCGAGTGGAATGGGTGTAGTAATTGTCTTTTGCTGTCTGGCAAATGTGACGTGTTGGGTGAAAAGCAATAGACTGCCAAAGCCTCTCTGTTTTATTTGTTCCCCCTCCAAACCTGTTCTGCTTTTTTTTGGGTATGCCTGTGACAGCTGTCTCAGCAGCCCTCAGAAAACCCCATATGTCTTGGACTGAGTAATTTGCAAGGGAAAATTATAGCTGACAAAGGGCTGCAGTCCCATCGTTCAGCATGATGGAGGGGAGAGCATGGGAGGGGTTCGCTTGCTCTCTGTTTTTTTAGAAGGTGGCAGAGAAGAATTACAGTGTCTGTCTGTGCTCCTCATGTGGCAGGGAATATGACTTTGTAAGGGTTAGACAGGCAGTGCAAATGATAAGGTCTCAGAGGATTGAAAACAATTCTCCCTCATTCAAGAGAGGAAACCTCTTCTTCCTCCCCCCCAGGGTAGGGGAGTCTGTCTTTCCCTCTCTCCTTTTAAGAAATGATCCCTCTTTTGTGTGCCTAGGCTTAATGCTGAGGCATCCCATTACGAGAGTCACCACACCTTCCTGTTACTTGCTGGTGTGCTGTCAATGCTTCATTTCGCCCACCTTTCCTGCCTCAAATCAGGTCCCAGAAACTACCTCCACCCTCCCACCCACAAAGTTTTTAGCACCCAGATGACATGCATACCAATCCCCTGTGCTGAGGCTGAAGGTAGATATCCAGAGATGCACTGCGTTGTGCCAGATGATCACCACCTGCTCATCCAGCTCTCTACCGTATGCCACCGTAGGGAACGTGTGCTAGCAGGGCAAGCCACTCGAGGAAGAGACCAGAAATGAGAACGTAAGGAATGGTAGCTAAACAGAAACGGGTGAGCGAAGCTGTTTTACAAACAATGAAACATTGTTCCTGGAGAAGCCTAGAACTAGAGCCTTTTGGTGAGGTGGGTGAGAAATAGTGGGTAATGGTGTGCCTGGCAGCAGCAGTGTAATGGGGGAGTGAGGGGCTTGAGGCTGACATTGAGAGAAAGAGCAATGCGAAGGCAGAAAGAATTAAAAACCAAACCAGCGAGGTTTTGTAGAAGATACAGAAAGCTCAGAAAGAGGTCAGCAAGGGGAGAGAAGGTAAAGCAGGTAAATAATGAAAAGATGCAAAAGAAAAGTTAGATGGGTGAAGAAGATGCAATGTAGTTACAAAGCAAATCTGAAGGTACAAAAGTTACTTGGCTCATTATATGGTACAAGAAGCATGTCATGGTATCACGGGAGCTTGTAACATGTCCAGAGCCTGCTTGTTGGTGCCTTGGCATATGGTATAAACTAGAGGACTTCGTGGTGGTGCAGCCTATGATATCTGTGCCACTGTTACTGACTGGAGAGTATTGGATGCACTTTCTACAGAGGATCTTTGGGTTTGCTTTCATTTCTAAGGAATCCAGTTTGTGTGTACCGAGGCTGCTCCATAACACAGACCAAACAATGGTACATGGGGATGGAGATATTTTAGAAGGACAGCTCCAGCTTGAGACAAACACGCTAATGTAAGCACGTGCAAAGGAAAGGTCTTTTGTGGACCAGCATATTACTATCTTGGAAGTTATGCCCTAAATGCTCATTCCACCAAGGTTAGTTACTTTATTCGCTGATAAGGTTGTAAATGAGCAGCTGCTGAGCTCCTCTTAGGTTGTTTCTTCTGTGATGCATACAAAAAGGCAGGAGAGGGGTTGGTGTAAGGGGCTCAACTGGGTCTTTCCTAAAAAATACTGAATTAAATTATTGGCATTTGATAGGGGAGAAGGAGAAACCTGCATTTCTGTTGTATTTAAATTCTGTAGTCAAATAGATGCAAGGTAGTTGACTTGTAACTTCACCACAGTGCATTTTGTAACCCTGTAATACAGCTTGGCTAATTTCTTGTAGAGCAGTGGAGGGAGCAGGTTTTATTGTTTTGTCAGTTCCTGCCTGCTGAAATTTGCATCTCCATTTCACAGGTGTTATTAAAAAATAAAATAAAATTAAAAATCCTGACTTGCACCTCAAGCTTCAGTTTGGCTCCTTTGGTCAAATACCAAAATGAGGCAGTCATTTCACCATGAAGTAGAAAGTCTGACCAAAAAAAGTCACTAATTTGAGCAACTGTCAGTTGGAGAAGTTCTTCATGTGTATTAAATGAGTTTTAGAAGAGATTTTAGGCAGTCTGGAAACCACACCTACTTGGTTCTGTATTGTAATTTATTGGTGGGATGCCTTGTGAAAACTAGTTGACACATCAACAAGTTTGCTTATTGGGCAGCATCTTATTACCTTACGTATATTAATACTTATCATGTTTTTGTCTTTCTTCTCCCTGGTATTATATCTGGTGAGTAAATGCTTATCAATTACAAGGAAGTGGGTGGAGTTAGGGCGGGACAAGGGGTAGAAATTGCATTATCATTAAGAGCAGCCTTCTCCTAGAGATAGCTTTGGCTCTTAGAATGTGTAATTTTTATTTGCCTCTGTCTCTTGAAGCTTGCTGGATTCTCCACTACAGATGAGCTTATATTCTCAGAAAGGCAGCAGGTTGGCATTTTGGAGGATCAAGCATGGAAGAAAATAGAGAGGGCCATGGCCTTGCAGAGGGCAAGATTTTGTTTATCTGGACGATTTTGTTTGTGGTGTTAGTTTTGTTGCCTTCGATGTTTAGAGTGTCATTGGGGATTTCTCATTTCTATGTGAAAATTGTAATAAAAATGTTAGAGGTAAGTTAAGAATTGGCTTAAAAAGGTATGGGTTTACTAAAGGAGAGGTTTAATAAAAAATAAAAATCTGTACATTTGATATAGATGCCATAAAAGTCAGCAGAAAGAATTCCATTAACTTGGATGTGGTGTTTGCAGCTTTAACTTACATGATAGTTCTTTTGAATGGTGTCTTTAATGATATCTAGTTATGCGCTGGGTTGTAATCTGGTAATGGTTTGAGGTTTTCTTGGGCTAAAGTAGAGATTCCATGATATATTGCTTCCAGTTCAAGCTGGTTAGAATACTTCATGCTATATTCATGGCAATTCAAATATAAATAAAAAGATAGATTAGTTTATGGGAGTTGGTAAAGTAACAAGAGCATGTGTTTTAGATGTACATAAGTTTCAATGGTTTTATTTGGATTATTTGAATTACGTGGTATTAATGAGTACTGTTCTAGGTAAGAATACCGACTGTGTGTGTTTGCTTCTTCCTGTTACAAATCTGGGGGAGCCAGCAGTCACAAGTTCTGCTGTACGAGACTTGAGGAATTCATGCAACCTTCTAAAAGTGTAATTTTTCTAGAGATGAACAGGTCATGGCTAAGATCCTGATTCTGCTGATAGCAGTAAAAGTTTTCTGGAGCTTTTAATAAGCCACAACTGCATTTAATTTTTCAAGTCTGACTTTTCATATCCATCAGTAGCCAGAAGTAGGTGCTGTGAATTTATCATATTGAAAAGTGAAGCATTTCTGTTTTCCAGTAGATTAACTTTGCCTTTCTGGCATAAACCTGCTTTTCATGAATACACTTTCTACTTGTGGCAGAAAACTTATTACCAGTATTGTTACTATTACTATTATTAAGCTGTTAGAGCCATCTGTTTGTGTAGTAGAACATGTTTGTAACAATGTGATACAGTTAATATCATGACCATCTTACCTTGCCAATTCTGTCTTACTTCTGTCTCAGAATTGTTGTGGTTTGGTTTTGTTTGTTGGTTGTTGGTTTGTTTGTTTGTTTTTTTTTCTTTTTAATACTGATTAAGAGCTCTTGGGCAGGGACTGTCCTCAGCTGTATGAACATCATTTAGCATTGTGCATGTGACTGCAAACTTTAGGCGTTACTTGTTTTTTTCAGATACTGGTGTCAATGGGAAATGACTGCCTCCAGTGGTGGCTATATGTAATATTGGCTTTTATAGGTGATACTTTTTTTTTTATCAGCCAGTGGTATGCTAATTAAATTCTTATTGGTACCCTGAGTAAGAGACTTGTGGCACTTGAAATTTATTTCATCAGGCTCTATCATATCAAACACAAACCTGAGGCAGTCTTTGGACACCTTTGCTGCTGCAGTTGACAGACATTAAAATAATTTCTGTATTTTTTTTTTCTGCTGTGCATTTCCCAACTTTGAAGGACATTTGACCCACTCAGTGGGTGCTTTATATGGGAAGGCAATTCTTTTTGGAAAAGCACATTAAATGTTTTGCTTTCCACAGTTTTTGTAACAGGTTACGAGCGTGATAATTTTGTGTTCACAATGTGGAGGATTAATTTATCAAAAAAGAAGTAATTAAGTTAATTGTTACGTGATCAGATATAGCTTTTTATGTCTAGTTCCCCATTGCCACAGCAGCTAATAACAGGAAGAGCACAGCTCCATGTACTGCAGTTCAGGCTGGCTTGTTTTGCTCTTTAGTTGGAAGTCGGCCCCTAACTGTCCTGTGGGCAAAACCAGGACTTTCCTCTGTTTTCATCCTGTGATTAATTTCAGCTGTTTTCTTTGAAGTATTGTACAAATGCTTCTCATTGTGTCAAAAGAGTAACTAAGAGCTGTCTTGGTGGGAAATGGGAGGGAGAGAGGATGGGAGGGAATGTTAGGTCCCCTTTGCTTGTGCTGTGGCCCACTTGGCCCTTCAGAAGTAAGGGTAGGGCTGGGAAATGCTGGGATAAAGCTTGTGCGTACAATTGCTGGACCTATTTTTCAAGTTCTGGGGCTCATTCACCAGAATATGGCTGAAATTGGTGGTTGGGATACAGTTGGCTTTAAAGCAGGCTTATATGCGCCCTTTGTTCAAGAAATGAACAACTTGACATTGATAGCCTAGTGAAGTGTCCACTTGTTTCTAGTTGTGACATTATCTACCTGAGATCTTGCTAATGGGGTAATGCACAAAGACCGTCCTTGATTCCTGTTGTTAGCCTGAATGGTGAAATAGGATGCCTTACTGGATAGCTATGCTGAAAATGCTAAGAGCAGATGCTTAGTCATGTATTAGCACACTACTGACCATGTTGCAGGAATGTCAGTGCTCTAGGAAGTACCAACCAACTGGTTGATGTTTCACCAAAAATCCAGCCTTGAGCACTATGACTGGATTCTCAGTTGTGTTGCATTTGATTTAGTCCGTTATGTAGACCAGCAAAATGAATAGAAAACTCCTCACCTGTGAGAGCACTTTATATTTGCTTCTTACACCTCTAAATGACTATGCAAATTGGGAGGCAGAGGGAAAACATGTTTTATTTTCCTCCATGTTTTGTCAATTTGAGAAAAATAAGAGACTGAAATCAAGGACTTAAAAGTCAAAAGATTTTTTTTCTAAGTTGTGTTTTCAAAGAAAACACATCTGTAGCCCTTACTGAATTTTATGGCAGCTCTAGGTGTTTTAGGGTAAAGCCCAAGTTTGCAGATCTTTGCAGATCAGATCTAAGCAGATCAGACTAAGCAATGAGGAATGGTGGCATATGATGAGGTAAGTAATTTTGATTTCCTGAGTTCACTGAAGTGTTTTAGCAGTGTGAACAGTGACTAGAACAAACGAGCAAGGTGTAATCTATGTATTGTACCCTTTGCTGCTTCTCCATCAAGGAATCTAGATAATTGTTTTTTAGAAACAAAAAAAAAAACGTTTTACAAAAGCAAGATTCAAGGTTTGAAAAATTGGGGGGGGGTGATTGGTTTTGTTTGTGGGTTTTTGGTTTTGTGTTTTCTTTGGTGGATTTTTTGGGTCGGCCTTTTTTTTTTTTTTTTTTTTTTGAGGACATGGATAGTATAATAGTAAAAGATCTCCAAGATGGTAATTTCTCAATTGCATAACTGTTAGCCCATAATTACTATTCATTTATCCTTAACATATTTCTGGAAATGATAAAGATGAAATTGGTTTGGTTTCCAGTAGGGTTATCTATTCCATATGTTTGTAAGCTTTTATTTGTGAAATGATGTGTTTTCTCTAAGCTTTGTATTTGCTTGTCTGTAGTGGGGTACGGTGGAAATGACGATTCTAGCAAAGCTGTGCTAGGGAAGTTATTCCAGCTCTTTAGTGTTGCAGCTGCAAAAGAAAATGCATTTGCTCGAATGAAATGTACGCCATGCTCTCGCAGTCCTGTGGAGAGTCTAATAAACATGTTAAACAGCTGTAGCTCCATTTGCCAAGAATCTTCTGGAATTTTATGAGGTCTGAGCTTCTGTATGAAATTGGAGTATTGTTGTTTCTTGAGAAATACTCATGTGTCGGAAAGACATCAGCCAGCTAATAATTGTGGATATTCTTTGAATTGAAGGCTCACTTGTACGTTGAGGTAGCTAATATGCTGTAAACTCCCACTGGAGCGTGGGCAGACATTGCAGACGCTTAAGCTAGCGGAGGAAGCTCACTGCTGTGCTTTCAAATACATGGTTATCCTGAGCCAGCCACTGCATCAGAAAACAAAGAAATGATACTTGTGCTTTTATCCCAAACATGTGTTTGGGATCCTTCTCAACCTCTTTCATCTGCCCTCACTAGAGCAGCCAGGAGATTTGTGAGTGATTTTCACTGTCTGATTGTGGACAGTCACTGCTTGCACATCCTCTCAGACTTGATATATAATATGCAGATCATTTGATCTGGGTTCTTGTTTGGGACATGAAAGGGGAAATGAGGCCAGACGGAACAGACTGTTGGATGAAAAGTCATAAGTGCTTGATCTTAGATGGTGATTTTAGCTTGCACTAAAAACCTACTGACCTTCTATTTGTAATTATATTGGAAGACTTTACATGGAGTAATTGCCCCAAGGCCTTTGTCACACATAAGAACAAAGCCAGGAAGAGGACTGAAAAAAGTCAGTGTAATGAGTGATTAGAGAAAGCTTTTGTGAGAACATGGGAGAAGAGGTAGTAAAATATGGGAATGTAGAGGAAGAGAGGCAAAAACGAATTATTACACAGTATGGAAAAATGGAGTACCGAACAACACACCAAACTGTACTTAAAAGGAAAAAGGGAGGAAAAACCACAAGAAGTGAGATTTTTAAAAAATTAACATCCCATATTGTATAGCTTTTCATGTCATGTACTATAAAGAAAGTAATTAATGTAATGAAGTATTGGGCACCCTTATTTTGTTCAGAATGTAATTATAGGAAGCCTCAAACAAACGGGCTGTTGGAGTTAAGCTGTCAAGTCTTCAGTATTCCAGCTGGGATCACTTGCTGGATGCTTGGACTCCTTGTGTCCTCATCACTTCAGGAATGGGAGGGAGGAAAGCACAGCACTGGAGTTCTCATTCAGTCAGCAAACTTAGGAATGAAGTTGCTCCATTTAACACTTAAATTCTGTGTTAGTTGCAACACCTGTGTTTTTGTAAGGTATTTAAAATGCCCTTTCATTACTGTGTTGCAACAAAGACCAGCATGACAGCTCTGTCTCAATACTGTGCAAAAGAAAGGCAATCACAAAGCCTTATTTCATATTTTAAAAACAAATTAAACGTACAGGTGCCACCAAATGCAGAACAACATAGAAACTATTCTGCTGGGTCAGTCCAGAGTTTGACGCAGACAGATAGCCTGGCTTTGACAGGCATCAACTCAATTGCCTGATGAAAAGCCTAAGAGCTGGGCGACTGTATGGCTGTATTGCCTGGAGTACCCTCCCAGCTGCTTGTTGCTTCAGCCTCCCATGCTGATTCATGAGTTAGGAGAGTTTTGTGTCCCATGATGTTTTTCATCCATGTTTTTTATGTAACAGCTCCCATTTCAGACGATCTTTGGCAATATGTCCTGGACAATGAACTACACAACTGTGTTTTTGTGGAAATATATTACCTTTTTCTTGCTCATACATTCTGCCCAACTTTTTCCTACGATGCTCCCCAGTTCTTGTATTAGAAGAGAAAATGGGTAACTGTTCCTTAGGCACCTGCTCTGTGCCAGTCCAGGCTTTGTAAACCTCCATCACAAACCATCTCAGACGGCTCTTTTCCAAGCTAACAAGCCCTGTGTAACTGTTCACCTATTGAAAGCTCTTCTTCATCTGCCTTGTCCTCTGCCTTTGTAGCCTTGACTGACTATTTAATTACAGGTTGCCACTTTCGTCCCACTGTTTCTCTGAGCTATGAGGCAGGACTTTATACTTTATTAGTAAACTTTATAAATTTTTGTTGGTTTTGACTTTTCTTGCTCATTGGAATTAGCTAACATATTTTTGTCAGCTTGGTCAGTGATTATCACCCTTTTTCTACCTGGGATTCAAAAGCCAGCCTCCTTGAGGTATTCCAAATCCTTCAGGACAGTATGAGCAAGCTCATTTCTGGCAGTGCTTGCCAACCAGCAGGTGCTCGTTCACGTAGGAGGAACGTGATGGGCAAGATAAGAGTGGTAGACAGGAAAGCAGCGAGTAAGGCAAAGGGCTTTATTTGCCAAGCTAGGTGATTTTTATTTTTTTCCTCCCTCATGCCATACAGCTATCCTAAAGGATATTGGGGAAGGGGTGAGGACCGGCAGTACGTGATACAGAGGTTAAGTTTGCCACATGTCTGCCTTTACTCTCTTTTGCAACATTCTTATTCCTGTGCCATATATTCTTTCATTCTCAGTCTGTGGGCTGCTCTTTTCATGACATCCCCTGGCTCCCCAATTCCGAGTGACTCTCCATGTGTTGCAAAAGATTGAGACAGATGATGTATCAGTTCACCTTTCCTACGGAATAATTGGAAAGTATAGACAAGGTGAAGGTCTGGGGTTTTTGTTTGTTTGTTTTTATTTATTTTGTTTTTATGGTGTTATAACAGATGGTTTGCATGGAGTTTAAAATATCACATCACTGCTTCTGCTTTCTCTTTTTTCTTTTAAGATGGCTGGTAAAAAAAAAAAGTCAACTAAGGGTAACTAAAATATCCTAATTATGCCATGGTAAAGTGTCCCTTTTTTGTTATTGACTTCAGCTTCAATAGCTACAGAAGGAGCTGGCAGAGAGCATGCAAAACTTAAGGATGGCAAAAAGCTAGTCAATGTTGTTGGCACATGCAACACGTTGTAACGTGGTGAAGACTATTTTAGATCAAGTTTTGTGGTGACTTAAATGGCTGCGCATGTTAGTAAGAGGGAAATAAACTGTTCAGCAAGAGTTCATCCTGAAGCAGAAGTATGTATCCTTATCTGTTTTAGGTGGGAAGTCTGAACAGCTGCTGAGGACATAAGTTGAGTGGGTCATTGATTCCTTAATAATGAGCAGAGCCTACACGCAAGCATCCTGTGTCCTTCGTTAGGGCAGATATCTTGATGTAAATATGGGAAGATCTAGTACTCACAAGAGCTACTATTTATATGTCTATATATGTATGATGAAAACATTCAAAACTATGAAAACTTCAAAAATAAGGCATATTGGTATATTTGATTTTGCTAATGGAGGAGTTTTATGCTGCTCTGCACGGGGAGGAGAAACTTGGTTTAGCTCAAAAAGGTAAAGATGGGGAACGGTGAAAGTTCATTACCAAAACTACTACTTCAGAAATACTATGGATATGAAATGGTCCCTCCTCTGTTTTCTGTTAACACAAACTGCATGAATGCCCTAAAACTGAGGTAATCTCTTCTATTATTTAAAATCCATTTTTAGATCTATTTTTCCAGCCTGTCTCTAATGTCAGTGATAGTATTTTGCATCATTTTGTTGCCTGAAGCTAACTGGCGAAGAGAGAGTTTTGGACCTCATAGAGTCTCTTAGGTAGCTCAGTAATTTGTGGGGCCCCAGGAAAAAACCAACTGCCTGTGTCCTGAAAAGAAGTTTGAGCCAAACAATTTTTCCTGAAAATGGCAAAAGGTAATCTATGTAACAAATGAAACAGGAGGCATGCAGGACAGCCTTCAGGCTGCATTTGAAAAATGAAAATCTAAGACCTGGCTTCAATAAAAAAGGCTCAGACAATTCACCTAAGGTAATTACAGAATGCCTGGAAATGATGAAATGAAAACCATCAACATCTACTTTTCTTGTTTTGGGACAGTGGGCCACCCTGCAGATTGAGGAGGGAGTAAAAAAGCAGAAGTCGCTGGCACTTGAAAATTTAATCTCCACTGGTAAGATGTCTGAATGAAAGTGACACAGCACTATTCGTCTTGTAAAAAGGAAACTATTTTAATATCTTACCTAGAAAAAGAGTAAACAGAAACATAAATTACATCTGATGCTAAGTAAGAAAACTGGAATGGCCAAAATGGAGTTTGATGGGCAAATAACTGCTGAAGTTACAAACCTACAAAAGAGACCTTACGCATGTTATAAGCAAGATAATCTGTGAATGATTGAGTCTTCTGAATAAAAGGTGTTAAAGACTAGTGTGAGTACAGAAAGACATTGCTGATAAGCATTTGGGAAGCTGTCCCTGTTTTCATGAGTATTTTGTATTTTCTGACTCCATCAGCTCTCTCCATACAAGATTAGGACAAGTTAGTATTCTTTGCCCTTGATATTGCTCTGTATGAATTCTCTCTTGCTTTTCATAACTCCTAGCTTGCAAAAAGCCAGGGTCTCTCAAGTAAAGGAGCTACACCATCCCACGGATCACAGTTACAGTTTGCGCTCTTCTCCAGGCATGGGGATAAAATCTGAAAGAGTAATTTTTTTTTTTTCTCTTCCCAACTATTTTTCCTTTCTTCTTTGACCAAAGGGGACTGGGTTAAGTTCTCATAATAATCCTTTCACTCATAGTGCCATTTTTAGTCATTAGTCACATAGACTGCTTGGTTAGTCAGCTAATGAATTTCAGGTCTGGTGATTTCCTGGATGTTGAAGGTTTGACTGAAGTGCAGCTGGAGGAAAGTTTTGTGATTCTGATCAGGGGGTAGTATGTTGATTAAGATAAAGTAAATGTATTTTGAATAATACATAGTTAATGTGATCCAATACCCCCTTCCCCCCTCCCCCTTAAAAAAGGCAAACAAAAAAGTCAAGTGTTAGCTGGTATGAATCAATACAATTTTAGTCACTGTAATCAGCCAGATAAGAATCTGGTCTCAGAGTGACCTCAGCAAACATCGCTGAGACTTGCTGTGTGGCCATCCTAAGAGGTATAATTTTACCAATATGGAGCGTGAATGTTTTGTCATTCTTCCTGCACAATGCTTCTGTGTTACACTATGTATATCTCATGGGAAAAATCTAGACACTTTGAAGTTTCTTGGTAGTGAAGTGACTCTTAAAGGAGAAGGGATGGGGAAGAGAGAAGGCTCTGAGAAAAAATACCAGAGGAAGGTGTTACAGCTGGGAAAAAGTAAAACTAATCAACAGGAGCAAGAATAACAACTATACAAACACTGCCTGAATTTGTGTCAAGGCACCAGGAGGGGTCTGCAATATTGGCAATGCACTGTTGACATTTCTAGGTGTGTGTACATATGTTGTTTGGTAAATGACAATGAAGTAGGTGGGGTGCCTAAGGTTTTATTTGCAGCTTGCTCTGAATGCTTTTCTCCTTTCTTCAACAATTTAGTGGTGCTATATGGCATAGGATTAGAGAAGTAACTTGTGGAACTAAATGCCAGTAGGTAAATGAGGCATAACAACGCAATTATGGTGCCTGTAGTAGGAGGAGAGCTATTTCTAAAAAGCATGTGTGTTTTACTCTTTTTGGAATCCATATTGTCCATTCCACTGTGTGGAAAGAAGACTCATTTCCTCACGCAGGCATCATCCAGAGAGAGGAAACCTCCATGGAACAGGAGATTGCTGGCCAGTGCCAAGGACGCTTCCACCTTGCTGATGTTCTGTACTTCTCCAAGAAAGGGTGTGAGGCAGTTGCAGAAGATGAAGTTACCCGACGGTTCTCCTCTGAGGAGCTGGTGTCCTGGAATCTCCTCAGCAGAACCAATGCCAACTTGCACCATGCCAGCTGGCAACTGACCGTTGTGTGGCTCATTGGGATCCTAATTCGGTATTGTCTCCTGATGCCTTTTCGGTGAGCCAGATGTAACTTACTGGGATCTGTTCTTCATGTTACTCTTTACAAAAGACGTGAAATAATATGCCGTTGACTAGTGCAGAAAGGAGAACGTGGCATGACTTTGTTTTCCAAGATGCCATCACAACTGAAATATCCCTAAAAGGAAAAAAAGAAAAAAAAAAAAAAAAAAGAGGTGTTGAAGATGTACATTTCTCATGTTCTGTGTGTTTTATTAGTAATTAATTCATTTTCAAAATCAAGTGAAACTTTATAGAAATGATCCGGAAATCTCTTTGTTATGTAAAGTAACAGCTGTTTCAGCTGAAAGGATCAGGCTCTACCTGTCTAAGAGACAGGGAGACTGTGCGCTGAACACTTGGGATTTGAAGCAAAGCCAATGTTCAGGGAGCACAGGGCTGGATGGAAAAAAGAGGCATCCATTTGGAATGTATTAAATTTTCAGACTTTTAAAATTTTTCTTTTAAGCAAAACCAGCCTTTATCATATTGACCAAACAGTTACAAATATTCATGTGTTCTTGTAAAGAGCAGGAACTTTTAAAATTTCTTATTCCTTTGATGGGAGGACAGTATATTTAAAACAGCTGCAGTGCACAGAGGGATTGCATAGCAGTCAATCACATAGCAGAGCACATAGGCCTGTGTGTAAACTTAGATATGCAGCTTAAGAAGACAACATTTATGTAGAAATGGCTTCAATATTGGTTTTGCTCAGTCATTAGTAACCAATGGTGTTTAATTTTCATGATTATATAGTAACTTACTGCTTGGGGTGGAAATACATACTGAAATTTCTGCATAGGTTTTTAAAAATGATGAGTCCCTTTTGGCACTGAGAAATCTCACCTGTGTTAAAGAACACTAGCCACTACTCGCCATCCTCTTTGAACACAATGGCTTCTTTACCACGTGATAGCTTCTGATCAGGGCATGGTGCTTTCTGGAAGACAGGCTCCAGGCAGCACAAGGTTTTGTACTCAGTGCAGGATTAATTGAGTGAAAACGTGTGTATATTATCCTGTTGGCCTTAACTGGTTTGTGTTGCTAGTTAGATTCTATTAGTGGTGGAGGGAAGCATTGTGAAATGGATCAAAGGGTTAAATAAAATATTTTCTTGCTTGCTTTTCCAGTTTTGCTTCTTAGCATTTAATTATTATTTTACTTCACAGCGTCTGCTTGACTGTTTTCAGCATCCTCTTGCTGGTCTCGGCCACTACAGTAGTAGGACAGTTTCCAAATGGCAGGTAGGTTTTTGCTGAGGGCTCTTTCAATTTCTTTTTTTTATTTCTTTAAGGATTTGAATTAGTGTGTTGGAATATAAATCTGTTTGAGTCTGGAGGATTAATGCGGACTATCGTGGGGTGACTTTTTCTCTACTGTAAACTCATAGAGCACTACAAAAGAGAGAGAGAGAGAGAGAGAGAGAGTATGGCAATGGCATCTGAAAGTGGACATGCAATGTAAGCCAGATAGATACTGCTGGAAGCCTGTCTTAGAGTGGAAAATGGAGTATGCTCTACTTGAGTCAGAATAGAGCAAGTAAATCATCTGTCCTGAGCCATTCCATATTAATACTGTGAGTTGTTATGTCCTGTCAGTGCAAAAAACCTCAAACATGACTCACCAGCTAAATATTTTTGTATTAATGTTAATGAATGAGTCAATGAATGAGTTGCTTCCAGAGAAGATCTATAAAACAAAACCTTGACTATTATCTTCTCTGCTTTGAATCTGGTGAGTTTAGAACAGATTACAGTAGAAGAATGGAACACGAATATCTGATCCCTGATAAGCTCCTGCGTGGCATTGTTAGTGCAATGAATCCTCTTAGTGTGATCTTTGTAATAACAGCTGTTGGGAATAATTTGGAGAGTTTACATTACATTGTTCTATGAGTGACTACACAGAACTGGAAATGTATGTATGGCTTAATTTCTTTTAGAGTTAAATGCTGGCTGAGCAACCAGGTTCAGATGGTATGTGCCACATTAGGTGTCCGAGGTCTGGGTGGTCTTGTTCATTTCCACAATAGGTGAGTGGTGCCACCCTGCTCTCATTGGTTTGGTGTTGATTTCTTACAGTACTCAATGTCTCAGGTTTCAGAGCGGGATTCTTATTCCATTACTGTGCAGATACTGTGATGGTGCAATTTGATCCAAGAAGCTGCTTGGATCATCTAGACTCTGTCACAATGCTTGCATGCCCTGCTGTGTTTTCTGTTGTGTATTAGCAGGCTATGCAAAGGTGAAATAGTACCGTGTTCTTGGTTAAATATACACTTAGACATTTTTCTCAATGTTTGCCATGAACACATTATAATCACACGCAAGAACATTGCCATAAAATGTTCAGCTATTCTATTAGCCGATTTGTTTGGTAACTAATTCTTCATGTTCTCTCCTAAAGTAAGTTATGGGTGGTATTTCAGTAAGTTTTTGTAATATCTTTCTTGCTTAGTGGTGGAGCTTTATGTAATGGAGGCTTTTGAAATATTTTTTTTGGGGTGTACTTTAGAAAAAAAGCAAAATCATGCCCTAGTGTCTTTGCTTTTAGAGTTTTACTGTCCAACTATTCTTTGATATATGCCTCTATGAATGGTAATGCGTGCAGCTAAAATGCCTACTCCAATGAAGTCTCGTATTCTCAGCTAAAAGGAAACTGGTTTTGGTGAAATGCCAAAACTACTGAAATGTGAAGGGCCTCTTGAAAGTATGAGGAAAGATGACTTATCTGTGGTAAGGTACTGCCAGAAGTTTTAGCGTATATCATAGTAATATTAGTATTTTAAAATATGGGTTTTTTGTGTTCTTCCACTTCCTGCAGGTAAGCTGTGTGCCTGAAATGCTTTTGTCACTGAGTGTTGATTGTGGATCTGTGCTCACTGGATGGGTCACCTGATGGGGCCTGTAGTCTGGAGAATAAACATTAAGTAATTACTTTTATGGTTGTCATTGCAGGGAAAATAGACCACAAGAAGGAGGCATCTGTGTAGCCAACCACACGTCTCCATTAGATGTTCTAATCCTGGCCAGTGATGGATGCTATTCTTTGGTATGAACAAGAGAGTCGGTAATACTGGTAATGTTGAGATGCCCGTAGATGTAGTGTTGGGTAAGAGGATAAACTTACTGGTGGAAAGAGTGGGATTTGATAGCATTCAAACTCGTGCTTGGGACTGCAAAATAATAGACACAGGCAGGTGTGTGCACACTTTTGACCAAGAGGACTGGTATAATTTGTGAATGAGCTTAGAAACTGATGCATTTGTGTTCAGAATTTTATCATTTATGTGTGTGTGTGTGTTTGCATGGTAACCAGTTTCTTTTGGGCTTGCAGGTTGGCCAGGCACACGGAGGGCTTCTGGGACTTATTCAAAAGTCTTGCATGCAAACCACTCAGCATGTTTTGTTTGAACGCTCAGAAATGAAAGACCGTCATCTGGTGAGGAAAAAGTAAGGTAGTGAGGTGTTTGCTTAATTGTCCCATCAGGTCTAGTAATCGTGAGGTCCAAGCGTGAGTTGAGACTGTTCTCACCCTGCATCTCTCTTTGGTGGGCAGCTGTAGGTTGTCATCAGGTGTGAGGTTTGGAACTGCTCCATCAATGAAAGTGCAGGGTGTAGCAATTATCTACTGAACTTTTGATTGTTTGCCATGTAACCTCTGGGCATTTCCACATTGCCACAATCGCCCTGCCTGCCATAGGCAGGAGCCTGTTCATTCAGTTTTGAGGCTGATGATTTGGGATGTCAGGAGAGAAATCTGAGTTCTGTCAGCACATCTGCCTCCCAGATCATGCCTTGCCCTGGCAGATTTTTCATTAGCTCTGAGCATCGAAGCTGGTTATTATCTGCTGTGAGTACAGGATAAAGGGAGGCTGATTGTAGAAAAAAGAAAAAGAAAGAAAAAAAAAAGCCAAGGTACCACCTAGCTGCTAGAAGCTGGAAGAGCGTCCTGGAGAAGTGTCTTAATATGTTTGCTTAATGCCTATACTGCTCTTCAGGCCTGCAGTATTGATTCCTGGCAGAGACAGCTTGTTGGACATGAACAGGATTGACTCAGTATGGCAGTTCTTATATTCTCGGGTGTTTACAGAGACTGTTCTTAGTCATCATAAATCTTCATGAAAGAGGGTGCAATGCAGCTAACATTAAGTAAGTGTCTATGACAGTTTGTCCTTAGCAAAATGGAGAAGGTCCCTCCATGCTGGATTATTCCCTCTTTTTTTTTTTTTTTTTAAATATCCGATGTTTTGCTTTTGTTCTTTAATGCGGACTGCAGAGGGACTGCCTGCTCTTGAGTCACAAGAAAGACAGGTGTCTCAGAAAACAACAGATTTGGTGTGTCAGTAATCTGCTTAGCGGTAACACATTTATTTTTAAGTAATGCAGCAAATGTTGTAAAATAGTGGCCTATCTCTTAACTAGATGTGGAGTATCATTAGATACATATGAAACAGATGTTATGAACCTAGAAGGCACGAAAACTTGAAATATGGAATATATTTCAGTCAAAAGAAAAGTTCGACTGTGTTCATAGCTGGAACCTGTCAAAGATAAATGGGAAGTGATTTTTATATGCTTCAAGTACCACCGTTCTCTGGCTTTGTGTTAATTGGGTTAAAATGGTGAAATAAAACTGCATACAGTTTTGTAGAAAACCTACTTTTGCAATTAGCAAGAGAGAACCTCCAAGATAAAGGCCTAAAACTAGCACACGTCCCGGCTGAGGCTACTGACTGGCAAAGGGCAGCTGGGCAAGGGCTTTTCTTCTCCTATTTGAGAAGTAATGCATGTTTAGATTCTTGGCCAAATACATACACAAATATGAAGTATACACTGAAATTTTTATTTTCTCTCTGCAGAATTAGAGAACACATTGCAGATAAGACCAACTTACCCATTTTAATTTTCCCGGAAGGTAGGAAACAACTATATTGATTTTATTGCTCTTCTCACATCTTGCCACTGAGTGCAGTTTAGTATACCCAGTCTTTACAAGTGAGGTGTTTGTTTTTAGTCTGTAGAATTAATTAGCTCTTGTGAGATACTGAAAGTCAGATGCTAGTATTTTACAACAGTTTTATGACAGTATTTGCTTTAGTGTATAGCATAATGGAAGAGAGAACAGGCTCTGGGATTATGTTTCAGAACTAAAGGTTACTTTCTTCTGTAGCAACTTAAGTCTCCTTAAGACAGTTTAGGATTCATTTGCTGATACTTTTCTTAGAGTGGATTAAACTCTTCATCTGTATTAATTCTGGCCAGGTACCTGCATAAACAACACATCAGTAATGATGTTTAAGAAGGGAAGCTTTGAGGTAGGAGGGACCATCCATCCAGTAGCAATCAAGGTAACGTATCTGCAGTTTTCCAGACATGGAAGGATTATTTGCAGAAGCTTCTCATGTCAGCAAAGCTGTTCATGTGTAAACCTTAAAAAGGGGTTTGTTCTGTGTGAATAAGGTACTGAATAAGCCCTGAGAAAACAGAATATTTTCACGGGGTGCAATATCTTGCAGCTCAGTGCAGTATGGGAAATGTTTCACTAAGTATCTTTACAACTGGTTAGGAGCAACCTGAAAAGCACAGTTGCAATTGCTATGCTGCGTGTTCAGTTCTGCTTCCTCTTTCTGACCTAGGGCTCCTGGCTCTTGTGTGCTCTGGGGATAAAGGCACTTTTCTTGGCACTTCCAAGGCTTTCTGAGTAGCTTTAGCCAAGTCACCCTAGCTCTAGATACGTTAGTTACTTTTTCTGGAACTATAATATTGCTTAATCTTATGGAAATTGTTAAAACTGGTGTGAGTGTTTTCAAGGAAACCTTTGTAGTCATCATATATGTAGATGACAAGTCTTTACATTTTGAATAGATCTATCTTGTTATAGTTGAGATGCCTTTCAATGGGTCTGTCACAGTTTGGGGTCCTGCATTGCTTGTAAAGGTTAACTGTTATAAATTTGTAACAAATGTTGAAATGTGGAGGCTTACTCTGAATTCACTGCTGCTTTTAGGAGGTATGATTAGATTTGCCCCTGATTTAACAAGTTGAACTGTGACTTCATGGCCAAAAAAGAGCAGCTTACGTGATTTAAACCAAGGTAGCAGATCATGCCCTTTCGCTTGCTTTTCTTGTCTTCCAGTACGACCCCCGCTTTGGAGATGTGTTCTGGAACAGCACAAAGTATTCCGTGCTGACCCATATTTTTAATGTGATGACCAGCTGGGCTATTGTCTGTAATGTGTGGTACCTGCCACCAATGGTCAAAGAGGTACTTACGCTTTCATGTGTTTTGAAAATGCTTGTAAAATGTTTTCTGGGAGGAAGTCTGCATTACTACGCACGGTGTGTTGGCATTACATTTGCGAATCTTTATTGACAACTTAATGGACAAAGGCCAGAATGCAACACTGTAGTCTTAAAATTAAGTGAGCGCGGATTTATGTGGGTTAGCTATCTTCAGGTAAAAACTACTGTTGCAGATATTCAGACATTTCTGCACCATGCTCCCTATTGCTCCCAAACAGCTTCTTTACTTGTGTGCAGCTGCCTTGCATTCCTCTGCTCCCAGAGACTAGAAGAGATATTAAAGTGTGGTTTTATGCTGCGGGAGTCCTGCCCCTCAGCCTGGCACACACCTCCCTTTTTTACTCTAGAAGCGATACAGAGATTAAGGCCTCTCTTTACTCCATACTGGGGTGCTTCTGCCTTCTGTGTCCCCCCTACCTCCATCTGCACAGCTTCTTCCCACCTCCTTGCTTCTCAGCTCCGCAGAATATCCAGCTAATCCTTTGCCCAGCAGCTTTGCCCCACAACTTGGCACGGCCTCTCAGCCCGCTGCCGCTGGATACTGACCTGACGCTGACAAAGTGGCCAAGGCCTTTGCTCCAGCAGTGCCCCGGGTTGCTACTGCCTACCCCGGTCTTTGCTGAGCCCTAGTCTTGTCAAGGAAGCTGCTGCAATGCATGTATCTTCAGTCCTCTGCAGTTCGGGCAAACAGACTCCTGTGAACTCGCAATAATGCACTTATCCTGAATGCACCAGGCCCCAACGCTGTTCAAGGCACCCCATCCCCTCCAAGGGTGATCCTGTCGGTGTGTTCCCAGCTTCAGACCGATACTGAAGTACTAGGAGCAGGTGCATCCCCTGCTCTGGCCAGACCTGTGACCTCATGCTGTGTGGTGTTTGAGATTGCTCCAGAAATCGCAGAGCCTCTCACTTAGTTCTTTTTGGCACCGATCCCCAGGACCAGCTGGAACTGCCCTGCAGGTCACATTTGGCTTGTGGGCCTGGCATAAACCCAAGTGCCTGTTGTCTGACAAAAAGTATCTCTTTAAGTGAGACATGGAGCAAATGTTTAAGTTGCAAAGCAAATCATTCATATATATATATATATATATATTTTTTTTTTTTTAGGAAGAAGAAGATGCTGTTCACTTTGCCAACAGAGTCAAGGCTGTCATTGCTGCTCGGGGAGGCATGTCTGTGCTTCCTTGGTAAGAAGCAACGCCTTTTGAGGTTGGCTTTAAAGCATATTTAGGTGTTCTGCATTCTGAAACGTTAGCCTGGAATCTTTTAAAACTTCTTCCAGATTTGCTTTGCTTGGGCTGTAGTCAATTACCCTTACTGACTCTGAGTCAGAAAATATTACTTTATTCCTTAAACAGTTCCACTAGAATAAATAGACTAATATAGTACAAAAAGAGAAACGGAGCTGACAGGTGGATCTAGCCAGCAGGTAGTATTTGGTGAAAATAAATTATTTGCCTGTTAAATGCTGGATTAAAGGAAAGGCACTGTTTGTGTTGTGTGGTAAGTCTTGGCAGTACAGATCATTTAGCATTGTCTTGCAAAAGCCAACATTTAGAGTGAAAACTGCTTTGACTATGTAGTCTAAGTTTTTTGCCTTGACCCTGAAGTGAGCTCATGGCTGTTTCTCTTCTGTATCTTTCAGGGATGGAGGACTGAAAAGGAAAAAGGTCAAAGAGTCTTTCAAGGAAGAGCAACAGAAAAAATATTGCCAGATAGTAATAGAAAATGGATCTGTGGGAAATGGAAATGTTTGTTAAATGGCATTTATTTTATCTCATTTTTCCATGACTTATCTCCACCAGAAAATGGGCTGTTTTTTATATCAAAACTAACATATTTTCCTTCTGTCCCTGTAAGATATTTTGCATATGACACAGCAGGGAAACCATAAAGAGATAATATGTTGTATTAAATAAGGATATCATTTTGTAAATAGGAAGTTTTACAATATACTAGTAAAATTCTCTCTGCTGTTGAGTGAGAAGAATCTGCAACAAAATTACTTAGGTTCATTAAAACACCATTTTTTAAAATCTTTGCGTTACCCTGAAGACTTAAATGGTAACTTCTTAACTTGTAATAAAACACCCCTGTACTCTTAGCCTCTATCAATGACTTGGACTAGCAGTTTTCCTGTGAGCCATAGTTGCTGTAGAGATAGATCTCCTGATGTCAGAAGACATTAAGCAGTTTGCCAAAATACATTTTCTGAATTGCAAGTTGGAGAGGAAGTGTTGGATGTCAGAGGGAAAGAGGCAGGCGCTGACTTTCCCCTCCACGTCACAAGACCGGGGACGGCAACGTAGGAGGATTTCCAGAGTTCCACTGACAAACAGCAGAACAGTGTCCAGGACAGCGCGTCCCTGATGCCTGGGCATGTGATGCTGGGCTAAATTAGTCACAGCCAATGATGATGTCACAGAAAAATATATTTTTCAATTATATTATGTCTTCTGATTTTGCTATATCCCTTTCTGTGTCTGTATGCATTGCACAAATTGAAGAAAACCTATGACGTGAGCTCTGTTATCCTCTGTTGTTATTATTTCTGGATAGCCACCTGCTTGTGTTACTGCTTGATGCGAAGACTACTGATTTGCTCTCTGACAAGCCCACCCTCCAGAAATAAATAGAGCAAGTGCAATTAAGGAATCTGAGATGGAAATCTTTCTGTCACCTACAGTATTTCTTTGTGTAAAATGTTTGCTCTCCTGTTAAGAAGCTCCTACATGGAGGAATCTGGCTTCTTTAATGATCTGAATGTCTATAATGAAGCACACACAAATAGGTGTTATTTTGCCCAAGTTGCTTTAAGACAGATGAGTTGGTAAGGACAGTTAATAAGGTTTATATGACAGCAGCCCATTGACTGAGGTCTCAGCAGAGATGGAGGACCTGTCGTGGTGAGCACAAATACACCCTGCAGAAAGACAGGTGCACAGATGTAAGGCTGCCCAGCCCTGGAGAGGCTAGAAAACTAATATCTGAGGGAGGGCTGACAGAGGTGATAACTGCCCTGAGGCTGCATGGCGCAGAAGCAGCACAGAACTGAGCTCTCCTCTTCTGTGGGCAGGCCTGGCACATCATCCCTGGGTTTAGTCACTACAGGTATGTGAATTCGCTTGGTGGATCAGTCAGTCCAAATTTTGTTGTCAAAATAGGTAAGCAGTAGGAGAAACTGCCCTTTTAAAAAGCTGTTAGCCACCCGGGGTAGGGAGAGTGCTAGCAGTATGTCTACAGAGGAAAATTGCATCAGGCTCTCCTCTTGTGAAAGAGATCTGCTTGCTCCTGACTGCAGTAAGCTGCGCTTCCATGTCTGTTGAAGCTGTTGATTTAGTTTCTAAGTACAAAAATCTGACGAAATGTGACAGACTATCCTGATAACTGTTAAATCTCTTCAGTGTGCCAGAGTTTAAAATTGGGAGTTTTTCCTTGTGTGTGACTGATGCCTGAGAGTCGCTAACAGAGACTGCAGTTGTATGCCAGGGGTTAAGACAAGTGTTGGGAGCATCCTTCCCGCACTCCTGTGTGCCGCCTTCCTGCTCAGAGGTAAAAGGGGAGACAGAACAGGCAAAAAGAGGGGCCAGAGACAGGAAAAGATGGGGAGAGAAAGAAGAACTGTTGGAACAGAAATTTTCTCATTTGGGCTCTGCTTCTGTAAGACATTAGGAGGTGATGTCCCTTTTTTTCCCCCGTCCTGCAACACCTCCCCAGCTCACCAAAAGAAGAGCCCTTGAATGCATGATCCTTGCTATGGTTATGACTCCAAGTCTTGTAAAAGTATAGCTCAGACCTCTGCACGTACGAGTGTTACATGTCACTGGTTGAGCTGTGGGAGGAATGGTGGGCTTGTCTGTATTTTCTCTGCCATTTTTTGGCTCTCTTGACAAAAGAAGCTAAAAACTTTGTGAAGTAGGTACTTACATATAGAATGGGGAAATTTAAAGCAAATGATGAACCCAAGAACTTTTCAATGAGAAGAGCGAGGTGTGCTTTGTTAGCTGCCGGTAAAAATGCCAACCTGACTTGAAATAGAGACTACTTTGTCTTGCCCTGCTTTAAAGAAATGTTGCTGGTTTTTGGTGGTGCTTTTTTGCCTACCTTCCATTTCCCCCTTTCCTTTCTCTTGATATTCTGTGTGTCATCTGCATTTATCAGCAGTGGCCTTGGCAATTTGCTTTTAACTGAAATTGTATACTGCCCTTAGAGTGCTGAGGTTGTGGAGGAATTGATTGTTTTCCAAAAGGACACCACAGATAAGCGAGTCCTCCTCCTCCAGCAGGAAGGCCTGGTAACAGTAAAAAGAACACATTCTCATGATAACATGTGA
Source organism: Theristicus caerulescens (assembly GCA_020745775.1). Lineage (NCBI taxonomy): Eukaryota > Metazoa > Chordata > Aves > Pelecaniformes > Threskiornithidae > Theristicus > Theristicus caerulescens. The sequence goes on from CM036563.1 coordinate 65,926,287, forward strand.
GTGGGAAGTTGGTAAACTGCAGCTTATTTTTCACAATTGAAGAATTCACACTTGTGTTACTCTTCCTCTTTGCTTATCTTCCACTGGTCTTGCAGGAACCAGGCTTCTAAACTGTCTGAGCTCCTTTTTTACTCCGTACCTTTGCAGGATCAAATGTAGCATGGTCTCGTGCTAGTTTGTGCCAAGTGGTAGGCTTAGATGGAAGAGAATGAATATTTCACTGGATCAGGCACTAAAAAAAAAAAAACAAAAACCAACCAACAAAAAAAACCCCTTAAAAAAATCGGTAAGTGTAAGTAAGGTTTTTTCTTTTTTTTTTTTTTTTAATTTATTTGCTGGCTGTACAAGCTACATCAGCAAGACGTATCATCATGTTGGAGAAGCCTGTGGCTCTGTCTTCTCCAAGAGCACAAACTTTCTCTATTGTTTACCATTTAATATATTTGCCCTTCAGCTCCTTACCCAATGAGCCTTGCACTTTTAATTGACTGGGTGGCCTCTTACCCAAGTAAAATATGAGGGCCTTCTGGTACAGCTTATCAGTGTAGGGAAGACCTACATTGTAAAACACAGCCTTGCTTTGGAATTTGGTGCTGCTGGCTAATACCTACGTGTGAAGCATCTAAGTGATGTTAACTGTTGCTGTGGCACTAATGTGTGTCATGTTGATGAAACTGAAACAAACCGAAGCAGTCCTAGGTGCATTGATCCCGAACTTCTGAGATGCCTAAGACAGCGGGCTATGAGTTGAAAACGAACGTATGTTGGAATGAGTGAATAAAATCAGGCCCTCTTGCTATGCGGGTGAGTCAGAGAGTCAAAATAGCTGCTTATGCTAACTTTTGAAGACATCACTATTTGATCAGCTGTGGGGATGGAAAACCAGATATATTTAATAAACTCTATCTTTAGGTCCTTAATAACACTCATGCAGCACGCCCAAGATGCAGTGCAAAATCTTTGTAGACAGTGTGGGTCCTGGGGCGGTCCGGGACCTTAAGTCACTTAGGTGCTATCCTGCTTCTGCACTGGGCTGAAGCCTGGAGCTGCGTTCCCTGTATTTAGTGTCCTGAAGTCTTGAGTAAGTAAGGGCAACTCTCAGAATCCCATAAAGGCTGGATCACTGTGTCTGACGTGCCTCTCCTTCCTCAGGCAGGCTTCCAAAACTGGAGCTTGAGAAGGAGTCCTCTGAAAGCATCTTTTTGGATGTTCCCATTACTATTACCTACGTTTTCCTTGGTTGGGAGTAGAACTTGTAAAGATGATTTATGCTTTGACCCCTTTAAACTTAATGTACAGACTGAAATAGCTTCAACATCTGGCTCATATTTCTGGGTTTTCATCTCTGGACTAAGAGGAGTTTATTTGGACATTACCACTATTCACATTTAAAGTATATTGTGTTGCTCTGCTACAAGGGTAAAGTAACCTGAAACAGGTTGTAACTATGCAGCGTTAAAGCAGTGTAAGGTGAGTTTCTGTGTAAATGACCATCATTGCCTTAATGCACTCAAGCCAGTTTTTTAGACAGGTTCTCTAAATTTCCTGGGCCTCCAAGAACGTGTGTGACTCAAATACAAGATGGGACCAGAAGTTTTGAGGTCTCTTTTTATATATATATATATATATATATATATATATATAAATATCCATATTTTTTTCTCTGTGTGTGTGTATGTATATAAAGGGATGCCTAAATGCCTACTACCTATTAGGAGCACAGCACAGACATGAGAAACATGAATTAATTATAACGATAGAAATGTTACAGGTTATTAGAAGACGTAGCGATAAGCAGCTTAGTGACCTCTTGTACTCTGTGAGAACTGAATCGGAGTTTGCTAAAACATCTAATAATCTTTCACTGTAATGTATCTGCATGTTAAGACTGATTGATGTAGCTAGTCCTTTATGCTCTTGACTCCAAATGTCACTTTTGACAGCTGTGTCGTATCTTTGGGAACGTCTGAAATGCTCTTCTCTCTCCGACTTCTGCTGACCTGCTCTGCGTTATTGGGAGACCTCTTTTTCCTGAATCACTGTTGTTTTAAGATGTGTTTCAGTACATCCATGTATTATAAGACATGTGCAAAGGTTGCCATCTAGTGATGTCTAGTCACTGGTAGCGAGCTCTCCCTTGCACGACCGCCTCAACGTTTCATTTAATGCAGACTTGCCGTACATTTCAATAATGAGCCTCTTATTTCTCCTACATTTCCAGGAAACCATGAAATCGTAGAAATAACTCTGCATACCCCAAACACCGGATCTTTGATTACTGGTCATGGTGTACTACCAGCAAAGCTTGTGCTTGTTCTAAGATTCAGCAGCCTGCATTGTGTGGGGTTTCCCCAGGCCGCCTCTTCCCTGTGACAAACCAAAATCAGAAATACTTCTGTCCTTTAGTTGCTTCAAAATCAGGTATGGGTTTAACCCCTGACCTTTTTATTTGTATTTTAAAATTCGCTAGAGGCAGCAAGCCTGGGATGTTCCTGAAGGCAGTATGACACTTGCATTTGCTGTGGTGAGTTTCTTCAGTACCTTGATGCTGTTTGCTCCTGATCTGGGACTGGGGACACCTTCAGAAGAAAACATGTTTTCAGGATAATAAGGGAGATGTTCTGAACTGGCTTTCTAACAGCACGCGTTTCCTTGAGCTGTAGTGAGAACAGCAAGCAGGTAGCGCTGAATTCCATGACCCAGCATTTTACTCAAATTCTTCCTTGTGCAGCCTGCTCCAAATGAGACCGAGGAAAGCAGCCTGGACAGCTCTTCACCTGGTGCTTGTTTTTAGCCTCAAGGCACTCTAAGGAACATATTGTGGTTACGTGTGCAGTTTGAGGCCTGATTTCAAGTAAGCCAATGGAGATAGGTCACAGATGCATTATGGATGGGACCTCTGGGTTTTCTAGCCCCTCTGCGGGATTTGATTTTGGAAATGTTGGTGCTGAGATGAAATACCTGTTGCTCAGGCTCTTTTGAGCATGTTTCCCAGCTGTGGCACAGATTGTGGAGATGACCTGGGAGAGATTCATAGGTTCATTTCGTTTTGGAAAAGTAGGCTTAGACGTTAGTGGACATAGAGTAGAGACAGAGGCCTTCCTGGCTCTTTGCTTTTTTATTGCTGTTGTACAGACAGGCAGGACCTTAGCTGTGTAGCCATTTCTCCTCTCCCCTCCTCCTCTATTTATTATTCTATTTAACGATGGCTCCTCAATTAGTGTACCAGACTCCTTTGTGAGCAGGGTTCATCGTGATCAATTGCCATCAAGGCTAGCGTTTAGTACATCCAATCAATGCTGTTCTATATAATGGCCGTGGTATTGACTGATTTCTAATTTTACAGTATGTTGAGCCCTGTTGAACTCTTTTAATATGATAATTGCTTTACTAATCAGTAGTCATGATTTGTGTGCAACTGCAGATTATTGACATCAGTTGATATCCCTTGGTATTTGTATTTGACTATACGAAAGATGCATGTGGTGAAAGACATTAAATATCTACACAGTGGATATTAAATAGAGTAATATTGGGGAAAATACTATATCCTTGTATATCAGACTTTTAAGAAATAGGTTATTAGATAACTTAGAAAGGTATGTTTCTTCTTTTTATATGGGATAGCTGTTAAATACTACCTTTTAAGTTTATACACACATCTATTAAACAGCTTATTTTGTAACTACGTCATAAGCATTCATTTGTTCATACATTAAATACCGTGTTTATCAATTGTATAATAGGGTTTTTTTTTTTAATGCTCATCATATATGGCTATGGGCAGTCTCCTTTACTCATATAATCTATAACTTTACATAAGATGTAAGTATGTACACACGGCCAATAAATAAACTGTATGTTATACTTCAAAAACCCGCTCCATTTGTCTTGTGTTTTATTACTATCATTTTATAAAATACACCTACAAGGGATTATAAGGAGAGATATCTATATAAAAAATACATTTATCTTGGATTTGAGCTGAGGCTGATTTCTATCCAGATGCTGTCTTACACATTGAGGCTTTTAAGTTATTCTTTGCATGTTGCACCCCCGCCCTTTGCATCGCACGCGTGACACGGGGGTCTGGTGGGCGCATCAAGCGCACACTGCGCTGCACACCTACTTCTTGGGTCAAACGGGGACGGGTGGCTCCTGCTCTGGGACCAGGAGGTGGCAGCGCTGTATGCGTGCCTAACACTGCCAGGAGGACTAGAACCTTATTAATGCTCTTTTGTGAAGTACAAGCCTTAATAAAGAAAAAAAAAAGATAAAAAGGTAAGTTAATTTACTGGACATCAGCATGTTTTGTCCTTCTTTAAAATACTGGCATGAACAGAAAAGTACAGTATCAATTTAAGTGGTAATTTTGTTATATTGGAAGCTTAAGTCATTAAAGAGATCGTGAAGTTCTGGAGTAATACAGATATATTTTTTTTCTTCACCGTTTCTCCTCTCCAAGTGCAGTAGAAAGCCAGGCCACCAGGCTTCAGGTCATGGTGGACAGTAAAAGGAGGTGCCATCCTTGTGGCTTGCCCCTGGTGGTGATGCCACAAATTCTCTCATGTCTGCTGGGTTGTCTGTAGCATTTTTGCTCTGAAGATGGTGTCTGCATATCCTCCTGTGCTTGATTCACAGAACTGCTGAGATACTCACAAAACCCTTTCCACGTTAACACAATGGTGAAGGTTTCTAGGTAGCTTGGTCAGTTGAGCGCAGATGCTTTTAAGGTCATGAAGGGAAGACTGTTGCTGAATTGCCTTCTGATGTTCCTCTACTGCTACAGAACCAAGCTTTAAGTGTGCACTTAAATATTTTGTTGTATAAAGGCCAGCATATTTAGCAACTTGCAGGAACAAGCACTGAGATGTCTCACTGAAAAATGTGCAAGTGTATTGCTTGCTAGAAAGGTCTCAAGGTCCTGTTTCCAAGACTAAGGAGGAGTCTCAGCTGTTACGCTCCAAGTGATAAAATCCTGCTGTAGATGGAAGGCCAAATGACCACAAAGCCTGTGCTTAGGGTATCCAAATGAAAAGTGCTGGATGCTGAACGCCTGGGAACATTTGCCCCTGGGATTTATTCGTATGACCATTGCGTTAGAGAAGATCCCTCTCCTCCCCCTCCAGTGTTAAAGACTTGGTTTCTCACTGAGTCACCTCAGCGTAAGTATGTTTGAGACACTCAAGGTTGTGTGCGACCTGTGCAGTTTCTGTGGCCTGCAGTTGTCTCCACCGCACTGTGTTTCCCGTTAGCTGTTACAGTTAGAATCCCTTCCATTTCTGCTTTCTTCTCTTAATGGCCTTCTTGCGTGTTCACATTTTCCCACTCGCTGTAAGAAGAAAGTAAGCTTGGGGCTTTTAATGGGGTTTCAGTTGTAGCTGGATTGCTGAACTCCTAGAAACCTAAATTTCTAAATCATGGAAGTTAAATTTTTTGAGGTAGGTCATGCCTGGGCACTGTGTTTATGAGGCACACAGTACTTATGAGCCCTCATCCTTCCCGGAGACAACACACAAGGCTGCAGCCCGTCAGTGCGCGCTGCTAGGCTTAAAGGGTACATAGAAGCCAGGCTACTTGTATTTATTTTCAGTGTAATAAGAATTGGAAGTCCATGATAGCAGAAGGTAAAATTCTACTTAGGTTCCTGGATACAAAGTGAAGCTGAAAACATCTGACTCCTTGTATAAAGGCTATCAATTTTTACAGTGAGTTATAGAAAATACAGTGGTGGAGAGAAAGCAGGACCTGCCTGCAGCCGGAAGACAGACGAGAGGGTGCAGAATTCCCCCAAGTGGTTTGCTGGCTACCTGCCATTCCTCAACGGCAGAAGATAAAAGGGAGTACTAGGATAACTACCCTGACCCTATTTATTTCCAATAAAATAGAGATATTTACATGAGATGAAACTGTTTGATATTCTGAAGCTGCCTGGCTCCAGTGACAGGAGACAAATGAAAACCTACTTTTTATTAGATCCGAAATCTGAACCTACCAGAAGCCAATAATGCATGCAATAACTTAGCAAAGGGAGAGCGTGACTGCCACATGAGGTGACACAGTCCAGGCTCTCTTCCCGAGTCAACACGATTTCCGTCATCCTGGAAACCAAGTTTGCAGCCACGCTCCACACTGCCAAAACTTGGTAGGCTCTGATAATTAAGCGGGATAAAATCAGTATAGTCAAAGGAACGTAAAAATCAATCATTCAGAAAAGCAGTGTGGTAAGACTGATGAGAATTTTACACATGCTTTTTCTCAGTCTTTGATTCAGTCCAACCCCGTTACAATCATGCATTACATAACACAGCCGTGCTTATTAAGGCAATAAATGTAAATGTATTCTTACTACAGACGTACAAATACATTATTACTAGTGTTTATAGAACAAAAATTAAGAATCTTGGTAACTTCTCACAAAGTTAAACAAACCAAAACTTTTTGGATCCATTTGGAGCACCTGGTTTAGATAAACTTGAAGCATATAATTTCAATTTCAAAAATGTTTTCTTCCAAGTTTATCAACTCTGATGTATTCTCATGGGATGTTTCTTTCTCACGGTTTGTACTTTTTCCTGGAAAATACTCCACTGGAAAGCATGACTATGTGTAGCCTTTGTACATAAAACAGGCCTTCAAAAAATGAAAGCATGGAAAATTGTTAAAACTAGCACTCTCTCTGTGTCTTCAGTTGAATCATGCTGTCCTATCCATACTGACAGTATGGTCCTAGTGCTTGCAGGAAAAAAGTCCTCCTTTCTTAGACAAACAGGCTCACTGGTAAAAGTGAGGCGGAGAAATCGTATGTTCTCACAGGCTACAGAGCAAACAAATAAAATATAATGATGGCATTTATTTGAAACTAATTTATCAGTAGATAGGTGATCAGTGGTTTATAACAGCTATATCTTTTTAAAAGACAAAGGCCACTTGGCAAAGAGAGCAAGCTGTTTGGGTTTTTTTAATATGTCAACAGTTTTTGCAGTTAACAGCCAGCTATTCTTTGATGGGAGCGCAAGATATGTGCAAAGGATGAACTTCAGCACATTCATGAGAGGACTTTGCCAGCAGCTCTGTCGCTAGGAGGAGGCTGTCAGGTTAGCAGGCGTGTTTCCTCCCTGCTGGCCCAGGCAGAGAAGGGGGTTCTTCAAGCAACTCAAGAACACAATTGATTTTTTTCCGATTTAACATTAATGGCTTTGTGAATTATTCATGCAAGTGTGGAAGGGAAACCTGCATGCAGTAAAGTAAGTTTCTGTTTACGTGTGCGTCTTGCCTCTGTCCTGCTTCTGTTCAGCTTATACGGAATGGCTGTCCATGCCTAAAACTGCCTCCTGTCAAAATACCTTTTTGCCAGGGTTTTATCCCCACCAGTGTGTAAGGACAGCAGGGATCAAACCAGTCGCCTTCCCCTGCTCTAAAACACAAATGTTGGTAGAGACTGCTCCTTTCCGACTATTTGTTTATTGAGCCTGCAGACAGTGGCAGTAAGTCCAACAGCCAGGCTATTGCAGCAGAAAAGCAATGCCTTAATTCCATGTGATGAATGTTGCATGTAGAGGTCTCCAGAATTTTCTTTTGATGCTTCAGGGACACTGATGGATTTCAGCCCTCTGAGACTCAGGAATTTGCCATATGCCACCAAATTTGACATACACTGTGCTGAGTCAAGACTTCTTTGCGTTTCACTAAAACAGAGGTTAACAAGCACATGGACTAAGTCAAACAAATTCTTTATTTCCAGTTTTCAAGGTTTTGTCAAAAAACACAAAAAGCTTTGCCTTACACAGGATTATCCATATTGCAATTCTTGCTTCAGATGGCAATTTTAGATGTTACTATCTAAATGAAGGTATTGAAATGTAATGGAGATGAAATCTGTACGACGTGTTACTGTGAATGCCCTATTGTTTTCCTCAGGAGCTCGACAGTGTCTACTGTTGCTACCTGGGCTATATCTGTCCTTTGGATGGAGACTTCTGCTCCTTTAATGCCAGGTAAAACCAAACAAACGAACCAAGCCTTTGGCCTCTGCCATTTGCACCCCAGATGAAAATTCATGAGCAAGTACTAAATGCCCTATATCGCTTTCTGCTTGTGAAGCAACGGACAAAATACAAATTTAAAATAAGCTACCTACAGGTGTATGTGTTGTGAATATCACCCAGTTTGGAAAGTAATGTTCTTTGATTTGTTTCTGTTCCAGACTTTGGGCACTCTTAATTGACTTGGATCCATACACCCCTGTGACGTTTGAAAACCACTTGTAGTACAGCTCTTTGGAGTAGGGACTCTTGCATTAATGTTTGTATGGCACCAACAGTCTACTGCCTTCAGTCCTAACTGGGCCTTTCAGGCATGATCTCAACCAAACACTTTGAGGGATGAAAACTCTGAGGTGCTGGTTGACAATCTCAGATCTAGCTGGGCGATTGTTTCTGTGGTGGTTGTGCCCAGGGGATTCATCAGGGATCATCCTGTCTCTGCTTCAGAGAAATTATCTAACTAGATGACGCAAAGAGTGGGAGGAGAGGTGAGACGCTGAGAGCAGAGAAGACCTGTCCAAGATGATGCAGTGCCAGAGCCAAAAATAGGAGCCAGAATACAACGCCCTTGTCCACATGACTCTCCTGGAAATAGTTCTTAAGGCCTTGGAGTATAATTCAGGTTTTTCCTCGGATCCTAAGCACTTGGCTTGTAGAAACATTTCTGACCTCTTGAATATGGAGCGGGAAATCAAATGTCCCTTTTCAAGGAAACGCCTATGAAAGATGCATGCGGACATTAGGTTGAAGGCCTTTTTCTTGGAGGAAAATGTTCTCCCCTTCCCCCAGGATGCTTCACAAGGCTGACATCCCTCTTCTACTCCAGCCTCTTTCTGCTAACACCGTTTTCTTAGTACAGATTGTGTCATGCCAAGTGCTATATGACTGCTGTGCATAGGCCAGGGCAGATAAACCCTCCTCTAGCTGTTTTCCACAAAGTTTTGTTTCTCTCGGCGTGTGCCTAGTGCCTGGCCGGGTACCTGTGGGGCCGGTCCCTCTGTGAATCCCTCTTCCCAGCTGAAGGCACGAGACACGACACAAAACAGACGGACCAGGCCTGCTGCTGGCTGAAGTGCAGGCCTTGTCCCTTTTCACTTTTTTAGCTGTCTTTATCTACGTTACTCTGCATAGATCCAGGAGCTTTTCCCAATTTCCCTTTTCTCTTTTACTTCCCAAGCTGCTGTTTTCGGGCTTCCTATGGCTTTCCCGCCCAGGCACCTGCCATGAAGCACTGCAGCACGCTGCGGCAGAACTGCCGCCCTCCCGCCCAGCTCCGGAGCGGCCGTTTTTTCCTACAGGAGGAGTTTTTAGTGTGGACGTGGCCCGTTTTTAGCTGCTTGCCGTCCCCCAGGCATCACCTCCCAAGGCGAAGCCCCATCTCCCTGGCCCTGTGCTTCCAGAAGGATCTGTTCGGGAAGGAGCACCCTCTCTTCCCCTTTACAAGCAGACACCCGCTGTGGAAACATCCACTTAAATAAATCGCCTGTAGCCCCCCTCCCCGCCATGGAGCGGCCGGGCGGTGCCGCCCCCCCCCGGCGCTGCCCTTGCCCGGCCCCGGGCGGGCGGAGCGGGGCGGGCCGGGGGCGGCCGCGGGCCTTTAGGGCGGCGGGTGGCCACGCCCGCCCTCTCACCGGCGGCGGCGGCGGCGGCGTGTGGCGCTGCCCGCGATGGAGGACGTGGGGTCGGCGGTGGCGCGGGTGGGCGCGGTGTGGCTAGCGCTGGTGCTCGCCCTCATCGTGGTGCCTTCGGCGCTGGGCGTCTCGCTGGGCATCTCCGAGGCCTACATGTGGGTGCTGGTGAGGACGCTGGAGGTAGGCGGGGGCCGCCGTCCCTCACAGGCCGGGCCGGGCCGCGCCGCACGGCGCGGGGGGTGGGGGCGGCCCGCGGGGCCCGTCCCGCCGCCCCGGGGGACTCCAAAATGGCGCCCCCGGAGTGGCGCCGGAGCATTTGTGCCTCGCCCCGAGGAGACCCGGCGGGCCCCGCCGGCCGGGCACCGCTCCCTCCGGCCGGAGGGAGCGCAACTGCTCCGCCGCCGCCGGCTCCAGCCGCGCCCTGGGCGGCGGCGGGCCCCCGGGGCGGGCGGGAAGGCCCCGCGGGCAGGTGTGAGGGGATGGGGACGGCTTTTCCCGACCCCGAGGCCCTGCCCAGGGCTGGGGAGCCCGGAGGAGCGTCTGCCCCCCTGACCCGCCCTGGGGAGCGAGGGCAGCGGAGCAGAGGAGGCAGGTTATGTCCCGTCTGGCATCATCTGTGCCCAGGTGTCGTTTCGGAGTTCGAGCCCTTGGGCAGAAACCTGAATCCGTATGAATTCAGTGGTTGTGCAGACTCCGGCGTTCGCTCCTTGAACCCGCAGGAGGGCGAAGTAAACTTTGTTACCTGAGGCTGTACCGTGTCCCGGGTGTGGCTGTCTCTGCTCGGTCTCAGCTCTTCCCCACCTGAGACCAGCGGTGCGGGGCCGTGCTCTCGGAGGCTATAAACGTCTGGCAGCCTGCCCAGCGCCTGTGACAGCAAGTGCCAGGAGTGCTGGTGCTCGGAGATGCGGGTTCCTGTCCGAGTCCAGCACCTCCGTCGCCGTCTTCCCCCAAATTCTCTGTAAAAGTGAGCTGCTCGCAAAGGAACTGCTTTTCGGATGGGACATAGTTCATATGTGTGTGAAAACGCTCGCTCTGAAGCTCATAGTGGCAGTGAGGAAGAATGTTTTAAAATGGCTGGTGGAAATGATCCGGTTTCAATCTTTATTATGCTTTTTCCAAGGAGGAGGGGAACCCAAACCAACAAAACAGTTGTAAGGAGGAAAAGTAAAACGATGCAAGGCATAGTCACATCAGCATGTGACTATGGAAAGTAGGTCTTGTCTAATTTCATCGTGTTCTATGAGATTTTCAGTCAAACCTTGCTCATGTACTTCAGTGCCTTCAAGATCCTTGGTGCTCGGCTAATAAAAATGGCATCTGTTAAATGCATCTTAAGTTAAAATGTTTTAAGGCTTTTGCTGAGAATGAAGCTGCTTGAAGTACTTTCTGGGGCCCTGAGTGGTATGAGGATAACTGTTAAGGGTAGAAGATGGAGTTGTTACTGGAAAAAAATTTTTGGATAGCAGAAGCTGAGGAAGTGAAGGTCACATTGGCCTGAGGGAGCAACCCAGATGGCCCAGTAAGATAGTCTTGTTTGAATGACTTGCCTTCACCTGTGATTAACCACAATTTACAGTCTTTGTTCATAGAGCATTAATCACTATTTTTTAGTGTCATCAAATGTTGCAACAAGAGGTGACTCAAAATGTCTTGGGCAGAAGTATGGAGAAGCAGCTGATGGCATATCATTACTGGAACAGGCTGCCCAGGGAAGTGGTTGAGTCCCCATCCCTGGAGGTCTTTAAAAGACGGGTGGACGTGGTGCTTAAGGACATGGTTTAGTGATGGACTTGGCAGTGTTAGATTAACGGTTGGACTCGATGATCTTAAGGGTCTTTTCCAACCTTAACGATTCTATGATTCTGTATCGATGATGGTGACTTGTTAGGCTAAGAGTAAGAGCTCTTCTGATGCCTAAGGGAGGAAATAATGACTTATCTTGAGAGTTGCCATTACTTTTGCATGAAATACTTTCTGGAATTACGTGTCATTCATTATAGTAAAAATATAGGATATTAATACATAATTACATTGTGTATAAATATTATATATATTAAAAAAAAAGGAAAGCCAATGACAAATTGGGAAGTGTTCTGAGAAGAGTCTGGTAAGTTGGACTTGCTGCAGGAGAATGAAGCAGCTCAATCCACCTAGGTAATCCGCTTATCTCAACTTGGCCTTGCTTTGCCTGTGAATTCTTTATGCCCTCGGAATACCTGCATGAGGCGTATCCCTGAAAGAAAGTGTTTTATTGTGAAATGTCTCCTGTTGCTTGGCTCAGAAGTCTGTCTTGGTCAGGAGCCTGACAGAGACAGGCTGATAGTCTGCCAGCCAGTTCCAAGCAGTGCCCGCAAGAGCCCCTGAAGATATGTGTTGTCGCACCTGACTTTTCCCTGCCAAAAATCATGTGAACAATGGAAAGTGTTAAATACATAGCTGCTAGCCTTGCGCAGTTGCCCCCGGGTGTCTGAAACTTGCTGGGCTGTTGAATTGAACACACAGGCTTTCTGCTGAGCAGCAGTAGTCTGTTTTGTGGCTATGTGGAGTCATAGGATGCTGCCGTCTCTGATGGCTGAGACTCTTTCCAGCACAGTGGTTAACTTAATGGCTTCTTTAAGCTTCCTCTTTGTCTTCCAGCCCTGGGTCTCCCAGGCGGTCACTTTGCTGGAGGGTGGGCTCTTGGGCCTGCAGAGTGCTCAGTCAGGATGGCACCGCTGCTGATGCCTTTGTTCCCCCTTTGATAGGCCTGATCGCAGGAACCGTCTGCAAAGTGGTGGCCATTTGTGCACCTCAGCTGAATACCAAGTTGCTCTCTGGCTTTGCCTGTTTATATCCCACATGTTTGCATAGTGGGAGGACACAGTGACTATGTGGTTTGTTTCCTGCACAGCATGTATTGTCAGGTAACAACACGTGCTTTATTAAAGCTAATCTCTTGTGAGGGTCCAACTGTCAACGCATGGGCACCATACTCCAGGACTAAGTAGGTGGAGAGTCTACAGTTTGCTGTGGCATGTCTGCTGATCCACTGTCATGTCAGATGAAACAAGGCATATAAAAATGAGTCTGGTTGTGTTCAGTTGTCATCTAGGCTGTGGTATGGAGAAAGTCGAGGATGATACTGGACTTGTGCTTGAATTTTTTCTTGCCAATAAAAATAAATCTGTTCCTGCTTGTTTCAGGAGGGCGGAAGCTTGTTCCCAGTGCTGCAAGCATGGCCCAAGAAAAGGGATGGGAAAAGCTCCCTTCAAGAACAAACTGTTCTTGTACTTTGACTATCTGACTCTACTGACAATGGAGATCAGTTGGTGCACAATAGCTTTTTCTTTATGCTGGGCTGCCTCAGCAAGGCACATGCTTCTAAGTAAAATGCAGCATGTTGAGGATGACAGCAGTGCTGAGGATGTGCTGTGGTTGCGCTGTGGGTTGCACTTGACCCTTAAGTACTGCACGAGGGCTGACCAGCTTTGTGTAGAGTATAGAAGTATATATTTTCCTATGTAATTATATTTTTTTCCTATGTGGTAAGGGGAAAAAGAGCAGAAAAGCATGACCAGCTGTGCTAACACCAGAGGAACACAGTACAGCAGGCAGACTACTTGCTGTTAGAAAACCTGCTTTTCCCATCACAAAGGTATTCCTTAGAGTACATTAGCTTGCTTCTGAATTGCCTTACCAAACTAAGCAAACTTTTAGGAAGCTGCTGACTTTCTTCTGCTTGTGGCTTCCCTTTCAGTGTTAATAGAAGGATCTCTGGCACCATGTTAGCATGGTATTTTGAAATGTTGGATTACTGCTACAAAAGCATCTCCAGCAGCTGTTTGCTTCTACAAGGAGGTAGTCTGGGCTAGTCACCTGCCATGCTGATGCTTGCAAAGTCACTTGCCGCAGAAATCTTTCCTATTGCTGAAATGCTGGGGACTGCCTCTTGCGATCATCACAGCGTGCTGCATTTCTCCCTGTTTGTTTTTAAACGTTGTCAGATAGCTTCCAGTTTCAAATTTAGTGTGTCTTTACCTCTTGGTTTCATTTTTCATCTGTCTTGGTCTGTTGCCTCTTTTATAAGCTCTGCTATGAGTTGGGGTTGATAAGGCACCTGCAAGCATGCCATTTGAGCTCTCTTGCCAAGCAGTGAAGAAATCTAGCCTTTCAGAAAGTGATTTATATTTCATTAAGGCCCATAGAGCAGCCAGTACCACAGAGCAATCTGTTTCTCTGTCTCCATCAGTTTGCAGAAGATCTGGAGGACTAGTTTAGACTGCATGCCTATATATTTGGCAGTAGCAATGAGCCCCCCGAGTGATGATCTCTGTTTGACAGATTGCAGCTTACCTTGTTAAGAACTAATTCCAGTACTCTGCCTTTCCCCCCCGCCCCAGGTCTGCTATTTTCTTTGGGGTGTGCCTAGCTCCCTGAGACAGTAGGGTTGACTTGTCAGCAGCACTTGTACAGACTGCCCTGCTTGCTCTTTCTAGTGGGAAAACATTTATATTTTTAAACTATGGTGCGTGTTACTTTTGTGAAATATTAAGAAACGAGCTAGCTTGAGGGAAGTGAAGTTATTAGGTCACACTTGTGTTAAGAAACAGCCCGGCTGTAGACTAACATCACCTTATTGTGTATTTTGGGCTAATGGTTGATGGCTGCGAGCACTTTGAATGCACATCCCCCCTGCCCCGATCTCCCGAGGCTCTTTGTGGGGCTTGCAGTTCGCAGAGAAAGCATTTCTTGGGTGGTTGGTTTTGCCGGTTGTGCTGTAATGGACAACAGATGCTTGAAGTTGTATGTGTTTTTCATGTCGTGTAACTGATCCATCTGGGTTTAATAGCAGCCCCTTGTAATAGAAGCAATTTCTAATGGCTTATTATGTTGCCCTGTGGGGAACATGCGTTTGCTAGACAAGGGTGTAACGTGATTCGGTAGCTAGGAGGTGAAGCCAGAGGTACTTGTGTTGCAGATGACCCTGGCAATGTGAATGGACCTAAACTTGAGAATAATATACCTGTGGGGGGAAAAAGGACCTTTCGGTGCCTGTGGTCAAACCATAGGTCGTGGCTGTGCAGGGTAGGTGGGATTGTTATGTCCTGTCCCACGTACGCCAGGCTGCAGTTTCTTCCCGTGAACCACCGTCAGCATTGCATGTGGTCCTGCGTATAAGGGCGGGGAAGGGAAAAGGAGAATGTGTAAGCTAATAAATAGGTGAATCACTGGGGTTTTGACTGTTTCCTCTTAAACTCACTGGCCTCTGAAGCAAGTTTTGCTGACTAATGTCATTGCGCAGTGTCAATGAAGGCTTCTGTGTAATTGGTATCCTTCAAGGACTGCTGGGCAGAGGAGAAATGGAGAGCTCTGAAGTGAGACAGTAACTCTGAAGGCTGCCAGCTCAGATGTTAACAAGACGCATGTCTTGGAGATGTGCCTGATGCGAATGATGCACCCTTGTTTACACAGCTTGGACTGGCTTTTGGAATAGTATTTTAGCAAATCTGCTGCATAATCTTGAAGTAAATCCCTGGGCTGTATTAACCTAGACCCCAGTCCTATGAAGGCCATTATGTATGTTTTCCACAGATTTCATAGTCAAGGCTCCTTGCACATAAGTCAGGTTGGCAGAGCTGGGCGTTACCCTCTGCTGGGGTTGCATCACTAATTAACCAAGCATCTTTCTGGTCAACAACCCTGATCTGAAACTGCTGTCAACTTCACAGCATGTGAACCCTGGGATTTCTGATTCTGTTGATAAGCAAATGCTGTTAAAAAAAAAAAAAAAACAAAACAGCAGCTGTATTTGGAGCTTACCTTAAAGTAACAGTTTGTGAAGCTAGTGTAAAAGAAGCTGCTTGGCATTTCTGTTGCTGATGCCCTTGGTGTTTTCCTGTGAAGCTGGACTTTTTATTGTTCTTTGGATACCTGTCCACCAGGAAGGACTTGCTATACAACTTGTGTGTGCAGAAGAATTTGGAAAGCTGCTTGGAGGCAATGACAAGGATGTCCCATCAGAATGAGGAAAAGATGGCATGGGGGACCACAGAGGTGGTGTTTTCCTCTCCTCCTCACACAAAACAACCCAATAATTGGCATGCAGACTTTGCTGTGTTAAACAATGTAGCATTGTGTGGGAGGTGCTATGAAATCTTTGTTATTGAGGTTTGGAGATCCTCCAAGGAGGAGCGCTCACCTAAACTAGCATATGAACTTTTGCCCTGAACATGACCTGGCAGTGCCTTTAAATAGGGGAACACTAGTGATCTGACTCCTTATGACTGCACATTTCAGTCATGGTCAGTAATTCTTTCCTCTTCTGAACAGTTGTCAAGCATTGCTATTAAGCCAGAGGTGATGTAGAGGTGATGAATGGGGTGAAAGGCAAAGGTGTGTCTGTTAGGGAAACAGGGGAAGTCCCTGAAGTGTTCCTAATAACTTGACTTGTGATTGATCTTAACAAAGTATCTCTAGATGTGCTTTCATGAAACAGCATGTCAAGTTTGACTTTGGAGATAGTTGCCTATCTGGCAACTATCTCCTTATCTGGAGATAAGGTTTTTTTGACATCTCTTGTAAATAATGTGTGATTTTTGCCTCTGAGGTCTAACTGAATCTTTCTCAAGTACTGTATAGGTCCTATATATGTGGGAATTGCTCAGTGCTGCATAAGTGAAATTGATCTTCTGGCCACTTTGTATAGGCTGTTGACTTGCTGTGTGATTGGGTTTTTTTAAGGTGCTGATAAATTGGAAGCCTTTCCTATGAGGACGAGGAGGGAAACCTACTCAGGGAAAGGCTGATATGTTTTCCTTGCCTAGTGAAGTGTGGTGTCTTCAGACTGCGCCTGTGTGATTAAAGCATCCAAGCTACTTTGTCCTGAGCAGTTGGAATACCAAAATTTCAAAATCAGACCTGTGGTGGTGTTTGTATAGTTTCTGTGATCATGCTGCTTTCTGACTTTATGTGTTAGTTCAGTGGGTAGCCCCAGCTGCAGAACTATTTTTAATCTGTTCAGGAGCCTAGCGTTTTATACTCATTCCCCAAAACTGCTTCAGGAATCCCTGCTAAAGACTTAGGTCTGCATCAAAGTACTCAAGACTGCCTGTTCAGCACCAGGTCGCAAGCTGTGAGAAGCCACTTAAGATTTGTGTCTATGTTACTGGTAAGTGATAAATCCAAAAGACCTGCCAGTCTGCTTTTTGCTCATCTCCTGAGTAGAATGGAGGCTATGGCTTATAATTGTTTCATGCTTTTTGATCTCTAATACACAAACACATTATTTTCCCATCTGTGGGATGGACCAGCTTACATTGTGGTACCTTTTTGTAGCATAAAGCTGTTCTTTAGCATAGGAACCAGCTGAAATGGCAATGGATGGTGCAAATCCCTAGCTAGTAGGAAGGAAGGGAAATCACTCACATTGCTTCATGTGATGTCTCTTGTTTTCCAAACTGGATATAAACAAACTTTTCGCTTGATCAAAGTTCAAATTTTGGCTTTGATAGCACCTTTATTTCAGGTGCCTGAGAATAGGAGGAAGGATTAGATTAAATAAAATTAAGTAAAAACGTCTTGCTGCTTGGTTGCTGGAACATGCATAGTTTTTGGAAATATGGATTGAGGGAAGAAGAAAGCTGACATAGAGGACTTAAAACTGGTTTGCTGTAGCACCTGGTAGACATGGGCCCTTATTAACGCCCAAAGGCTCCTGGCCAAGAGAGGAGCTGGTCTTTTCCTTGCTGGTTTTATGAAGCATGCTTAAATCCCCTGGGAGATCTGGCACCAATAGTAAAACTGCCTCAACTATTGACTTGTGGAGCACAAGTCAGCAGTCCCCGGAACACTCTGTGCAACCTTTTGACACCAGCGCAGCATCTTGTTGTACAGCTTGTGGCGGTGCTCCCATCTCCTGGGGAGGCATAGGTAGAGGGCAAAGGGAATGATTTTCTCCAGTCTTTGTCCCTGTCCCCCCTTCTCCCAGGTGGGGTACTGCAGCTTTCTGGAGTTAGATGAACCTGTGGACCAAAGGTCAGACTACTTTGGAAGCAGGAATGTACTTTTCTGAATAGGGTCGATAAATGCATCTAAGCAGTAGAAACTTACTTGGGTTACATGACCCTGCAATTTGTCTGCTTTGGGAAGAGTCCCCTGCCTCCTTTGCATAGCAAAGTGTCAAAAGATACTGCAGTACAGTAGGATGTTACAAGCTTTTGAGCATTACAAAGGCACGTCTCAATAGCCTGTGTCCTCATGGCTTGTGCTGAGGCTCAAACTTTTTGATGCTGTCTGTTGTGTGCTTGTAACTGCAGGACTTCTGTAGCAAGAGCATTGTGAAGGGAGTGTTGCATGCTCTTTCTGAGCACCAAACAGAAACTGTTCTCCCAGGTTTTGCAAAGCAAAAGGTGGCAGTGCTAGGTTTTGATTACCTGTTTGAGAGAATTTGGAAGATGAAATCTTATTTTCTTAGCTAGTGTATATGGCTGAGACCATTAGCCAAGTATGTTCTTACTCTTCTATGTGATAAGTGACTTACCTGCTTGTGGAGGTTCTAATTTGTTGACTGTAGTGGTTCAGGTCTGATCAGAGACTGATTGTGTCAATGTATTTGCTGGTCTGCCTGTACCCCCAAATCTATTTAGTAGAAGAAATGTAGAAATGGAGGTATTGTGAATAGTTTCTTCCTTGAATAACATTTCTTTTTGGTATTTCCCAGAACTTTTATGACCATAACACTGCTAAGGATGATGTATAGCTGGAAAGTACCAAGTTACTCCTACAGGTAAAATTAGTTCCTGGAACAGCTATTGCCATAGCAGCAGCAGAACTGAGAAAACAAGTGAATATATTGGCAGGGTAGGTTGTGATTCAGCGAGACCTGATATAGTAAGCAGTCCTGGCTGTGTTGGGAAGTTATATGGTGGAGATAATGGCATGAGTCAGGATACTGACCCTTCGAAAGGGAACTGCATCCCCAAATGCCCCACAGCTCTGTTGAAGGACAGAGGTGGAAACTGCATGGTTTAGCATTGGTCTGGGTCCTGTCTGTGCAGACCAGTGAGGACCATCTGTACGCTGTTAAAACAAAGTATGCCTTTGATACTGCTTAGGGACTGGAAAGTAAGTTGTTAAGGTTTGAGCAGGATAATATCCTGATCTTTTGATATGAGCTCATTGCTGCCAGGTCACCTGTCTTGGAAATGCCTATTATAACCCTATTCCTAGAAATAGGATTGTCTCGTGGGGGAGGCATTAACGTACATAACAGGGAGCCACAAAGTCAGTCCTCTTTAGCTGAGCTTTCTATCCCTTAGCAAAGCTGCCATGTAGGGAAAGGAAGAATCCAACCCAGAAGGGCTACTCTGTCATCATGGGCAGGCTTTGGGGTGGTAAAGGGGTTGTAATTGTTAACCCAGTAAAAATAGAGCCTGATGTAGAAGGGCTATTTAAAAGCACTGTGTGGAACCGGGTCAGCTGAAGGTCAAGACAGCCTTTTGGCCTGAGAACAGGTTAAACTGGCTCCAGCCCCATCAGGGCTGGAAACGAGAGGAAGTCTGCTGACACCCATGTGGTTCTGCTATGGGGGTTTGCAGGGAACAGAGCTCCTTAGAGCCTTTGACACTCGTTGGGGAGCAGAACTTACTTTATCACCTATTTCAATCTCATTCTCCCAGCCCACCCAGTAGAAAAAAGCAGGTTAACCCCACTGAGCTGGCAGCCCTTCCCAAGGGCAGGGGTTCTCTGCAGCTGTACACTAGAGCTGATGATTTCTCTGTTTCTCTGCTGCTCAGAGCTTTAAAATGCCAAGAAATGAGCAGTTGCAGGGTCAAGGGAAATTCCAGTTCTGTTCAGCTTGGAAAAATCTTGGGTGCAATCCTCTTTGGACTGAGACCAAACTTAAATGAGACTTCCCATGACTGCAAATGCTGGTTTGGTTTTTAGTGGAGTTAGCTGTATGCAGGCCTCAGGTTGACTTAACCCAGTTAGGACTTTTTTTTGCTTCAGTATGGTGAAACTACTCTGAAAGAAGACAAGCTGGGTTGTGACGTGTCTGTCGGCTCTGTGAACGTGTGTTGTGTGCTCAGGGGCTGTTGTCTAGCTCAGCTCCTGGCGCTTCCCATGCGGCCATGACTCAGTGGCTGGTGTGCAAGTAGCAAGGCTGACAGAGGCCTATCAGGCTCTTGGTGACTGTGTATCTGAACTAGAACTGAAACATCTGTGAAGCACTGAGTTGGCTTTCTGAAGGCTGGCAAGCAGAGATGGGAAGTACTGACTAGCACAGAGTGGTTTTTTGATTATTAAATACACTGAGGCAATGTTTCTTCAGAGGAGCTGTGTATGGGTTTGTGGACACATCTGAGGAAGGTGGGTGGTGATTACTTGATAAAGATATTCTTTGAAAATCACAACCTGTCTTTGATTAACTGTTGCTTTTTTAGGTGACTTTTTTCTTAAGTGAATACTCCATTTGTGAAATTAATGTTTTCTTTCTCTTCAACAGTGGGCCACTATACGGATACAAAAAGGTGTCAAAAAGCCACAGCCACAGATGCTAAAGACTCCCACTGCTAATGGTGAGAGCTTGGGGTAAAGTCAAATTGATAAGACTAATGTTCTAAAGTAGTAAAACTGAGTCCTTTTCAAATGGAGAAGTTAGATGTGTGCATGAGAGAACTGGAGAAGAGGTGGGGTGGTTACAAGCTAACTGTTACATCTAACTGTTTTGCAATGCTACTGGCACAAGAACTGTTCCTGCAGAATGAAATGCTGCTTTTACTGGCTTGTACTGAATGGTTGAAAAATCAGGGGATGAGGAAATGAAGGGTATGAAAACAAAGCAGAGCTTAAGATGGAGACTGTCCTCAGTTGAGGGAAACTTTTGAGTTACAATATGAGCTTGATTTTTGTCTTGAAATATGTCTTTAGGTCATTGCTTGCAGGGCTGCTGGCCATTTATCTTAGTCCTAACAGCATCAGAGTACACTTAATCATCTCTGAGGAGATCTGAATGTTTAATGCACAGCACTTTTCTTTCCCAAGCTCAGTGCTTTTTCTGTTGTAGGACTGCTGGATGGAAGTGTGTGGTGTTATACTTCCCTTTTTTCAGTCTGCTATTCACCTTTTGCCCCCCGGAGTTACCTCAGTGTTTGCCAGACAAACTTCTTACACTCATTGTCTGTAGAAAGGCAGCTGAAGAGTTGCTTCATATTTCTTCCTTTAGCCTAATTTTGAAATTAGTTCTTTTACTATATCTTAACCCATACTGTGCTTGTGTCATGGTAGGCTCTACTAGGTCAGAGTTGGCTGTAGGACTTTGGAGCTGCAAGCACAGTGAGAGCAGTCTGAGTTTGACCAGGACATAGGAGAAGGCTGAACAAGGCATTGCAGCCAGTGCTTGGTTTTCTCCTGGTTCCTGACTGCCTTGGTATTGCTATTGATTTGCTTGTTTTTGACGGCATTTGACAGCAGTGTGAGCTTTTTCTATGTGCTCCCTCATTAGGCAGCACAGCTGGAAACAGGACCAGCTTGCCAGTTAGTACACAAACAAGTCAATTGTTACCTGATTCTATGAATTAGCTCATGCAAACATGATACAGTAAAGGGGACTGAACGGGTTGTGTGTGTTTCATCTCCAAAGGAGTATCCTTATCAATACTGTAAACACTAGTATTGTACTATCTGCAGGTCAGGCATGAAACAGGCTCCGATGGTAGCAGGATCCAACTGTCAGCCCCTGTAATAATAAACTGGAGGTACTGCACAGCAGCTCTTAAAACAATTTAAAATTTGTTTTATTTAATTGCTGACTTTAAAGTGGTTGAGAAAAAGTATGTCCCATATCACTCACCAGTGTCCTGAAAGTTGTGGGGTTTTTTTTTTTGGGGTGGGGGAAAGGCAAGGTGAGTGATCCTTCCAAATAATGTCAGTGCCCTGCTATCTGTGTTTCACAGGTTGTCAGTGATGCAGCAAGATATCCTTTTTCTTCCTGTAAGTGCGATAGTGTCCCATCACATCACGGGTCAGTGAGAGGGCAAGAGATCCAGCTGTGCTGCTTTAGCCACACAGTAGGAGCTCTTGTCTTCCTAGACATCTGATCATTCTGGAACGTAGATTTTTCTTGTCTAGAAAAGAAAGGTAAAGGGAGAGAGGATCCAGCTAGTAGATTATGTTCTATGAGCTATCTTTCCATAAAACTACAAGTACCTGTTCCCCCGTATGTGTGACTGAGGGGTGTATAGTGCTAATATGGGCTGTAGTTCACCCAGATTAGTCCACGTTCTGCACTCCACTGTCTGGAGTGATGATTAGTAAAAATGGCCTGATGTAATTTATATAGATGATTGCAGGCAGGCTGTGTTCAAGCGGTCTTATGGATGGGGATACACAATCACAATGGTGGCCTGAAGCACACTTTTTAATGTTCTTTTATATTTGAAATTAAAATTAAAACCTTTCCCCACTGTAGGTGGCTCTTACTGCAGTAAGCTAGAGTCTAACTGTTCCTCACTTGAGAAGGTATGGGCAGCAGGGGAGATGTGGAGTCTGCAGTGCCAAGCTGTGCTTAAAAAGCTCCCAATATACAGAGCACAGGACTAACTGACTTGTGATTAGGACTCTGGGTTCCTGTATGTGGATGAAAGTACTTGAGGGCCAGGGCAGGTGTAGGTCTAACAGTGCAGCTGGTATCCCCTGAGGTGGCAGAACATGAGCAGATGGAGAGGCCCAATTGCATTATGCAATATTTATTGAGGGAGGAGAAATTCCTGGTGATAGTGAATGACAGAGTAGCTGATTAAAACAGGGTAAAGGTATGTGTCTATATGGGTGTACGCATATGCGCGTTAAGTGCTGAAGGAGAATGTGTAGCAGCTCTTCCATCTTTGCTGACTATTCAGTCCTCACTAGGAGGTGGGTCAGGATGGGAGGGAGCATTGCAGATGCATGTGCAAGGGCAAGTTTTCCTGTTCGCCGGCACAGCAAAAATGGTCCTCCTCAAGGACCTTAAAATCCAGTGTCCCTGAATATGATAGATGAGAGAGCATGACCGAGGAGACTCCACCTTTCTCTGCAGTACCAAATCCAGTGTATTTCGCATCTGTTGGCAGAAATGGCAGCCAGCGCCCCTGCGTTGGTGGTTTGATAAGGAATAGTCCCAAGAAGAAGGTTGGCTGGTGTAGTTGCTGCATGGGGAATTACCTGGTGCTGTCACCCCAAGGTCCCTCTGTGTTAGAGGGCAGTGTGTTTATGTGCCAGGCCCAATGGCAGCTCTTGGCTGAGCAGATACTTGGAGGCTAGCTGTCTATCTAATTGCATCTGAATAACCACCTCTCAGTTGTCAGTGTGGGTGTTGGCTCTGTCGAAAAGGCAGTCCTCTTCGAGTTGGTGGGTTTAAAAAACACAAAAATGCTGTTAAGTCAGACTTTTGAAAGTGGCACCCACTAAAAGAAAAGCTTGTGCAAATAATGTGACTGTAAGTAGATAGTGTCAAATTTGAGCCTGGTATAATTAGCTGACTAGAGTATGTGAGTGCGAAGGCTTGGGGCTTGTGCTGTGACACTGATTAAAGCAGCAACTACAGCTTTTTTGGTTGAGAGTGATGTTTGCTGTACTACTGCATAATGCTGTCTTTGGTAAACGCAGCTCTGCCCAAGGCCAAGGGATTAAACGCCATTAAATGTTACTTCTGGTTACAAGAAGGCTAAGTACATCACCTGAGCAGCATATGTTTAATTCTGTTCATAACACCTTCAGGTCCTGCTGAGATCTTGGCTCGGAGTAGCTTGTGCCAAGGCTGCAAGGCAGCTTGCGCATGGGGGTGTCATGTGACAATGACAGCGCAGGGTGGTGAGGCAAGACATTACAGCTGTGCTATCTCAGCTGTGCCAGCAGTGTGTTAAACTTGGACCCTGGCTGGTTTCAGCCAAGAAGTAGGAGCCAGGGGACCCAACTGCTTGGCTGATGCTCAACTGAGGGCTGGATAAGGATCTCCTGGGACCTAGAGAGAAGGGTGGTACTTGTGTGATGGGTGCTGGAGAGTTCCCTATGCCAGTGTCTTGGCTACGACCTGTCTCCCACCCCAGCAGCAGCATGGAGCAGACAGGTTGGGCTGGCTCACCTACAATCCCGGATGTTTCACAGCTTAGAGGTTTAAGGGACTGACTGAGAGAAAAATTGAACCTATGCCACAAGTGTAGTCCATCCGCTAAATGTTTGATGTGATGCATGTTTGTATAATTTAGATCCCAAAGGGCATATGGGTGTTTTGGGTGTGCCATATTTATAAGCTAGTGATAGGACAATGCACTGAGATGGTCCACTGGTGGAATTGCAAGTTGTGGCTGCCAAGTTCAGAGCTGAAGGTGCTAACAGGTTTTGTTGCAGTGTGACATCTCTTGCATGTTGTTCTTTAGTGTTTACCTCAGTGATTTGTGGGACTTGTATCTTGGAGCTTCTTATGTTATCCCATTTGTATGCTACAGTGCAATACAAAGATTATCCATATCACTTGTAATTTAAATGTTGTGTGTGATTTGCACAGCAAATGTATTCACAGTTTTTCTGCTGGCAAGACTTCCTTGGGATGCAGATTTCCACATTGTGGCATGTGTATTTGTGGGAAAGTGCCTAGTAGCTTGAAACAGTTGGGTGCTTCCTCCTTTCCTTTTTTTTTTATCTCAACATGGAAGCACAGAGATTATGCAATTTGTCAGAGGGTGTCTGACAGAGTGGCGACCTGAACTTGGACCTCTGTAATCCAAGTTGAGTGTCTCAGGGGATGGTTGTTCTGGTTAAATGTTATTCTAGATTTCTTCACTCATCAATTTCTGGAGCCAGACTTGCTTACCAGAAAGCAGCTGCTTGATCTTTGTATTTAGCTTACACAATTTGTCCTTGCCTTTGGAAGCTCTAGTGAGAAGTTGGTGTTTATCAGACCATAAGTATAAAAAACGAAAAGGGGGGAGGAGAGGGAATACTTGCTATTTGTACTGCAATTCTGAATTCTCCAGGTTTCTTTTCTATTGCCAGCCATTATGTGGGCAGAGTTCAACTGAAACACAACTGTTAGTGCTGAACTAAATTATATCAAGGCACCTCTAGAGACAGCTTTCTTTGACTTTTGTGTTTTGGAGGGTTTTTCTTCATTTGATTTAAACTAAAATAAAAAATAATGTGGTCCTGTCTGTGCTTATAGAAAAGACTTGTGCTGTGAAGGGAGGGAGGTGTGTTTGGTTCAAAGCTGGTCCATGCACAGATGTCAAGTAGCTGTTGCGACCTGGGACTTTGGAAGGTAGCAGTAGAGCATGGCTCGGCTGAATGTGGCTGTGGGATGCCAGAATGTCTGATGAGACGGGCCTAGGGAGCAAGGAAGCAGGAGACTGAATGCCCTTAAATACACAGAGCACCAGGAGAAGGGAATGGAAAGGCCAAGGTCTTACTTGGTTTCCTCTGAAAGCATAGGATGGTCTTGGATAAAATTGCTGAGTTGAGGGTTTGTCAGATGGTGGGAAAGGGTTTGCCTTCTTGCTTCACCTTCAGTAGGCTACAGAACTTGATATATTTGCTGCTCAAGGTGTTTACGTGAGGAAGGGGAGCTAGAACTGGCTTACTGAAGAGTATGTTGTGTTTAACTATCCATCTGATCTTGCTGTCATAGGAGGGACTCTGACAGTAAATTTGTCTCCTTGAGTAATGCAGAGTGGCAAGTGATTTGGAGGACGACTGTTACTGTATAGAATTGTTTCCTCATATGGTTACCTTTCCTTCCCAAGGTATCATTGAAAGAGATGAAACGCCTATGGAGAAAGAAATTGCGCGTCTGCATCGAGTGGACTTCGAATTCTCTGATATATTCTACTTCTGCAGAAAAGGGTTTGAGGCCATTGTGGAAGATGAAGTCACACAAAGGTTTTCCTCTGAAGAGCTGGTCTCCTGGAATCTCCTCACAAGGACTAATGTCAACTTCCACTACATCAGCCTGAGGCTGACTGTTGTGTGGGTCATTGGGGTTATAGTGCGGTACTGCTTCCTGCTGCCCTTACGGTAAGCTCATGGGTGCTGAGGGATTTTGTCAGTCTGGGAACACATAAATCTGTGTTTTCTTGGGAAATGTCATCTCAGCTTTTTTAACCCAAAAGCAGCATTAACAGATACAGAAGATGAACTGGCTTAAACTCTCCTTTGGTTAAGAAGCCATTCAGAACATTTAAGTAAATCTTGCCATTTACTGTGGAGTGTAGATTAGGGCTAGTGGTGGCTTTTTCTGTGAATGCTTCCCCTAAGTCATGTGTATTGGCAATGTAAGTGTAAGTTCAGTGAGCTCTAAAACTCCCTGACGCTATATGCATTGGGGTATCTGAATCTGCTGCCTTTGCTAGACCATGATTTTGAGCAGTGTGTCAGAGAATTACTGAGAGAACTGGATATGTCAAGTGTCTGAGGAATAATTGAATTCCTGCAATTCTTTTCCATTTTAAAGTGGAAAGTGATATTAAAGTAAGCAAAACTACTTATTTTGATTTAATATCTATTTTGTCTGTAGCTTTACCCTCGCTGCCATTGGGATTACCTCAATGATTGTGGGGACAACAATGGTAGGACAGCTGCCAAACGGCAGGTAGGTACTGTGTGTGGCATGTGAGGGACAAACTTGCCAATTTGCATCAGTGCAAACAGCTCAAGATTAGGACTGGACAGATTTTACAAGTGATAGACTACTGATAGTCCACTCCATCCGCAAACTCGTGGCCTTGCTTTTAGTGGCATTTTGACCTTGGGCTGAGGTTGGATTCTTGCTAGGCTTGGCACTGAGGTTGGGGGTTTCTGATGGGCTCGTCTTGCTGTCATGAGAGACTCAAAGGGAGTGTTGTAGGGAAGATGACGGTGCTGGAATAAAAAATACCCAGTGAGGAGATGACAGCCTTGCCTAGGTAAGTGAGACCAAGGGTATGACGTGTCTTGGCTGAGCTGCTGTAGCAAGTGAGTGGTAGAGCTGGGAATATCCCTCTCTGCTCCAGAGTACCAGGAAAATTTCAGCCCAGAGTTGTGTTGAGTAGGCTGGAGAATATTGTGTGTGTCTAGCTGCTTCCCAGTATCCTCCAGATGCCTGTGATTTCTTTCAGTGTGAAAAACTATCTGAGCGAAGTGGTCCACCTCACGTGCTCCCGCATCCTTGTCAGAGCTCTGTCTGGTACTATCCATTACCATAACAAGTGAGTGAACTGATGTTATGATAGCAAAAGCATGTATATATTTCTATGTGTGTGAGTACCCCATTTGAAATGGGGCAGCTCTTTCCTGACCCGCAGGTTAATGTCGCACTAGATGCTGACTCACCTGACAGCTTTATGGAACTGGTGTGTGTAATGTGGTGCTTAGTGTGCTAGTAGTCTAACAAAAAATTATGTAATTGCAGGGAAAACAAACCTCAGAAAGGAGGAATTTGTGTTGCCAACCACACATCACCGATAGATGCGATCATTTTGACAAATGATGGATGCTATGCAATGGTATGAGGAGATCCATGATAACCACAGCAGCAGGAGAGAGACCAGGAAAGGGAAAGATTATGGGATATTGGTTGTGGCGTTCAGTACTTAACTTTCACAGTAGAGATGTTAACTTGAGCATTAATCGGGGGGGGGGAAGTATAAATTGTGTTGAAGTTGGTCTACAAGTTACGTGCTGAGGTTGTCCTGGCAGTGTCAATGCTAGGTTCTTCATCTGGTGAAATACTTGAGCTATGCTTCCATGCACAAGTCTAGATCCTTTCAAGTGAATGCATTTTAGTAGTTTTTGTGGACACTACCCAATCCTGGTTTGCAGTCTTCAGTGTCTTTGGGTTTTTTTGAGAGGGATGCAGAAGAAGTTCTGCTTTTCAGGTGTCTCATGTGCTGATGTGCCTTATTGGGCTTGCAGGTTGGCCAGGTTCACGGTGGACTAATGGGAGTTATTCAGAGAGCTACCGTCAAAGCCTGTCCTCACGTCTGGTTTGAACGCTCGGAAATCAAAGACCGCCATCTAGTGACAAAAAGGTGAGGTGTTGGGTGGAGCGGGGATTGCAGTGCTGGTGTGACTGTGGCACCTGCTAGTGCCTGAGGGGCCATGCCGGGGTGTGTAATCCCCGAGGAGTCATTGACCAGTCAAAGGCCCCGATAAGGAATTAAAGCTTTGGAAAGACAGAAGCCCAGTAAGCCGATGAGGTTGCAGTGGGGAACAGGGGACTTGGAACCTTGGGATCTCAAAGGGGCAAAAGGCTGACTTGCGAAAGCATCTTCTTTTAGCAGGAGCCATATCTAGTTGTCTTTATTCCAAATGGTGACTGCTGCTTATAAATGCTAATCACAGGGATACGAGTTATCTGTAATTCCACATTACTGTAGGATGGAATAATGCAGGGTATTGCAAACTGGTAGATGTAGGTAGGAGTGGAAGCAACCAGTATAATAGTGGCTCAACAGCAGTTCTTGGAGGGAGTTGGAGGGGTGGTATGCAGCAAACCGGCTCATTCAGAATGACCCAAATATGCTTTCTTGTGTGGGCTTTGGTACAGTAGACTGTGGTCGAAATGTCAGGTCCCCAGGTCACCAAGGAAGGCTTGAAAAGTTTATAGAGAAAGGGGAAAGAAGAGTGGAAAGGAGCTATTTTTTAAGCTTTCCTTCTGCTTCCACAGACTCAGGGAACATGTGATGGATAAGAACAAGCTCCCGATCTTAATTTTTCCAGAAGGTAAGAAGCTGAACTGTTCCTTATTTCCATTCAGTGTAGATGTCATCCCTGTTTGCTTTTCATGGCTTCTGGTGCTCAAATGTATCTTCACCTCTGACTTAGATTTTATTAGGGCGTTCCTATTTTTCATCTTTAATATGAGCTTACATGAAGACAACACAATACTGTCCCTGGCTGTTGGGTCTCCTGGTAGAAGCCGTAGGCAGAAGAATGGGAAGATTGTTTCTTTTGCCCTGTGAATATCAATTCAGTGTCCTACAGATCTAACCTCAGCCCTGTGCTTTTTGTCTCGCATGTTCTGGCTTCATTCAGGGAGTCAGTCACAAGACAAAGACTGAAAGCAAGCAGGGGAGAGATGCTTAACTTACCCATAAAGGGCCTGCATTTGCTCCTCAGTGAGTGCGAGGTCTGTATGTTGATGTAGTGTTGCTACTGAAATGTGGTAGGCTGTGTGAAGTGATGACTTTAGTTTCTCTTCTGGACAGGCACCTGCATAAACAATACATCTGTGATGATGTTCAAGAAGGGGAGCTTTGAAATAGGAGGGACAATCTATCCTGTTGCAATCAAAGTAAGTGGAAGTAGGTGGCTGCTGAATTCCAAAGTTTGGGATCTGTTTTTGCAGGGTGGTAGGAAGCTGTCTCAGTACAGCTGCTAATGAAAGCACAGTAGCTCTGGTGATTAGCTACATGGTGTGGGTGACTCCTCGTGTATAAATGGCTGAAATGAGAAAGTGAAGTCCTTCAGCCTATGGCGCCTGGCTGGTAGGACCTGGTGGGGTCAGCTTCTTCCTCCAGGAAGCTGGAAGGAAGGGAGATCCAGCTAGTCCTTCCCAGTGCTGAAGGGAAGAGAAGCATGCAGCTTGCAGCAGGCTTAGCTCTTTTGGCTGTTTGGGCAAGTGGGTGACATCTGTTGCTGGTTCTGTCATGTAATCAGAAGCAGCACTAATAAGCACAGGCTAATTTTTCTAACGCCTCACTCTAAGCAAACATGTCAGTGGTGAATTCTGTCTTACTCTG
This sequence comes from Theristicus caerulescens, assembly GCA_020745775.1. Classification (NCBI taxonomy): domain Eukaryota; kingdom Metazoa; phylum Chordata; class Aves; order Pelecaniformes; family Threskiornithidae; genus Theristicus; species Theristicus caerulescens. The sequence continues at coordinate 65,955,690 of CM036563.1, forward strand.
GCATGTGACTGACAGCATCCACCTCAGATCTGAGACAGGCCATGATGGTCTGTGGGGAAAGGGTTTTATCATTTGTTTTTTGTCATCCGTTACAGTATGATCCTCAGTTTGGAGACGCATTCTGGAACAGCAGCAAATATAACATCGTGAGCTATCTGCTGCGAATAATGACCAGCTGGGCCATTGTTTGCAATGTGTGGTACATGCCACCAATGGTTAGAAAGGTAATCTAGCATCTGGTTGACTGATCACTATTTAAGAACCAGACTGTATGCAAGTGCCTCTTTTTAGTCCTCCCCCCCCCCCCCCGTGTCTCCAAATCAGAGTTTTATGCTGGACTTTTGTTAGTGTTGACTTTGTATGATTGGATTTAGCTTTTCCTGGTGCAGCTTGGTACTATCAGCAGTGCATCAAATATGCAAAGGATAGCAGTAAATATACTGCTGTTGACAGTAGCAATGCTGTTAATGTTCCACCCTGTTGGAGCAAAATTTTCCCCTAGTTTCAACACTTTAGGGGGAAAAATGAGCTAAATTATTATCACATTGGAACATCAGATTGTGTTGCCATGATAAGGGATGGATCGTTTGGCAGTGAGCTAATTTGATGAGGCAGCAGATGAAAAGTGTTATGGAAGTCTGTTTCAATTCACTTCTCTCTGCTTTGATTATGTTGAATTTATGACCCTTGAAGGAAGGCGAAGATGCTGTTCAGTTTGCCAACAGAGTGAAGTCAGCCATTGCTCGCCAAGGAGGACTGACTGAACTTCCCTGGTGAGTGAGGCCATCCTTGTTAGACTTCATGGACTATCTGTTGTTAGTTTGATTGAGAGGTGCTTTCTCCCTTAGCTTTGTGACAGATAACATTCAACATAACTTCATTCCACTCAGGAGAAAACGAGGGAGTAACTTCAGATGCATATGTGAAAGTAAAAACAAAGATGCATGAAGTCTTTGGAGCATGTAGCTCTCATCAGTGAGTTTCACCTAAAGGCTTGATGCTTTTGAAGAGGGCCCCTTCACAGTTGTTTCTCATGTTGAGACTCATGCTGAGATTAAGGAGTGGAAGTGAAGTTACTTGGCAAAACTGATGAACAACAAAAAATAAAACACAGGGTTTGAGGCTTTCTGCTCAGACTTTCTCCTGTCCTACCTCAGTAAGTAGCAGCATAATGCCTAGATTGATAGGACTGTATGGAACAAACTTGAGAGCAAGATTCTGATGAAGAGAATGGGCAAACAGATTCAACTATGAGGCCTAGCTGGCCCTCTGAATGATGTAAGGCAAGAGACAACTATGGTGTTGCACAAGATTGACTGCCTCCCCAGTCTAGGGAAAGCGCATCCCAGGTTGGTAAAGATTTCTATGGTAGGTGCAACCTGTTACCAACATGAGTAGGCTGCTTTAACGGGCTAAACTCAAAATTTGGACTGCATAAGCATTATGGCTCCAGGTAAATGTTTTAATAAATATGCTTAAACTTGGATGTTCTAGAAGTTCTGAAGAAAAGCATTCTTAATAATCTTTGAGGTCAAGACTCTAGAGTTGACTAAGTTAATATAACACATAGTTTGATAACAATAGTGGTAACAGTCATGATGGGTGACTCTTCTCTCTTGCTCTGTTGCAGGGATGGAGGTCTGAAACGAGCAAAAGTCAAAGATACTTTCAAAGAAGAACAGCAGAAAAACTACAGCAAGATGCTAGTGAGAAATGGATCAATAGGAAGTCTGTCTACAGGAACAGAGTCAGACTGAATGGTGGTTCTTGAAAACTAATTTTGCACAACCAGCCTTAGCAGGAATAATGTTTTTATTAAAAAAAAAAACCAACAAAAACAAACACAAAACCTGGAGCAACAAAATCCCTCATCATGCGTATGCATATTCTCTGTATGGCTGGTGCAGAGCCTGCCAAGAGCAGTGTCTCTCTGTCTCTCCCTTTTCATTCTTCTCGCTCCCCTGCCCCTCCCCATCTTCATGTGATGATGTACTGCAGCTCCTGGTATTCTCTAGCTGAATGTGTGGAGAGTTAAGAGACAAAAGGAAAAAAGCATCACAGTTTTTCCTGAGTTTTAAGGATGAAGGAAAGTGCACTGAACAGATGCTGTCAGGACACTGGTTGTGAAGATACCTCTTGTTCATGGTACTTTGAAGCTTTAATCATAACAATTTTGTCTTTTTTCCTGTTGCTCACAGACTTTTAGTTGTAGATGACTTAAATAACATGTTTTAGGACGTTGTTGGAACTGTAAGATTGACTCTTTTGGTTAGCTTGCACCTGGATGTGCAAGGGGGGAAGGGAAGCAAGGGCTGCAGACCCTAAAGAATGGGAAAGGAGCTGCCCTGCCAAAAGCACAGTTCACGGACCATGAGGAATTTGGTGGCCTTGTAACATGGTATTGCCTTTATCGAGAACTGCTACCTGAGGGAAGATAAGGGGCAAGTCCTCAATCTCCCTGTCCACTGCTACTGTTGAAATTGATTTCCTGAGACCTGGAGCTGTAAAGGTAAGATACAGTAAGCAGCTGGATAACTTAAGCTAGGACAGATGCATTTTCATGAAGTGGATTTTCAGGACTACCCTTCTGCAGAAATTGCTGCTAATGGCTTAAAGATCTCAAGAATGCTGCTGCGGAAACACATCTTGTGTTGATCTGGGCTAGCAATAGCTATCACAACTATAAACATAGGATCCATAAGTCACCTATGATACAAGATGTGGCATGTTCAAATCTGCAATATATTGCTGTCTGAATGTAAAGAGAAATAAATTTTATATTTCTAATGGGTCTTGTGTGGCCTTTATACTCTTCTCTAAATGTGTGTAAATAAAACAGTTATGGTTAATGGTTGGACCTGATGATCCTAAGGGTCTTTTCCAACCTTAACAATTCTATGATTCTATGGTAGATGCAGTACTTGAGGACATGGTTTAGTGGTGGACTTGGCAGTGGTAGGTTAATGGTTGGACCTGATGATCCTAAGGGTCTTTTCCAACCTTAACAATTCTATGATTCTATGATTCCTGAAAACTTAAAACTAGGGTCATGGAAACTTCAGTCACTGTGACATAAGGAACCAATTGTAGTTGAGCTCTTACCTGACTTCTAACCTGACTTCTTTCCTTATACCCCTTCCCCCCAGACTCTAAGAAACATGTATGGCTTAGTGTTCATCCTTTCTGGAGTAGGAGTTGACTGATCATGCAGACTGAACTTGAAATTACAACATGAAGACACATCAGGGAGACTCAACTAATGAATCTGTAATTAACTGGAAAATGACTATAAGCTTCTAAATTTGTAACAACTGACTTCATTCATAAGTAGTGTTTTCCTGTAGCAAAGAGATTTTGAGTTTAATGGTGAAAAAAAAAATTACTGTTCCACAGCTGATAATCAAGTTTAAAAATCTGTTAGAACATAGTCTTCCCAAAAAGGGTTCCTGATCTGTTTTCCATTATCCCTCAGCCCATGCACTTACACAAGGACAAATACATTTATTCATTTAATATTATATAGGCATGCAGCATATTGTACTTTGTCTTGGAAATCTGATTGTGAAGCCTGTTGGAGGTATGCGACCTTGGAAGAAAACATTGGGAAAGGGCTCTTAGAGAAATGCTTTCACGTTTAGCATGGCAGGCCTTTAAGAACAAAATTGTTTATATTAAAAGGGTTAGAGTGGTAAGACAAGTGAAACACAGCAAAGGGTTTCTTGCTTAATGTGAACCTAGTTCAACTTTGAATGGTGTTATATTACTATTAAGATGAAGTGGTCATGCAAGCTTTGGGCTAATGAGCATGTTTGTCATAATTTATGGATATTAGCTGTGAGCTTGAGCTTTCCTGGATTACATTCATGGTAGGAGACTTTGTAAGGACATCTTGCCTTTTTAAAAACATGCCTGCATGTGTGCACATGCATACACACACAATAAAATACAATTTAGGTAACACATTTAAAAATCTATTATGTATAAATATTGGTGTGTGTGTATATATATAGAATATTTCTTCTAAAGTACAGATTGTGATGTATTCCTCTGTAGATGGAACAAGAATTGTTTTGGTGAAGGCTTAAATACGATTCCTAAGAGAATCTTCACAGTCAGTTTATGAGCTGATGTCCCTCTGCTTTCTTCTTGCTTTTGGAATTGATCATCAGTAGTTGAACTGTGGTGGTTTTTGAAATCTTAACTGTGCTCACTGGGGTGCCCTGTTAGGTGCACGTGTTGACAGCAACAGGTTGTGAGCGTTGGGAAAAGTGCCAAAGGCTGCAGTTTGCTTCCTGCTTAGGGCCAAACTGGATTTTAAGGCAAAAAGCCCTGCTAAGTCAAAGGATGATGACAATAAGGTAATACAATGACACTGTAATGAAATGTTGTCTGGCAAGCCAGATGGAGTTGTGACTTTTTTTAGAATCTGTGACTTCAACAGATTTGCAAATAGCCTCTACTGAACTCATTGTTAAACAAAATCTGCCTTACTTTGGGGAGAATTTATCAAGAAAATATGTAGATTAGCTGTATGAGTGGCACTACGGACTGCGTGAGTAAAGTATATCTATGGCCACGAGAAGGGGCATCACTCAGTTCTTAATTGCTGCATGAGTGGAGGAGATGTAGGCAAATGAATAAGCTGCTGAGGTTTCTTGAACCTGCAGTTGCTCATACATCTTTATTAAGCAAAATCTTGTCTTGCTTGTTCTTTGACCCCATTCTTGGCAAGACTTCATGGGTTTTCGGTGTTGTATCCCTAGGCTTCTTCATGTATCTCTGAAAATGTTGTGTTCAGGGAGGCTGTGTGAGCAGTGGTGAGTACTTGTAGATGGTGCTGGACCATATCCTGAATTTGTTAGACATGAGATCCACATTCTTTGAGTGGTTTGGAAATGAGAGTCTACTAACTTTGGAGAAGGATTTTTATAGGGCAGCAACGTATACCACAATGGCTGATAGCAGGAGGACAGTGAACAGAAGATATCACTTGGCTCAATGCCAGTGAAGCTACTCTCTTCTTTCTACTGCCTTTGGAAAGCTTTTTGTACAATTTTTTTCCTTTTCCCCTGACAGATCTGGGAAATGTTGCAGCTGAATTGGGTCGGATCAGTAGAGACAGCTCAAGAAATCCATGTAGCAGTTGAACTTGAAGTATCAGTTCCTAGTGCTGGGCACATAGAGCATTGATTCTTCTTTATCCTACCATGGCACTGATGAAGACATAAACAGTTCTGGTCCCAATACGGACCCCCGAGCGCCACCACTTGGAGCATGGATGCAGGCCAGTATGTGCTGCAAAACGCAGATCTCGACTCAGCCATGCGTGAGCATGTGCAGTCGGACTATGAAGCTGCTAAAAAGTCTTGGGGATTTTTAATACTGATTTGGATGACAAACCAGCTGTTCAAGCCTAACCGTGAGGGTGAACTCTTGGTTTTGTCACAGCTGTGCTTTTTAGCACTGCTGCTCCTGAAAAACGTGTCCATGCTGTTACCAGCTCTGATTTTTTCTTTTCCTATCCAGAATGTGTTTGTTTTTTTTTTTGTTTCCCTGAAATGAACATAAAAAAGGCAGAAATGTGACCTCAAGAGTCAAGATACAGACTCCAATGATTGGTCACTGTCTCCAGCTTTTTATTAGATTTTCTGAGGCTGTTTTTCCCCCTGATTTGCTGGATAAAATCCATACAAATGAAATACAAGCACAGTCAGTAAATAATAATGAAAAGGTAAATTCATTTTACAGAGAAGCCAGTGCGTGTAAGACATCATCTGGAATGATGGTTTGGTTGTTTTTTTTTTTTGCACAGATCACAAAGCTATTACAGTCTTTCAAAATTAATATCTGGCTTTTATGCTCTATAACGGTTTGCTTGACCTCTTCTTACCCTTTGGCTAATAAGAAAAATGATATTGTTTTTAAATACAAGACAGACACAAGATAGGATAGTTCCATGAATAAGAGCGATACTTCTGTTGATTAGCGTGGGATGGGCAAGCGCTTGGCTCAGTTTTCCAAATTGCAGACTGGTGATGGGACCGCCTTTGGGGCGGGGGGTAGGGAGTTGCCTGTATCTGAGCTTCAGCGGAGCTGCCCTGCAGCATGGCGAGGAGGCACAGAGACCTCTCCCTGCCCGCTTCCTACCCCTCCTCCATAGGCCAGGCATGGCACTGGGATGGGAGCTCAGCTAGAGGTAGCCGGGCTGCCGTTTCTGCGTCTCTGTGGTGGGAAGGGCCGCCTGGCCTGGACCTGGCCCCACTGCATTCCAGGACGTTTCCAGTGCTCCCATCAGCGGCAGTGATTCTGTGTCCTTATGCCATGGTAGTGTACAGCTCACAGGCTGGACTGTATCCCATTTCTTCTCATGCACCAGATGACGTTCTGTGTGCACAGCATGTCTTGGAGACCTAACTTTGTAGGGATTTTAATTTCAGAGAGAGCGTGAGAGATTAAGAACCCTTACCTCTGTGAATTGCTCTGCCATGTGATGTCTTGACACTATTCCACCGTTGTAACTTGGTTCATCTTACTGGAGCCATGTCAGTTTAAAACAAGAACGGATTTCAGGAGTGAGGTTTTTAGCTATACCTTGAATACGTGTCCTGTCTTAGTACTTAAGCTTTTAAGTCCTGATAATTCCAGAGTTGTCTCATGTAACAGCAAGTTGCACAGAAATCTTTACTAAAGGAAATTTGCTTTGGAACCTTGAGGCTGTCATCTTAATCCAGCCACATACTGAATACGTTGCAGGAAAGAGACTTCCTTGCAAAGCAGTCCCATCTTTCAGCTGATGACTGCGTGAAGCTTTATTGGGGTTTGTGGTTTGTTTATTTCGTTGGTTGTTTTTTTTTCCCCAAGTCATATCCTTCTGCAATGAATTGGCTGGAGGGGGTAACTTAACAACCTTATTTTTCTACAAAACAGCGGAAACATTCTTGCTTTGGGTAGTGAAGAGGGCTTTTGGGATGAACTGGTGCTGAGCTAGGATGGGAGCGGGGGACTCGTGCCTTTTACAAGTAAGTCTTCCTTGATGCTCTTGGAGTTTTCAAGTAGAGGGGATTCTTACCAGGGCACTGCCACCTACAGTTTGGGGCCCTGTGTTGGTGTTAGGCTAGGCATGCCAACACTTTCCATTCCCGTACAATAGCAAGTCACTCTCTGCTGCAATTAGTTACGCAGAAGAACGATGAGATTGGCCCTGTATTCTCATTACTTCATCCTGGGATAATGGATTAGTCCAGATGCTTGACAGCATTGCATAAAGTGAGCATGATGCAGCGCAAACCCATGTGGGGACAGCTCTAGCACAAAACAACCCTTGCGCACCATACTCTTAATTTTCTTCCTCGTGTTTCATCTCATGCAATGGTTCCACTTAATTATTGCACTGCAGAAGTTGGCTGCCTGGGCAGGGATTAATCCTTTCCAACAATTGCAATCAAACTTCCGCTCGTGCACTCGACTCCTAATGCTGGGTTCGTGCTTAGGGGAAGGGATGGGAATTCAGAAGCATGATCTCTTGTTGGCAGCAGAAATTTCTTCCTTGGCTTGCTCAACAATAATACTGACAATACCTGCTGGGGAGGAAGAATCTTGTTTAGGAGGTAGTCCGTTCCCAAGTCAGCCATGTGAAGAAACCAGTGATCAACTGAAGTCCCAAGCCCACCTGTTTGTTTAGCTGGGCTGGCCTAGGGTAAAAGTTAAACATTTTCTCTGGGGTTTTGGGGAGGGATGGGGAGTGAGGGAGGGTACCTTAGGCTTCTGGGGTTGTTAAGTGCCTGGTGGGTATCAGATGCTGTCTTGGGATGCCTAAAAGCCTTGTATCTTAATCTTCAGGTGCCAAAAGATCTTTGGAAGTTGTCCCCGACGCCTTGAGAAAGGTAGTGCCCAAAGGTAAGTCTTCAATCTTAAGGTCAGAAGTAGCACAGGCTTGGACTAGTTCTGTGAAACTACAGATAACACAGGAATTAAAAAGACGACATGACTGGGGAGGGAAGTGCAGGTATGGCTGTCGAAATACCTTGCTGCTCAGAAAATGTAGTGCTCAAGCCAGACTGCATCCTTAGTTTGTACTCATCTCGGTATCTTTTGGAGCTGTGCTGGGCAGTCTAATGACCGCCTCTTCATGCACCAAAGGGGCAAAACCTTTGCTCGCGTTCCAGATTGAGATGTTGTCCTCGCAGTTTTGAATGTGTTTTGGTCAGGATTCACCTGTGTTCCCACTTCAAGTCAGTACAGGATTTACTGTGTTTTAAAGGAGCTCAAAATAAACCTTGAGGATGGCAGCAGTGTTCGTCTTGCATCCCACACCTCCCTTGAAATCACATGCACTCATTTATCTCTTCAAGAAAACTCATGGAGAGTTGATAATCAGTGCTATCTCAGGGCTAGGATTTCCATTCTCCGTAGACGTGTTGATTTCTGGTCCTGAAGTTATTTGAACAGGGTGTTTACTGCTGTATTTGCAGAGGTTTTCAAAGCGCACTGAGGGCTGGAGTGGTTTGGCAAAAGGGCTAAGGTTTGCCCTAAGGGCTAAGACTGAGAGTTAACTTTTACCCAGAGTGGCATCACTGTCGTGTTACTATATAGTGTAGAGAAAACATTAAGGTTAGATGCGTGTGTGTGCTCACTAGCAAGTACTAACCAGCCTGTCTTATTTAATCACCGCCACAGGTGCCATCTCCAATTGCCAGGATTAAGGCATGCTGTTACTTTCTTTAAATTATTGTTATCATTTTTATAGAATAATCAGCCTCTGGCATAACAACATTTCTGTCAAATGAATTTCACATCCTTTTAAACTGCATATACTCCTCACTTTAGGTCCTTTGCAGGTACTGCTTCTTCCAGCAGGACATTGGCAGTGAGTGTCCGGCATTTTTTTAATGTATATATATATAGATATATGTATGTTTCAAGTTCTGTTTATTGATCTCTATGTATTTCACACAGCCTAGAGTGGTTATGAACCCAAAATACTGCCAGAATCCATTGGAAAAATCTCAGACCATGAACTGTGCAGATAAGTGTTACAGCTTTGAATTCTCCGTGTTTCATGAAAAACGAATACGCCTTTGACATAAGCACTGTCATGTGCATGGTGTAAAAATGACCAGGCTCCATTTTCACATCTTGCCTGATTGCTTGGCAAAAAGCTCCTGGAAATCTGCGTTACCTCATGTTCTGATAGCACTCCTAGATAAAGAAATTCCCAAGTCATTGGGACCATTGAGGTTCATTAGCAACTCTTCTAACTCTTTAGATAGACCAGTTCTGGGGACGTGATTAATTGTAAGTTTTCTTGGAAAAAAAATAAAACAGTTGCATGTAATTTGGTAAAACCAGATCCACATGCTTCCCGTGCGGCCTCAAAGTTTATGCCAATGACATTCAGATTCCTAATTTGTACTGGAATCTCTTGAGGCTTTAGAGTAATAAAAAAAAAAAAAACAACCCACCCTGCTAAAAAACTGTCCTGGTTTCAGCTGGGATAGAGTTAATTTTCTTCTTAGTAGCTGGTACAGTGCTGTGTTTTGGATTTAGGATGAGAATAATGTCGATAACACGCTGATGTTTTGGTTCTTGCTGAGTAGAGTTTACGCTGGTCAAGGACTTTTCAGCTTCCCCTGCTCTGCCAGGTGCACAAGAAACTGGGAGGGGCACAGCCAGGGGGGCTGACCCAGACTGGCCAAAGGGCTATTCCATACCGTATGACATCATGCTCAGTATAGAAACTGGGGGAAGAAGAAGGAAGGGGGGGACATTCGGCGTGATGGCGTTTAACTTCCCAAGTAACCGTTACGCGTGATGGAGCCCTGCTTTCCTGGGGATGGCTGAACGCCTGCCTGCCGATGGGAAGTAGTGAATGAATTCCTTGCTTTGCTTTGCTTGTGCACGCAGCTTTTGCTTTCCCTATTAAACTGTCTTTATCTCAACCCATGAGTTTTCTCACTTTTACTCCTCCGATTCTCTCCCACATCCCACCGGGGGGGGAGTGAGCAAGTGGCTGCGTGGTGCTTAGTTGCCGACTGGGGTTAAACCACGACAAAAACCCCAAACCCCAACCCTACCACTGTGCGCACCAATAATTTAAAGACGACAAAGGTGCAGGTGGTATTGTAGAGGATCAGATACACAGGGAAATGGGGATTTTCATACTCTAAGATTATTCAAATCTGTGGGTAGCAAATCAGACCTTGCTTCTCTGGTGGGCTCTGCACGGGGTGTGGGAATTTTACAGTCATTGCCGATGGCAGCACCAGGAACTGGTAACTGCTGCTTTGGGGATACTGCTACTTTGGGCTGGCCTTTGTAGGAGTAAATAAGACCATTTGGTTCCTCCTGGCGGAAATACACACCACCTTCTCGCATAGAGTTTGAGTTTGATCTCAAAACTATAAACTCATAGAAATCCAGTTTAAGAAGCCAGCCAAGTACAGGCTTATTGTCAAAAAGATAAAATTATTTACTTAAACCTGCAGCGTCCAGCTTTGCAGACTTAACAATTGTTAAGTGGCTTAGCAATTTGGGACCTCAAACTATATTAATCTTTGCTTGAGATGATAGCTTTATTTGCTTTGCTACATCACCAACTGAAATGAAATAGGGCAAAGATGGAATCTGTGTAAATGGGCACACTGTTGAGGCTTGCATGATGTTGCATTTTAGCCCCCTCTATGTAGGGCTGCCTTCTTCACAGCAAGTTATGTTACTCCTGCCAATTCTCCAGGCTTGTTGCTGTCCTTGGGATTTTCCATCAGCAAGGCAGCCTTCCTCATCTTGTCTGCTGTTGTGTTCTGGCTGTTCGTGGAGCATCTTTTCCTGTAGGCTTGAAAAAAGAGAGAGAGATCAGTAAATAGATAAAGAATAAGGTTGCTTGCATGTGTCACTGTGGTTCTTTAAGAAGATGGACTCTGTAGGGAACTCTCAGCCATTAAGAAAATTGCTATTTGAATTGGTTGTGACCCAGAGAGAAAGCAGAAGAAATACATCCCAGGATGCGACAGGAGAAGTGCTGTCTCGAGAATGCCCTTGATAGCCCTGAAATTTTTTTTTCATGGGCATGTGATGACAAGTCCAGCAGACCTCGTTGCAGCTTGCAGAATTCCCTTACTGCAGCGTCTCAGCCAGCCTTCTAATTGTGTGCATTTGTGTGTGCGTCCTGAAATGAGTGGTTATTTCGCACTACTCTCTTAGAAGGGTAAAATAAACTCCTAAGGATACTGTTTCAAGGAGGCTATTGTGCTATTCAGCGTCATATGTTACTTTGCACAAGGGTTTGCTCGTTGTTTTCAAAGCTGTCTGAAGAAGATGCTTTTTATTGCATATAGCTGCTTAGGAAGTAATGAACAATTTTTTCTCCACTTTTTTCCTTTAAAGGTTTCAGTTCTAACACTTTCAGTTCTTGAAGTTAGAGATGTACAGTATTTAAATAGGAAGATTTTTTTTTAATGGCAAAAATGCTCATGTCCGGATTTAGCTTAGAAATCAGAGTTACCTGCAAATATGCAAAGGGAGTGAGGGCCAACTGTGTTCGGAGCAGTTGAACTCCCAGGTTTGGCTTCTCACATCTCTTAACACTAAACCTTGACACGCATACTTAAAAGCAGTAATGGTTTGTCTTCCATGTTTCGAACGCAGCATAACTATGTTCCTTTTCAAGGTGCTTAAAAAAACCCCTACCTATAATACTAACAGAAAAATAACAATAAGAGAAAAAACCCCTCAAACGCAAACCCCCAAACACACACAACCCGAAAGCCTGGACTATGCTGTGACATCAGAGTTTCAACACCACAAATAAAATTAGAGGCACCCCGATCTTGCAAAACTCACATACTTCATTTTAAGTCCTTCTGTAGCTGCTGTTATGTAGTGTACCGCAAGTCCTGGCAACACTGACAAGTGTGGCAGTAAAGTAAGTATTGCATCATAATTTTTAGGTAGCTAATGGGAAGATGAAGCTGTCTGTCAAAGTTGTCTATAAAGCCAAGGGTAGAGTCCCGCTACATGGGCAGAAAGCCACTGTGCAGGAGGCTTTTGGCCAAAAATGTACTTGGGCTGTAGCCAGAGAACTGGGAAACTCAGTCCCCGCAGGTGATTCCTTGAAAGGAATAATCCTGTCGTGAGCAAACTATGGGAAAATCGGTCAGGATGAACAGGACGCAGGAAGGCCAGATTTTTGCAGGCGTATGAAATCGGATCTCACAGTCTGGGGGACACATGTCCACTGCATGCGTGCTGCAAGGACGGGCGTACAGTCACCGTCCGCTATGTCGATACTCCCCTGTGGCTGGGGTACGCAGAGCTGTGGAGCACTGGCAGGAAAAAAAGCTTCAACTCAAAACAGTTCATGGTGCAGTAGCCTTGTGTCTCCAGGCAGCTATGGAGCATACATTGCATGCGTGAAAATTTTGGCAGACTTTTCCTTCACATTTTGAATTTTCACAGGGAAGAGGACAAAGCTTCCTGAAATGCTACAATTTTGGTTTTGGTTTGGTGGGGGGGGAAAGCAGGCTCAGATTAGAGTGGCGGCAGGGTGGATGTGTGCTACTGTCTATGCTGGGAACCAGAAATCTGTTCTAGGGACTCAGAGTTCTCGGTTGTCACTTGAGAGGGCAAGATATTTAACTGATGTGGGTGGCTGTTGGATGAAATCCTTTCCTTGCAATATAATGATGTGCTTCTTTAAGTGCCTTTTCTTCTTGACGTAAGATGATGAAAGGAAGGTAGGCTCGCTCCGTTTTCTGTAGCTTTACATGCACAGTTTCTTGTAACTAGCCTTGAATCTGCATTCTAAGACACATTGGTGGGCTTTCTGCACCTGAAATTACTGAGTAGGAAGCCGATGAAGAACTGCTATTGGGCACATTTGGTCTCTGCTCCTTTTGCATCTCCCCTCCAAATAAATTGGAAAGGAGCTGGCGTTTTACAGCACAGGCAGCTAGGGGCCAGCACCAGCTCACGTTTGCGTTTGCCTGGCAAGCGTCTGCCGAGGCAATAGCAGCTCGTCTGTGTGGTGCACTATTTGCATACTCTAACGAGATGGGCTATAATTGGCCTTCATTGATTTTGTTTTCATTGAGCTAAAATAGAGTCAGAGCTTCTTAGGCAAGAAGAGCTGATTGATTTGTGGTAGGATTCAGGACTATTCAGTTGAAGAAATAATTAATTATGTTCTTATTTAGTAATTGTCAGGGTCTAAGTTTGCTCTTACCTTTCAAGTAGACACTGCTGAATTTTCTCTCCAGACTGTATCTCTCCTTTTAAAAGCTGGGATAAAGTGCCAGCATAGGGAAGACAGTTCCCAGGAAACGCTCAGCTCGTTTCCTTCTCTATCCCTTCGTTATCACTTGTTTTTCTCCCTGCACTTCCTCCCTACTTATCCATATGCATGCTGTTCTTCTTTCCTGGTGTTAATTGATGGGCTCCATTCCCTGGCAATTTTCTTTTAAACAATTCCAAGAAAACACCTTTCTAACCAAAAGCTGGAAAACAAACGAAAAAATAATTGCTTACTTAAGAAAATTTGAATGGTAGCATGCTGTTAGGATTTTTATGGGTTTTTTTAAGTCAAGCTTGCCCAAATGAAATGCTTTCTTGTGTTGAGTATGGGTGTTGAACAAATACACCTGCGTAGCTCAGGAGCTGGGATGTGTTGATTACGGGCTGTTATACACTCATAAACTCGAAACAGTGGATATGTTTGTGTGCGAGTGAGTGAGTTATGGTCTTGCTGAAACTGGAAGGGTACTTGTCCTTCCTTGTGCTTTTCTTATGAAGTATCCATTTAATTAAAGGTTAGCACTGTGTGAGCAGGCAGTGCTGTACGGCAGAGGCAGATTTTATGAGCTGTTTCAGTAGAGTTGAAAGCAAGGTTATAATGGCCACATACAACAAAGTTAGCATTGGCAGGTATGTAACAAAGATGATGTTTAGTACATTTTCTCTTCTTATCTTGTGCTTGCAGCATAACATGGTGGCAATGTTTGCTAGTGCTTTTGAAGTCGTGGATCTTATTACGAATATAAAGTTAAACGCTAATGAATTGAGTCCAAGTGGTTTCTGTGCTGCTGCCAGGAATGCAGAGCTCAGTAAATACCTTGCACCAAGCAAGTAAATGACAAAGGAACTCCCTGGACAAACAACGACCAAATGCAAGAGATGGTTCTTTGTAACAAATTAGTTCTTAAATAGAAGAGTCTTCCACCAGCTTCACCGGATGAAGCCTCCTGATTCAATGAGTGCGCTGAAGCGGACACAATTGCCAATAATAAGTAGGACACAACCCCTGAGTGGCCTCAAGTCCTTTGCGGTATGTGACTTGTAGGGGTGGGAAAACCAGAAGAGAAAATTACTGAAAAAATAACAGGGGGTGAGGTTGTCTTGGCCACTGGCTCTGAGGAAAGGGCCAAGTCTAGCTCTGAGGGGAACCATCCAGCAGCTCTAGTCTCTGCTGGGCAGGTGATGTCGAAGGGCATAGGCCAACTCCTGCCCGCTCGCTGCCCACTGTGCTGGAAGAGAAGCAGCACTGCTGCCACGATTGTGTGTCGAGCACACGTGGGCAGCGTTGTTGGTCAGATGGAGAAGGTGCCTCTAGACCCTTAGCTTGGATATGTTCTGAGGGATGCAGTTTGCTCCAGGAATGCTACCTCTTTGCACGAGAGCTGGTAGAAATCTTATGGAAACTGCCATGGAAAAACTGCAAAGTTCCTTTTCTTATATGCTTCGTAGGAAAGAAAGAATTGAATTTGGAAGGATCTTAGCAAAAATACCGTGTTAGAACTCACCTGTGTTAAGGTTTCTGCTTTCTTCCCCTTTCATTTCCAAGGAAAAGCAGGAGAAACACTTTGATACACAGAAAAATCTTCTTCCCACTCATCAGTTTCCTTCAAAAAATTATGAAAAGATAGAAAGTAAGTAGATCCTGAGGTTTTGTTGTATTTTTTTTCATTTTGGAAGAAGAAAGGTGGTTTTTTGCATGGGAGATCTCTTATTTAGAAAAGTTGGACCAGGTTTCTTTAGCAGTTTGGGGAATATCATTCCTACTCATTTACATTTCCCAGATGTGAGCAAACTTCTTTAGTCCTACTGTATGGAAGGAGCTCCCACAGAGAGAGGGAAAGGACTGGAGGCAATGTTCTTTAAGCTGATGTCTGAGTGGACTTTGAAGGCCATCCTATATCTGAAAAGTTCCAGAACTGTGGCAAAGTCACAGCTAGGTAATAGCTGCATAGGATCCCGGGCACTTAGTTGGCTGTGTAAACTCTCCTGTATACTGCTGGGGTGCGTAGCCATCTCCGGATAGTGTGTACAACCCCTTCTCCAAGCCCTGCTGCCCCTGCAGATCTGTGAGCTGTCTATGTTCTCCAGCACTGAAAATGGTCTAGCTTCCTTGCTTGCTGCCTCGCTTTTTGGTTAAATCATCTTTTAGCACAGGTGGTGCTTATGGACTGCACGTACACATGCCACCACCCCAATGCCTGGCTTGCTCTGGCATGAAGGGTCCCAGACTCTCTGGCTCTTTGGTGGCCTGTGCAGCAGCTTCCATGTTTAGGAACTGTGCTTTTGACTGGGATACAAGGTTATGCGGGAGACCTTGGAGGTTTGAGCCTGAAAGAAAGGAGGGTTTGGGGGCAAAAGCCAGTAGGAGGAGACAGCTGTGTGATCTTATGGCGGTAAATCAAAGTCTGTGCTGACCAGCATGTTCCTTTGAATTGGACACTCCCATTACATCATCTAAGTTATTCTCTTTTTGGCAGTGACTTTTGTCTAAATAATGCTCTGTATTACTCTGGATGGTCCTGTTTTGAGAGCTTAAGGTGACAGGCTTCGCCATTTGCATAGATTTTTTTTTTTTTTTCCTCTTTCTTACTGACCTGTTTTAAGGAGCAGAGATGCATTGCATTACCTCTTTTCCTGCAGAATTTTCCTCTGTCAAGTTGAGATGGTTCATCGTAAAGTACCTTTTTCTTAAAAAAGTGAATGGTTGCACCATACCACAAGAAAATTAACATCACTTTGTGTCTGAATATTTTCTAGTAGGGAATTGACTTACCTGTGTACCTCCTGGGATTTCTGTGATTTGTGCTGCCATCTTGCTATTTGTTCTGCGTCAGAGGTTGCAGGTCATTTCAGAGCAAGGAAGGCAGGAGCTGGGATATTTTGCACATGTGCTTTCTACCTTTCACATGCCAGAAATCTGAAGGCAATTCCTGCCTACAGTCAGTTTACCAAAGGCGGCTTTCTTCACTGCATATGCATCTCTTGGATTGGATTCTTATCTATTTCTGCCTTGGGACAGAGGTAGCGCTTAGGGCAGACCAGTGCCTTTGTAAAGGTTACCTGGTTTTGTCAGTATTGTGAAATGAACCTGAATTCCAAGTGCTCGGTAAGAGTTTTCCCTTTGCTTTCACTGAAAGCAGGATGAGGCCTTAAACCTGTTTAAGATTAAACATGTGTTTACAGGCCTCTTAAACTTCATGTGTTTAAGGTGGACCAGAGCTTCAAAGACTTGTTACTTCTGCTAGACTGATTGCCTTGAAAAATGAAGAATTTTCTATGCTGATATGCTCTGGATAATGAATGATCAGCTTGGGAGAGGATGAGCACCTTGGGGGTTGTAAGGATTATTGGACTGCCTACCTCAGAGCTTCAGCTATTACATTGTAAAGATAATGAATGATTAATTGATCTCATACTTTGTACTTAACTTAATTGGTAGCAGTGCTTTGGCTGCACTGGCTGCTGTAGCAACTTAGCATTAGAGGATATTCTCATTCTGAGTCAAATATTAAAAAAAAAAAAGTGAAAGGGCATAGGACAAGGAACAGAAAGTGCCACCTCACTGGCCCATGTAATTGTTGTGGGTAAAATGGGAGTAAGGGGAAGAGCTGGGAAAGAGGACTACAGCAGGGATGCTCCTAGCTGGGAAGATGTGGAACCCGCCCTGTC
Source organism: Theristicus caerulescens (assembly GCA_020745775.1). Classification (NCBI taxonomy): domain Eukaryota; kingdom Metazoa; phylum Chordata; class Aves; order Pelecaniformes; family Threskiornithidae; genus Theristicus; species Theristicus caerulescens. The sequence continues at coordinate 65,972,646 of CM036563.1, forward strand.
TGGAGAGAAGAGCTTGCATTGCATCCTTCTCCCTTACCAGCTGAGACCTCAATTTTTCTCTTTTCAGAAGAATGCAGGACTGTGTTAAATGTCTGAAGTCTCTCTCTCACATAACGTTGCTGTACCAGCCTCTATCTAGAAAGAGACCAACCCAGGGATATCTCCTGGGTATCCACTCCTTTACAAATGAATTTATTGCAGCGAGCTCCAGCTACAAGGGCTTGTTACCGCTGTTGTGTTAGTTCCTCTTCCTGGCGTTACTGCTTAGGCAGCCTCTGTCCTTCGTGGATTGTTAAGCCTCGTACTCCTGTGTTTCAAGGGGTGAGTTACAGAAATAAGTGGCTGTTAAAAGAGGCAATCGGTCACAGTAAGTCCATGTTAGACACGAGGTTAGTTCCTGTTAGTGTTGCCTTTGTCTTTGTAACCAGTAAATCCCTATTTTCTGCCACTGTTTGCGTGGTATGTAAAATAACTTGCCAGGTCTAAAGGGAGCACTGGCAGCTGTGCAGCTCTAATCTTGTGTGCAACAAGGGAGAGTCACAATCACATTTTGTCTAACGGTCTGCCAGAAACCATCACACATTCATTTCACAAAGTGGAAGGAAAAAGCTTTGCAACTCCTCAACATAAACCAGGGAACAAGCTGTAGAACTACATTGTCTTTCCTCCTTCTTGATGAAAGGAGAAAGGATCCTATAATGGCTCACATCAGAATAAGATGCTGGAATAGGTGCTTTCTGGGTTGTGCACCCGTCATCTTGCCGGGTGAACCTTCATCTCGACGGAGGTTGTGGTAGTAGAAATTTGCTGCAATTTCTCACTAGTTTGGAAAAAGGCTGAAGTAAAGCTAGTAAAACTGCACTTGAAAATACGGACATTACATTGTGGATAAATGGTTGGATGGGTGGAGTATGAACTTGCCACTACTTCTGCAGTAATCTTTATGACCAGGGTACTGACTTGGGCAAAAATCCCTGGAGCAAAGAATGACAGCTTTCGACCAGATTTTGAAAAGGACAGATGTCTGTCATTAGTGGCCCAGAGATGTGAAATCCTGTCGGTGGGAAAATAAGTCAATTTTCTAATGTGCTGTTTCTGCTTTTGCGATTTAAATAATTGCCAATATAAGAGTGGAAACGGATACAAATGAGTATGCTATGGTGTTAGCAAATGGAAATTATGTTAGTCTTGGTCTGAAGAGTCCATGTATGCTAATAATGATCAAATAAAATTGCTCATTAATAATCATCATAAGTAATATTGATCTCCACAGCACTTTCCATCCAGATGCTCCAAAATGTTTTATGAACCTTTGAAAATCACAGCAAGACAAGGTAAGCAATTTTGTCTGGCACAGGAAGTGGTGGGGGGAAATGAAATCTGGGGTCATGATGACTCGAAAACTTTCAGTGAACAAAGCCGAGTTGTCCTGAGAAGAACTGAGATTTCTTAACTTGGTCTGATGCATGAAGATACGTGTTCACCAACGTTGCTAGAAAGTGGCTCTCTTCTGGGTTAACTGCAGTTGGAGAACTGCAACAAAACTTAGTAGCTCTGTACACAGCTTCTGCTGCTAAGGAGTAACTTCTTTATACTGTCTTTGGCATGCGAGATGCCCACAGAAGATAGCAAGTATTATGTATTTCATAGCAATAATGTGTGAAAAATCTTTTAGGTTGGTTTTCTAATTTGTTTCTACTTCAATTAACTTTTTAAACTGCATGTCTTGTCTCATAAAATGATGAACGCTTTCCAATTTATTGAAACAGTGGTTCTATAAAAGAACAATATGCTTGAGCAACTCTTGGTGCTGATACATCATCATCAACCTTAGTAATGAGTGGGAGAGAGATAGGGCTGGTTTTGGCTCCATTGAAAACATTTGTAGATTTTATCTGGAACAGATTTTATTAAAATTGCAACAAACTTTATAAAGCCCAATATACGCTTCATTAAGGGAACATTACCTTACAATTATGATTAATTAGATTAAACTTATGAAAGTGTGTTATTTGTTCAAATCAAAAGGGTGGCGGCGAAGAATGATGGATGATGAAAGAGTGTGATAAATGAAGAAAGCAGCTGAACTAAATTGAATGTGTATTCATCCGTTTTCACTTCATAACTAATGATAAATTGAGCATGTCACATTTAACAATACATGTCTGAGCTTAAGCACAGTCCCAGCTCCTGTAGTCTAATGTCTTTTGTCAGGTAGCTGCATTCAGGGGACATGATATTTTGTTTGGAGAAACCTATGCAGTTCATTATCTATCTGTCCCTGCAGCTAAATTCACAAATGAAAGCTCTTGCTCTCTCTTGAAATAAAATCACGGAAGTCTCAATTAGGATAGTTGTCTAGGAAGCAGAATCTGACTGTGAAGTGTTAATTTGACTTGAAAAGCAAGTGATGTATTGAAAATTGTGTGTTGTTGACAAGAATACATTTTGGGATAATTGCGAACTTGAACAAGCCTGTGAGGGTCAGAGCCTAACTCGCGGGCTCACAGTCACTTGTTGTGCAGTCACTTGAGAAAGATGCCATTCAGCACCAGCTGAAATGCCTGAATTTGGCCCGAAAGACTCAGGGGACTTTGTGTGGGCAATGCCTGGGTGCCTTGGGATGGTTTCGCAGGCTTCTGAACTTGTACTGCATTTTCTTCTGGGTTAACTGTGTTTTACTTCTGCCAGTCAACCTAGAAAACAGTCTTTCCAATGGTAATCAGCAGTTCTGCTTCTGTTCTTGGTTGTAATAGATGTGAAGCAGGATGACAGCAATGAGTGAGTACTGGGGAGAGGATCTTAATTTTGTTATTAAAAACAGAAAGGAAAACATTTTTTTTTTCTTCTGGTATCACTAAAAACTTTGGTCAACATTTCATACCAGAAATGCTGTTTTAGCTGACTTCGTTGTTCCATTCCTGTTCCACAACTATTTGAACATGTTAGGCCAAATTCAGTGATGATGGATTGAGCTGCTGAACTACACCACAGACAAATTTTGGGCATGAGATGTTTAGCATTTCCAGGAATAGTTCAGCTGTGATCCTGCAAATCCTCGTGTGCTGTAGACCAAAGAGTGAGAAAAGGTTGTTGTATAGTTTTAAGGAGTAATAGGAAGCAACTGCAGAAGAACTGAATGCATGAAATAATAGCTATGGTCCTCCAAAACTGAAATGGAAGGAAGTCCTGCATCTCTTGAGAGCACTGGGCATAAAGGGATGTGCTGTAAGCAGATAACGAATGGAACTGGGGACCTAAGCATGGGCATAAGTCATGTATAGAGTGTAGGGAAAGGGCAGTCTCTTGTCTTTCTTGGGTAATTAGGAGGGGGTTCCTTGTTGCTTTAGTGCAGGATCAGAGACCCCTTTTGCTCCCTGTGCTGTTCCTAAAATATTTTGTGTCCCCTGCTTGCAGTCAAGTCTCTTGACATGGGAACTGTGCTCTGTGCCCCATCCTTGTCCCTTGCTAGGAGCACCCTGTGGAGTTTGAATGAGAGTTATGTTTTTGAGCCTCTAAGTCAGGTGTGGACCAAACCTCATTTATATACGGTGCTGCCTGTAAGACTGGATATTAAACAGGTTCTGGACAATTAAAGTAATTTAAGAAAGTTAGTGAGATTTAACTTTGCCAGCCTCTCTAAATTTAATGACAGGAGGAAAGGAGTTTGTGTGTGTAAAAGTTAAAAAAAAACCCAAAGACTACCAAATAAAGGGAAGCAAACGGTAACGTTAAACTTTTCAAACAGTTTTAGTAATGACATCGTTCCCCCCCTAGACTAACGCTAGTGTTTTAAGTGGCTGTAGTATTGTTCAGCTCTGGCCTCAGGTGTCTGGGTGCTTTGTGGTTATGTGCCAGACATCACACCTGGATGGGATGGATGTGAGGGAAAGCCTGTAAAGTTGTCTCTGCTTTTCCTTTATCTGTTTCCCAGGAATGCTGTAAAATGCTTTAGTCTATTTGACTGAGGAGTGCAATAGAGAATTTCTTGGTGTGTAAAGAAGTAATTTATTTACACCTGTAACCACCACCCATAAAACCAGAACCTGACTGCGTCGAACTATTAAAGTCTTATCCTTTGGGAAGTCTGTGATAGTACATAGCATAGAATTGGCTCTAGCAGTCAAGTTAATGGGAGTAGGATTATGTTTAAATGATGGGCTTTGCAGTGAAATTAATTCTGCAGTTCAATTGTGTAGTTACTGGCAACAAAAGTTTAAGGAATGTAATGGAAGTCCTGTGCAAATTAGCGGTTTTATTTATCCCTCATTCCATGAATGCGGTTGGGTGTTTTTTTATGTAGTGGACGCGTGAAGAGCTAACTTGGTGCTTATTATCCCTGGCTGTTATTGGTAATGCTTCTTAAACAATAGTTTATGGTTGCCACAGAGGTATTTCTGACTGTGACCTAATTGATTGAGGTGGATTTTTTTGAGAAATGGTCTGTGCTTTGAAGATATTTAAGACCCTAGGAGGTGGAGGTAAGTGGATCACGTGGACTGTTTTAGCCATCTGAAGCTTCAGTATCTGAATACCTGATTTTTACAGTGAGGCTAGATTTGGGTGAGAAAGGAGGGTGTGAGGTGCTGGGCTTCTTTTTGGAATATTCCCACAGGCTCTTTGGGTTGTGTGTTCTTAATGCAATGCACTTGCATCTCTGTGTTGCCACCTCTGAGTGTTGTGAGTTCTGCTCTGCTTAAGCTGCTGCATTCTCTTGTAGAAAATAGTGCATTGACTGAGCAAGATGAGAAGGTGACTCTTCTGGAGGAAATGCTGCAGACTGTTCAGGCCCCTTGAGGAGATCACTCCTTTGGTGTGCCACCATTTTGGGTGGCCCAGTTGGAGAGTCCTTGAAAGGAAATGGGTACTTTCTGGGCTTCAGATTTCTCCAAGGCTTTGCAGTGTGAGCTCCTATAAAATAGAGGTACCGGAAGTGACTCCCTTCTTAAAAGGTAGCCTTTCATCTTTAAAAAGCTATGTAGGCCACCCTTCCCCCATGGCTGGGTAGAAGGAGAAGGCGCAGAGGAGACACGGGTGTAGGAATCATTAAAGTGAAATGTGAGTCATGTTCATTAAAGGCAAGCTAGCAGAATGTCTTATATTAGTGGCTGCGTAATGATTAGAGCTTCCTGTAATAATGATGATGGCGATTCTACTATATGAATTGAACATTCATTCTAAGTTAATTCACATCCTTTTAACTAATAAGTTATTTAAGGGAACAAAAAAAAAAAGCCCTTTTTAGCTCATAATTTGAATAGACTGGACAGAAGCATACTGAAATAACAACCCTCCCTCTGTGCTGGGGAGATTCAAACGCTAATCTGTATCTAAATTTTGTAATGAAGGCATACTTATATTTATTTGTTCGTAATTCATTGCATCCCTGCTAAATACTAGACCTTCCTCCATTGGAGATTATATGTGTTATCACTAGCAATATGTTCCTAGTTGAGATGATGATAAAGAGCTTTCTTTTGGTGTGAAATTATTTAAAGAGAACTTCACTTTGATTTTTGTTACTCTGAGACATGGCAGGGAGACGAATGATTTACTGTTTGCCTTACAAACATCCCCATTTTGAGCAAGGAATCATTGTCTACAATCATTTTTCATCAGGAAAAAAATGAAAAAAGGGGAAACAATTATTTATTGTATATAGGACATAAAAATTTAGAATAGCAAGATGAAAAGGAGGGCAAAATGTTTAGTTTAAATATTGAAGGAAAACTTTGGTGCTGGCAGCTGTGGCTTTGCAGCGGTCTCTCAGCAGGGAGGAAAACCTGTAGTTAAAGCTGCTTAAAGATAGCCTGGGGGTTAAAAAAGCATCTAAACTGCCCCAGTGGACTGGAAGGTGGGTACAATAGGTATTTTATGCCTGTAGCTTGGGTCATTGTGGAGGTCTGGACCCATTAGCAAGTTGGAGACTTTAGAAGTTGTGTTCCATTGATGTCAACTTCATGTTTGCAAATTCACCTGAACAATTCAAGGTTTTTGAGTTAATAAGGTGGATTTTCTCATAATTTTATTCAATACCTTTGCCTTGCAGTCAGAATAGGTATGTCAAAGATGAGTTTTGGCATAGTTAGGTATAAACACCGTACAGAATGACTCAGTGTTTGAGTTGTGAGTGCTGCTTAGAAGTAACAACTGAATTCTTACTATGATTTCCCTTCTGATTAAAGGATTACATTTATTAAAATATTTCTTGCATTGCCATACATTTCAAGATTAAACTAGTTAAAACCTCGGCTCTGAACACTATAAAAATTTGGAGGAATTCCAAATGGTGTGAACCGAGAGGCTCAAAGTGAAATTCAGATTAATATGATTTGCTATGAGCCTGGACGATGTTCTGATGCCTTTGTACATTCAGGTTTGTTCAGCTGAGTTCTAGCATATCATAGCCTTTACAGATTAGTTTGTGCAGAGCTGCAAACATGTAGGAATTCTGAATAACTTGTCATAATTTACTCTTTAGGTTGTGCTCTTGTTTCTGACATGCAGTCTAATCTGCAAAGCCCTCGGAGTCAATACTTTTCTTCTATTTGAGTCATCGCAGGTACCTGCCTCCTTGTATATTATTCACTTGATAATGAACATATGGTTATGGATGGAACTCAAATTAGTTCGGAGAATGTTTCCTTTTGGCTGCTGTAACAGATTCTGGAGGAGAACAGCCGCGTAAGGAAGGCTGGCTGCTGACGGGTCTGCCTTGGAGGCCCAGCGGGCTGAGGGAGCTGTCCAGCATTGCTTTCTATGTGAATTTTGCAATGCTGATTCTTACAATTTTTTTTTTCTTAAAATGAGGGCTTTCCTGTTTTCCTCTTCAGAACTACAAGCAAATCCTTATTGCAGTCAAAGATGCTCTGGAATAGCACTACTGGAATCCACCCCAGATCAGGCTTGGATAACCTTTTAATAAAAGAGCAAGTACTAACTACCTTAGTTAAAACAGGCTGAAACACTAGCACCTTACTATGTTATGATGCTGCAGATGACATTCTCACTTCAGGGTATAGCTAACTTGAAATAATCTCTGCAATATGGCCCTGTCCTCATCCATAGCCCTGAGAAAAAGTCACTTGAAATTTCTCATAGATAGTAAGCAAACAAATGTTGTTTTCTTTAGGGTTTGGAAATACACTGCTAATCACCAGCAGGTAATTTGGAGACAGAGGCCTCGAAAGAGAAGGGGTTTTTTTCCGTCTTAAAATAGTTTTTGTTCAACTGCTTCTTAAAACTGAGTTGTCCTCAGACTCTGTCCCTATTTCGTTCTTCCTGCATAGTATCTAACATAGGGGACTATTTCTGGTAAGGTACTAACTTAAGTAGTTTCTGAATGCCTCTGATAATCTTAGTGGTTTGCATACGCTTGGACATGGGTCTGGAAGACATGATATATTGCACCAGAGGTTCAGCATAGTTAATAATCCTGACCTGAAATCTGGCAGACTTTTATGAATCTATTGGTAAATGGCAGAGTCTAAATTCTGCTGGGTGAAATACAGATATCTGGCAGCACACTCTGCAGTTTTGAACTTCTTGGTAGGCTTAACTGTTCTGATTTGAAGCCATATGGCCTCCCTCAGAAGTGTTTATGTGCCTTCATCATCTTCTCTGATGACAATATCCAAACAGAGTTATCATGTACCGTGATAAAAATATTGAAGGACGCTGGCTGTTCTAACCCAAAACATATATGAAGTAGAACACGTGGCAAGCCCTAGTATATCCTATCTAGTGCTTGCACGTTGCAGTGGAAGATAGCTGGATGTTAGGAAATGAATCGATAGTCAGAATGATAATGATTGAAAAGAATGTTCATGAACCATAATTAGTGATCTCCTGGCTTTATTTTTTTGCCAACAAATATAATGTTCTGATGAAGTTGTAGTTTAATTACCCTCATCTTAACAGTATCCAAAAACCTATTCTTTGCAGGAATCAGTCATGCCCTGTCATCTGTCTACAGTGATGCTACCATTGGTCTTGTTCGCTGTAATCTTTGTGTTGACTGTGAAAATTGCATATGGCTTTACTATGAAATTAATGAAGAACTCTGCTTTTGAGCAACTGTCAAAAGAGCTTTTTATCCTTCCAACCTGAACATTCCTGTATTTACTTCTAGCTCTGCGAAGAACCACTTGGAAAAAAAGGGGTTTCTCCTCCCTCTTCTCTTACTTTCCTCCTTCCACTGCCTTTCCCGATGCTCTCCTTTACTTCCACCTCCCTTTCATAACCTCATCTAGATACCTATTAGTGCTCTCTTTCAATAACACTGCTCTGGCTTCCACGAAAGTGCTTTTTAATGTAGGAGATGTACTTCAGCCATAACACCAGGGTCACTTTCTGAGTAACATTTTATGGGATTGATTAAACTTTAACACCATAACTGTTGACTTTATAGGCCAAGAAAGAGACACTGAGTGCTAAGCTCCGGATAATTTGTGCTTCACAATTTTTTAAAATCAGATAGAGATAGAGTTTAATGTGTTTGATAAAGCAACCTCTATTTTTTCCCAGTGTCTCCTATTTTAAAAGACCCACAACATTTAACATGAAATAATGTCTTTAACACTAATGAAGTAAAGTTATAGTAAATAACCATTAAAAAAAGGTGTTTAGCTCTATGGGAAGAATATGAGAAAAGATTAAATTTTCTCTCTCCTTGGCTGCAAATGTGAACACCTCATTTTTTGTTATTGCTAGAAACTGAATGAATGGGTGCTGTTGGCTGAGAGGTGACGTTGCAGAAACATGTCGTTCCTTCTCACTGCAGATTCTCTCCTTGTGGTGACTTTGGTAGGATAGAAAAAATGGCAGTTTGCTAAATTAACAGAAGACCCTCAGCTCTCCTTAAATTGCTTCTTTCAGTGCACACAGGCGTTGCTGCTGAGAAATTGCTGGACGGTAGTGCATCTCACCATGTACCGAGAAGAAAGATGAGTATGAAGGAGTGCTTGATGGATGAGTGTGACTGCAGATCTGAGGACAGTTCCCAGGTTGGTTGCAGTCTCACATGACTTTAAGCAGATCATCTGTAATCTCCTCATCACCTCACCTGTCAAGTGTCTAACAGAATACTTATCTGCCAGGGTTTCCCTATTCTTTTTTGCCTATCGGTAACTCCTCTGGCTGAAGCCGACACACTGTTCCTCGTTACACTGGTACGTTTGCCCAGCAAAAGGGAAGTACAGTTGTACTTCTTGTGGAGCCTGGTGAGTTAAATCTAATGCATGATTGACCTCGAATGGGAAGACACACAGGTTCAGTTTCATCCTGGCTGAGCAACTCTGATGCAGGTTCCCTGGAGACCCTGGGGACGTACCCAGGCTGCTAGGAAGTGCTGCAGCTTACGAGACTGGTGCTTCCCTGCACATTTTTACTCTGTTAGAGTGAGTTAGCATGGGGATGTTGGATGATGCTGTGCAGATCTGTATTATGAGCATGAGCTTCCATTGGGGTTTCTAGGCCTCAGATAATAAGTGATAGTTAAAAGCTCTTCACAAATCCCTCGAGTATTCAGCCTCTGTCATGGTGAAACCCAGGCATCTTCAAGGTGAGAGAGACCTTCCCAGTTGGAAAAGACAGCTTGGTGTGGCCAGTGAGTGCTGTTATGGCCCGGCGTCAGCAAATTTCCTGATGAAGTCACAGTAAGATTGCTATTTTAGAAAATCAATAACATGGTTAATTGTCTTGTCCTAACATTTCTTGGGAAAGGTAATTGTACAGCTTAAAAAAGAGCCAAATTTTAAAAGCCTTGTGGCTTACCATTTGAGTTGAAACATTTTTAAATTGAAAGCCAAATCATGCTTGTATTGCTACCTTCCAGAAAAGGGTTCACCTACTTGAACACTTCAGCCAGTTTCCCCTCTTGAGGCTCAAAGGAGTCACATGGAGGAGTTATAGAATCATAGAATCGTTAAGGTTGGAAAAGACCCTTAAGATCAGACCCTTAAGTTCTGTCTCTCCTCTGAATGCACAAGAGACCTGGCCTCCTAGGAAGGCAAATACTCTGAGAGCTGCTGGGAAAAGCTGGAGAGCTCAAGGTGGATTATTGCCAAGGAAGGACGACGTCTCCATGAGCCCTTCACATGATGCTCTTCTGCCTGGGACATTGCCAGTAGCACTGACCAACATCTATCTTACTGCCCTTCTCCAGAGATGGGTGGTAATGGGAAGCGGTAGGGATAGCATTGAGTTAAGGGCAGCTCTCTAGAGCTGCTCGAAACTTAGTTCATCAAAAGCGCAATCACACTCGTGAGGAGGATTGGATATTACAAGTGATGTGGAAGATGCAGCTCAGGAGATTCCTGAAACGTTCATTGCTGGGAACTGGGAATAACACCCAGGAGAACAAATGCTCCATTTTGATCTTATGCAGTTTCCTGGGGAGTCTGCTACTTGTACCTGTCAGACATAGGTGCAGTACTGAACGGATCTTGAGTCCGTTCTTAGTGTTTGTGAAACCCAATTTTTACCTTATCTAAAATAGTTTGATATAAGCCTCCAGGCAGCTCCATAGCACACAAAATAAAGGTATCTTTATCTTCATTCCCAGAGTTAAGCATATGAAATTTAGCAGACTTTTTTTGTTTGTTCAAGTTTCTGGGTTGTTTTATCCTGGCCTCTCTGACTGAAAAAAAAAAAATAAAAGAGGAAGAGTTTGCATTTTTTTTTCTCCTTTTGTTCATTTTTTTTTTTTAAAGCTAGTCATCCCGTCTGTGGACTTTTTCTGTTCATAAAGAGCTGCATATTCATAAGCCAAACCCTATATTTTTTAAGATTAAGGAAGGCAGTCCAAGATCAGATGAAAGTAAAATCTCTATGAAAAAGCAAAGTCTGTACTTTCTCTGGATTACTGTGCTTTCTCAGCTGCAGCAGGACCCAAAGGTTGCTATTTCTGCACATAGGCTGAATCCAGGAAAGTTCAGATTGCTTGTGGAAACCGGGAGGGATCTCGGTCAGTGCTCCCTAGATGGAATTTCACAACTTGAGTGTAAGGTTGCAGATGACAGAGCCTTGAATGCTGGCAATTCACTGCATCAGGTGCCTACTTTCTCTGCTACTTTCTTTGTTTTTCTCCTTTACATGATTTTTTTTTCTAATTTTATATTTTGCCTTCCTAACTTTCCCAGAGCTTCTCTGTCTGCTTTCATTCTCTGGCTTCTTCTAATAGGGGTTTCTTTTGCCCTCTTAAACCTTGTCTTTCACACTCAACAAAGGAGTCCAGTAAACATTGGATGTCTCTTCCTTTCCATGCTGATGAGTCGATCTGTATCTTCTTAAGTCAAATTTATTTCTTAGATAATTTCTCGCTAACCGTTACCCTCTGTCTCTGAATCCATACAGAATTTACTTGCAATTCCCCTTCAGTATTTCCTTTGCTCTTGAGTCTCATGTCCTTCAGTGCGCCACTTAAGCTGATCGCTGAAGTCTCAAGAGGGCCTGGCAGGCACTGTTGCTGTTTTCTGATCTTGCCAACAGCAATATTTCTTCTAGGCAAGGCCCCTCATAATTCAAGTGAGGTCAGTCAGGACCCAAGAGCCGAACCTGTCCTTTCCAATGAATCAGCAGTGGGATTGAAAGAATTTATGCAAACCATCAAAATGATTTTGTTTGTTCCTGTGTTGGGGATAGGTCTCACAGCGTCACAATTTTTTTCTTTTCCACAGCAAACAGTAAAAAATGTAGGATCCATTAGAGATCAGCTCAAGCCTCCTTCATCTTAGATGTGGACCTTGAGCCAGTCTTCCAACTGTATAGGAAACAGAAGAATGAAGCTAAACCCAAACATTTTAGGTAACAATTTATCACAAACCTGCTTGTTCCTCATTGGAGTTGCTCACCACCACTCAGCTCCTGAGAGCCCTGCCTCTCACTTAAGGAATGTAGTTTTTCTCTTAGACCATAATTAATTGCCTTCTCAGATAAAGGCACTGGACTGGGAATTTGTCTCTTAGTGTGCATTTTTTAGAGACTCTCAGAAGAGAGAAGGAGGTATTTTTCTTAGAGCAAGCTCTACTTTCAGAATTGGGTAGTGTAATAAAAGTCCATCTACCTGCTATGGTTGTTTTATTGAAATTAGAACTGTTCCAGACTCAGCAGCATATATTTTGGTATCACTTAACTTTCTGAAGGATTTGAGATCTGACTCCTGGTCCAAGCCTGAATTTCTGTTTTTAGCACTCATGTTGTAATAAGGTGGATCGTAAGAGAGAGAAACACAAAACACAGAGGATTTGAACCCCCGGAGAAAGCTTGTCTCCACAGAAATGCTATGGAAAAAAAAAAAAAACCTGAGTGGGTAAAGGTATGACTCTAAAACTGATCAGTAAAATCAGTCTGTGGACACCCTGAGGTGAACCTAGTAGGTAAAGACAAAAGTTGCTCTGTGCATGCTCCAGGCTGCCTGGAGCCAAGTCTGCTCTAGTGGGGAAGCTCTTCCTTCAATGCCATGCTTCATCTAGCATCTCACTGCTGATGTGCCTTTGTAAATAGTTTGTCCTTAAAGGTTATGATAAGGTACTTTCTAATTCTCATTCCATAAGACTTTGCGTGTGCAGATTGCTACCACTGTTGAATTAACATGCTTTAGAAATTGTCAGCTCAATTTTCCTGAAAATTTGATTGTAGGCATATTTAGATTCAGCTCTTGGAGATTTTGAAACCTTTTCCATACAGAATATCCTACTCTAAACACTGTTTCTTGCACCCTAAAATAAATCGGGAGCATTCGTAATAGCTCAGAAGTGCAAATTGGACCCACCACAGCTCTCCACTGCCTTTGGGCCATGGAGCCTGTACAGTCCAGGTCCAGTTCCAAAAGGTGCAGATGTGGTCTGTTCTTTGCTTCAGTCACTTCTTTACCAAGGAAAAATGTCTTTTATCCATGTAAGTAGCGAAACAGTCTTAAATCCAGGGTGTGTTATCTTTGCTCATGTGAATGCTCAGTTCCTAAGCAGTCCTTGACTTGTTGGTGCTTGCCACAGTAAGATGCTACCTGAACAGCCCGATGGTTGCAAACTACCCATGACACATGAGCAACACAGAGCACTTTGAAATCACACGGTAAGTTTCTGCACACTTCTCTCCCTTGAGCATGCTGCCAAAGCAGACATTAATCAGCTTTACTCTAGGAGTTAGAATAGAAACTCGCTTGTAAATTACGACCATTACATTTCCGGCTTAAATTTCCCTACTCCTTTAAGCTAATGTTTTAGAAGACTAACCCTACCACTCTGGCAAGAGCCACATCTTGCCTTTATATCCATTTGGCACTCTCTCTGTCTCTCTCTCTCTTTTTTTTTTTTTTTAAGTTGAAGAATTACATTATCTCTGTGAAATAACTTTCCTTCTTTAGTTGTTCAATTTGATTCAAGGATTTTTGATTAAGCGTTCAGGGGTTATGAATAAATAAGAACCAGCAGCCCAGTAATTGGTATATCATTACTCCCTAGTAGCACATTTAATCCTCAGCTTCGCTGCACCACATAACCTTTTCCTTCAGTCCTCCTCCTCCTCAATATTGCTTACAAAAAAAGAGGGGGTGAAAAAAAAAAAAGCAATGTCACTGCAAGCTTCGCAAGTTACCATTAAAATGAATACTTTTTAATTTCTCTGGATGAGATGGGGCCCTGTGCTCTGGGACAATGCTGATGGATGACATTTTAATGCAGCTGAAATGTTATTTTTACTGAACCAGGGAAAACTATAAATTTTGCTTCATTGCCACTGATGGCTCTATGCATAAAACTATGGTGGCGCCCATTGCCCATGAATAATCACCTCAGCATGGCAGATGTTACTTCGCGGGGAAAGCAATTCTTATGCCGAAGAATTGTGGAAAGATTAATTGTCTACAGCTGTTTCATGGCCCACAGCAATCTTGATACATTTATGATAAGTTTAAGAGCTCACTAGAGGCAGCTCCTATTCCCTGTTGTGAGACAGGGAAGGGGGGGAGCTGAATGGCTTTATTTTGACACCTGGATTCATAGAATCTGTCAGCTCCATTACAGCCTTCATAGAAAGCCGGCTGTTGGCAGGTTTGGGATGATTGTGAGCGGGCTAAGATGCAGGAATTATCTAGACATAGATAAAGAAAAGGAGACTGAGAAGAATTATTCAAATTTGTGCAAATGAATTGCTTCCATTTTTCCTCCCTCTGCCAAGTGGAAATTGAACGTAACCCGCTCTGACCTTTCTCTATTAAGTGCTGCAAATTGCAGTAAATGCATAGTTCTGAGTGCCCTAATGAGACAAAGCTCTAGCAATGCCTCATTAATAAGGAAAGTTTGACCTTGCTGGTCAGCCCTTCATTCGATATTGAAAAGAAATAGGAAAAAAGAAGAGATGACCTGCTGTAAATTTTGAACAATACCTTTGATTTAGTTTGTATATACTCCCAAGCAGACACTTCACAACCTTTTTTTTTTCCTTCCATTTTTACTATACAAGTGAAGAAGAGGTATTTACTTACTAGATTCCTCTGTAAATTCATGAGGACAGTGGTGATTTGTGGCAGGAATGCACACAGGCGGTCTGATGAAGCTTTTTTAAATGTGTTTTTAGTGTCCTTGTATTGATGAAAGAATATCGATACCCTCCATCCTATACAGGTTTGTTTTCCTTTTTTCCTGAGCCCATATCCATTATCACTGTGTCTGAGTGCCAGTGTGTATACATGCGTTACTTGAAGAGAGTACTGCAAGGAAATCGTATTCTATCCTTAAATATACTGTCGCTGGAGCAGGGAGTGCCTCTGAGAAGGTGATGGGAGATGTTTGCTCCCCACCCTGACAGACAAGCTCTCTGATTCTGGTCACTATACAGCCCCAGCTGACATATAATTTAAAGGGCACAATACTTTATTCACTGATATATGCCAATAAGCCAGCCTAAACAGCTGTATTAGAAAATCCCAAATGGGTGAATTCATGCATATTAAGGAGAAGACCTATTGAATGAGGGTAAAAATTGAGAGAAACTTGAAAGTTGATAAATAGATTTATATAGGTTGAATGGTTATAAACTGCGGTGTTCCATGGTCAGTCTTGCTCTTAGAAATCATAATGGACCAAACATTGCAAATGTTGCGGAAGTATATTCCCCTTTTGAATGACTTGTTCATGATGCACCTCCTTTTTTGATACTTACGGCATCTAGCTTTATTTTTATGTTCTTTATGTTCTTTGTTATTTGTATTTGTATATGTATTTGTGTTATTTATTATATATTGATATTATTTTAGTTATATAAACAATATTTTTAATTTAGTTACATAAACAATATTTTTAATAATATATGTATCCATATTTATGTTCTATACTTGTTTATGTTCTTTATTTGTGTTCGTTATTTCAAATGTTTTAAGTCACACATTCAAGAAGTTTAAATAAGCAGTGACGCTTAGATGTTTTCTCTGCTTGCTAAAACTTGCTTGTGTTAGCTGTGTTAGATGGCTACAAACAGCAAATGAATAGGTAAAAAGTTGAAGTCTGCTCTGAAATGGTTAATAAACCAAAACAATATCACTCAAACTCACAAAGAATAAGTTGACCAGCTCTGTTAGACATTCATAGTTCCTCCAGAAATTGCATCCCCTGGGATTTGTGGGTGGTGGGAGATGTGTAGGACGATGCCTTTAGGGATACTGTAACAAAAGGGAGCTGGATGGGGGCTCTGTGGGTCCCGCGCAGATCTCCTGCAGTGGTATCCTTAGATCAGTTTCTGGAAGTTTAGCAAACCATTGAAATCTGTGATCAATTTTGTAAGTAAGTGGAGCAGCAGCCCTCTTGAGGTGAAATATACTGCCACACAGAAAAGAATATGAGTACGTGCTTCACAAGATCAAAATATCAAACATTGAAATGTTGACCAAAGAATGCAGTTTTGTTCATCCAGTTTTGAAAATGTTAGCTTTAGGGGCTGAGGGATGTTGGGTCTTCGTTAACAGTACTGTTTTCTAGAGAAGAGTGTAACAACTATGCTTGCCACGTCCCTGTTTGGGACGTGTGACATCCAGGCAGCTCATGAAGCAGTGTTAATTTTCCAGAGGACAATGAAGATGCTAGGGTGTGTTTTCCTGCTTGATGGGCTAATTGTTACTATTGCCCACAGATGCAGGTATTTTTTAGTTTCACATTCCAGTGCACTATGACTGTTGTGGATGCTCATGTTACAGCTTCCAAACCAGAAACAGCATTCAGAAGAGCTTTGAAAATTTTGGACTCCAAGGGAAGGATTGGGTTACCCCAGAGTGGCAGCCAGAAACATTGTAGTCAAACCTGAGGGGGAAAAATTAAGTCTGAAATTCCACTTTGTTTAAGAATCTGCTGATGACAAAAAAAATTCCCCTGAAAGATTTCAGGAAATAAAATAGATATGTTATAGCGGTTTTATGTATACAGTGCTGTAATCGAGAGCAGAGTTGTGCCTTTTAAGGTAGGTGTCCTCGAATGCTTTGCAGCAATGCCATTTATTCCATGGATCTCTCTCATATACAGTTGGTGGACCCTATGTAAACATGCGCAGCTGGAAGTTGAGTCTTAAAGCCTTGGTTCCCAAATGGAAGTCTTCAGTCTGGTGAGGTCACGACAAGTGGTCTGTGATGGGTCTGCAGATCTGTAACCTGGAATAACATTTATATAATCACAGATTTCTAAGCAGCAGTGCTGGCAGTGGAGAAAATTGGGGGGTGACAGCAATCATCAGTCTAAAATGTCTGGGAATCTTTGTAGTAAAGGGACATCAGCTGTCTGGTGAAGTCCCATAAAGGGATTTCTATAAAGGAATCTAGGCGAGTGCTGTATACAGCAAGATTCTGTGTAACGGGAGGTATGAACATATGGAATAAGGGCATTTTTAATAGGTGGAATAGCTTAGATCATTTTTTGACATGTTTTATATTTCTAACTTTGCCATCCCTCTGAGATTTTACTATTAGACCTAGAGTAAAAGGTCAATAGCAAAATGAAAACAGATATATGAGAAGAGAATCCTAAACAACAGGTATTAAAAATATCAGCTTAATAGTTTCCTTGCGTCAGCATATGTAATGTAAAGAGTGCAAGTGCTATGTACATAGCAGCATTCATTCCCAGCTTACTAGGACTAGTATTTTTTATTTCTTTTAATAAGTTATACCTGGGAACAGATAGGATTTTCTCAATATATTTATAATTCAAAATAATTTACTAAAATTCTGCAAATGTCTTAAAATCAACATTATTTGTAAGTGAACTCTGACAGATACCATTTTAAATATACCTAACTCAAGACAAGCAGGATAACTTTCTTTGGATATGTGAGCCTCACACCTCTGATTAGATGAGTGTAAAGCTTTGAATCAAATTCCCACAGTGAATATTTCTACTTAAGACTTAAAATGTTCATTTTATATCAATATTTTCCAACATGAACTTAAAATGTACTGTTTCTGCAAACATTCCTCCAGAAGGAGTCATTTGTTTGAACATGGTGAAAGCGTCTCAAAAAAGGTTGCCCACACAGCTGGAATAATTTTGAATAAAAATTCTGATGTATTTACCTACAGATTGTATAATAGTCGCTTTCCCCTCATAAAGGGTGCTATTTGAGCCTGATGAATAAGATTAATAATCTGTTGCCAAATTCTCCATTCTTCAGGATCAGGTTTTTAAGCGTAGCTCAGAAATTACAAATATTTAGTAAAAGATTAATTATGTAAGAAACCTTTTTGTGGTCTAAAGTGCCTTGTAAATAGTAGAGACAAATCTTCTGTATTACTTGGGTGGGAAAATACCATAGTATTTATTCAGAGAAACAGAAAAAGTACAAAAGCAGCTAAAATGATCTTTTGTGGGAGCTGTCATTGAACTAAAATATGACATGTGATTTCAACTAGATTTTTTTTTCTGCTATAATTAACTTTGTCTTTTGACAACTCCTTCTGAGGCATATATTAATTAAATATGGGATAATGAATAGAGACAACTAGATCACCAGGGTATAAATCAATTGAGGGGTTCTGATGATACCATAAACCACAAGAATGGAGTATGTGCAGTTAATAATAACATCAAAAGACTGTGATTGATTTGGAACTTAGCGATCCTTCCACATTCATTATTATTTTATATAAAGCATAAAAACGAGTGGTGTTTTATGCAAAGACAAGATGATTTTTCTCCCCCGGGTTCTTTGATAATGGAGAAATTGTCATTGTTCACAGTTAAAGAAAAAGGCCATGCTTATTACGTGGAGAGGGATGGCGGAAGATCTTTGTGTGGTCACAGAGAAGCCCTGGGACTAAGAACAGTTTTACTGTAAAATTATTTATATACTTTCTACAGAGAATTTGGGGCCAAGTTTTCTGGTGGTTTAAAATGCTGCTGCTGCTTGCAATCCACTGAAGTTTTACTGATTGATTCCCCCCCCCCCCCCCAGGTTGTGCCCATTTGCCAGATTCTATTCCATGGAGTCTAAGACCTTTGCCCCGTAGGTGACCTCAGGTTTTCATTTTTTCTGGAAAAATAAAACCGTACACTTAAGTATGTTTAAAGTATATAAATGCTAATAACCTTTATTTATCAATGGTAACATTAAGGTCAAACTAGTGGATTTTCCCTGCAGTTGTGCCTTTTGCACAGTAAATCTGGACAAATTGTGCTTTCTATGGTATAACAATAGTTGTTTTAGAAAAATGCATGGGGATAAATGTTTGTGTATATTTACACGCACACAGACACACACATATATCTCTCTCTATAAATGAACTTTTGTAAAATTGCATTTAATGAGCACAGTGTGCCTCTGGGCTATGCCACGCACACTCCTTACATACTCGTTGTTTTCCATTTTAAATTTATTGGGCGTGCGAAGATGAGGTGAGGGAATGTGGGATGTTTTGATTCCTAATTCAGAATGTTCAATGGGAGAAGTCTTCAGGCAGAAAGATGAGCTCATGTTCCTTTTAGCTATGCTGTGATGCTGTCAGAAGTGCATATGGAAAGGTTTTTAGCAGATAAATCGGGCATTGCTCAAAGTCTCGTTACTGTTTCTTAATAAACCTTTCAAACATGGTCAGGTATCTCTAGGCTATGCAACAGTTTGTAAAACAAAGAGCTAGAAGATGGCTCTGTAATTGCATACTAGGCACAACGGTTGAATGTGATTTTTGGCTATTTGATCAGATAGTGTTTAAGAATGAAGAGTCAGGTTTCAATTTGTCAGTTAGCACAGTCATCACCAACTATAAATAAATGCATTAACTTGGTCTCTGTCCCCTACTGCCCAGCTGCTTTCCCCAGGCTAGTCTGCAGAGCCTTCTGGCAGCTCTAGCATTCATTCTTTGCTGGTAACTTTTGAAGTTATAGATATTGAAAAGAAAGACCCTGTGATCCTGGAGGGGATGTGAGCCCTGAAAATTGTTGGCTTTGCAGTTTGGCACTTGCTGCTCCTCTAAACGTTGCTCTTTTTGACACTGATGCTGGTAACTGAGAATCTGCCATGTTTTATGTGCATGAGGTTAGAGCCAGGATGTTGAGGAGAGGCTTTGGACACCAAAAGGAGAACCAAGGTGGTGCAGGTATGAGAGAGCATACCAGCTCCAACCCCTTGGGGAAAGCCAGGCTGGGCTCAGAGGCCAGGGGACAGCCACCGCATGCTCCAGCACAGCCTTGTCTGCACAGGGAGCAGCAGGCTGCTCAAGGAGGTAAATCCCAACACACGTAATAAGCTCTGAGAAAGGTGTTTCCAAAGCTGGAAATGCACGGGAAGTAGAGAAGGACTGTCAAATATGCAGCACTGTTTATCCAGCAGTGTAAAAGGAGGATCAAAGACTCCAGGGGCATTTTGGTTTATCTTGGCTGCCTCACACTCTAGGTACATTTTAAAACCAAGTTCACTTGTATTTACCTTGCAGTTATAATTGCGTGCACACATAATCCAATGTAACTGCTTGCTTCAGGAGCTTCTCTTTCCATGTAATCTGCTCTGAGTCCTAAAAGGAACCTGCAGATGGCTTGGGCTCAAAATCTTTTTATATCATCTTAAACTGGCTTCCAAACACTTGGGCAAACTACAACCATCAGTGATTTTTAGAAATGTCTATCTGTCCACCTAAAATGTAAATTTGCTGCTAAGGGCACTGCGTACAAGTAAATCACATTTTAAACATCAAATCCATTTTATTTGCTGAGGCTTTGGACACATTTTAATACTGCAATGCTAGCATTTTAAGTGTATTTTTGTGAGGCCTCTAGAGCGCTGTCGCAGATAGGCACCGTATAAATAACATTTATTGTTATTATCATTGTATGTCGTATTCACTCTGTTTTGCTACCATTAATAAACCATTCAGGCAATGTTGTTGTAATGTATAATATTAGCAGCAGCCTCCTTTGGGAGACATATAACTGGGTACTTAATATTCTAGCTGTTTCCTGGGCCATCTCTCCACAGGCGCAGACGCTACAGTGTGTTCAAAGTTCAATATAAAAAAAAATGGGCTGGCTGTGCAAAGATCACAGCATCTTACAACACGCCTCGCAGTAACTCACACCGTGGCCGTTGCTGTCAAAATTCTGCTACACTAGATAATAGTAAATTAGTGAAATTGCCTGTAATTTTGGGAATGCTATTTTGCTCCTTTTAAATTCCTTGCTGCTCAAAAAAAAAAAAAATGCATTCACTAAATTCATCCCCCTCCTCCTCAGCCTTCCAGATAAGCCTGCTGCCCTGCAGCCCTCTTGTGGGGCTATCTAAATTACAGAAACGACTGGCGCTAAGGGAAAGCAAACTGCGAAGACCAGGGTTGTTTGAGGGCTGTATTAATTTGTGCTGAGGATCTGAGCCTTATGAATATCTTCCTTAATGGCTTGCAAAGCAAAATCTGTGACCTTTTCTCTTAATAAACAGTATACAAAACCCAACCATGCTTAAAATTGCACTCTTAAAAAAACACAAAAACAAGCAACATTTTTGGATACTGATGATGATGTGAATAAGGAAGAAAGAGAAGTATGTAGGTGTGAAAGCACTGCTGGATCAGCGGGTGGCTTTGCCAGCCAGGGAGGAAAGATGGGGGAAGCATCCCCGCTGCAGGGCCTCCACACCACATAACCACCCAAACGCTTCATCGTCTCACAAGGCAAAACGTGCCAGCTGGCAGATGCCCCTGAAGGCCACTGCTGGCCAGGAGGGCCTAGGGCAGGCAGGGGAGGCTGCCCTCAGTGCCTGGCCCCGTAAGGCCGGGCCTGGCTGCACCCACCTGCCTGGCCAGTCTTCCTTCCACATTTTTTGTGTCGCTGTTTTTCCTTTTGGATCCCGTCTTTTAACAGTCCTGCCTCTCTTTGTGATGCATTCACCTTTCCTATCCCTCCGTGGATTTTCTCCCAGCTTCTTGGGCGCCCTGAGCCATGGCGACGCGGCTGGGATGTGCGGGAGCTGGCCCGTGGGCCTCGGCACGCCGGCAGCCAGCCCCGGGAGGAGAGGGGGGAGCTCGCGCCGCGCAGCCTCGGCACCAGCAGGCACCCAGGTGCGAACACAAGCCTCTGGCTCCATCGCTTTTTAGCTCTAGAAACACTTTTCTTTCCTTGTTGCCTGCCCTGCTCTTACATTTTTACCCTCTGGGAAACAAAACCTCGCTGCCATCAGTCACCAATAACAGGCAAAAGGCCAGCATGAGCTGTCGGCTTGGAGGGCCCCCACCCTGCCTGCCGGCCTGTGGGAGTCTCACAGCTCCGCTGCGCGTACGGCCGGCTCACGGCATGGGATGCAGCTGGTCTCCTGCGGCTGAAATACCTTCCTGAAGGTAAGGGTGCGCTACCACCTCCTTCCCAATGCCATCGGCAGAGCCCTGTGGCCTTTGCAGCAACTGGTGCTTTTTCCAGTCTTGCCTTCCTCACTCATTCCACATAAAGCTTTAGATGTAATTTGCACACTCATGCATTACTTGTTTAATGGCCGCTCTGGGACTGATTGTTCCATCTCTTTGAAGGTAAACTGTTAACTTTTCTGTCTAATGATGTGATCATTGCCTTAGTCTGGATTAGACCATGTGAAAGTCCTCCAGCCCTGCATAGCCCAGGAGAAATATTTCCTTGCCTTTTATTGGTGGGAAACTGCATTTCAGGGCAGGCTGACTGGCAGGGTTTCAACCTGGCCGCAGGATGGGAGGGCAGGGGGGTAGGAAGCTTTTCCTCCCCAAGGTCTGGGCCAGTGCCCTACTTCTTACACAGACAGTACCGTCTGTGCAGGAGTCTGAGTGATGGGCATATAGTAAAACAGCCAACTGAGACTGAAAGGATTAAACGTGGTGAAATGGTGTTGTAGATGTGCTTCGTGTTTTTCTTACATTCATTTCACTGCGTGACTGCTACTGGTAGGCACCTGCCTCTTGAATAACCAGCAGACCAACCTGTGGCAATCCACCAGTTCCTGACGTAGGTTCAGCTGGGTGCAGTCGTGTCGCCTCACAGAATGCGCGCAGCCAGACGCCGCCGCCATTTTGACCAGTGGTCAGAAGTGCAGTGAAGGTCTTTGGGGTTAATGCCGTATATGTTCCCTGCATGTTCCTACACATTTTCAGGGCAGCTAGTGCTAAAAAAACCCCAGATAAATTGATTTTTAAAAAGAGACTTAAATTAAAATAGAGAACAATAACTGAACTATATACAAGACATAATTAAGTTCCAAAAACAGTCCTGGATTTCTTCTTAAAGATTGTATGAGAGACAAATGCAGGATTTTAAGGATCACGGACATCACTGTGTCAGCTCCCTCACAGAACCTGGCAACCGTTTAATAGACACCATGTCCAGAAAGGCCCAAAAGGACTGTGACCTCTGATTGCCTAGTGTGTTTCCTAGGTACTAAGCCAGATTGTATCTCATGATGACAGAGTTCTTTTAAATAGTATCCTGCTAAAGACTTGGTCCTGAACCAGGCTAGAGGACTAGTACCAATGTGTCTCACTTGGATTTTTGCAGTTTGGTCACTCACTGGATACAGCCTTTCTCTCTTCCTTGGTAGCGTGGAGATTTTCTGTGTGATGAGTTGATAGGAGCCTGAGGGTATTGAAGAGGAATAGAATATGGCAAAGCATGAGGAAAGGTGATGGGGCCTGAGTCAATCTGTAACTTAGATACTTCTGTATGTACATAGTAAACATACTTCAGTACACAGGTCAGATGAGCTGTGCATATCTTGTTTTTCAGCAGAGCTTCACCAGTTCAGTCATGTGTTTTATTGTGAGAGTCACACTGTCCCCATTCATGATCACTGCACAGAGGTGGTGCAGAAAATAAATATCTGTTTTTCCCGGAGATTCTCTGTGTGTCAGATCTGCCAGCATGGAGATGCTGCGCTGGTGTTACGGGTCAGGCGTATAGTATCATCTTTATTCCAAAGGAAGATGGGAAATGTTACAATATTGGAATAAGACCCTTGGCTTAAAATGTTAAGACTGTTGGAATATCGCAAGCAGTCAGGGTGACACTCTCTCCCACTGAACTAAACATGGGAAGAGAGATCACATATCCCTCTTCAGCATCTGTGCGCTGCCTGCTGCATCCCTTCAGACCCTTGCTGACCCAGGCTGTCACTTGTAGAAATCCCAGGGTAGCGTGTAGGCCTCACGTTGTTCTTTGTGCTTATTACTTTATTTCAGCCCTTTCTTTTTCAATTTTGGGATTGACATGTGGCTCTGGTGGTGATGTGCAGTGTCATAAATAGACACCCTGCATGCAGACAGTTAGTAGCCTGGGAAATCAGGGATTGAGCTGTTGCCCTTCCACTCCTCCCCCCTTTGCCCTAGGCTGTAAAGCTCGGAGAAAATGGTGTGAGTCCTAATAAGTAAAATTATTTATACATTTCATTATGACTAAGAATATTATAAATAATCTAGCTTTTTTTTTCTTTAAAAATCTTTAATAAGAGTATCTGAATGGTAGCATTTCATCAACATTTGTTTTAGAGCTTTACGCAAAATGTTTGCAGGGTGAATCTGGTTCCCTGAAAAAATACAGTGCTCCAGGCTCTGATGGGCTCCTTCCTGAAAGCTCTTTAATGGACACTGAACTTTCCCGGGACTCTTCACTGGCCTGTTTTGAAGCTGTAAGCTAATTACCCATTTGGCCTTCACAACAGCAATTGTGCCATGTGTTCTCTGAGGAGTGGGGAAAACCGAGATGCGGGGTGGGGGGCAGTTAGAGGAGGATAGAGGGTGGGGAGAAGAGTAGTGAAAGCAGCTCATCAAAGTCCACTCTTGGCTGCTACCTGTTGATAGTGAAGAGAAGATGAATCACCAGCTTATGTCTGTGACAGGTTTCCTGAGATGAGAAAAAAGGGGCCCAGTAAATGGATGCAGCCTTCTCCCATCATCCCTTTAATAACCTGTAATATCGTAGCAGGATATTTTTGTCACACCGAATCTGATTGATGGTCTTGGCTATAAGACATTACAAGTGTAAAGTAAATTGACCGAACACCTAAACATACAAATTATTAAAAGGAGGGGGGAGCGGGCTTGCGCCTCCTGGGGAAAGCAGGCAGGCTTTAGTTAAGATGATCCCATTTCCAAGTGCAATTTATAGTCTATTGACTTGCAGCAGTGTCTTTTCAGATGTGAGGAAATTGTCATACATTGCAAATGAGAAGCTGTTTTGACATCAGGATCGCAGAGAGTGCCAGGAAGAAATGATATCAATGCCTGGTCTGTTAAGGTTAAATGAAGTTGCATTGTTGCCAGCAGATAGGCATTCATTTCCTTTTCTTCCCTGCCTGTCCCTGTGTACAATTACTGTGATTAGGATGAGTAACAATGTGCTTCTGACACCCATTGTATTGACAGCTCGCCTAGTTTTTTCCACTCAAGTGGCACTAGTCATTACTTAAACACTTGGGTATTTTGACAGGGAAGATCCATGCCTGCCAGTCAAGTGTATCAATGACAAGGCGGCCTTAGCCCCTGGACACGTACCGCTGAATTAAAGCAGTCAAACCTATCTCTGCTGGAATATGATGAACCTTTTTAGAAACAGGGCTCTGGCAAGCCCGTAGATGCACTGAGGCACTTGATTCAGTCTTCGCACCTTCTCCCTGTATTACTGCTATTCATGCACTCATTTTTTCCCCATATACATTGTGATCTTTTGGAGGAAAGCATGATTGCAAAGCAAATTATAGCGGGGAAAGGAGTCAAAATGGTTGTGGGCTTTTACACTGAGGGATAGTTTTAATTCGGACTATCCTGGAAAAGAGCATCAGTTAGTATGGGTGGGTCAGCCTGAGGGTTGAGCAGGCTAATGAAATGGGAAGGTGCCTTGATGTGTTGCCATGTACCCCTATGGCAGTTTTAGTGTTAGTAGCTGTTGTTTGCTTCCTGCAGGTTGCATTTTAAGTGCTGTAGTACTTGGACCCACTATTGAAAGAATAAGGGTGCAAAACAGTTGCATTTCATCTGGCTCACATCATGCTAAGGGTGTACGACTAGTAGTGGCAAGCAAGCCTTCATCGAGCACTAAGGGCTACTTCCTTGTCGAGCACTGCATCCTTTTACTAGAAAGGGGCAGTCTTGCATATCTGGATACTGTTGAAGAAATGATAATGTGGGCCTATGGGAGTAGAGGGACGTATATGTGAGACCAGAAGGCAGCCAGTTGGCTCTCGATGGTGCTTTGCAAAGAAATCCAACAACCTGCAGGCTGACATCACACCTAGCACCTTTCCTTTGGTTTGGCAGGCAGTCTTAAGTTCTCTCTGAATGCCTGGAGAAGGCAGCTGCCCTGAAAGGGCAGCAGGGTGAACATACCTATTCGTGCCTTGGTGAAAGCACGCTTGAAATAACAAATTCTGCAGCCTGAATAGATCAAGTAGGAGAAGAGATAAAGGTTTTTTGTCAATGTGACCTAAGTTATGGTATATGTTATATGGGAAACTTTACATATGGTAGATGATCTAATTACAGGTGGGTGATACACTGCATACCGTATGTGGCATTTGTTATACACATTGGATTGTACACACTAGCTTCCTTTATTGCATGCCCTGAGATCTTTTTCCAAATTACGTCTTTCATATGTTTCAAAAGCAAATAAATATACCAAGGTTCCTTGGTTATTATTTTTTAAAATTTTTTTTTTTTTTTTTTTTTACTCTTAGGAGGCTTTGATAGTTTGGGTTCAATTTGGAAAAAAAACTTGGGAGGAATAAAAAAATAACTTTGTGCAGAAGGATTCTGAAAATTGAAAAAATATTTGTGCTGAAGGTGAGAGGATGAAGGGGAAAAACTAACATACGTAGAGCAGAAAAAAGAAGTACCAGCTGTGAGTTTTTAACCAGGTCTCATTCCCATGTCTTTGAATACTTGAATAAGTGCTGGGGGCACATCCAGTTGCTTAAGTATTATCGTGCTTTCACAGACATTTAGGGCTTTGCAGATATCCTTGTTTATGTGAATGTATGAGCATGCACACACACACAAAGAATTCGACAGGTTATCCTCAGAGCTACTAAACTAGTACTCTGCAACACTGCTGGGTTTTCATAATCTGTCGCCCCCTGTGCCGCCGCCCCCCCCCCCCCCCCCGAGCTGAGTGATAATAATAAAGAAAATGGTTTGCAGATTCCTATTGGAATCAGAAAGGAGTCTAAGCTTTACTGGAAAATCAATTATGTAGTAGGCGAAGTACCCCATAATGTTCAGCAAAAAAATATGCTAACATCCAGGTCAGTACATCGGAAAACACATTTATCATGATTTCCATGATAGCCTCAGCCTAGTGCGTCACAAGAGCAACCTCTGAACTTTCTTGAACCAAATAGTCAAATGGACAACTCTGCCTACTTAGCATTTTAAAAATTTGCTTCTCTTTGGAGCCTTGAACTGGAAGCCTCATAAAATGGGCCTTTCAGTCTCCCCAAAGAGGTTTTAATAAACATTTTCTGTAGAGGAGATTTTTTGTTGCCTGACTTGTTTCTTTGACTCAGCTCTAAAAAGGGCTTCATATGGGTCCCCAAACTTCTTTTGCTAGTGATTTGCCTCAGGAAACATTGACTATTAAATGTAATTAAATGTACAGAGCATTAAAGGTATATACTATCAAATTACAGCTTCTGGCAGTCATATAGATTTCCTTTAAATGCTTACTACTTTATTTAGCTTGGTATTTCACATTTCTATTACAGATTATCATGGAGAAGCTAGTTATAGTCTCAGCAGTGTTGTGCTAGGTGCTGTACAAATACAAGGCTAGAGAGAGTTACAGTCCTTTCATCGAGCTATTTACAACCCAGAAAATGTGTGTACACCTGAGCAAGTGGTTGTGCAGTGATTGCGTGAGAAAACTATAAATGGCTGCACGTCAATCAAAACTAATCTTACCTTTGCCCTGCTGGCACTTCCAAGAGCTAACAGCTCTGCCCCAGCCTTGGGACTTGGAAAGCAAAGCAAATTTCCAAATAAAAAAGCAGCGAAGCTCCTGTAGAGCTGTCCATGAGGAACAAGTATCACAACATGCAATACGGTGCACAGAACAGGTAAAATAGCCAAGGTTACCTCCTCCGGTGAAATTAACCTCTGCAGCCCTCTTCCTCTGAACATGGCCTGCTGAAAAGAGACCTGGGGTTTCATCCAGCTGCCTGTGTCCCAGAGTATATCCAGTCATCCTGATGTGTATCCCCCATGTGTACCCCACTTGTCTTTTTCTGCATATGTTGTCAGCAGAAATTGTCTTTGCTAAGTAGCTATACTGTTTCCAGCAGAATATTTGGAATAAACTAGGGGGAGCGTTTGGCATCCAAATTTGAATGGCTTGTTCTCTCAGCTTTAAGATAAAGTATTAATGTTGTTAGGCCTTGCTAGACTTTATTCATAGTGTTGTTCCTCTACACAAAACAGGCACAGTACTGGGACACAGGTGTACCTGCAGATTCCTTCACTAAAAAGACGGACAATTTCCCCCTTTCACCGTGATGATTTTTACACCAGCTGCATTCCTGAACTGACCACAGAAACTGTAGAAAAACAGGGCAGAAGGGACCATCAAAAGCAGTCTTGCTCATTCCTCTGTCCCAAGCAGGCTTGGTGATACTTCTGTCATTCCCGACAGATGTCTGTTCAGTTAGAGTTTAAAGACATCCCTTTCTGGAGGCTTTGCAGCCTGTCCAGGTGATCTATTGGAGGCTTCCTCATCCTTCCCATTAGAAAGCTTTTTCATGTCTAACTTTTTTTTTCCCTCCCTGCAGTTGATGGCCATTCTTTCTTGGCTCATCCACTGTGAATGTGGAGAACAAGTTGTTCCTTTCCTGGTTGCAGCAAAATTTTAATGTATTTTATGACTGTTAGGTCTCACATCCAGTTTAGCTTCATCAGGCTGAACAACCCCAACTCTTTTGCAATTGACGGTTTTCTGTCATCTCCCTGTGTTTCTTGTGAAGCTTATTGACTCATCCATGTGATATTCTTTTCAATTGATTTGATAGTATTTTATCCACTTTTAATGATGTTTAAGCATGCAGAGGATACAGGGTATCTCTTTCCATAATCAGAAAAGCCAGTCTCACCAACTTTCAGTAAAGAACAGAGCCTCATCAATGCACTGATATCTTTGGTTAATGGAATCTTGTGACTTTGTTCTCATAGATGGATGGAGAGAGAGTATGCGGGGATGAAAGGAAAATACCTCAGATCTCATTACTAATTGTGATCTTGAGAATATTCTGTAGCTGGAAGAAAAAAAAAGGATTTGATGGAAGTCTATACATTTTTCCTTTATTCATGACCTAGAATGGACTATTTCCTGGCAGTAAAAGAAAACAGCATCAGTCCTAAAAAGACAATCTACTTAAAATAAATTTGTAATGAATTTTCGTGTAGGGGGGAAATGGTGTTATTAAAATGCTGCTGCTGCTGGTGTTTCTCTCGGACACATGAGGTGGTTAACACACTTACCCAGAATTGGGCCTAAGGCTTAGCATGCTCAGGGGAAAATGGGAACAGAAAAGTCCATCTCTCTTTGCTTTTTGCTCTTCAGTAAAAAGATGATCTCTGTTCAAAATTTATTTTAAGTGTTGGAAGAAACAACAGCATAGCACTTTGTATTGGTGTGAGATGCCTGGAAGGTGATACTAACAGGTGTAATGCTCTTGCCATAATACAAGCTGATCATGGGTGAGAGGGGATCAGAGTCATAAAATATGCCATATTTTCTTGATATGTAATAAGAACATGGCTATAAGGGACAGTCAAAGCTAATCTAAGGACATCTTTCACCGTGTTTGCAGCTTGAAAAGAAAGCTGAGCAACAGGAATGGGTGAGAAATCTGGGTGGACTCTTTTGCATGGCAGTGTTAAGTTCTGGGTGAGAAGTGCAGAGACATTGTCTTGCTGAAGTTAAGCTGTGGAGGTGATGCTACTAGGACCTATTATGAAATTTATTTTTTTTTTTTAATCTTGCAGCTTCTCATAGGGAGCTAATTTTTTGTGTTATGTTGTAGCACACTGCCCTTCAAATCTATCCAGACAGATTTGGGTGTCTTTTACTCCAGAATGTTACAATCCTCACATTGATTTGGTTGCTGATGTACTAAGCCCTGTCAAAAACTAGTAATGAGCTGTGTTCATTGCTCTCTTTTACATGATTGTATAAAATGTGATTTTTTTTTTTTTTTTCAGCTCATATGTTGAGCTGAGACTTAAATCCTTCCCTGCTGGTCTGAAGGGAGAATGGATAAATAATTTTTTTTATAGTCAAGTTAAGTACCACCAGGTCTTGAGATTCTGCAGCCACCTCTGACTGATAGACTTATTTCCCGGACAGCCAGTAAACAAAGCTGTCTGGCAACACCCAAGGGATACGAACAGTTTTAAGCATTCTTTACATGTCTAGGAAAAAAGCTTGACTCTAGCAGTCAACAGTCTTGGGGGAAATGCTAAGCATGGATATCTTCATTACTTTTCAATTAAGCAGGAAGCTTATGGATTACAGGAAACCCTTGAAGGAGAAGTTGAGCTCTGAATGTAGCTCTCAGGGATCGCACTCAGGAGAGCATATCCCTAGAACAGTATACGTTTTGGGAAAGGATCCCAAATATGCGATTTACTGTCTGGAAGGTGCAGGGTGGCAAGAAACACCTTGAGAATTAGTTTTATCTGACATTCTGGTGGCTGCTAGGAACAGGAGGAGCAAGAAACCAACACCCAGAATTGCTGGTTGTTATAATTTCTCACTTACTGTGGAAAAAAAATCAGTATTTCTTTGAGCTTGTGGTCCCATTAACTCTTGTTCTACTCCT
This sequence comes from Theristicus caerulescens, assembly GCA_020745775.1. Taxonomy (NCBI): domain Eukaryota; kingdom Metazoa; phylum Chordata; class Aves; order Pelecaniformes; family Threskiornithidae; genus Theristicus; species Theristicus caerulescens. The sequence goes on from CM036563.1 coordinate 66,002,928, forward strand.
ATCTCCAGGTTTCTTAGTACTCAATATGATTTCATGGTTTTTAGAAATGTTTCAGCTTCCCATCCTCCTTGAAGAGCAATTCCTTCAGGGATGTGTGGCATTACAGTGGCAAGATTTCCAGAAACAAGGCTGGATCCCCAAATAGTTATGGAGTGCCTCCCAATAAAGCTGGAAGCTGGCAATGCTCTGAGTTGTTTAGGGAGAATGATCTGCTCATGGGGAAATATTTACCGTAACATCACTGTTTGTGGAAGGAGAGTGGGAAGAATGCCTCTGAACCCCAGTGTGGTCATTGCAAGGTATAGGTGTTAGGGTTTTTTTGAGAGGCTCATCCATAATGATTGGCTTTTGAGGACATCCTCCAGGTATTGGTGCAACCACAGCAAGAATAAAGTGGCATCTCATAGAAAGCGCTCAGATACACACATTCAAGCCTTCAAACCACTACTGAGCTGTTACCAAGACCTGATAATTGCCTGGAAGCCAATCCGACTACTTTCCTGTAAGGCACTATTGCAACAGTTTGGGTGATGCAGCTGGCTGCCTGTGCCTTCCCAGCAAGACAGAGGGCATGCTGAATAGAATAGCAGAGTTGTACGCTGTGCTGAGGTGGGTTGTAATGGCCACAAAGGCAAGATCAACAGTGTTGCTACCCTGTTTAGTTCTAGCATGATTCCTCTCGCTTGTAGGTGTTATTGGAATAAGAGTTTATATCATGTCTGCCAGTTTGCAGTAGCCTATTTAGACAATGCAGTGGCATGTGTTTGGAACCAGACCACTGTGTCTCCTGGACCACTGAGTGGCAGTTGTCCTGCAGCTTCTATGAAAGGTTACTCCACATAAACTGAAAAGGGGCAGAATGGAGTAAATGGAGATCATACTTGGTATATCTGCTGAGTGTCAGAATGGGATGATCTACGATAGATGTATGTGCAGTATGGAAGCATCACAGAGGGGCAAATAGGGAAAAATAAGAACACAAAACACTACCTGTTCAGTTGCCTGATAAATAATATCTCAAATAACGTCCTCTATGTAATAGAAAAAAGCTCACATTGACTTCATTGACCACACAAAACTAAATGCCTTAAAGGTTAAGGAACAACTATTAAAAATGTGAGGTATCTTTAATTTATATTTCAGAACTTTATACCCATTATAAAGCTGAAGATATTTTATAATTACGCCAACAACAATTAATTAACTTAACATCAAGAACTTCAGATTGATTGAATTAACAGTAAAATCATAATAAGGCTCCAGTTCGTCTTAGAGTTTTAGCAAATAATTTATTATCCAGTAAACGCTTAGACTTAATCACATGTTTTAAGAGTCACTATTTTTCTCTCTTCCTTTACATGAGTTTCAGTCCTAGTCTTGCAGTCTAGGCTGAACTGCCATCTCCTATGCACAGCTCTGCTGATTTCAGCAAAGTTCTGCTGGAGACTCAGAGTCGGCTTGGGTGGAGCCGGTTTCAAAACCGAGCTGGTGACTGTAGGGGAAAAAACCCCACATTTGTTTCTACATCATAAACTTTGTGCAACGCAATGCATACTTAAAATAATCCTGCGCTAAACTACCTTGGACAAAAGCAGTTCTGCAGTGACCCCGATGGCCCTCTGCTTGCCATCGAGGTTGTTGGCCCCTAATACTTAGATCAAGTGTGTGGAACATGGCATTAATGTGATCAGGTAGCTTCTGCTCAAATATAGCCAGGAAAGCCAGAATGCACATAGCGGATTTTTCTGTTGGATTATTCTGAGTTTCATTTTTTCAGCTCCTTGACATCAACCACAGTGTAAAAAAGTGCCTTGAAATGCAAATGGGCTCACCACCAGTGTAGTGGAAACCACCCTAGCATTATATCACTTCCAAGTGAAAGTGGCTTGATCCCCTCCACCTCCTCGCCTGTTTTCTGTAACTGCAGTTCTTTGGGTGTAGAAGTCATTTAAGGTTACTACTGTCAGAACCACAGGGGTGGAACAAGCAGTTCCTTTAACAGGGGAGCTGATAAAGTCTGGCTCTGTGTGGGTCTGTGTCTCAAGAATGTGCTTCTGTGTGGAGTCTCTGAAAGGAGTCCAAGAGCATTTGTGTCCCTGATGGTGAGTTTATGTTGCAGCTTTGATCTCTACTGGGGCACTGACAGAGGCCTGCTCGCGCTCGCTCTCTCTCTCTCCTCTCTGGCCACCCATTTTCCTAAGGCTGTGGGAATTCTATGCCGTGAAGAGCTCTGTCTGCCCATTGGAGGTGGTCAGAATGTGTTCTTGGGCTGAAAAGTTATTGGGGAGGGACATGAAGACAGACAGCATGACTGCAAGTTTTATTTCTTCAGGAAACAAGTTAATCAACAGTCATAACAAAAAATAATATTTCTAGACAAAAAACGTGTATAGTGCAAGTAGAATTTCATACCTAGCTTGTTTCTTGTATTGGCTTTTGCAACTATGCAGGACAATGGAAAATCAGAGTCATATTACTTTCTTAGGCAACTTTTGGTAAAACTTCTAAAGATGAAATCTAAATTCTCATTAGCACAAGGCATCTTTGCTACTTCCAAATCAGTTTGAAAACTTTTCTAAATGTGTAGGGTCAAATTCTGCTCTCTTCACTCATGTTGTTCCCACTTCCTTTCATTTTCTGTAGTCCTTCTCAAAATAAATATGCTGAACTTGAACTCCTGTCTGCACAGCCAACACAAATTTTCACAGACAATGAAAAACTTCTGTCAAGTTCACAGGACGTCTTCTGCTGATTAGCCTTGTTAACCAAGACTTAGTGCTCTCGCTTTCTTAGTTTTGGAGGAGTAAAAAGATCTTCATTCCAAAACAGACCATAAGATAAAAATAAGTAGCAGAAGCACTGCATTATTAGTGTCCTTCCTTGTGGCTTTCTCTCCTTCAGAGTTTTTGTAAGAGCTCCTTAGTTTTGTCTCCTGATTAATCTTCAGCACTTTAGCATGTTCCCAGTGATTCCTAGACAAATTAGCTTGTCTTTTCATGGCTATCTGGGCTGGCTCAGACAGAAAAAGAAAGCATGAATAAAATAGGACTTCCACACACCATTCACTGTTTCCTTTTGCATGCAACCAACCTGTTAAAGGCCTCTGAGAAATCTGGCTATATAGAAGGAAATATATTTACATACTGCATATTTAAGTACAACTCCCCTGCACCTCTCTCACCCATTTTCATCCAGCTTTTCTTTTTATTAAGCTGGTCCCTTCCAGAAGAGAAATAAAATCAGGGCAATTGAACCAAATAGGTTGGATGGCAACAAAGGGGGCACCTGAAGTTTAAATGACCTCATTGAGAAAAGTAGTGGCACAAAAAGACATGCAACAAATGAGCATGACACATGGCTGTTGTGTTTACAAGCATCTTACCTATGGAAGAATCCAAATGGTACTTGCCAGCAACAATGACCAAAGGAGAGAGGTGGTGCTCACTCCTATCTTGTCATTAAGATCAATCTATACCAGAAAGAGAAGGTCAGATTGTTTATGGCTTTTACTGTATGAGAAAGGGAGGGGCCATCTGTTTATGGAGGACAAGGGCTCTTTACTTGTTTACCAGTTTTTCTCACTTATACTGAAGTGAGTAGAAGTAAAAAGAGTAGTTTAGCTCCTTGCACTTGCAAGTTTTATATGCTGCAGTCTGTTTACCCTGAATTTAGACTGCCTGTTGCCCTTTGATGGCACTTCAAGTGGCTGTCTGATATTAAGTCAAATGTATCGCATTCAGTTCAATGTCTTATTTCAGAAGAGAATGGGTGATTATTGAATGGCTATTCACCGACAGCAGAGGTATGGATAACTGGAGATGAATACATGTCTTGTTGAAGAAACAATAAATATTGGTAAGGAGGGATTTCTGAAAGGACTGCACAGAAGGACGTCCTGGAAGGCTGGCAAGTTTCTAGTTTCCACTGCTTGGGAACCAGTTATATTTTTAGAATTGAGTTCAGACTGGAGTCCATAACAGCATCTTCTGCTGTTACCGTTGCTGAAGCTCAGTGAGGAAGCTCATCTAGATGAAAAGAACAAACCAACAAAGTGTCTAGTCTGTTCCAGAACTGACAGAAAAAGGAAGAGGGACAGGATTTTACAGAAGGGTAAAGATCTTAATCACAGGTATGATTCTGCGTACAGGGTGCGTGAGCAAGAAGCATTTAAAGCACCATGGGGCCTAGGTCATGTCCCTACATGGAACTTTATCCTCAAAGTGTGACTTGGTCACTGGCGGACCCATACACTAGATGTAGAGAAGGCAAAGTAGCAGGTTGATGTATTCAATAGTCATTAGACAAGTGACATCTATCTTTCAGGCAGCACCAGCCAGCTGAGGTCAGGCAGTACATTTTGAAATAGTTGCAAAGTGTTCTGTGTTTTCCCATCTCTCTGTTTCCCAAAGGTGCAAAATTGTCAGCTTCTGAACGATGGGAAACATGGGAGGTTGCAATGCTATGGACACAGGCGTGCAGCTTAGTGCTTTGGGCAAGTGTTATCCTCATTCATCTGCTTAAAACCAACTTCAGGTGCCCAGGAAGAGCAGGATTTGCCTTCCTGGATGGAGCAGGCTTACGCAGCCTTTGGAATAAGCTGCATGTGACACCAATGATTATTTTAATTTCAGGAAAAGAATGACTGTGGTGCCCTAGAAAGTTTTGGTTTGCTTTTTTAAAGGGGGGTGTGCGTGTTGCGGGGGGGGGGGGGGAAGCTGCCTGCTAAAAACTAGAAGGAAGCAGCTGTTTTTCTCTAGGTGTTTGATCTGACTGACAGCCCCTGTCTGAACTTACTAGTGATTTGCCGTTTCATTAGCTGCCAGGTTTTCAATTTCTGCCTCTTGGAAGTTACACCGCTTTGAACAAGTCCCCACAGTAATTGAATTTGCCACAGAAATAGAACACTGGAAAATTTCATTTTCTTCCCCGCATGAAGGCAAACAGGCAGACGCATATTCCTGCTGGACTGCTTCTCTTACTACCCCTCTGCCTCCTCCTGCCCCCTTCCCCCTGCCCAGCACAGCAATGCGTTTGCTGATGGCCCCCACCATCCACACACACAGAGCCACAAAAAAGACCTCCTTTTGAATCGGCTCCAAGTGCATCAGCCTGTCGCTTTGTAATTTTCTCCTAAATGCTTCCACAAATAATGGTTTTCAAAATGAGCATTAACAGGCTTGATTACATGAAATTGTCCTTTTAATTTACACCAGGATTCTATTGATCACACAAGTGCAGATTAAAGTGTTCAATGAAGCCCATGATGAGGTATTAACCAGCTAAGGGTCCTCCAGGGGCCGCCAGGGACGGCCAGGAATATGCTAGAAGTGTACAGTTATTTCCCCATAATGAAGTGGCACTATGCGAAGGCATGAATCGCTGGCAGGAAGAATAGATCGGAGATGATGAGCTCTTCAAAGTCATTTCTCGCTCACTCATTCAGCCTCATGCCCAGATCCTCTTGCGATTCTTCTGCATTACTTGTCATGAAATGCCAGGATTTACTTAGCCAGCTGATGCAATTTTTATGACCTTATTGCTTTTTCACCATGGTAATAGTTTTGAATCAATTTATCAATCCAGCGGTGCCATCAGACATATTGCCCTGAAGATCAAGTCCAGGTCATTCCATCAATTCACTGCGGTTTACGAAGATAGAGAAAAAAGCCAGGCCGTGTGGGCTATCAACTTCAAATGGCTTAGCAAACATGCTGCTGCTACTTTAACTGCTTCACTTCTGACTCCAGACCTTTTTGCTTATAAAAATCAACCACCACGCTCTCCTTCTCTCTCCCTGCATTTTAATTTCAAACATATTAGCCATGCTACAAATAATCTAGGGAAGAACTGGTGGAGGACTATGTAAAGATTTCAAGCCTGCCACGAGAGCCTGGAAAAAAGAAGCAGGTTTTTAATAAGTTTTTTCGCTATTGCACTTCTAGCTTTGTTAGTTTGTCTGTTGCTTTTTGTGCATTGTCAAGGAATGGCAACCTCCTGTGTCAATGATGCAGAAATGAAGGCAGCGCTAGCAAGCAGAAGGAAAGCATAGATTCAGGAACAGATAGCTGGATACTGAGCTTTTCCCTATTAAACGTCTTGGTCACAGCGTCCAGAAGACATTACCATCCGGTGGAAGTTTGATAGACTGGAACCTATATTGCACACTGTAGAAATCAGTGCAAGTTTGACTGGCAGGCAAAGAGTTAGGTTCTGGCTGAAACTACACAGCAAGCATGTCTAAATCGCAGTAGAGAAAACCTGGCAAAGAGCTAGCAGGGAATTGTGTCAGGTTAGAGCCGATACTGGTACTTCACAAAGATTTTAGGATTAGGGAAATGTTTTTCCCATCATACATTTCCTTTAAGGTTTTGTAAAACCAATGCTAGCTCAGTTTCATCCAGTCTGCTCTGTGAACCAGTGTTGTCCTCCATAATTTCTTGACACATCATAGTTATCTAACTTCATTATATCTCTTATAATATAGAACTACAGAGAATTGCTGTAATTACTTATGAGGAATTCTATATTTGGCCCCAGAATTCAGAGGGGTATTCTTTGAGTGCTAGGAAGCGACGCATCTTCCTTCACCATAGTAAGCACGGTCTGAGATATAAATCCCATTTTTCCCGTATTCACATACACAGACTCGAGGAGAGTCACTGAAAGTCTTTCCCTGCCTCACTGCAGCTGTCTAAACTCTACAAACCCACGTGATTTGGGCACAATTAAAGCCTTTATAGGGAAGTGATGAAACCAGCCAGAAACCTTTCACACAACATCCACGCATGGTTTCCATATGTCCCGTAATCTGTGGCATACCTTGTTTTCACAAATCTGAGCAATGCCCTACAATAAGCGTGGAAACATAGGCTATTGCAAATTGAGACACACAAGTACATATACAAACAAGATCAAACACATGTGATCTGAGCTGCTTTGAAGCCTGAAAAATCCTTGGGGCCAGAGGACCTGAAGAATATCTTGAGATTTCATCTCCCTACTCCCCATTTATTACCACTGGGTCTATTAACAGCTGTGACTCTTCCTACATGCCTTGTATTGCTTGTTCTGTTAGAGCAGCCCAGTTGCAATAACATTATAAACCAAATATCATTCAGGTATATGAAAAGAGCTAGTCAGTATGCATGAGGACATGAGCTACCAACCTCTGACTGACATGGCTATGAGAAAGGTATGGCAGAAGTATATATATGTATGGGGTAAATATAGCTGACCGCTTCAGTGATTGTGGTGGGACAATTTTAGATACAATGGAGAGATAACAAATTTTTTTGCTGGTAGAAGGAAAAGCAGGGCCAAAAGGAACTGGAGGCTGTGGCTTCAACTGGATGAGGGCTTTCAAACTCAGATGGCCAGTGTCAGCTACTGTATATAAATGTCTTATTTTGTTCTGCTTGTTTTAAAATAACTCCTCCTTGATACATGAACCTGGTAGATCTAGAGAACTTAACAAGGAGAATGAACATCAGTGAAATGCTGTCTTTTTGGTCCAGCAGGCTCCAAATATCTCCCTCCACCTTGCAACTCCACGATTCAGTGTGCAGAATGATCTTGCCGTAAAGCCATAGCCTTTTGGTCTCGGTGCCAAACTTTCAGCTCAAGGCTGCTGGGAGCCCTGTGTTGGCTATATAAGCCTAACAGCTGTTCACATTAGTAAAGCAGGTTCAAATTTATACTTGAAAAAAATAGTGGCTCATAAAAAAGAATATGGAACAATGACAACCATGGGGAAAAGGTAATAATTTAAGTCATGAAAAATTAATCAGGGAGTAATACATTATTTTTTTAAGCAAAATGTGTTGCAGTAAGAAAAAAAAAAAAGCCTGTGGCTTTAATTAATTCTGCTTAACATTAATAGAATAAGGTCAGGCACACCAAAAACTGTTGAATAAAGCAAAAACATGTGAAAGATATATTCTCTGATGTTACTCATAATGAAGAAGGGTTATCTTGTGGTCAATACAGCACCATTATTTTTAAGTTAGAGGTACAACTGCTGAAAATATACAGTAGCTATAACAACTTACCTAACTGGATTATGAAAAAGGGTTCACATAAAAAGCATTTTATGAAATGATACTCCCATTTAGATGATCACAATTTACGGCTATTTCTAGCTGTTAAACAACCCCAATTTTGTTCAGTCCAAAAGAGAGAGACTTCCTAGCATGAACGAACTGCACCGTGCATTTGAAGTCACGAAAAAATGACAAGAATATATGCTTTGGAATAATTTCTTGCTAAAAGCCCATGCGCCGAAAAATGGCTCTCATCACAGCTGTTTTGCAGGTCCTCAAAAATAGAAGCTCTTGGGCAACAACTGTAAACATGTTGTTTATAGTCAGAAACAACCTCACACGGTTTTCCTTGTGGCACTGTATGGGACCTATGGAAACAGCAGCTTCCTGAAAAAGGAAAATGCTTTTAAAAACATACAGAAACATGTAAGAAACAAATGGGTTCCCAGGCAGTTCAAGTTCTAGCTGTCTTCCTTGTTTGTTCCTGAGCCTGGACTAGGACCCTCTGTAGCACACACATCATTGGGAAAGATTCACCTCTGCAAAATATAGATGTCCATGCATCTCCTAGCTGTCTAGGTGCCTTTTAGAGTCAATGAAGAGACACTTCTAGATAGTGGTTTGTCTGACATATTTTCAGTGACTGACTTCAGTTCCCCCCAGGCAGTCACTGGTAGCAGGGACTCATTCAAAGGCCAGCTGAGATTAATTAGATCATTTGTGTCTGAGCAAAGCTCTGGCAGGCCCTGAGGACACCTGGAGCCTTAATTGCCTGGAGCAGGCTCACCTGCCCTGATCCCATACTCTCCGCCCATGGGCTTGGGACTCCTATTTAAGGTCAAGTCAAGAGACCTGACCCTTTTCTGATGTGCCTTGTGTTCTTTGCTTGAGTGCCTTGTTGGTGAAGACTTTTTTTGAAGATCTCTGGGCAGTGGCTGACCTTAGTTGCTGTCACCAACCTGCTCTGCTCTCTTCTTTTGAGTGCTGTGATCTTCTCTGGCTCCTGGATTGCCTGACCCTGGGTTGTGTGCAGCCTTGCTCCTGCTGCTCTAACAGGTACTGCCAAATATGTCGCTAATACAATTTTCTGTTGAGTCAATAAGAGTTAAAAATATTTAGAATCTCACAGGCAATATTTGGCATTGCTGAATTTCTAGAGCTTTTGTGTTTTATTTAGGCTTGACAAAGGAGACAAATGTAAATATTTGAAACGCCTCTTTGAGGAATTGTTACACAAAGATAGTGCAGCCACAGCTTTAGTTCAAGTGTTTCTGCTAGTTAATATATAATTATAGTGAGCTTTTTCAGTCATGCAGAGCAATGCTGGGACAGTAATCCTGTTGTGAAGTTGCTGTAGGTTCCTTAGACCCATTACTGCAACTGCTTTTCTCCGTTGAGACTGCTAACAGAGCTTCAGGTGGTGATACAGAAGCCATTTATTTATCCATGAAGCAGACTAACATTTTGGTTCATGTGATACTTTTGAACAGTTTCTAAATGGTATTATCATGCTGTGTGTGGTAATAGAAAGACTTCTTATTGCCTCAATTCAGTTTGACCCAGTATAGCCTATATGTTTCATCACACCAGCACATAGTCTTCAGGCCCAATGAGAGCTGTAAGCAAGATCTTTCTTGCACAGTGTGTTGTCTCCCAGGGAGCTCCACCTCTTGGGAAGGCTAGCTAGAAAATGCCGTCATTGATTGTCTTCATTATGTTTAATTTCCAGCACAGTTTATGACTCTCCTAGGGGTCTGTTTCTTTGTCCAAGTTTGTGCTGCAAATATTAGGGCCTTCCTCACATTTTATTAACTAGAGGTTATTTCTTTGGCAGAATTTCTGACTGAAAAAAGGAGCACCTGAGAGTATGTAGGGGTAGGGGAGGAGTGAATACTGCTGGTGTCCTGGGTCTTAAGAGGTTAGCCTAGAATCTTGTCAGATGCATATGATGATGTGCGTGCTCCTTTTACTTTGAGGCAAATGAGCAGAAACAGTTTTTAAAGAGAACAACTATGACAGCCCATCTTTAGAATAATTAAACCACCCCCCTCCCCCCCTAAAAAAAAAAAACAAAACAAAACCAAAAAAACCCCAAACAGCCTGAAAGGAAACTTCAAGGCTGTCTTGATGACAGCTTGAGAAATGCCCTGAGCACTGACTGTATGTGCGCTCACCATTGGAGAGCCAGAGTCTACCTGACTGCTCTGTGCTCCAGGCTCTGTCCTGCGATGCACCAGTCACCAGTCTTTATTTCTGCTACCTGCTGCTCAGCCAGTGAGGACTATGGCCAAAACTTCCTTAGACTGAAATATTTGATGAAAGCTGTGTGCTAATAAACATTACTCACTCTTCAGGCATTCCTCTTAAAGCATCCTGTGTGGATTACTTGCCTATTTCATAAAGTAAATATTTTCAGTGTTTTCCTATGATCTTACCTATTTGATCAGGTTATGGTTATTTACCTTGTAAATAAAATCTAATAGCAATGTTCTGCTTATTGATTTGTAGGTATAGCTTGGTATTTTGTGTATTTGACTATCCTAAGAGGCATTCTCTCTAAGAACAGGGATGCACACACCCATGATACAAACAGGCAAGTAGGCCTGTGCGTCAGCCATCGTGGCCACATAGGCTGTGACGCTTCGAGGAGTTACTGAAAGAGCAGTCAGCTTTGGCATTATGAGATAGAGTAGTGGAAGCCACCCAATCCATTAAAAAAACAATCTCGCTGTTGGGAAAATGCCTGGATGTTTTTTCGGTTTTGGGTTTTTTTGCTTGGTTGGTTTTTTCACTCCTGTAGACTTTTTCCTCCTGCTTAGTAAGATCACAAATAGTTATGCATAGTGGGACCTTGCATAGGCAGAAAGTGTGTTACATGGAGAAATTGTATCTATGATTTTGTTGCTTATACTGCTAGTTATTTTGGATGAGTTTACTAGAGTATTAGGTAGGGTTCCTTCATAGTTCAGTTACAACTTCAGATCTGATTTGGAAAAGTGATTATTTTTTTTTTTTTTTTTACATCCAAATGGTGCTAAGTATTGGTGTCCCATCGCAAATTTTCTAATGCTGGATGTGTCCTATAATGATGAGGTAAAAAAGTGGATTTGAAGAGCAGTGTTAAACTCAGATTTCACTTTTCAAAAAGTGATAACCATGTGATTTTTGAGGAAAAGCTTCAAAGTTAAGTAATTGGGTTTTTTCTAGGGCTTGAAAAATAGAAGAGGGGGGAAATAAACTGCTTTTCTATTGTTTTAAATCCTCATGCTTCTTTTTGGATAGACATTTGAGTTTTGAATATTGCTGTTGAGTACTATTGAGAGCAATTTGAGACTGAATTATTAACTCTCATCTTTGAGTGACTTACTGGGAATCAAACTGGTTACCTCCTGTGGAATGGCTCGTGAACTGATGGGTTTTATGGCACAGCTTACCTCCCCTTTAAATTCACTGCTTGTTTCTTGGCTAACTTATGCTCGTGTAGAGGTTTTGGCTGACATACTTAAGGTGCTGAAATGAATTTTCTGAGTGAGCTGTAACGTGCTGGTTTTGCTCTTGCTCAATGCGTGTCCTAGACATTTCAAAGGGTATTTAAGAGTTATTAAGATATTAGACTTGTACAGTTTTTGGACAAAGTAGAGAAGAAACTTCTCAAACTGTATGTTAGAGAAAATAGTTTATCTGTTGGTAAATATGATGGCTGCAGCATCTTCTTTGGAAAAGATAAATATGATTGTGCACACAGGCGATATCACTAGAAAGAAACTATGCTGAGTGTCATAGACTTAACTCCTGTACTCTGTGCCAGTAACACTTAGTTGCCATGAATTTTTTTGCATCTTTCCCTGTCCCTAAACTCATGCAAGTTAAATTGTTGTATGTTGTGTGGATCTCAAACCCAGTCTGCTCTGGCACTGATGCAGTGTGTGTCTCATGTCTATGTCTGAATAACTAACATGCTTATTCTTCAATGTATAAGATAAGGTTACCTGACCATCCAATGGTATTTTTAATGCTTGCTGACTTTATAAAGCAGTTTAAGTATTTAGTGAAGAGTCATTTGAGGCAGTAACGCCAAATGAAAAAATTGTTACTGATCATAGGATAAGATATTAGGGAAACTTAATGATTCTCTCCACGAGAAGAATTTAACTCACTGGTGGGATGACTGCTTTCCAAGGGAGATGCGCCATCCTAATGCAGAAGGTGCACAAGCACTGTGATTTGTGGAAACCCCCTGTTGCCACGTGGATTCTCCTTGTTTTTTTTCTTCTTAACTGTCCCTTCCACCTCTGCCCTCTGGATGTAGTGTATCTCAATTCTTGCTTAGCACTGGTGAAATAAAGATTCATTACTGCTGAGCTGACCCCTTTCTACAATATCCTCTTCATCAACAAAGTAGTGCCCTAAGCCTGGGTTCACTGACTGCAATCATATTTATAACGAAGACACACTGAATAATTGTGTATTTACCAAGTTCCATTTAACCTCAGGGTTTGAGTCTTTCATCCTCGTAATTTGACTGATTTTTCTCTGCAAAGTGAAAAATCATGTGATTTTGCTGCTCCTGTAGTGTTTCATTAGCACTGCAGCTCTTCCCTTTCTGAGAGCTGTTGTCTAAAACTGACAGCCATTGGGAAGGAGGCTCAGTTTGTGGAGGATTTTTCCAGTGTGTTTTGTGCTGACAATAGATGTCTTTATGCAAAGAATAGAACAAGTGCATATACATTTTCTTATATGCCTCAGAGGGGCACCCTTTCATAGTGTATATATTACCACTTTTTTTGTGGGATTAATGGAAAGGGAGAAGACTTTTTCAGGTAATGTTTTGTATCCAGATACAGTTCTTCAAGCTGGGCTTTTTTGCCCTTTCAGTTAGGGAATGACCTTAAATGTTTGTGTAGCTACTGGAGCATCTTAAACCCATAGTGTTTTGCTCTCTAAATGGGGGCTGTATTAGACCAGTTTCTTGGGCAGCTGAGACACTGAGTTTGTTAGTGTCTACTACTGCCAAGGTCCTTATTTTAAGAGACCCAAGGAAACATAGCTACTTGTGCAGCTGTTGACCCCTCTAATGCTCTGTTGTGAAAACAGGTCTTATCCTTCCTGCTGAGAAACAAAGGAAATAAGAAGGTAGTGGAACCCAATGCAATCCCTTACCTCTCTTCCAAAGAGAAGGTGGAAAGGCCAAGGAAGCTTTAAGGAAGTTGTATAAATTAACTAAAACCAGCAGAGTAAGAAGCTACCTAGATTTACAGATGAATTTCTTCTAAGGGTTTGGGGTTGTCTCAAACTTGCGAAGGGTTTGCTCTTCCCTATGCTTGTTGCATATTCTGATGAATATGCCCATTCTTGAGGCTTGCACATCTGTATTCTCTTCCAGCTCCCAAACATCCTGGCTCTTTCTTCTCCCCTTTGCTTTATCAGTATGCTTTTCCATTGCCACTGCCTCAGGTAGAGGGAGGCTGAATGAACTTTAGCCCTAATATTTCTGCCTTTGAAGATCCATTAATCCTGGCATAGCTTTCCAAAGTAGGTGGTAACACTGGTGTTTTTCTCCCAGCCTTCTCTCAGTAAGAAGCTGATAACTGAGACAAAGTGAGGACTAAAAAGGTTATTTTTTTTTATTTCAGACTGCTGGAAATAAGCCTGGTGCTCATCAATATTTTTATTTACAATGATCAGCTGCATCATCTTTGAATATATTTATCTTCAGAAAGCAAAAGACTGTCTCCTGGGCAGTGCGTATAGGTTTTGACCCTATTAGGCTACAGGTGAACTTAACAAAACCTAATAGCTTCTCCCACTGCTCAGGAGATCCCATGCTGTAAACACTGACACAATGAACAGAAAGCAGCACTGTGTGTGTAACTGTGCTCTGTTTCTGCTTCTTAAAGCAATGGCAAAAGAACTTGTCCCAAACAGTAAAATTAATTTTACTGAGCTCGACTTAAAGTGAGGTCCTTATCTCATTCCATAGTAAATAAGTTGCCATTGGCTATGTGAGTAGGAGCGTTCTCAATGATATTCAGCGTGATTTCTGTGCCCTCCCCCCCTTAATTCATTCACTGAAGGCACAATTCAGTATTTCTGACGTCAGACTTAATTCCCATAGAGGCCATTGTGGCCTCAAAAGCATTGAACTGTGGCCTTACTGAATGAATCAGGCAGGAGAAATAGGGATAATCATCAAGGAGGAAAGTGTATATTTATACATGGATCGTCGTAATTGATAATAGCTGAAAGGCAAATGCAGGAGAAATACATAAGGGTTTTAATGAGGATTTTGAGTAGCAGTTCTCTAACCACGCTGCAGGAGTAATTACTCATCAGAGCTATAACTCAGGGATTATTGTAACGCGGTTTTGTGAAAGTGAACAAGAACTCTTTAAAAAAAAAAAAAAAACCAACCCACCCCTTTAATCAGTGTTTCCTTTTGACAGCAGGTGCTTTAGCCCTGCCAAGACATTTTTACTATGAAGTCAGTTCAGCATCAAAGATCTAAATGATGCATAAGATTTCATGGCTAGCTCTGTGGTTTAACTGTTATGACTGATCGGGGCAGAAGAAATGCCTTTTCATTTCACTGTGATAGTACAGGAAAGTCTCATGTTGTGTGGAAAGAAACTACCATTTTTTTTTCTATACCCTTTCCTCTTCACCACACATCTAAAGTTTTTCCCCCTACTGTTAAAACAGTTCAGTCTAAACAATAAAGCACCATAGGCAGGCTGTACAAAGATCAGTCTAGTTCCCATGTTTATTAGCCTGAGAAATCTGGGTTTTAATAGTGGCCAAAAGACAGACTTTCCTTGCAGAGAAGGGGGGCATCAGCAGCCTTCTGCCTTCAACCTTCAGGGGTCTGCCTACTCTAATAAATATCCCAGTGGTGGTATCGAGCTGTGTGGTTTAAAACTTCATCTTTCTTCTTGGACTCTCTGAAGGGAGCAGATGGCAAAGTGCTTCTTTTCACATAAGCTAGGTCTCAAACGAAGCTAAAGCTTGGGCTTTAGACTGTGGGGCATCGTGCCTTCTGGGCATGCAGAGGGTATGTGGCCAAACCTTTAAGTACCCAAGGAGTGTTATGAACATCTAGGACAAAGGAGAACTGCTCTATGTACTCTTGAGAAATAATGAGACTAAACAGGACAAGGGAAAATTTGAGTTCTCACCTGGCACAAAACATTCCTGTATGATATGTTAGATGAGCAGCTGTCTCCTTAGCGATGTAGCTCATCACTTTCCCAACTGTGTAGATACGCTGATCTGGCTGGTATAGGGTTAGTCTATGATAGAGGCCAGTAGAGCAATCAGATTACCACGGGGATTGATACTTTTTTTTATCATCTTTTGTTTCTGTAACTTCTAATAGGAATGCGTGTGGTAGAACGTTGTTTATGTGTGGGGCCTACAGTAAGAGGGGTGTTTGTTTGAATTAGTCAAAGCAGGAAAGATTCATGTTTAAAATCAAACATCTGGGTATGACTGAGATGACATTTCCTAACAGAAGATTCAGTGTTAAAGGTATATATTTATAAACACTGGGGAAAATGGGACATATGTAGATCTAGCTCTATTGGATATTTATGAAGTGTCATGGTTATATTTGGACAGAGGTTTGGTAATTATCAACACTAGAGCCATTTATTAAGTTTGAAAGTAAATCAATAACAAATTGGAATTCCATTTATTTTGCGACCACTTTGCTGCTGCCTAACGTGCCAACAAGGTGCAGCAGAACACACTTACAGGACTGTCACACATACCAGATAGGAGGAGAGACACGCATAAGCACGCTTTCCACTGTTAGTTGCTTTCATGAAATAGACTGTGTTATAGTAAGGAATTTGCAGAGGAGGATGAGGAGGAAACTCCCAAGGTAAAGGAAAATCCAGTGCAATCTGTAGGGTTCAGCTACTGGGCACCAATGTTAATGGAAGCTCTGTGGTAAGGTGCTTGTGTATTGTGTGGTCTGCTTAGTAGTTCTGTTTTAAATGCCTTGAAGCTTTTGCAAGTGCCGGGAAAGACATTTGCTTCTCATCATTGTGTTATTTTTGAAAGCTGCTAAATATGCAGAGCTCTACCCAAACCAAGAAAAGCATTCTGCTCTTGAATTGCTGTCAATGATCATTATAGTAATTAAAAGCACATCATAAAAAATGACAGTAAGAACTGAAACCTGTAAGTTTTTACGGGCAACACCAGTTAAATTTCTGGTGATACAGGTGGAACAAAGAAAGCAATTAGAGAAGATGAATCTCTGAGGGCAGCTCTTGCTTAGGCACATTGTGCTTCTTTGAGGACAGCTTGTCGCCTGGTAGCAGGTGTAAATTTTGTGGGAGATTAATACTGTTGTGCTCAGTATAGATATATCTTTCTTTTCCTTTAGTTTTGCACAGTATCACCAGGATGCTGTGGCGGGCAAGAGTTGACATTGTGGTTCTCCTGGAGACAGGAGCATGATCTTACCCCATCCTATGGACTTGGCTTCAGCTGAACTCATGGAATACGTGCTGTGCTTGTGAATTCATAAGAATTAATGCTCCTTGTTACATACCAAAAAAGGAAAAGAAAATAAAGCTATAATATGTGCAGCTTGCAAACGGCTTTGGTTTTTGTGGCAACAGTATGAATGAAGGTCTCATGCGCAGTGGAAGGATTCAGGATTCGTCAATTGAAATTCACCATTGGGCCGCTGCCTGAAGGGATTGAGCCAACATCGGAGATCCTGATCTCTACTGATACTAGCGTAACATCCAAACACAAATCCCTTGGCGCAGATCCATCTCTGTGTGAGCATGCACTGAGAAAGGTAAGAAATATTTCATAATCTTAATAATATTACTCTAATTAAAAACAAAACCGAGGGAAAGCGTCCAGACACAGAGAAAAGACTAATTGCCTGGAAGCTGTTAAGAAACCGTAATGATCCTGAAACAATCAATCCACAAGAATTATTGGTCTTTTTAGATTTTCCTAAAGGTCCTTCAACCTTTGATCATGCCTGCTGCTGGTGGAACACAGTGTACTGTATTTGTGAGTTTTCTGGCCTGACTCCATCATTTTGAACTAAGAGCTGCCCAGATGAACTGTATTTTGTTGCACTGAGCTGCTTAAGGAGGGGTCTGGTATGCTGCATGTAGACCACTGCTAAGGTGACAATTTAACATGAGAAAAAGTGGCCTGCCTTCTGCTTTGAGAACTTATTGCTTAGGAAGCAGAAGCTGTGGCCGATGTCATCTGTGTGGTGACCCTTGTGCCTGATGGTCTGTCAGCGACACTGGATGAAGGGATCCAGTGTTACTAGCTAGACATGGCTGTTCTTTGGGAATGTATATGGCAGTGATGTACAGTCAGGTTCAGATTGTGTATGTGTGTGTATTCAGGTACAATCTGAATCTCATTAGCTGAGCAGTGATGTTACCCATGTTATTCATTTAATCTAAGTGGCTTTGTAACTGTACCGTGATCACAAAGTGGCATAGGGTTTAAATATATCTAGAATAATATTATTGGTTATGTGGAACAGCATATCTGATTCCCAGTGGAGAAGAAAATTTAGTACTGTAACTTGGTGTTGCAGCAAGCAGTGAGAACTGCCTTCAGGACTGATGCCGTGGTGCTTACTGACTTTTCCCTGTGCTCAGGGAGGCAGGCTTGGCTGAATCTTTACCTGGATGTAGAAAATGCCTGGGGGGGAGTTGTCAGGAAAGCAGACTAGCAACCTGTTACCAATGGATTTGTCTTTTGTTGTTGAGGTGCTGGCAAACTCTCTCGTGCCCAAGAATTGATCTGATGGCTACATACATCTTAAAAGCTGTGAACTTTATTTGACAGAGGATGCTGTCAGTTGTGTAAGCAACATACTTGGGTAACCTTAGACTTGCCTGGTAAGGATTCTTTCTGTAGTTAGGCATTGTATTAAAGCACTCTCCCAGCAGTAAATGCGTTGCCTTTATAAGCATTGCCTGGTGGGCAGGAGGGTGACAGGCTCTAACTTTACCTGAGGAATAAGCCGAAGTTTCTCAGCCAACGATCGCCAACGCTTTAATGGGAATGTTGGCTCATTGAGAAGTATGTGACCAGGCATTCTGCCATGAGAGCTGCGATGAGGTGCTCCGTTAGCCTCACCTTTTTGCAAACTGGAGCTGTATTTGTTAGAGGAGGAATGGGTAAAGGGTTCTCTGCCAAAGTTGCTGTGTTGGAAGAGTACAGCAGATAGCAAAATATGAAAATACAAATAGCTCGGAGCCAACAAACCATTTAGTTGAAAATGAATGAAAAATAAATATTATCCTGTAGAGCAAGCAGGATATGTTCTGGACCTGTCTTTCCTGTGACCTACAGGATTTTAAGAGAAGAGCTTCAGAATTTTATTGGCATTGCCACTATTAGGCGAACTTTTCTTTCTCTTCTCCCCAGACTGGGGTCAGCTTTAAAGAGAGCATTAAGTGAATGGCTAATGGAATTAAGAGTATAATAATAGAAGGATATAGTGAGACAATTGTATTAACAAGAAATAAATCATGTTGAGTGTAAGGTAAGTGTTTTTTAATTGATTGATGGGAAGGATGCTTCATAGGTTTTTTTTGAGGACTAACAGCCACTTGCCTTCCCATCTACAGTAAAAAGCCAAAAGGGAAAAAGAGATAAGAAAATTATGCAGCGGGGAGATAAATTATTCAGAGAAGATGGCCATTTTGTGCTGACATCACTAATGTGAAAAAGCATTAAATCTTTGACACTAGCTGCATTCCTCAGAGGTTGTGGTGGCTGGAACGAGGTATTAGAGATTACAGCTAGAACACTACTTCAACTTCCCTGGATGCCTTAAGTGGCTTTCCAAGGTGATCCAGTAAGTAAAGACTCAGCAAGGGCTGTGGGTACCAAGCTGCTCTGACTTTTTTTTTATTTATATTATTCTAGTGACTTCATCTTTAGTGAAAACAGCTCTGATGTTCTATGTCGTATAGCCTGGAGATACAGGCGGTGTATGCAGAGGTTAATGAAAGCTGGTGGCTATTTTAAGTGTGGAGCTTAAATCTTGTGGGTGCATAACTCCACTGAAAAAGGGGAGATGGGAATGTTAAGTACGAAGTGAATCTCTTGGGGCCAAATCTTCACGCTCTGTAAATCATCTGATTTTACAAATCGTGGTGCCACGTTTGCAACTTTTCAGGACCTGGTTTTCTTCAGTCAGGGGGTGCAAAAATTAGGTCCTAGACATAAGCTGATAAGATACAACTGAAAGGGAAACTTTGTGAAAAGGCAGTTAAGGGTAACTACCAGAGGTCTATAGAGGAAAATCAAACCAATGTGAAGGGAGAGAGTTAATTTCCTGTTTTTTTTACTTGAGAGCTTTTAAGCACTGCAATTAAAGTGCCTTTCATTGTCAATAATTCAGCAGGACCCTCTGTGTGATGCAAGACCTTAAATCTAACCTCATTTGATTCCTCAAGACTTTAATCAACTGTCCCCCCAACAATTCCCCCACCTATTCTGTGCCTGTGTGTGTTGCTTTTCCTGAGGTCAGAGTTGCAGCTGGCAGCCTGCACTAGCGGAGAAGCCTGTGTGGAGGCACATCTCTGCCGGTGGGCAGGATGGGGAGATCATTTCAGCAGCCTCATTGCTTATGTGGTCTCCTCTCATACTTTTCCATCAGAGATGTTGTAGTGGCAGAGAAGGCTACTGCATAGAGTAGTACTTGCTTCAGTAGAAAGAAAGAATTTAATAGGCTTTGAGAAAGACTTTTTTTTTTTTATTTGAACCCTTAATGCTGTGGAAACAGTAGGAAACTGATGTGAGTGCATGAGTCACTGAATTTAGGCTCACTATTTTCACAGGGAGGTTTAGGGAGGTGTGATGACCCATTGAATCTTTCAGAGATGGTCAGCCTAAGAGATTTTTTTACTTCCAATAGAGTAACCCCTGGTTTCTTGCACCACTTAGACCACAGATTTCACATACAACCCTTTAGTGAGTGTTAACAATTGGTTTAATGGGTCCTTTAGAGTTCAAAACTCTGGATCAACCTTACCAGGCAACTTGAACATAACTGCGGTGTTGCTGTTTGCAGCTGACCTGAATTACATGTGAACATACACTGTTTTTTCAAATGAAGGAACAGAAGCTTGTGTAGTTTTTTGATGTGTTTGTGTAACTCTCCAATAAAGCAAAACAAAAATGTTTCCAAACAGTCAGCTTAGTAAAATGCAATAAAAATAAAATTGAGAGCTCTAATTAATATCTTTTTTGAAAGGCAGTGTCTTGTTCTATAGGTAATTTTCCAGCAAAATACACAAAACTTGCAAAGTAGGCAGCTTTGGATATTGCTGTTATCCCTGAAGAGGGATTGGCTGTGGTGTTGCTGTCCTGCAGCTTCAGAACTCTCTAAATACTTATCTTTGCATTAGTGTTGTCCTGTGGTCAGCCTGTCATTCTTGTCAGTAGCCGATCACACCAATTTTGACCATACCATGGTGTCATTTGCTGTAAATTAATTTACTTTTGCCATTAACTACAGACAGTATGCGGTCAATTCAATTTTGTCCATTAAAGACAATAACCCTAGCCAAGCTCTTTGATGCTATTCTTAGTTTCACCCCTTGGGACTACTCTACTTACATCTCCAAAGGTACTGGTAAATTTATATTATCATTCCTTGTCTAATATTCGTGATTTGTTGGCTTTGCTTTAATACATGGACAGTTAAGCCTAAATGCAAAGACTCTTGCACAGAGTAATCTCAGGGATGTGAAAGTTCTGGGAGGAGAAAGCAGAGTGCAATGGAAATTAAATTGCAGGGATATATGCTCTTGTAGAAGACAACTTAACTAAGCTGTATATACAGAGTAGCAGGCGTGCAAAGTTGGCCTGAGACTCCTGTCTATCCATGTGCTGTGGAGTATTTTCTTTTCTAGCCCTCTGTAGGATAAATGCCCCAAAGACTAGCCTGCTGTAGAAAGCAGATGTGATTGTATATAGCAAATCTAATACTTGTCGTCTAATTTGGAGAGTGGTCATCTTTGTTTCCTTACTCGCAGGCTGACAGAGATGACTGGTTTTACCACAAAATACGGTGGGGTCTCCTAGGTTGCTCAACACAGTCTTAGAATATCCCACAAGCTGTATATGTATTTAGATGCTCTACTGGTGGGGGTCATACTGCAAATAACTTTGTAAAACCCTGATTTAAAGGACAGTTATTATTAAGGTAATACAGGGAGATTGAGATCCATGCAGTTTGTGACTCTTCAATTGCTTTATCAGATATGGGAGAATCTTCTCAGCTGTTTACTTCGGCTCCTTTTATATGCAAAGGTGGCTGGTAAAAAGAAGGAAATAAAGAAAAGGAAATTTCTTTGTATCCTGTCCATCTTTACTCATTTAGATGCAGGTTCTTGTATAAACCGTCATATCCAGGTTCCCTACAAGTTGATGTTTCCTTGCTCTCCTGTGACATGATGAAAAAAAGCTGTGTTTATTGCTTGGGTAGAGCTAGAGATGTGAGTGTTATGTAGCTTTATTGTGTTTGTCCCTGATTTATCTTGAATAGCCAAGTGTTTGTTTTCAGTCTTATGAAGCAGTGTCGGTGCCTTTTGTATATTAGCTGTTGATAGTGTGTGTATATGTAGTAGGTACTTTCAGAAGTCATGTTTTCCACTAGTGATTTAGGAAACTAGAAACGGTATCAAATAGCACATAACTTCTTGCGGTAATGGGTTCATTTTTTCTTCTGCTTGTCCAGTTCAATGAAGAAATCAGACCTCTTTCTAACAATGTTAGTTAGGTTTTTCTTCACAGGACTTTGTTATCTAAAAGCTGGATCACACACTGGCTTGCTTAATGAAAGAACCTGATTAAGTGGAAGGCAGTTGTGAGTTTACAGTCTAGCCTCTAAAAGGGAGGATACTGCACACAGGATGACATGGAAGTAGCATCTGTGCAGGACACAGAGGAACTCTGTTCCTCCAAGAGCACACAAGTTCTGCTCTGTATGTGGTGTAGGAACACTTCTTGCAATACTTCATTGCTGTATTTTGGCTGATCATGTAGAATTAGAAGGTGGTACAAGGTATTATGCATTGGTAGTGTTATACACTTTTGGACAGACTGAACAAAAACCTTGTCTTCCAGTTGTAAGCCTGCAGCACTCAGAGGGGTGGAGGAAAGCATCGTAATGCTGGGGAACATGGCAAAGTCTGAACTATCAATCTCTGAAAAACAGGAAAGCAAAACCGATTTATGTGATGCCTTGGCCAACATGAGGAACAGAGGCTGCATGTTAATCAGAGAAACTTGAACAGGCAGGAGACAACTGGGAAAATATCTCCATTTCTTTGGGTTAATGCAGTATGGTAGCCTTTCACCCCTTGAGACAGTAGAATCAATTCAGGTTTGGGTCACAAGTGGAAATGAGGTTGGTGAGCTCAGGCTAATCTCCAATGGACATTTGTCTACATTATGAAGTCATTGTGTGATATGGTAGGAATGGCTAGCAGTGTTTTCAGGGAGGCTGGGGGAGCTGGGACTGCCTCAGCTGTTGTACCCAGAAAAAAAAAAGCTAAACAAACACTCAAACTTGCAGCAAGGCCTACTGCAGCGCCCTCCAAAACAAAGCTTATCTTGAAATGACTGCTATGGCTGAAACCTGACTTTTAATCTATGCACTCTGCGAAGTGTTTAAGCAAGTGCTAGTGGAAGGCAATTCTGGCTCTCAAAATATTGTGACTACCTCTAATAGTGCCTTCAAAGCATGGGGCTCTTGACAAATAGAAACATGAAAACAATACTTTCTCCAGGGAACCAATACCTAGAGTATAAAACTGTAGTGGCAAGAGAGGAGTCATGATGTTAGGACTTGGCCATGGCATGGTGGTTAAGGGGCATTGCTCTGAACTATATCAGCTGCTGAGTCTGATGTTACCATTCATGGAGCTGCACAAAAAGAGTGGGCAGGAGCAAAATTATGGTGTGAAAACAAGTTTTCATGCAGTATTGTGGCAGATGTGAGACATCATTTGAATGGTTGATACTTTTCAGCAAGTAGGATGGCCAAAAGAAGAGGCTGTGGGAGACGAGGATAAATAATAACTTTGAATTTTAAGGTGAGGAAGTAGAGGTGTAAATGCTGCAAAAATGGGAAAGGGATGAATCACAAGGTCACTAGGTGACAGTCTTTGAGTGATGCACTCCAAAGGGGGTTGTTGTTGATGCTGGAGGGTCTGAGATGGAAAATAAATACCTTAATTTTGCATTCTAGCAATTGTCAATTCAAGTTGGAAGTTGCAGGCAGTTCAGGTAAACTTACAAGTTAGTAGCTTGCTCAGTCTCCTGGCATGGCTTTTGCTTACTTAAAAGGTTAAAGCAAAATTAT
The DNA here is from genome assembly GCA_020745775.1 of Theristicus caerulescens. Classification (NCBI taxonomy): domain Eukaryota; kingdom Metazoa; phylum Chordata; class Aves; order Pelecaniformes; family Threskiornithidae; genus Theristicus; species Theristicus caerulescens. The sequence goes on from CM036563.1 coordinate 66,026,343, forward strand.
GTCAATATTGCTGGCTCTCTTGTTTTTGGTTTGAAAGTGAACAAGTGCAAAGTTGAAATGAAAGGGGGAGGGAAGAATAAGAATGTCAATGTTGTGCAGAGCTGAAGCTGTTTAAATGTCTCTGGCTGCAATCTGCTTCATTTCTAAGCTTTAAATTCACCCATTCCTTAATTTACCTACAGGAATTGCTTCTTGCACCTTGCCTCGAACACCACCTGCTGCTATTGTGTCTTTCCTGGGGCCTTTTTCTTTGTTAACTACTTTGCAAAACCTTAGAAATAAGTTGTCCTCCCAGGCTAAAGAGCTGTGGTGCCTTGAAAATGCGTTTGCTGCTGTGTTAAATTGCATACTTCCTGCCCTTTTAATTTCTCCAGCATGAGGACTGAAGCGGGAGTGCAGTGGGCAGCCCAGCAGCAGGAGAGCATCGGACAGCGTATGGTGGCTGTGCCTGTTTTTCTGCTAATGGCCTAGGGATTTTAAACTACCGGCCAGTCCACTGTTGGGCCTCGTAGTCATGTAGCCAACTCACCACAGACTGACTCTGTAGGCACAATTGCCATATGCAGCTGGCCAGCAGCTGTCTGGTCCCTAGGTGGGAGGTAAAAATTAGGCTCAAAGTAGTTTTCCTGCAGTGTTTTGCACACTATTAATTTGCAACAGGTGGTGTTTTTTTCCTTAACCTGGGAAATTTCCATTTTCTTTCAGACTGATAACAGTGATTACCTCTGAGTGTAGAGCGAAGACTGGATCCCCTGTGTTAAACACTTAAGTGCCTGGAGCTTATCTGGGGAGTATTACCACAGTGGGTGCACATGGCTCCTCTCGCTGGCTGGAGCCATGTGTTCAGTCAGTGTTTCCAAGCTTTGGTTTTGCAACTTGACAGTGTTTGGGGTTATTAGCTTAATTGCAGGGTGTGCTCTGTGTCAGGACTTAATTGTTTGATATTTGTGCATCCTGCTGAGGAAGATATGCAGACTGCAGGTTTAGGAAGATGCGCTGCAATTCATCCCACTCCTCTTAGATGGTGAGTGGGATAGAAGTAATGGGGATCTCAGAACTGGGGCACACCCTGTGCAGCATGCTGTTCGTTCCTGTTGGGTGCTCAAGGCTCCCTCCATGCTGGCAAAATATGGAAAGCCATTGCTTTCTTCCACTGTTCTTTGTTCTCTTCCAACTTTGATATCAGCACATATTCAAGCAGCTGACGCACACCAGCCTCACTGCAGGCCTTAGCCAGCAAGGCAATTGTCTGTAAGCACCAGAATATAATTTTTGGAAGTTTGCATTGTAGATGTTGAGAATATGAAATGGCTTGAGTTTGTACATTGCAATTAGTATGAGTTGGATAGTAATGACATGTCTAGTCTAATGGCCCTTCTGGTTTTCTCAGAGAAGGAGGTATTTGCATTGAAAAGGGGCAGAGCTATTAATTGCATGGTTTGCTGCTCAAACTCAGAGCAGGCTTTCATCTAGACAACTGAGATAGATATTAGTCTACATCTATCTTCTCACTACACATTTGTTTCTTTCACATATGTAGAGCCAAGAGCAAGAAAAAAATATTCTTTTAAAAGCCGTGAAGTGCCATATTATGAATGAAGCATACGTTATGAAAAAATATGGATTGGAAAGTAATGTCCCTGAGCTGAAAGGAAAGGGCACCCTGCTGAGAGGGAGCTAGCAAGGGCGTATCACAGATGCAATAACTAAATTAAAAGACATTTAAACATAAGTTGCCTCTCAAGCTGTCAGCAGAACTTTGTCCTTGCTGCATTCTCCCTTAAGTCATGTTGTGCTGTGGACTTGTGTGGAGATGCTGCTCTGTGTCCAAAGAGTTTCAGGTGCTGTTTCCAGTAGTGGGAGGTGAGCTATCAATGCATGAAAGGCTGCACTCGAAGTGGTGGTTGCAATTAAGTGCTCTGGAATGTGCAGCTGGATGCCAGGTCAGTGAGTGCTGCCGCACTGCTGGGGACCTGTGGGCAGGTTCTGGGCTGGACATATTGGTTCTCACATTCGGGAGTTGTCTGCTTTTGCTGCAACTCTTGCATGTCCTTCGATGAGTCAATTTACTGCTTGGTTTAATTTCTCTGCCTATAAAGCAGAAGTGATAGTATGTATCAGGTCCTATGTTCCTACGCTCTCAGAATCCACTTGCATACATGAGATGTAATCAAAAGATGAGATGAAAAGAGGATCTGTTTTCTAGAAAGTTACAAAACTGCCAAGAAAAACTCCTGAAGAGAATTTTTATCTTTAGGCTTGGATGCTGACCTAAAGCAAACCTTTACAGCTTTACCTGTAACCAATGGAAGTTCAGTTTAGACTTTGTCGTAATAGTATTTGGATACCAGAGAGAAAAGGAGAAACTCCTAGTCCAGTTGTGCAAATATTGCAGCTTGGATTCTTCTGATATTCTTTTTTAGGTTGGCAATGTTTTACCTGAAATACTGGGATGCTTGTCACAGACTCCTTGGTAATGCAAAATTTCTACCTGCTGTTCCTTGAAGGCCAGCAGATGAAAATCCAGGGACCAAGATTTCAGTATATTGAGGGAGATTCTAATAGTCTTTGAGTAAAATTGATGGACTGCAAAAAATGGGAAGAATATTTTTGGTTTTTTCCTGAATTTTTACAGGTCCCTGTTGAGCTCTCTGGCCTCCTTGAAGCAAAACAAATAACAGTCAGCCTGTTGAGACTCTAGAGCTCAAAAGACCACAGGTTTTGTTGCTGTGAAAGCTGCCAACGTGAAACTTTTAAATATTGCAGAGAACTAGATAATCAAAATTTGTTTAAAGAGTCATTCAAACCCAAGGTGAATGGATTGACCAGATCAGCCAAAAGTTGATAGTTGTCTCCGTTGCATTGCTGAATTAAGCAGTTGTATTGGCCCTTTCCTAAATTTTGTCTTTGCCTCCTGTTGCAGTCGGGTACTGGAAGTACTGGGGAGAAGCATGTATGCCTTTGCCCTACTGGAGTCTTTACTTTTGCTTAGGCTGATCTGCTTTTGGAGGAATGGGATCTGCTCAGCTCCCTGCTGTTGCCGTCAAAAGCTGCTTTGTGCAAATGGTTGTGGGCTTTTGGCCGCCTGATCTTCCCACAGGAGTAGCTGCTGCACAATGCCAAGGATAAGATGCTTGGTTCAGCGGAGGAGTGGATTATGAATTGCTTTCCCAAGTTGAGCATATCGGGCAAGCAGGCTCTGCTGCTTCTCTCACAAGCAGCTGGTTGGCTTGACTCGGGTAAGTTTACCCCATAAAAGGCAGCTGCTTGCATACCACCTGCTTCTATGTCACCACCTTGAGCATCTGTTTGAATATGTAAATAAGTGTTTCTGGTAATTATTGTAAGGGAACCCTATGTTAGAAGAGCTGGGGTGCTGCTAATGTGAAGTAGTCGTGGGTGAGCAAGAGAGATGGGTTGCCCGCAACACTTTGTTTTTTCAAGTTCCTCTGTGGACCAGAGAAGCATGAGGGAGTGGCTGTCCTGAACTGAAACAGCAGGAGAACAGATCTGTGTTTTACAGAGATGCAGCATCCAGATTTGTGGTATCCCAGGTGAACTTTTTTTGGTCAGTGCCTCTCCTTAACTGGCTTCACTCCTCCCCTCGCACTTACGCAGGCCCGTGCTCCCATGATAATCATCCACCCCCAGCTATTATAAGCAGTACAAACAAATGACAAATCTCTGGGTGCAGGAAGGTAACAAGAGGCTGATCAGTAGCTTTAGTTATCTTTCCTTCATGTTTATTGCAGTCTGCTGCAGTTATTTCAAAGGCACTGACATTGATCGACAGCTTCTATTAAGGCCCATCCAAGGCAGCTGGATTGAACAGATACATTAAATAAAGCAGTTATTGCTTTTCATTGCCTTTCCGTAAAATATCACTGCTAAATAGCTTCTGCCATCAGATGCAGTTAGGTACATGGTTTTAATTTGAGGGACTGCTTTATAACACTGCACAATTGACACTGGTCTTTGTTTCCCCTACAATAACGATTGTGTACATCCTGGAGAATTGATGAGCTGTCTTCTGAGGGTGGAGGGGGGAGCTGGGGCGGGGGCAGCCGCCTTTGTTGCTCTCGCTCTTTTTTATACTTGCCATGCTTGTCAGTTGTTTGCAGCACAGACAGAAATAATGTCAAGCAGGGCCCCTTATCTCAGGATGTTGTAATGTAGCTGCTGTAAGCCCTCGCCTGGAGACGAGATAAGAGCAACCTTACAAGCTTGTGGGGGAGCGAGGAGGGGGGCCAGCAGTGCCATCGCTGGGACAACAATGGCAGAGCTGTCACTTGCACATTATGACTCTTTCTGGTGCCAAGGAAAGATATGTATGCTGAGTGGTGAATAACAAGCACGAAAATAAAAGTCCCGAATGTTCATCTAATAATGATGTATTTGTAACAGGATTATACTGCCCAATGATATTCTTTCTTTATCTGCTCACTAAATGGTGGGGCAGCTGTGTGCTTTGGCATGGCATGATGTCCTTTCTTTTGTGTGCTGCATATTAATCCTTTATTGAAGTAATTAAATGTGTGCTTAATGGCAACGAGCTGGCAGAATGAACGTACAATTGAATTAGCAGTTATGATGGGGACCATGCTACAAGATGAACTAAATGCAATTACTGTAGGCATTTTTCTCCAAGTCGAATCTGGCTACATGACATGACTTAATTACAGGTTGTTAGACACACTTTCTGATCTCGTAGTGGTGCATGTGGAGGCAGCACAGCTTCGGCTCTGCCGTGTACCTGTAACACACGCACGGGCACCCATTTACTAAGAGATTTAGCCCGGTGAAAGGGTCGATGTGGATTCCTGACATTGCTGCGGGCAACTCTCAGTTGTGGTGGGAAACACAGATTAAAAACCAGGCAAATAGCAAAAGAGGAAGGCCAGTGCTCTGCTACTGGGAATCTGGTGGGCTCTTTGACCAGCTCCTCATTGTCTGGTGATCACTCTCCTTTCTTAGCGGGTGCCCGCTCTTCCTTGAGGACAAGGTGGACAAAGAGCAGGTAGTAGTCTTCTGTGGAGTCCTTCTCGCAACATGTGTGCCTCTGGTCAAACTCTGCTCTCAGCAAGACTACAGATCAACTTGTCTGACCCCAGCTGGACATCTCTAGACTAGCAGGAACAGAGTTTGGAAGTTGATTTTTGAAAACATTTTGGAAATAAAATGGAAAAAGGCAAAATCATGTGGAGCTTTTAATTTGCAATGTTAACTGAGTTCTACAACATGACCTACAGTTGCACCAGGACAAAGACAGTGCTATAATTTAGGATGTGGTAAGTCGCTGAGATTTCTGACACTAGGGGGACTGTAACTACAGTATTGCAAGTATGGATTTGACAGCTCTTTAGTGATCTAAAATGTCAAATCCTGGGTTCTCAGAGGTGTTTTGTCACTGGTTCAAAATTGGACTAAGCTTCAGCTGTCATCAAGGAAAGATTTGGTCTGTTTTGATAACTGTTGAGTCTGGATCATTATTAGCAGCGCATAGACATCCCCACTGTCAGGGCCTGCCTTATGTTACTGATAGACAAAAGACAAGAAAGTCATCTTGCCCCATGCTCCTCTGTGCTCTTAGGTGTTACATGCCTGTTGCAGCCAGCATTGCATGCCTTTGAGGAAGGCAGGCTCTGAGGTATGAAATCTCTCGGAGAAGGTCCCGAGTTGGAAATGTGTTGTGGCCACTCAGGCCTCAGTCTGGAGGCAGCACAAACCTTTCCTTACATCAGCAAGAACTCTGCTGTCGAGTCAGTGCATCCCAGAGCTTACCAAGTCTCAAACTGCCAATCTCATGTGGCTCTTCTAAGTGATTGCAAACCTTTCAGGGTGTCTCCGAGTTGCTGTGGAAAGGTGCAGGTGACCAGTGTTGCATTTGGGTGCTCCACTCTCATATTGTTTGTTCCCTATATTCATGTCTAAATCTGACATAGCACCACAGAAGAGGCAGTGAAACTGATGGTATAATATGTAACTGTTTATGAAACAAAAAATGTGTTTTGGTTTTTTTTTTTTATTTTAACATAATAAGGCAAACCTGGTCACCGGGGCTCCCAAGGTTTATTTTATAGCCTTCATTCTCTTTGGGGCCATAAATGAAACCCTTTCAGCCCTAATGACCTCAATGACTTTCCTCGATCATGTTATTGCTACTTTGGCACATTTATTGCTTTCACACGCACTAATGGATGAGTTTGGATATGTTAACAATTTATATATCATTTGATCCTAAAAAAGAGCCCCCTCCCACCAACCAAACTAACTTAGCCCTGAGGATTGAGTAGCTTTTAAGGAGTATAAATGAATTTAATGCTTTAGAAAGAGCTTCTGTAAATTATGAACATGACACCTATTACATTAAGCTGCATTAAGCATTAATACATCTTCATTACTGGCAGGTTGCCCAAACCTCCAAGGTTGAAAAAGCTGCCTGAAATGCCCAACGTGGTAGTCACCTAAGCTGAGATTTATGACCTCTTTTTGGGAGGGTGGGACACCCTGACTCTCAGCCTGCTGCATTTGCCTATGAAGAAATGTCCTTATAATACCTGTTGCATGATGGCTTTTTTCCTAGAGTTTCGTTGGCCTGTCTGCATCGGAGTGTCAGACTCTTAGGTAAAAAGGTGCGATAAATCTCGTGGAAGCCGCTGCAGAAATAGAAACTAGTTTTGCTAACCTTTTTAAGCCACTGGTAGTGGATTGCTTGACAGATTTTTCTAACCACTGGCCAAAAATTATCTCACTGAGCATGTAATAGTCATTTCTTATTGTAAATCCTTTCTGCACTGTAGGCACCAAAGGCTGGAATTGCTGAATTGGTGTTTCCAATGGTTGAGGAGGAAGAAAGTCTAAAATAATCACAGTACATTAATGAGACCCTACTCTACACGGTCAAAGAAAGAAATAAAAGTGATTTTAGTGTCTTAAAAAGCAATATCCATTAGACTCAGATTTGTCTAAAAGTGGACTGAAAGGATCTTATTTCAACAAGGCTCAGGGAAAAAAACAAGCTAAATGCTTCTGACATTGTAATTGATTTTATGTGGTACATTTATGAGATTTTCAATTCATGTTCCATATGGGATTTAGCACTGAGGTGTTATTGCAACTTCTGAGATGATTATGTTGTTGTTCTTGAAGGAACAATTCATTGGTTCCTCTGTTCCCAGAACAAGCACTGGTTTGGGCTCAATGTTTACACCTTGTGATGGAGGAATACTTTAACTAGGGACTGCTTCTTCATAGGTGGGAATACCTAGCACTTCTTGGGAATCTGGGTGCCACGGGATGCTGCAATGAGTCTCACATTGGCAGGGAGAGGGTAATCCACTGTCTCAGAGAGGCTGTAATATGAGACTGCAATCCAAGCATAAAGCAATGTGGTCACTATATAAGATGGAGTTTTAATGGATATTGTTCATGGTGTTGGAATATATGAAGCAATAAATTGCTTTTCTGGATGATTTAATGCTGAAGCAAGGTTGAAGACTTAGGTAACTGCACATGGTTTACTGCAAATACACTAGCTTTACAGTAGTAAATGTATAACCTATTAGACAGCAGAGGAGGGAAGGAAAAACAAGGAAACCCCAAAGCCTTTTAATCAAAGCAATATTCCAAGGTTCAAAGTCAAGCTCTTGGAAGCTGAGAAATACCCTGTTTAAGGTAACCTAGCCTTCTAAATCACATACTCTGTGAATGTGTGTGTATCTGTGTGTGCACATTTTGTTATGGGTTTCAATTATGTGAAAGCATGTTTGTTTCTTCCAGATACTACCAGCTTCAGTGCACAGCATGAACCGTGCACAAAGTGTGAAACAACTCTACAGTATTTCTTCCTGTAGTGATGGCTCAATGCCAGGGGTTATGTAAACTCTGCAATAAATATGCATTTAATAATTTCCTGATGTTGTTCTTTGTGGCAACCATCACTGCTGTAGACAAATATTAATGAATTTATCTTTATTGCATTCCTGTGAAACAGCCAACTAACATACTTACATCATGGAGTATAATTCACCAGAAGTCAGTGAGAAAGTTTGAGTGCTTCAAGTTAAGCACATGCTTAAATCTCTGCGGGATCAGGGCCTCGAATGCCTTGACTGGATTAGCGGCAATGTGAAAATGAAAATAAATAGTAAATGACATCGGTGTGACTTCTTTGAAACTGTGAAGCTTGCTAGTGTGTCCTGAAAAGCACATTAAGAGGAAATAATTAGACATGCAGAATTTAGACATGCACTTATGTCTAACTGGAGCTGTGCTTTCCATTCCTTGGCTTGTTTGTTTCGGTTTTTTGTTGTTTCCAAGCAAACACAACATGTGGTAGTATTGTCTGTTCTCTTAACTGAAACTTAATTTGAAAGGACATTGGTTTTTAGAGAAATTATCCTGGTTCTATTGGTGTCCATGGCAAAACTCCTATATCGAGAAGCGTGTCCAGGAAGATGTCCCTGAAAATGATATACCATAAAAATCTTTCTTCCTGCTGTAAGCTCTGTGCCTTTTGTCACCCTCTAAGAATTCTGGTGCTTCTGAAGAATGTTCTTGTTTACTTCATTATCTTGTTTACTTCATCTTGCGTAGGTTGTCCAACTTACCGTGTGTTTCTCAAGAGAACAAATAAGATTGAGTTTTCTTAACATCTTTCCAATTTTTACAGAAACTTCCTTCATAAACAAAGTCGTGTTAATTATTTGCCCAGTCCTTGTTATAAATTGTTTACCAGAAGAATTTATTTTAAGTTTGCTTTATCATTTATCATTAGTTCCTACATGCTTCAAGCTGTACAAGGGAATATGGTCTTGAGCCTTTTTGGCTATTGTAAAATCCTGTCCAAAAGCTGGCAGGAACTATAGGTCACTATTAAAGTTAAGCAAAAAAAATTGCATCTACTAGCTTCAAAGCAATTGAAGAAAAATATCCTTAGAGCTTGAACAGAATAATTGAGCTTTTGAATCAACTCTAATATTTAAGCTAAGAATTTGCAAGGGTATCTAAACATGGGAAGATCAAGTACTTGAGATTTCTCTGGAAGCTGTAAAAGACTCTATATGAGGTTAGGATCTCTTTTAATTGAAAGCTTGTATGATAATTGCATCCAAAGCCAAAAGATCATTGGGTTTTTCTTGTACTAAGTGCTGTAAAAGACAGTGACTCTAAAAGATGTCACGGTTTGTTACAGGAGGTAATGTTTCCTGTTAGGTATAGGGAGAGAAAACATGGATGTACTTTAAAGCATGTGCACTGCTTACTTCTCTGTATAAACTTTGTATTTCTAGATGTTTCAGGCTATAGTAAAGAGTATAGCTGATTACTCTCTACTCTGCTTCACAGGAAAACTTGGTGAATGTACAATGCATTCCCTGACTTAGTGCGTGCAAAGGGTTTTGCAGGTTTGAGGGCCTGAAATCCTTTCTCAGGGAACAGGTATGAGATGGCTAACTATTTGTAATGCTAGAAACATGTATAGTAAAGTGTGTGTGTGTGCATGTGTATGATTTTTATATATATATATGTATTTCTATATACACACACTCTGATAGAGTAGCATGGATTAGGGTGGTAAACTGAGTTTTAATGTGACACTGTATTTTCTGTATAAATATACAAGTATCGTAGTCAGCTTAATTTTCTACACCTGTCAGTGATTCATAGTGATGTTACATGGAAAAGAATTCCATATATGTAAAATGTACCTATTTTAGAAACTATGTAATTATCAAATATTTATCAAACATAAAATATTGCACTTCGTAGACATGAAGTGCAAAAAGTGCATAGAAGTTGGGAATTCTAAACCCAGAAAGTTATCCATATTTAAGTTTAAGGACTTCTGTGTTCTCTTCTCTCCTAAGTAAGTAGAAGAGTTATGCATCTTAGCTGTTGTCTTTAAGCCAAGCATCTGAATGCATTTTACTGTGTATCTAGAACAAATGCAGAGTGACCTTGGGCCCTTTGAGTGAGCTCACTTACATACTTAACTAAGTATAGATAAAGACATCTGAAAAAGTTGGCTCATGTTGTTGCAGCTTCAGTCTTAACCAGTGGGATACCAAATGCACTGAAACCAAGTCATAGTTAAAACTGTATTTGATTATTTTAAAGCTGCTACAGCACGTGTTTGCTGGGACAGGGACCAGCTTGATGTCTCTTTCACAGCTTGAAGTGGATATTGTTTTTCTGTCGAATGAGTCAAGCAGGAAAATGCTCTGACATTATAAGTAAGAACTGCTTTGCCCCTGTGTAGCCTTCATTTGATGCACCTGATTGCTCCTTTATTATGGAAAGGTAACCTAAATATCAGAGGTGAGATTAGTGTAATGAAGTAAGCTGCTTGTAAGGCACAAGGGACTCTGTTGGTTATAGTGCATCTCTTAATGACCTGCTCAGTGTGTGTCCCATTCAAAGCACAGGGCAGGAACTAATCTGATTACTGATTTCAGTGCTGTTTGATTGGAAATGGACTGAGAATTGGAAGGAAGGTGCAGGAATGAACTCTTTGCGTAACCCGTTATGTTACTGACAATGCCCAAGCCGCTTCATCTTCAAGGCGATGCTTGCACAATATGAGCTAGCAGAGAAAGGAATACTTTTTTCTTTTCCAGTTCAGGAATAGTTGAGCTTAGATTTATACATGTTATAAAAGTGCTTACAGTACAAAGGATTGCTCTGTGTGTGTATTTTCCTATGGTCAGCTAGAGAAATACAGACATTCTGTAGATGAACATGCTTCAAGTAAGACCTCAGCGTCTGAGGGCATGAACTCCATCGGTTCCCTTTCCGTTCCAGGTTTTGGGAGGGAGAGGAGTCTGGCACAGAGCTGTGAGTGGGATGCTTCTGCAGCCATGAGCTCTGAGAGGAGGTATTAGGGAATATGAAATGGTTGTAGGCAGTGCTCCGCCATGCTATGTGGATGTGTTTTACAAAGCCTGTTGTGTTTGACCATTTGCTATGCTTTCCAACAGGAAGGAAGATTTGAAGTCAGGAATGTTCCGCAGAGTCAGCTCCTAGATTTATAGCTGTATTTTAATGGTTTGTCAGACTCTAGGGTCAGACACACTTGTTCTTTCAAATCCCAGTAGATTACCAGAGGCTTTTGCGTTTGTCCCTGACTGATCTTAGCTAGAATCAGTGCAGCTCAGGTATGTGGGATCCTCTTGCTGTTCCCATTAGACAATTTGTTGTCATGGTTGCTATGAGCTTTCTGGATGATATGACTGCTGAAAGTTTTAATGAGACTAAGATTGCTTTTACAAATGAGCACTCAATATGCCATTAAAATTGTTCTCTCACTGAAAGACATCATACTTGAGAGGCTGCTGTAACCACAGGGAAAAATATCTCGGGCACCAGCCAATGAAGTCAGTAGATCAAAATAAATAAATGGAAATGCCAGGGGCTATGAGCATGTACTTGATGCAGTTTAGAGCAATTACTGTTACCTGAAGGGGGGGAATCCATCACGTGGAAGCAGCCCTACCTGTGAGTGGAAGACCTGCTCAGATCAGCATGGTTCTAGTGATGGCCTCTCGGCGGGAGGCATTGCCTCTGCGGGCACAACTTGAAAGTTGAGCTTGACTTTTTTCAAGGACTCCAGTTATTTTTTGGCTTGTTATTTTTGCACAGGCATCTCTCTCCCACTAGAAAGTGATGATCCCAACTCCTGTCCAGGAGGGATGTCACTTTCTTTTGGACCATTGAGAGCAAACAGATCTTGCGATGCTGCTCATCTGCAGTGGCCAAACATGTTCTGCATGTAAAAATGATCAGTGAATATATGTGTGTTGGTGTAGGGTACCTAAACTCTGTGATGGTGGAGATTTTAAACACTGTTGTGAATTAAAGTAGGATTCCTCCATGTATTTCCTTGTTTGGAATAAATGCTGGTATGAAATTCAGCCTAATTTCCCCAGAAAGAAAATCAGTTGACCCTCACATTCCTAAAAGCTGAACTAAAAATTTGGAGGCTCACATCAAAGCTCTGTAAATAAAGTGAGTAACACTTTGGACGCTTCTGGTGGGGAGCGGGGGAGGGGGAAATTCCCTCTATAAAGAACACCCAAGTATTTAAAAAGAAATGGTTAGGTTTAAATATCTCACTGTTTTTCTTCTGCAGGGCTCCATGCTGAGGATTTTATTTTCCTTTGCAATGCTTATGCTGCTGAGCCCTTTTCTCAGAGGTAGGCTGACGTTAGCACACTGAAGCGACTAGCAGGTTCACCAGAGCAAGTTTATTTGTAGTGTGGCCTGAGTTGCGTTTGAGGGTGCCATTACGATTCAGAAGGCTCCACAAGGTTTGAATATCAATGGCACTTCAAAGGACTATAGCTGTAAATGAGCAGACATGCTCCCTTGCAGGCCTCAGAACGGAGAGGGAGAGAGAGATGGGTTCAAAGGTAGGAAATGGGTAGCATTTGTCCAAGGGCACTAATAGTAAAGTAGGCACCCCAGGTCTTTGAAAATGTGGTGGAGTCTCTCTGGGATCTGCAGACTGTAAGGACTGTATAGAAACTACTCATAGCAGCCAGACTGCTCTCCCCCCTCCGCTGCCCTGTATGCCTCTTTAATCCAGCCAAGAATTGAGGAGAAAGAAATGCATTTGCTTTTCCCCTACAGAGATTTTTTTTTTTCCTGAGAGAGATATAAATGGAAACCATGTAATTTATCTTAGGTTTTCTCTGGTATCATTTTAGATTTTGGGATTCTTTCCTAAGCCACGCAAAGCTCCTTCTTTCGCTTGGTCTGTCTAAGCAAAACTTAAACTTAGGGCAGTTCGTTTTTCTTAATCTTGCATTTCAACTAAGCTGAGCACTTAGTTTTATTACTGAGGGATAAGTGAGGAAGAGACCTATGGTAGTTTTTGGCCCTCACTGCTGAGGCACTATTAAAAATTATGTTAGAGATTAGTGAAGCTGGGCAAAATCTAGGACTTTTTGCTAGCATGATCAGAGGTACCTGCTTCTCTAAGAAAACTGCATCTTTATAAGTCTGGTGGATATGGGAGAAGGCCAATATCCTTAATTTAAGGATAGGAAGCTTGTGAAACAGGTATTAAGTGACTTGACCGAGGTCATTCAAGCAAACAGTGGCTGGAACAGGAAACTGATGGCAAAACAACGTGATTTCATGCTGTAGTAATGAGCTATAGCTAATAGCATCGCCTTTGATACCTTTTAACTAAATTAACTCTGCTCAGGCAGCTTGTTTTGATGGTTTTTCCTGTCCATTTTAATTTTTTCAAAGGGATTTTATCCCCCCACCTTTCTCTCTGAAAACACGCTCTTTCGGAACTTGTATTGTAAACTTCATGAGGTAAGAGAAACCACCTGTGTGTCCATATGGCAAGACATTGGCAAAACTTACTTATGAATTGGAATCAGACCAGAACACACTTTTTGGGTATGTCTGCTCTGTGTTGTGTGGTAGGCAGAATACTTTAACATCCACTGCTACGACCTCTTAGGAAATGGCCACATTTCTCATGAGTGGTTAAAAAGTCAATTGCCTCTTTTTCTGGTGGTGATGTAGATGTTTTCTATGTAGAAATGGCTGTCTCGTAACCAGTGACCTTGCTGTGGTAGGCACTATCGCAGACTGTTACTGAGATGCTTTGTGTGATGTGCAGTGCTGTACTTAACAGCCCTCTGCTGCTGAGAGACCATTCGTCGTGTTTATGCTCCAAAGGGAAGGACTGGAACTGGACTTTCTGCCCTAACTTTGGCTGCACCTGAGTTGAATGTGCTTAGGTTTTGCAGAACCTTAACAGCATCCTAGCAGCGTTTTCACGACAACCCTTGCAACTTCCAGACCTTGAATGCATGCGTGGATGGAGCGTGCTGTAGGTTTGGACTGGCTGCATCACTCACAAGTACAGGACTCTGGATGCATTGCCCGGGCAGGTCTTGCCACATGAGTGCTAGTAATGGCTTCATATGTGCTAAGCTTGAAGATCTCTAATGATTTCATACAAGGTAGGCAATGCACTGCCTTACTTGGTTGATAAAATGCTGTGCACTGGGTTCCACCAGGGAAGCTTTCTTCCCTTTGTGTTTATAAATATAATTAAATTGAACTTGAATGTTTAAGCAGTTGGTTTACAGACATCAGCACATAATTTTAAGCACTGCTAGTCCATCTGCTTATGAAATGTTACACTAAGTATGATACTAGAGTATGTGTGCAGAATAATATTCAGCAATGCTTTTAAGGTATGCTCAAAAATCTATTAATAAAAGATAACCTGTTTCCTGTTCTGCATAGTCACTAGCTGAAGGATTCTCTTTCTTTGACCAAAAATCACATAATGCTCCAAATGGCTGTTTAAGGTTGGGTGTTAAATTTTGCAAAATGGTTTTGCATTAATCATAGTAGAAAAGGGGCTTAATGACACCTGACCAAAAGGTACTTACAGGCTGCATCTGCGTCTACATCTTTGTCATTTCTTGTGAACTCTTCCAAGGTGGAGATGACAATATGCTTTACATCTGAACCTGAACTGCTGGGAGCAGGTCCCAGTTCGCTGATCTGCTGCAGGCTTTTTTTGTAGCCAGGAACGACATCCTAGCTAGCCATGTTAACTAGGCTGATTTGGGGAGGGAAAGTATAATTCAATTTCAGCTAGGCAAGTGTGTTCTAATTTTAGCTTGCTTTATGTTAGCAGAAGGCTGCCTAGTATGCGTATTTCTGTATATAATTATTTTTGGAGCTTTTATTTTTATTCATCCATATCTGGCCTGAGATATATTTTCCCCTTTAGACTGATGGGTTGCACTTGTATTCACAAAGTAGTTGTTCTTCCTTCAGACCAAAGGCCATATTTTATGTTGATATTCCTAATCAGTTTACCTTCAAAATTGTTAGAGCATACTTTTGTGTTCTAACCTTTCAATATTTAATCTGACCTTGTTTTGTTTGGAGGAAATGTCTTTGTTAGCCATTGTTTGCATAGGACTTCGATAATACAGGCGCTTTGCTAGTGTTAAGTATTTGCTTTGTTAGTATTTGGGTTTTATTACATCAGACTAAGGCCCAAAGCATATTACTCCTGGACAGCAGCCTACGTAATACATAGGCATAGTCTTGCTATTGCTTTGGCTCCAGCGATATATCCTGCGTGAGAATCATGGCTAGTTTTGGCAGCTCAGGAACAGTTGCCTATCCTAGTGGTGCTCATGCTGCTCGGCGGGGCTCATAAGAGACTGGAAACACGTGCGGCACTTGGGGTTTGGACTTGCTCTGTGCTGAAATCTGAGGAGCAGCCAGAGGAGGCTCTGCCCTACCTCAAACCAGGCAGGGCAAATTAATATTCAGAGGAGAGAGAAAGAGATACCAGGGATGGGTGGAAGAAAGCTGGTGGTAAAAGTAGTTATCACAGTTGTTAGAGAGAGACTACAGATATGGAGCATGCCTCCAGTGTCAGTACAGGTTTCTTGCCCACTCCTCTAAGCGTGCAGGGAACTGTCAAGAATCTGAGCATCACTAGTGTGTTAAGATGGAAGAGAGTTCGTATCTTTGGTACATGGGCAGATGTTTTTGTCCTTGCTCTGAAGACATCTCCTCCTGAATTTGTGCAGCATCTATTCACTTCTTTGTGGTGGAGGTGCAGAGAAGCTCTGAACATGGAGCAGACATCTGCAACCCGTTTGGTGGTGCCAAGCCATGTGAGCCAGTCTGAACGTGTGCTTTGTCTCTTCAAGTATGCTCCTGTCTAGCATGGCTGTCCCTGCCCCATGCGAAGGCTGAGACCCTTCCAGCATGGCCAAGCAGGAGTCCGTGACTTCACAGGCTTCATTCTGCACATGCTTTGCTGATGGTGCATTAGTGATTCAGCTGTTGTGCCAGCCTAATGACACAGTATTGCCATTTTGTGAACTCTGCTGTGCAGACAGGAGCTTATTAGTTTCTGCAAGGATTTACTTTTTTCCCAGACCCATCACTTGTTTTATAAAGCTATCACGTACCATTTAAATACTTACCACTGTTCTGCAGTCTTCTTACAGTACTTTTTGCTCTGATATATTGCAAAATGGTCTATGTTAAATCCAGGGCCATAATGATTCAATATCAGTCATTATTATAATTTTTTGGTTCAATGATATTTCAATGTGGTCTGACTAAGATAAAAGGAATTAGTCTTTTAGGGATGGACTCTTGTCATTATTTTTCATTATTTACTTTATTCTTGGAATATTTGCATTGATTTTTTTTTCAGATCACTTGCAGTATTAGCATGAGTAAATAGGGTAAGAGTGAAAACATACTGTGTAGAAGAGCTCAAAGCTGGGAAAGCAAATCAAGTCTGATAAAAATTTTCTCTGTTACAGTGTATTTTCTATGGCATGTTTTTACTGCTCTTAGGTGGCTCAGGTTTCTCCTTTGCTCGAAATATACTTTTTGCTCATGTGTATTATGAGCTGTGTTCTAGACTCACTTGCTGGTATTTTCTACAGTGACAAGTGATTATTTTTTTTGAGGTCCATAAACATTCTCAACTTCGGCCTCCATTTTTAGAAGTCTTAATTCTTGTTATTAAAATGCTCAGCACCTGTTCTCTAGTGGCCAAGTGATATGTTGCACTGCTTAGGATGAATAAGCTTTAATAAACATGATTATATCTGTCTATAATATCTCTTCTGTGAGTAGATGGCTGCATGCAGTTGTTTTTCCATGCTTTGCCATTACTCTTGATAGCAGACCTGAGAACATTTTCTGCAGAGGTTTCTCTGGGAGTCCAAGTTGCTGCACAGGTTGTATATCATCAGTGACAGGATACAACAAGGAAACATTCAACACTTTGAGTTTAACCCGTAAATCCAAGGTATTAAGCTATTAATTTGCAAACATGCAAATGAAAATCGATGTGTGACTTTCTGTCTGCAAAACAGGCCAGAAATTATGGACTCTAGATGTTGAGCCACAGACCCTGCCTGTAAGCTGTGCAGTTTCCCAGGCAAGAGGAGGGGGGCACTTGGTGCTAAGCCATGGGCGTATCTTTCTGTTGTAGTGCTTCTAGTGTCAGATGATAGCAGGGAGTAGGTGACCCCTGTTTACCAGGTCTCTTGCACTGGAAATGCTTGCTTTGGAAGATGACTGTTACACTTGCTGGGGATCTGTCTGCCTGAGCGTTCCTGTAAATAGAGTTAATCGCCATAGACAGAAGAAGCTGGGCGCTGTTAACACTTCCCAATGGCTGATTTTCCACATTATATGAAAGCTTCATCAAGGAACAGAAATTGTTTTGGAATCGGTTAAAATGCACATTGTCACCATTCTTAAGACGGTGCTAAAAGCAAGCAGCCTCCATATATGGTCTTTAGACTTAAGATGCCTGATCTCTGTGCACTTCTGAAAGGAGACTGGGGATGCACTAGAAAAATAAAATTGCCTACTAAATATGAGGCCAAATCACAGGGCTGACCAACTGATAGGAGCCTCTCCACATGATGGAGTCACTGAGACCCAAGTGGGACTACTCGTCTACTATATACCCTCTGAGACTGGAGTGGCAGAGTTGGGATATGTGGAACTGCCTGTGTTGGAAAGGGCCTGTAGGATGGCATTCATATTGTGTATGTGGCTAAAACAAGCAATCAATGAAACCCAAAGCCCTTCTGGAGCTGATTGCCATTTTGGCACTAGTATTGGCAGACTGATTTTTCAGGGGGGATTTTTCATAATTCGCTGTGGTGCAGGTAGGATCAAAATTGGGTTCCCCTTGTCTTGAAATACTGCTGTGGGCACCAGTGGAAGTACGGTCAGGTGTGTGGTACAAAGGATGACCTCTCCTTCATACTAATTTCATCCAGTTACTTTGGCTGACGTGAGCAGCAGGACCAGACCCAAGTGCTCAGTGTTAGCCCCAGAAGCTGTTGCTCTGTGGGACTAAGTGTGAGAGTGAACAGCGGGCACACTGTGAGCTTGGAGGAGCTTGCTGGACCGAATGTGAAGCTTGAGGGAATAGCTCACTGCAGCTTTTTGGTTCGGACATACAGTCTACATAGCCTTATGTCTCAGAGAAACAAGCCCAGCAGAAAATAGGGTTTGTGTTCTGGCTTTGTGAATATCAGATGGGGGAAGACGTGCTTAGTGCCAGAGACTAAGCAGCCAGTCCAGCCTTTTGTGCCAGAGATGACTGGAAAGTGTTTTGCCTCAAGCCATCTCAGCAGAGAGGCTGCATGGTGTACACAAGCTATGTAAGTAACTGCCACCCCAAAATTACTGGGGGAAAAAAAATAAGAGAATGCTGCAAAGTAATCATTATTCAACTTTATCAATGAACGCTTTCTTAGCTTATTTATGGCCTTCATATAATTAAGTCCCTGAGAGTGAAATCTCAATGTTGGTTTTGTTTCATTAGAGAAGTGTGTACAAGTTCAGCAGACACACTTTTGTCAGGATAGTGATTGGAGTGTGAGACCTTCCAAACAAGAATAAGGTGTTCTGTAAGGGTGTGCAAAAAGGGGCGGTTCAAGGTGTGAGGAGCTCATCTGCTCTAATAGAGGGGGATAAGTGAGTAGCTGTAGAATAGAAAATCATTTTTATAAGAACTTGCTTGAATCATATAATTAGGTGGCAAATAATAACACAACCGTGTGACACTGTCACACCTGACAGCCACTGATGTTCAACTGGAGATGTTCTGAGTGTTTTGAAAGCTTTGCTTTCTTTCTCATGAGTCGTGATAAATAGA
Organism: Theristicus caerulescens; assembly: GCA_020745775.1. Classification (NCBI taxonomy): domain Eukaryota; kingdom Metazoa; phylum Chordata; class Aves; order Pelecaniformes; family Threskiornithidae; genus Theristicus; species Theristicus caerulescens. Next base: position 66,045,043 of record CM036563.1, read on the forward strand.
AAGAAAATACTCTTAAATGAAGCTGGTAAAATTCCTTTTGACTTGAATAAAATCAGGGCTCAGTTCTGAGAGTTCAACATACAATAGAGCTAAAAGTAGGAAGAAGCCTTATCCTAAAATATTCGAGGTATTTTATTTTTAAGTCCTGTATTCAAAAAGTCTTTGAGAATTCCTCCACAAGCAACACACCAGTTGATTAGGTATTTTTTGTACCATAACCTTACCTTTCTAGTTGACAAAAAATTGCTGAACCTTCTCTATGGGTTCAATGCCAAGAATAGTAATAGGGAAAAAGCCTTACAGTGTATTTATATTTTCACGTCATTCATTTGCGTAAATGGTTGTAGAAGCTTCTTTGATTTATATGGCCAGCAGATGTTGGAACTTAAAGCACCTGCTAAGAAAAGCAGATTCTTTACAGCCGTGGCCTAGCCCCGTCTCCATAGGTTTTCATTTTTCCCCTGGCCTCCTTGCTGTGGCCCAGCGGTATCTGTGCTATTAGTTCATCTGTGCAGGCAGCGTCTGTGGTGGGTCTTGGATGCTCTGTTCTGTGTATCTGCCAGGCCTGCTTTGATAATGTAGCCAAGCCACTGCTGGTTGAAATGTGAAAAATGCCAGAAGCTTCTTTTTCTGTGTGTACAAAATCAGCCCAGGAGGCCTGTGACATGAAGAAAGCATAACTCGTTCTACTGTACTGCTTAAAAAAACAGCGAAAAACAAAATAAATAAAGGAGGCTTACTAGCAACACCTAGGCAGCACTGCAGCTCAAAAGCAGGGGCTTGTACAGTGTGAGCTTGATACAATTGCCCTAGCTGGACAAAAAAGTCCTATTAAGAAACTATGAAGGAACTAAATTAATCCTAAACAAACTGTTTGCTCTACTGTTTTTTCTTGCACCCATCAGTGTGTCTGGAAATGTCTTGCCCGCTGTTTCTAGGAGCTGATCTTCCAGCAGCACTGCTCAGAATTTCAGTCAAATCACACTAGTTTAGCCCTCATATATTTGGATACACAGTAGTAAAAACAATCTATTGTTCATAGCTGTTCTCCTCCCATCGTAACCTCTATTGATCTTGCCTGTGCCATCCCTGGCTTTCAAAATAGATGCACAGCAGATGTGGAGCAAGCAGGCCAGAAATTCAAGTTTGACGCCAGGCATCAGTGAGCTGAGTGTTTCTGCAGATGATAGGAAATCTGCCTGTAGCGGCCTTTGTCTCTTTTTAGTGTAACTCTGCTGTATATGAAACTGAGAACAGGCGATGCGCGCTTCATCAATAGATGAGCTGTTGTTGGGGAACTCATATGATAGGGCATGAGGCTGATGTGGAAAATACCCTGTGATGCTGGAAACAGCTGAAAGCCTTAGATACCTGCACCAAGACCCACACAGACACAGAAGGGTGATGTCCTCTTCCTTAATTGAAGAGTAGACTGTACTCCTTGAAGGGAAAAGGCAAACACTGTAGGCATGGCACTCCTGGCAGACAGGCTGGTGGAGCCAGCTGTCTTCACTGTGAGATGAGATTAATTGGTTTGGGTGCCTTAGGGTAGCTGAGTAGCGGGTGACTCTTGGAACAACAGTGAGGTGTTTACAATGACTGTGTTGCAACTCCTTCCGTGGAAAACTCCCATGCAGAAGTGCGTGCTTGCTGATCTTCAGCGTGCAGTGAAGAGCTGTGCCTCACTGGAGTCCTTAGTTTGTATAAAGGACTATAACTTAAGTGTGTGTGGATGATGTACCTGAAACATGAAAATGAGGCTTGCTTACCTTAAAAAAATCACATCACAGTTCACAAATCCACTAATGATAAAGCTTTTAATTGTTATAAATATCTAAATTATCTTTAGATCGAAGTTGCTCCTGTAATAACAGTTTTTGTAATGCTATGAATATTCTGCCAAGCACAGAAGCTTGAGCGTTAAAGGAATACATCATACCAATTAGTTAATGATGTAGTTTTGTCTCGCCAAGTATTGTTAAAAAAAAAAAAGTTGGAGAGCACTAAAGGAAGTGACATAGTTTGGCATCTTGACTGATACTGCATGATCCTTGGCCTCATTTAATTGAAGTAGTAACTGATCTTAAATACAGTATTTCTTTTAGCTCCTAATGACTTTTGTAATATCTGCTCGTATAGTCAGTCCTCTGCCACAGCTGTTTATCGCTTGCTTTTCAGTTCTCAGTAAGTTTTGACTTCTGCCCGACCCTGTGTTACTGAAGTTGATGCCTTGGCATTTACCTTGACAGGTACAGAATTAGCCCCTAGCATAGGAGGTACCGTCTGTAAATGTTACTCTGCCCTGCTGTTACCAAAGTGAGGATGAGTCTAAGTCACCCCCCAGGGATGGGGCAGTTATCTCTAACTTAGCCAACACAGCCCTCCAGCTATTTTTATCAACAGTAGTTCCTTCACTCAGTCTGAAACCAAGTGTCTTGCAGTTGAGAGAGCAGTTCCTCTTAGCCTTCACCTTGATCTGACATGCTTTACAATTGTTACCTCTCATCTTCTCTAGACAGCCTGCAAGTTAGAACTGAGGATTGCTGATGTTTGTTTGTCAGAACGTAACTTTGTCGTTTTTCCGGCTGTCTGGCCTGCCAGATAGGGAGAAGTAGTAAAGACAGATTGTGTGTTACAGGGTGGAAATGAGAACAGGGCATTTGTATTGTTCAACAAGCTGGCATGCTATCCTGGCAGCAGCCAGCTCTTCAGAAGGTGTTCTTTGGCTTTGCTGCATCTCATTCACTAAAGCACTCTCCTTTGAACACTGACCGAACCTGATTCTTAGAGCTAAGCATTTAATCTTGTGTTTGGCATTAAATTGCAGCTTTATTCTGAGAAATGTCAGAGAATAGCCTGATATGTTATAATAGACTCTGCTGGTGAGTTGGGATGGACTGTCTGCAGAGAGAGTTCCCAAGTGCGTTGGACGATGGGAAAGAAAATGGAGGAGGAGGAAGTTAGATCTGTGGTGTGTAAATTAAGTCAGATGAAATGTCTTCTTAATCAGATGTGACAGTCATTTATGCTGCTGTAGTTTATTAGTGATAAACTAATACAGGCTATCCATAGCTGATGGAATTGGCATATCATTCCTCATTAAAGTCATTCCTAATTTAAGGCAAAGGTCTGTACTCCTTGACTGAATGAAAGTCTTGCTGACATGAAGTGAGAGGTTTTCTGGGTTTACGATTGCATATAGAAATAGGCCTGTTTGTGAATGACAAACTCAGCTTGAAAAGGCAGCCTCAGGAATGTGACTTGGGCATCAGCACAGCTCAAAATTGGTGTCCTGTATCACAATGTAAAAAGAAAAATCCCTTAACAGTAGAAATAGTAATTATACAGTATTGGCACAAACGTGTGCAAGGAGAGGCCAGTGCATCACATGCAAGTCACCACACTGGACTGCTGAACCAGAGAAATAGATCCATTGGCTCAGCTGGCAGAGGGACTGACACACAGTGAGCATCTCCAAGGCACCTTGTCCGGTGGAGAATGTGTGGCCGTGGCTGAGGACAGCAGATACAGATGACTGAAGCATATGGGATACAGTGAAGATGAGGGAAGAGAGTTAGGTCCCCTCTGTGGAGAGATGATCCTATTGACAGGCCCCGTTTTGTTTTGCCCAGATGGCTACTGAAGCAAAACACAAAAGTAACCAGGGAAACTTAGGTCGGAGAGGCTCTGGCATCCTGGTGGAGTCTTAGAAATATCTTATGGCCCCTTTCTGCTTGAAAGGAAGAGAAGACATAGGGCTTGATGAATAGAGGATGACTTGTCTCTAGAAGAAATTATTAGTTATACTTAAAATTATAAGGTTGGAAATTCAAATCTTATCCCCTTAAAAAAAATGAGGAGAGGTGAGGGGTGATCAGACTTGAAACAGTAAGGTGAATTTAATCACGTATATACAATACAGCTCTAAGGGACAAAATGCTGAGGAAGAAGGTTTAAGATATTATTTAACTTCTTTAATGATCTTGAAAGGTAGTAGGCAGTACATTAATGAACTGATAATAAATTAGGAGGATCTTTGGATAGATAAATGATAAAAAAGGGGCATTGATTTCTTAATACAGAAAGAATAGCAAAATGATTTTCAGGCAATTGCCAATGAAGACAGCTGTGAATGCCAGAAATCTCTAATATTAAAGTAGTACTTGTATAAAACAGTGGGTGTTCTGGCTACGTGATGTTTGAAGCTAAAATTTTTACTCAAGCTTGTTCTTCCAGCAAGTGACAGAAACAACTCTTCTATACTTCATAAATATTTAAATTTTGGTAGTTTACCCTTGATAACAGGTTTTCCAAAGCTATTTAACTGTGAACCAGCAATACATTGCTAGTATGATATTGTAAGTATGTTTCAAAAATGTTCTTGAAAAATTAGCGGTCCTTTTCCCATTCACATCTATACGTTCCCCTGCAGTTGCACCATGAAACTAAGGGAAAAATTATCAATGACTTCAGAATTTTGCCCACTACTTCTTTGACTGCAGCTGAAAAATATTGGGGCAGCATTGCACAAGATAGCCTATAATTCCCCCTCTCCCCCTAAACAATAACAAAAAATTTAGTAGTGTCTTTAGTTAAATATGAAATGTACTTTAAAATTAGATGGCTAGCAGCACAACCCTCTTGGCCAGGCCAGTTGCAAGAGAGATGGTCCTTGAACTAAGGCAGTTTATGTAAAGTTGAATCACAGAAAAGGAACATGGGCACCCCAGCTTCTGAGCGTGTGCTGTGCCACGGAGATATTGCATGGCTTGTTTCGGGCTGCTTCGGTTGAGGGTGGTGTGAAGCGTTCCCTTTGCTCAAAGACAAGGTATTTGGATTACAGGTTTGGAGATGAAGACAGTTGCCTATTGATAATGTAAAGAAATTTTTTTATATTCTTAAACTTCTGTGTAGGAATCCTGGCAATCATTTTGGTCAAAGATGGAGCAGTAAATATTTGCTGAAGCTCTAGACAAGCTAAAAACACATGACAAACTGTCTTTTTATTATATGTTTAATGAAAAATAAAGTACTTTTTACTAAGTACTGTAGAGACAAGGTTGATAATTAATAGTAACAGGAAATATAACTAATTTTTAGTATCTCTGTTCAGGTAAGGCCCAAGGAAGGCTTGAAAAGATGTGTTGTGTTTTGGGGTTTGCTGTGTAGGTATCATCTAGTGGCACAAACAGGGCCTGGAGGGGTTTTGTGTCAAGACCTTGACTCCTTCAAACTGCTAGAAACAGCAGCCCATAGCTCATGCAGTATGTCTTATAGGTGTTCCCTCCTCTGTCTTTTGCATGTAGGACTGTAATTTTGCATTTTTTTTACCCATCTTGTTCTCTTGAACTTGCTTCATATTAGAATAAAACTATCCAAGTGGTGTAAGCAGGAGAGGTTTCCAGTGAGGAGCTCTTAATGATCCTGGAGAGCTGGGTATTGTTTAGTGCTGGTCCTTCTCCCTCACCCTGCAGACTGCAGCTTTGCACTCGCTGAGATGCCAGGTACAAAACCAAATTGTTGGCACATAACCCAGGCAAATATTCTGATGTTCTCACTGAAGCATGGGCAGAGGGCTCCCAGGAGAAGCGGTGTTTCTTAGAGGCCTCAGCTGCAGCTGTGGTTTCTGGAGATAACATTTGATTAAATGAAAGCTGCTGCTCAGCACAGCTTGTGGAGCCACAGTACCATCCCCTGCTCTTTATGCTTATAGCTCCCCTTGATTGGGTTGGAGTAAGGAGTCTCTTGTAGCAAGATGCAGCTGTGATGGTGCTGCATGGTCATTCAGTGCTGTATTAACTCACGCAGGACCAAGCCTTGCCTGCCCTGAGCAGCCCCCCTGGCCCCAAGGGGCTTCTGCTGCCCTGGCCCCTGGCTGCCTCAAGGGGCTCCCCGATCCTTGTCCCCTTGTGCTGCTCAGGGGTAGCCTGAGGGCACTCACTTGTGCCTCCTGGCAGTGCTGCACCAACAGCTCCCTGGAAGTCCTGCTTGCTGTGTAGAAACTCCTGTGGTGCTGCTGTTAGAAAGACATGTATAAGGAAGTTTCTCTGGAAAGAAAGCTATTGCTGGTAACATGGCCGTCTTTGGGAGCCCTCAGCTGCCAAAATACTGGAGTTGCCTCTTGGGGTTGTGCTGGGAGCTCGCAGACAGATGTTGGAAAGCATCCTTCCTGTTAGCCAAAGACATATCTTCACTGTAGAGCACATACAGCCTTCCTGTTTTATCCTGGAAAAATGCATACTACTGAAATGAATGTGACTGGGTGAGCCTACTCTTGGGGGAAAGAGGCAGCAAAGCCCTGCTCCAGGTGCCAAGTGCTAGGCCAGGGGCCCTATCTGAGGTATGCTCTACATCCTTGCTGGGTATTGCTGAAATACAGTAAGGAAAAAATGTTGCGGGAAACTTTTTGGGTGAAAACTATTGTTACTGTTTTCGTCCAATTTACCAATTACGTATTTAATTTTCATGTTCTTTTTTTTTTTTAACTAAAACTGTGTGCATGTTTAGGTTGTTTAGATTCAGTAACTTCAGCTTAGTGAGATTTCTGATGTCCTGAAAAAGGGACCATTTTTTAAAAAATGGAAACAAAACTTTGTCCTTTGTTTGCTAGTAACTCTAAGTATCAAGCTTTTTTTCTTGCTATGCAACAGATATGACTTTATACAGAGTTAAACAATATTATCTGCTGGGATTTTAGGTATAGTTGTATGTGTGTGTAATCGTGTTGTAAAAGTACATCTATTTATGAAGACAAGAAATCTTGTCAGTTAAACACCAAATACAAGGTGGTGGGTGTATCTGCTGATGTCTGTGATGAGTGAGCATTTAGAGGACTGAACCAGGACTTGTAGACAGGAGTTGGTGCATCTGAATCTCATCTTCCATATTCATTTCTACTAGGGCAAAATAAGTGTAGAAAAAGATTCAGTTGAACAGCAGTGTTAAACTCATTTTTCCCAAGCTGCCCTGCAGTGCAAGGGGATTGCTTCTCACTGCTGCTTGTTAGTTGGTCCCAGGGAAGTTCTGCCGATGCAATTATTTTGTAAATCTTTTGAGGCGGAGACTGTTAATTTTGTACAGTGTCCTGTTGGTATCCCTTGGGCATAGCCACTTACCTCTTAACAACTTATATATATATATATATATAATACCTGTAATGCACAATACATAGTCCATGGATATTGATACTGAAAGCTGCAAATGTCAAGAGAAAACATGGCTCAAGACCACTGTTACTAGGGTCTAATTAGACATCACTGGCATCCTCACCTACTGGGTCAGGTCTTCAGTGAAAGATTTGGTTCTGAGTGCTTGTGCCTTATGAAACTGTCATTTTTTTTAATCCAGGCTTAATACTCTCCCTTCTGAATAAATAGGTTAAATGTGCCGTGTTAATTTGAGAGAGAATGTAGCAGTAAGAGGCAATCACATACAATTGGAAAGAAATATTTATGGTCAGTTTAGCAGGATCAGCTATCAGATGACCTCTGACATCCACCATCATCTACTAAAGAGCTAATTAGCTGTAAAAGTAGATGACAAGTCAATTGCATCAGCACAAAGGATGAATTTGTCTTTTTGGCTGTTGCTGATAATAAAGTCTGCTGGATAAAGATAGGCTGAGAGCCACCTGTGTGTGAAAAGCAAACTTTCCTGAAGGAAGGTTAAAAGAAGATTCAGCTGTAAACAGAATCACAAAGGCAAAGTAAAAGTACAGGATGAAGGGATGCTTGTGGTGAAATGGGTGGAGGGGCTCATAGCTACAACGAAGTAATGAAGCACAGGAGAAAATTCAGTTTGTGAATGCTAGATTTAGCCCCATGCTAATTTAGATTGTCCTGATTTTTTAAAAAGCTGCACATCCTCATTGCAGTTCTTGAAGATGCTGTTGGCTATATTCAATGGCATGTTTACCTGGGACTGAAGAAAATACAGCTTTCTCAGATGCTCGAACACCTGCTTCTCAGCACACAGCCTTGTGCTTTCAAATACACAGCCTGCTTGTTTTTGTGCACCAGTTTCCAGGGGGACTTGCTCCAGGCTTATGCCTCAATCTTAACTTCTCCATTTCTGTGTTTGTAGGCTTGAGACAATTTAAAGTTTCCTTCACATTGGCATAAATTGGAATTGATTGTTCTGTAGCTTTGAAATTTGCTCCAGATAACTGGAGAGAATGCTTGACCTAGTCCAGTGAAACTCCCTGTTTTGCCTTCTCAGCTTTGTCTGCTCTTTGACATCTTTCTGACTGCTGCAAGCAGATACAGGATGGTGGAGCTACCATATGGCAGCAGCCTGTCTGTCATGGGAGTCTTGATGGAGCTATAATGCTAGAGGAGTTGAGACCTTTTCAGCAGCTTTGAGAAGATCCTATGTGAGGGATGCTGCAGGGAGCTGTTTGGCCCTACACCACACAGAAGACCTTCTGGACCATACTCATCCTTTTCTCCTTTTGTGTTCCTCTGTTTCCTACAAAGTTCCCTTCTGTGATTTAGTCATATTTTCTTTGGTCAGTCCTGTACCATGCTGTTCTCCACATAGCCACATAACATCATGCACTGGTGGCTTTACCCAGTAACAAGTCAGGGACAACAACCCTTCCCTCTTGCTGCTTCTGAAATCCTGGTTGTCACTGTGATCGTGGTTTATGGCACAAAGACATTTTATGACTGGCTCTACTAAGGGCATTCTCTAGGGGCTTAAAAAATACAGTGAGGGGAAAAATGGAAGCAACTGCACTTTCTGGTATATAAGATGGGCTCCATGGGGTATAGTAAAACTAGTTAGCAAAACTGATTCCCATTTCTACAGTAGCACAATTAACTACATTGACTATAAAACCATCTAATTTGGAGAAATAGAAAAGATGAGATAAGGAGCATTCACTTAACCCCTTTTGACGGGGACCTGCAAGGAGTTACGCTCATGTGCAGAATACAGTTGGTGGCTTATGCCGTTCTGGACCTGGCGAATGCTTCATCCCTGTTAACAAGCAGGTAAAGGATGGCTGCCACTATGATTTTTGTAGAGAAGACAACTGTGTAAGTGGCAGGCAGCCGCTGAGTGTCTGGAGCGCTAGCCCTAACCCAGGCCAGGTTGTTCTCAATTGTCTTCTGTTGTTGAAACATTCTGACAGCTGTTACAATTGTGGCAGCTGTTTTGTCTTCATTACATGATTAAAAAAAAAGACAACTCAGGCCAATTTCTAAGGTTCGTAACTGAGCACAAATCCCCACCAAAGCTGAGGGGAGTTTATTTGATTGTTCCACAAAACTGGCTCAGTTTGTAAACTGTAGCTGTAGGGAAGTCTCAAAACTTCTGAAAGCCCTTATGCTAGGATGCTTTAGCCCCACTGAACTTGGCGACTTCTACACCACTGCTGACTCTAGTTAAATAGAGTACCTTTAAAAAGGCTTCTTGAGTTAACAGAAGCCACTGGGAGCTTTGCCCAGCCTTTTTGCCCCTGTTCTCTCATAGCTGAGCTACTTTGGTCATGACATTAGTCTGTTGTAATTGCACACCCACAATGTATTTGTAAGCGTTGAGGAAGGCAACGTGGCCTACTCGGTTAAGGAGCAGCTTAAGATGTAAAGCTCTGAGTCTGGTTTCCATTGGTACTGCTCACTTGCTGTGGGACCTTCTCTAAGCTTCAGTAGAAGGAAGATAATTACACTTGGAATTTATTGGGGAAATCAATAAATAGGTAGACAGCTACTTCCACTAGCAATGTTGAGATGTGGTGAGACCAGAGTTTATTTTGGTTGAAATGGTGTCCTGACAGCTTTGTGCTTCCCTTACTCATTTGTTGCCTTCTCCTGTTTTCTCTTCACCTGATGCACATGTTGTACATTTATTGGAAAGGTAGTCTCTCCTCTGAATAAAGAGCCAAGGAATCCTGGCTGAGGGACAGATTCGGTTTTGGACGAAATGAGATGCTGTTGTGAAACGACTGCATTGCTTTCTGGTAAAGCAATCCTGAGCTTTCTTGTAGGCTTTGACAAGTAACTGTTGTCAGCAGCATGTTGTGCATTGACATTGTACTGGTATGTAGTGGATAGCTGAGGGCTTCAAAAACCATGCAAAATCTCAACTTCTACCTGTTTCCACTGTGGTGAAGAGGGTCAGCTGGTTTTGAGATACCTGTGGGTTTTTTCCTCCACCATGTGTCTTAATGATCCAGGTGATAAATTCAGGCTAGCAATTTGAAAGGGAAGGATGAATCTCCTGCATAGGCACATGCCGAACAGCAGCATCCCTGAGGCATTCAGCCAGGGACTCACCAGGCAAGAGTGGTGTGGCAGAAAGCAGTACTCTAGTACTGTACTATGGGGTTCGGTAGAAATGCTTCAGCAATATAAAGAAATCCGTATGAAATCAAACTACAGTCCGGAGCAGACTGCATTTTTATAAATATGAATAATGCAAGTTTAGGTTTGTTTTTTTTTTTTCTTTTAGTTTGAAGTCATTTGAGGATGTGGGGTACGGTAAAGATCATCTATTGAAGTCTGCAATACTCAACTGTTTGTGTTGCTTTTCCTATTTTTAATAGAAATTCTTTTTTTAAACTATCTTTTTAAATGATTTATTAAAAAGGAAAACATTTTCTTCTGCCGTTGTCCCCTTATATTTTATTCAGACTCTTCTATCATGCCCACTTCTGTGGTGCATGAATGCTTAGCTACCACTGCACTACAGCAGACCGGCATGAAATGATATAAAAGACTATCACATCAGTGAGAAAGCATGATTGAAGATTTTAAAGGGCTGTATAGGTCAGGAAAAGCACCTTGAAGCTAATGCGAAATTTGACTGGCAACCAGTGGATGATGGAGACAGAAGTGGAATTACATGCTCACTCCATCTGGTGCCAGTCAGAATCCCAGCAGCAACATTTGGTACCAGCTGCAGTCTGTTAATTGTGTGTTCAGGGAGACTGGCAAAAATGGCATTACAGTGGTTCAAACTGAACGAAACAAAAGCAGGAGCAAATACCTCTGCTTCTGAAAGGCCAAGTTGCTGGCACAGCCAGGTAGTGTTTCTGAAGTGAAAGATGATGCATTGCTCAACAGAGAGCTTCTGCTGCATGTGTTTAATTCCTGGTACAAGGAAAAGTCTCTCTCCTAAATTACTTACTAAAGGAATAAATTGCAATGATGCTTTCAAAATACATAAAGTAAATGATTGGAGGCAGTGTATGTAGATGACTTTTGCAATACTTGTTTCTGAGTTTTAATTAAAGAACACTTCAGATACTTAGTCCAGAGTTTGGTACGGCAAGAAGGCAGCCTAGTTGGAAAAGAGGGTGTAATTTGGTAATAAGTCAGTGGTATGACCATATGAACATAATGTAACAGTGGTGATGATTCAGTTTGACTTGGGAATTGATCTAAAACCAGGTATCTAGGAAAAGTGTCGGAGTTTATGAATCTACATCTCAACAGTGGCCAAATGGAGAAGAAATAAAAGTGGGACAGATCTGGACCTTTCTTTTACAGGATAACGTATCAGAGGAGAGAAGTGCAGAGGACCCAGTTCAGCCTTCTTATGTGCCTTACCTTCCCATGTAAGTGAGATACCCATGCACCAGGAACATGGAGTCCAAGTCTAAGCTTTTTCTAAAATAAATGAGTTTCAGGAAGCAGTGTGTGATGAAGGCACGCAAATCTTAAATGCCTGAGGCACAGCATATAATATCAAAATACCAGGAGGGCAGTAAGAGATGCGTTTTAGCTGTACCTTCCTGTCCTGCTCATCACAAAGGATGTAAGATAGTTGGATGCTCTCTATATTGTACACTGACAAAGCTCATGCACTTGGCTGAACACTTGATGTACCTTCCTGGAATGCTTTGCCTTTCAAATCTGCAAGCGAACAGCTGACTCTGCATTGCAGTGTTTGCTCTACCTGTCCTCATCAGGTCTGTACAAGCTGGAGGAAAGATGTTGACGAAAGTAATCAATAGAGTAAAGAATGATGAACCAATGAAAAGAATCTGACTGAAAGGCCACAATGGAGACCACAACAGTCATGACAGTATCATAATTATCATTTTTGGGGATGGTAAATTAAAGTGTTAGCACAGAAATAACAGGATCAATAATTTAAACCTTGGCAAGTGTAAGGTTATAGAAGAAAAGCCAAGAGCAGTAACTGTTGTGCACAAAAGAACACTTTCTCTGCTCTTTAGTTTACCAGCATAATCATCAGTCATGATGCAACCCTAGGCCTGTTTGCAGACTCCTTCAAATAGTGATAATATGCCAAAGAACCGGAGGGTGTGTGGGAGAGAATGTTTTTATATGTAGTGATTACAGAAGTTGGGTTTCTCCTGGGTTGTATCGCTATCAGCTGCTTGTGTGACCTTGAACGCAAGACAGTTTACTTCCTAATGACTCCTTTTTCAACTAAAAAAGGATTGTGCCTTTTAAATTTGTGTTTTGAGAGTACTTTGCTATACTTGCATGGAAGGCAACTGTAGATGTTCATCCACAATTTTCAGCTTTGCATTAGAATGATGTAAGTTAGTGACAACTGTAGTAAAGCTGTGGCTTCAGATCTTGATTCACAAATTCTCCTGGTGTTAATATTTGCTGTGCTTGGAGTTTAGAGCAAGAATATGACTGAATGTTTACAAGACTTGTGTAACCATGCAGGACAGTGTCATTATTGATAAGCAAATTAGCTCTGTTTAAATCTATGACAGTACTCCTGTGCATAGAAGTTGAGTTTTAATTTGCATGAGTTGAAAGCTCTGCTTCCATTTGTGAGAAACTGAAAAGAAAAGAAGCGGGGGGGAAGCCCAAAATTGAACAGGAAGAAAGGAAGTAAAATATACTGGAGGTGAAAGAGAAGTATAAAGAAAAAAATGGGAAAGGATATGTAATAACTTTGTTAGGTGCTTGGAGGAGCTGTATTTGTTAACATAAAATCAGGGTGGTTGAGGCTGGCAGGCACCTCCAGAAATAAATCACTCCAACCCCTGCTTAAGCCGGGTCAGAGAGAACAGCTTGCCCAAGACCATGTCCAGTTCAGTTTTCAATATCTGCATGGGTGGAAACTTTACAGCTTCTCCAGGCAAGGTGTTACACTGTTCAATCACCCTCATGTTTAAAAAATATTTTTCTTACCTTAAAGAAATTTCCTTCTATTTCATTAGGACCAGTTGCCTCTTGTCCTGTCACTGGGCAACACTCAGAGCAGCCTGGCTCCCTCTGCCTTACACCCTTTCCCCCTCCCTGGCTGAACAGGCCCAGCTCTCAGGTTCTCTTTGTGCGAGCTGTCCCTTCATCACCTCTGTGAGCCTTTGCTGGACTCACTGCAGTGAGTGAATGTTTGTCTTGTACTGGGAGCCCAGCACTGAACCCGACACTCGACATGCCTCTCACAGGGGCTGAATCAAGGGGAGTTGTGTCTCTTGACCTGCTGGCAACTCTCTTCCTGATGTGGCAGTTTTCAGGGACTAATCTTTGCAAAAGATCAGCTCTTTAAAAAAAAAAAAAAAAAAAAAAATTGTGAGCATGCCAACAGAGATTCCCAAGAGCACTGTTTGGTCTTGAAAATGTGATCATCAGTATGCTGATTCCTTAGTGGGTACAAGCCCACTGCCCACTCTATTTGGTGTCTGAATGATTTAAATTAAGACTGGGATTTCTGAAGAAAGTGTTTATATCGCATCTAGATGTTAAGATGCGATATACTTTTAAATATTTTTCACACATTTGTGTGTTTTCCAGCTTGTGTATTACATTCTGCAGAGCAATTGTACTAGCTCAGCTCAGTGCATGTTACAAGCTCTGTAGGTGCTCTGAAGGTGGAAAGGAATGCTGTTTAGTCCTAAACCTAAAATTTTAGTTGGTGGGCAGGTTTTGGCCACAGCCTTAATTTGTCATCATGCATAATCAGGAAAAGTAATTTTTAAAACAGAATTTAAAAGCAATTCTTTCATGGCTACCTGTGCTCAAATCTTGCAGTTGTTCAGTCCCTACGGCAAACTTCACATGATCATTGTTATTGACTCTTCTTCTGAGAAGATCAACAGTTGAATGTTACACTAAAATTTCAGTGAGTGTTCTTCTGATGCAAAAATTAATTCTGTTGTTCCTAGTTTGCTGTGTGTGAGCTTGTCTTCCCCTAGCGTTTTTGCGACCAAAGAACTTGCAAAGAGTTGGGAAAAATGAACTTCAAAAAGATCTCATTGGTTTTACAGAAGGATTGCATTCAAACTCTTGCATGTGCAGATATGTATGAGGAAAAACACTGGATAAATAACTAACAGAAATACTGATCGTATATGTATTAAGGGATAATTCATTATAATTTCCCCAAAATGCCTAAACTTGTTCTGAGGAATTAGGTTTTTTTAGCAAGTCTGCATTTGCCATGAAAGGACCAAGCTTATGTTCTTAAGTTCTTTTCTTACCTGATTCTATACTTTAACTGCATCTTGTCTCAGGATCTCACGTAACTGAGATTTTTCTGTACTCTTCTGCTTTGCCTGAGTTAAACTCACCTTATCCAGGGCTGATGCACCATGTGACATGCACCAATAGCTTTTTCGGATGCATTCTGCATTAATTACCATGTGTCAAATATTTCCAACCAGCTTGTGGTTGGCAGAACAAATTAAACATCTCCATAAAGTGGTTTAAAAAATTATCCAAAACTGGACTAAACTTGGACCATGAATATATTAATGAAAATCTCAATCTGTTCATGGACATTTTATGAGCAACAAAAAGCAGCATTAATCAAGTCAATTACTTGCTTTGCGGTTTTCACTTGACGGTAGGGAATGTCACAGCCCTCTAAATTCTGGTAGTAACACAAGCAAAGGAACTTGATTTTCAGTTTTCTCTTCAATATGTCTATTTCTTATAACTTGAGCATAGACTTTTCTACCTCTGTAGGTTATAAGGTAGGAAGTGTCTTTGGTAGCTTGGACAACGTTCGTGTTGGAAAAAGCAGCCTGGCCAGGCAGTCAGAAGGCGTATTACCTTGCTCCTTTTGGATAAGAACAAAGCCTGGCTCTGGAGCATGCGTCCTGCCCATAATTCATGCTGAGGGTGTCAATCAGTAAGCAAAAATGTCTACAGGTATCTGTGTCGGTGTGTATAAGACAATATTGCTTTTCATTTTCTAGCGAAGGGCATTATTCCAGTAATGGCACCATTCCCAATATCCCTATGAGCTTGCCTAGGAGTAAAGCATAGCTCCTGAGTATAGGTCAGAAAGGGACATTGTTATAACCAGTGTCCTTGATGGAAACTGGTATGTGCTGAATTTGCAAAAAGTCTGAGTTCAGTGTCATCCGTTTTCAGTATTTCCCGAACAATTGATTTATTTCACATTATTAATGAACTTTGCAGCAGTTCCACTTGTCAGGCCTACTCTGCAGGGGTCAATAATGAGAGGAAACCTGATGTTAGTGGATCCAGCTTAAGTGATTCTGTCATGCTAACGATTCAATATATCAGGACAAATGTCAGCTCCTTCCAATATGTTAATTCCTCTGATCCTATTTGCATAAACTACAGTCAATGAAATACAAGTTCCCCCTCTAGGATAGTTAATGGAGATTTGTAAAGGATTTTTATTTTTTTTTTTCCTGAGTTTCTAAGAAGGCTGAGGAGAATGGGACCTCGTTCCTGAGCTCCATGTGTAACCTGGAAGCAAAGATGTGGCTTTACTTGAACACGAGCTCTTCAAGGAGCAGGTTTAGATACCCAATTAAGTGATAGTAGAGTTGAGGACTAGACATCCGCTGTATCTGATCTTGTAGGTCTCAGAAGGGATTGCTTGTGAACCAAGCAAGCAGAGCAGGTTGACTTCTGGCCTCCTCTGCTCAGAATAGAGGATTAACCCTTCAGGTTAGTGTACATGTGAGGCTGTATTGTCCCAGCCTTTCTGGCAAAAATGTTGCTAAATTCTGTGTCCTCATAAAATTAAACTTGGTGTCAACAAAGTACCCTTGGTAGCTCTGCACTAGGAAGCTTTTGGGGCATGCACTTCTGGCTCTCCGATGTCTTGTTTGAGTTCTCAGTTGCTTAAGCTGAAGGTTTTTCTGCATTTAGTGGCATGACATGCTTACCTGTGGCTCGTACCAAGCTCCTCAACATGCCTGAAGTGGGGCTTCTGTGGTTTGCACCAGAGTTTACCACAGGGGTGACCTTGTTTTCTCCTTATAGTGCTGCTTTGTGTGCACCAATTTGCCTTTAGGAATGGAAAAATAATTTATGAACATTAGAAGTAGAAAAAAAATTTCCGCAGATATTTGTGGAATAGATGTTACTTGTCATGCATTTTCTTGTGGCCCACATACTGCTTTCCTTGGTACCTGGAGATGCTACAACATTTTAGTAACTTAAACATTTGTTTCCACAAGCAACTTAAAGGCATGTATTTAAAACAAGGTTTTGCTGAGGTTCTCTGTCACTATTTTGCTTCTACCAAGATTAAATTAAAAATGAGGGATTTTGTATAGTACTTCCTCTCTTCCCTGGATTTTTGAGATAATGCTCCAGCGTTTAGCAACAGCAATAAAAGCGTGGAATACTAATGGTTGTAACCACCACAAGGGGAAGCATTCTTTCCCACAGAGTGTTAAAGTTTCTTAGGACAAAAAAAGGTAAGTAGCTACTGCTTTGTTTTCTTCTACTTCCTCTGTGTATGAAATCACTTTGATAGATCTGCAGGAAGAGATTTAGTTGCAGATGGCAGAGGTCAGTGTATTGTGTATTCAATGTAGTCAATAATAAAGTCAGGACTTATGCTAACTGAATGTTAATAAGGAATCACAAGGATCTTGGAAAGTCATTATGTCTGGTCATTTGCTTCACAATATTGCTCCAAACAGGCTCTGGAGGCCAATGCAAGGGGATTAAAAAAAAAGTCTGGAGGAATAAGGGAAAGCAGAAAGGCTATAAATAGAAGGTTCGTGTAATGTGCAGCAGACCATTGTAAAGACAATTTCAGAGTACGGTTGTTACACAGTGAAGGAAACCATATTACTTCATTGAATGACTTCAACATTGAGCCTCATCCTAGTTGTCCTTTCTCCACCCGAGACTGCTGTCCTGTTGGCCTAGGAGATCATGATGAAGGTACGCATTTTTCCCGTAAGAGCAGAAATCTTTATGGTTGTAAAGTAGAAATAACACAAACTACATTGAATTGTGAAGATTACAGATGAAATAGACATAAAACAGAAGTGGGTTAATTCCCGTAGCTCTATATACTTGGGCAAAATTTTTGTTTGCTAGCATTTTCATATCTGAACAGTTCAAGATTTGTCCTAGGAGCTCTATTTTTGGGTTGGGCCTCAAAAGGAAAAACCTTTGGGCTATAGCATGATTCGACCAATAGTCTTTGCTTCCTACAAACCAAATATTATCCCTTATGTTAAGTCATTGTTACTTTGCTCCCCCACCTTGAAATGACCAAAACTATAAAAAAAAACATCAAACCCTAAATTGAATCATTTAATCTCACCCACACAAAGCTATAGTTGGAGGAATAATGTCACTGTACTTAATGTAGGATCTTAGTGTTGCTCCTCACCTTTATTTCCTGAGGCTGCTAATGAAGGAAGTATCTTTCATAGCATTATCAATGTAGTCAGTGAGCACCCAGGGGATGTTGCTGCCCTGTGACATGTTGTTGCCCTACTTCTTCCTAGTTGTGCAGTTGAAGCTTCAGCCTTTATAATTTCAGTGAGCAATGACCAGTCCTGCAATATACCCAGTTCTACTACTTGGCTATGCATGATACTGTCTCTGTGTCACTGAGCTGGCCTCCACTAGTTAATTTATTGCAAATGCCTATAAAATGCATGTAGAAGGCATATAGGTCTGTCATAAATCTCACAGAATTAGCTTAATGCTCTTATTGTTTGCAGGCTGGGTCCGTGGGCATAATGCCTGTGTGTTCATTATAATTTGGTCCAAGGGTAAGAGTTCAGTAGACAAAATTGCTGGTTTTGCAGCAGCATTCCAGTATATTTACAGTGGAAAGGACCAGTGAGGTTGTTAATATTGCATTGAATTCCATTACTGGACAAGTTTCAAACCCTTTGCATAGGGCACCTTAATTTCCAGCAATTTTGCAGGAGTGAGGAAGCTCAGCCTTTGTACAGAAAGTCAGTGTGGGACCTAAGGCTTCAGATGATTTGGGGTTAGGAAAATTGATGGTCTCACTTATAAATATGCTCTAGTCAATGAAGCTATGTCCACAGTTTAGATGAAGCAGCTTGAATACTGGAAAAATGCAGCCTGGTGAGTGACAGGGGTTCTGTTGGGATTAATTCATTTTGCTTGTCATGTAGAGTCAAGATTTGGGCAGAAGTCTTTGTTGCCACCTTGTCCTCCTGAGCCATAAGTGACTTGCACATTTTAAAAAAATGTTGCTTGTCGTCAAAAATATTAGGACCCACAAAGCATAGTATTTTGTTTTTGAAGCATATAACTTCCTTGCTCAGCTTCTATGCAAAATTGAACTACATATGTTTCAGGCTGAGTTTGCCCAACCCATCTTCTTGTAGAGGTAAAACCAGGTAGTGATTTAGCTCATGGTTCTGAAGACAGTGTTAATGTTCAGCCTTTCCTCTTAATGCATTGGGTGTTTCTAGAAAGATCCACCATGGTGGATAGGTTTGAATAAGAAAATCTGTAAAACATCTCCCAAGGACTCATTTTGTCAGTGCTCATCAGAGCAGATGGTAAATATAAATAACCTGTGGAGCAGTTTTTCTTTAACCTATACCCTCCACTTTAATCTTCACTGGAGCAATGCAGGTCCATCACAATTTAGTCCTCAAATATCACATCCTTGTTATACTGAAAAAGCCTTTGGGAAATGTCCTGCATGCTGATCTACAGGGGGAGTAAATGAATAAAAAATGACTGAGTTTTCCCTCAAAATGTTGATATTAACTGCTTTGCCACCATTTATTAGTGCTCAGAGGAATGTGTCCACACTATTCAAGTATCACAGGAGCTTAGTATTTTGGTTTATACTGGAGCCTTGATCCAGCAAAATGCTTAGTACCCTCAGCTTCCATACAATTTCCTTGGATGAGAAAGCATGGAGGATCTGGGTTGCAAAAAGCTTGTGCTTTCAGTGACATTGTCTTCATTAAATTCTTACACATAAATCCTGGATTGTATTGTGTGTGAAAGGCTGTGAGGGATGGAAGCTTTAATGAGCATGTACATCCTTTTCTTGCTTTTTTGCTCAGTGATCCTTCATTTGTTAAGGAATTGCAATGTTTCAGAGTTCCAATATGTAAAACTATGTGCATTTTTAACAAACTCAGAAGCACAGAGATTAACTGCCTCTTTCTGCTCAACTCCAGGCTAAATGACATGTGCATGGTGATAAAATGAGAATGAAGTACAAGTTTCTATACTGCAACCAAGGTATAGAAAGGGTATTTAGCTTTTGTTGCATCCTAATAGTTATAATGAAAATGTGGCTGTTCCGTTTCAGGTACCTTCTGTCTCAGAATACTATGTTGGCATACTGGAAAACTTTTCAGGAAGCTCTTACTCTTTATATCTGTTTCCCCATGAGACTTTGGATGACAACATATTTTAGCTTTGGAGATGCAGCTGGACTTAAATCAGTGTAGTTTCACTGATTCCCCCCCCCCCCCCCCAAGGATCTCATTTCCATGAAATGTGGTTCAAAACAAATGTCAGGCTTTGCATCTACACTAACTTAATATAGAAAGCCTTGTGTCACTTGAGCGAAGGAAAACTCAAATAGCCCTATAAACATTTTGCAAAGATAGCTAATGAAAACTAAGTCTTCATCATCTCTCAAGTAAACTTCAGTTGTCCAAGACTCCTTTACTCTGGGAATTTTTCCCCTTCTGCCCAAACTGACCTGATCACGTAACCCTTTTCCACCAAGAAAACCACTGCAGGATGTGAGAGGCCACTACGGGACATCTCACTTTTGAGTCCTAAATTGTGAGCAGATGGAACTGTCTGTTACTGTGGGCCCATGCAGCCTTGGGCAGTCTTCCTTCTACATCTTACCTGTGGGAACTCTATGATTGTCTTCTCTTCCTAAAACATGGAAGTTATCTAGTACACTGAATGCTTGTCAATGACACACTTTCACGCCATCCTGGTTGAAATAAATTTAACTATTTCAATTATTAATGCTCTACCTCTACCAATTAGTAGAGTCAGTGGGACTTAAATTGGCACTCCTCACAGGATGTGCCTTCTTACCAAAAGGAGACATGAATTGTGGTAGACTTCATGAGGAAGCAAGTGCAGCCCCAAAAAAACTGCACAAGTGTCCAAATGTGGCATGGTATTCATAAGCAGCAATTTGTGTATCAACACTCCCTGCATAAGATTGAAGAGCAAGTTTCAATTATAGTCCTTTTAAAAACATTTGGAAAATGCTGCTACTTCATGCCTATTGATTTCCTTATTGAAATCAATATTCATATAATGAGGTCTGACGCATTTCTGACCCGTGTAAATGCAGTGAATTCTTGGGGCAGGGGGTGGTGGGGGAGAAAACTCTGGTAATGGAAATTTAAGGATCTGTCTTAAACCTGCATGAGAGACAGGCACTTGAAAGATGTCTCTTGTAAGGCAGAGGGTGCTTTGGTATACTTAATTTTGACCTTGATTACTTAGGCATTTTTAGGTATGAGACAGGGTCTTTGCTTATGCAATCACCTAGCAATAAGCAATAAATTATATTGAGGTCATATTTACTTTGCAAATTCTGAATGGTACAAAACTGAAAAAACCCTTGGATGATACAGTTGGTCACCATCTCCACTGCTGAAAAAGGATAGTGAATATAAGAGCCCAAGTCCATGTTGTCCTAGTGGTTTGAGGAGGAGCTGAATGTAGGCTGCAAAGCTGTGCAAGGTAAACTTACTAAATGTTTAGTTCAGAATATAGTAGGAGGTTCTCATGTGTACATGTATCAGGCTGTGGCTGGTTTTTTGTTTGGTTTTGGTTGTTTGTTCCCCCCCCCCCCCCCCCCCCCCCCCGTGGTCTTGTAAATAAAGCACTCTAGAGGGATCTGGGGTATGTTGGCACTGTTACTGCCCTTCTGGATAGGATTGTTCTGTGCTGCTGTCTTCATCAGTAAAAACAGAAACAGTGGCTCCCACTCCCTTTGTGAAACTCTGACAAATGAAAAATGTGGAGAGGAGTCAATTTTCACGAGTGGTCCACCTAATCCTTAGACTTTATGGTTGTTTAATACCTCCTTGTTTCTTGTCTTGGGAACCAACAGTTTTCTTGGGATTCTTAGTGGGGTTTGATGTTCACTATGTTTACTGCTAGTCTGGCATGGCTACTCAATCAGCTACAAAAAATAACCGCTAAGGTGCAGTTGCAAATAAGAGAGCTAGAACAGAAAATGCTCACTTTCTTTTTTCACTCAGCAGGCATTTTAGCAAACCAAGCTGCTAAAGTAAAAATGTGGGCCTAAATGAGACCTCCGGTGGTACCAGAATGTGGTCCTTCACTAGTTTAGGCACACTCATAAATCCTATATCAAGCCTCAGGTTGTGGTGTTGCTTTGCAGTTTCTCTTCTTAAGACAACCCAACTCTCATTTAAGAACATGACATGAACACAATCTACTTCAAAGGAAGTGGTTTTAATGGTCCTTAGCCTCATTGCTAAGAACGTAAAGTTCATCAGTAGCGTGAGTTTATTGTGTTCCAGTTTCTAGCAACTGATTTTTTTTGTTTTTGATTAAAAGCTAAAAATCTACCCAAAAACTGTATGTTCTTTTGGTAGGTGATGATATTACTCTCCATCCCATCTTACCCTGCTGCTAATTCCTCTTAGTCCTAAATCACTTGTATATGTTGTAAAGCATAATTCCTAAAATAGTTTTGGGAGTATCTGTTTGTCTTGAACTTAAAGAGCTGAAAGTATCTGCAAGGAACAGGAAGACTGGAGTCTTGCATCATGCATCTGTGCCTTCCTCCTTTCCCACTATTGGGGATATTTGCACTACCAAGATCTCCACTGGACAAATATTCCAGAGTGATTCTAACAGATAGCTTTTAGTTACAGAGTAGATGATACAAATATCTTTATCTATAGGGCATATATAGATAGTCAGGAGACTTGGGAATTGCACAAAGGAACAAAATCAATCAGCCCCTCATTCTTATGAGAAGTTACAGTGGGAATAACATTGTTGGTTATCTCATGCAGTGAAATAACCATGCAGTGGTAAAATATTCATGCCATTTCTAAGTGTACATGGAGGCATGGTTCTCAGACAATTCACTGAGGGTGGGGCAATCATATATATGACTTTATCCTGCTAGAAAGTAGTTGATTAGGTAAAGGTGACTTGTTTGTTTTTCTGCTTTAGTACTGAATGACTGGATAGCAGTAGATGTAATGTCTCTATTTTCTGCTTTGTAGTAAGCAGCTTAAACTATGATGTTCTCAATTACAACAGTCTAAGCTGTTGATCTAGAAGTAGTTGAAGATGGAATGAAGGTGCTGAATGGGATCAAAACTGATATTCATTTATTAAAGACAAATTGTGACAGACTAATTTGGCACCTGTCTTTAATAGTGCAAGTTCACTGTTTAGCAGATGTAGGAAATACAACAGGTTTCCCACATGGGAAATGATTAGTGAAGGCAGACAACCACAGGGGTTGAGAGACGTGCAAAGGTGGCCAAGCAAGCAGTTACATGCTACTAATGAAAGGTAGTGTGGCTACAAAGCTCGGGGGAAGGTTGCTAAGGGTTTTTCCCATCTGGGATTGGTCTTTGGCTCTTGCTCATATTTTCATCAGTGACCTTGTCAGCACATTCACTTTTTGTGCTGAAGCTGGAAAATGAAGGAGTTAACAGGAGGGCTGGGATATCACAAGGCAGAAGAGGGTGCTGAAGATTAGAATTAAAAAAAACAGATGGCTTTACAACAGCACAAAATGCACCCAGTGCCTTGTATATCACGCACATCTACAATAAGATGAGGAAAATATGATTTGTGGATGGCTGAAGATAAGGAGGGAATGAATGATAGGATGGCTCTGGGCCAACCAAGGTGAGATGGCTGTAGGAAAGATAAAGGCTGCTCTAGCCAAGATAGATGTCAATTTGTGGAGGGGTGAGGTGATGTTATTGTACTGGGCATTGGGGAGAGCTCACGCAGGATGCATGGTACTGTTCAGATATAGTGCAAAAAAGATGAACTCTCAGTGAATCAAATGCAAAAAAAGAGACCTGGGAATAATTAAAGGACTGAGCTGACTATCATCCCAGAACTGAAAGAGCATGGCTTGCTTAGCCTAGCAGTATTCAGAGGTGATATCATTATTTCCTATAAATCTATCAGGAGAGTAAATTTCTGAAACAGAAGCTACTGTCAGCACAAACTCGTGGATATAAACTGTGAACTGATTTCAGCTGGAAACCAGGAGACTTTTTCTTTGTACTATTGCCTATTGGGTTAATGAGGGCATTTCTCCTTTCAGCTCCTTATGGCTCTTACTGAGGGGTAGGATGGAGCTTGCTGGTGTACGAAAGATGTGTATGGTGGGTGTACCTGAACTACTGGGTCTAAACTCCATGGCCCAGTGGCAAACTTGAAAGGCGTGTGAGAAAAATACTTTAAACTATTAAACTGCGTAAGGGCCCTTTGCTGAGTGGTCAACTCTCTCCTCCCCAGCTCTTCAGATGAGTAAGAGGACTGTCCTAATTGAAAATCTAGTCTGGCTCAGAAAGGGGCCTTGAAAGCAGTTAGAAAAAAATGAACATCACATGGAAGAAAGTATAAAGCTGGTGGTAATTAATATAAATTAGAAGATCAGGATGGTAGAAAGTTGGCATGGAAGCAAAAAGGTGCAAGGAGAAGTGTGTGGCTGGCATACTTAAGGTTAGTAAACACATCTTTTAAATTGCATTAAGAATGAAAGATATCTCAGGAACAGTATTTATCTGTTGCTGGAGGGAGAATAAAACTGGAGATAAGAAAGCAGAGCTTATCAAGCAAAGTATCTATTCTGTATTTGCAGTAAAGGTCAGATGGTCATCATGTGATGTTGATCTGGCTTCCCATTCCAGCAGTGTAAGCGTTGTCAAACAGCAACATCAAGGTGGATGCTTCTTAAGTGGTGGGGTAGGGAGTGTCAAAGCTCTGCTAAATTGCTTTTCAAGACCTGTACAAGAATTGACTGAGGACTCATTTGATAATAATCTTGATATATATACTTGTGGTGAGACCTGTGCTTCGTATTTGAATGAGAATTTGAATGGAGAAATGAGAATGATGCAAAGTTAATGCAGCACTTGGTATTGCTTGAAAAAACTGGTAAGATTAAGTATCAGAAGGTATTTCTGAGCAGCTGCTCATTCCTGAGTAGTGAGTGAATTGCCAGTAGGATCCATTGGGGCTGATTCTTGGCTCTGAGACATTTAACACTACTAGTGGCCTGGCAGGAAGAACAAGCCATGGCAGGTAAAATTTGCAGCAGGGGACAGAAATGGAGACCTGGATCACAGGGGAAAAAGTTGCTATGTGGAACTGAACAAATGGGACTATGGGAGAAAATATCTCTAGTAGCAATTTACCAAAACCGTGTTGGATTTTTTCACTCATGCTGTTTAAAATCAAAACGTTTTCCTCAATTAAGCATGCTTCAGACAGCAGTCATGTCTGTTGCCTTTGTGGAACATATAAATAATAACTCTGAAATCATCTGATGTGGGTTCAGCTTGTCTGTCATGTGCATCTCCTCCAGATGCTTGAATATCCTGTGTTGGTTGAGAAACAAACTGCAAGGGTTGATGTTGACCTGCTGTTAACAAAGTAGCTATTCGGCTTCCTAGAGGAGGGACAGGTGTCCAAGCTTTTGCCTTGCATGACTATTAATGCTATAGATTGTAAGGAAAAATGGCTTTAAAACTCTTTCGTAATGATACTAGTTAGCGGGGGAAACAGTTTACTGAAGTGACAAAGACAAGGCAATTTCTGATCTATTACTGTCACTTCGTGAGTAGCAAATATTAAAAATCATGAATTCTTTCAATGTAATTGGGATGTTTGTCTGACCTGGCCCTCTATGGTACTACAAAACCATTTTCTGGTGTCATAGAAGGCAACTGATATAATGCGTCTCAGTCTGGAACCGGACCGGGACTGAGCTAGTTGGTTTCCAGCCAATTTCTGCAGAGTTGTGGGAATCAAAAAAGCAATTCCAGAAGCTAAGTTTGGTAAGTTTTAAATTCTGCAACTTAAGTGGGGGGGGGAATAATCCAAGCTTGGATTAACTGGGGAAAAAAAAAAGTCACCAGGGACTAGCGATTTGGTGGAAATCAATATCTTTTAAACAGGAGGCAGTTAACTGAGATACCCAGCATGGCCTTTCTCCTTGAATTTTTTTTTTCTATAGTATAAAGTTGACTTAAACTGTTGTTTCTGAGCAAGGTCGGTGGTACGGTACTGGAAAGGCACTTGAATGTGTGACATTGAAGACTGTTGTAAAGACAATCAGGGTTAATGGCACACAAAGCTAAGGATGAAATTTGCGCCCCAGTGGTTGCCATTCTGCTCTTCCTTTCTCAATATTTCAGCTTATGTTTGTATCTAGCATGTTCTTGCCTGGCTTCTGAAGCTTGGGCTTGCAGTTTTGATTTTCTGCTTTTCTTTGTTCTCCTTGAACAAGGTTGGTTGCAGAGCAACAACTTTTTTGTTCTCCTTACAACAAGGTTGAGTGCAGCTTGCAGGGATCTATCCCCTGCAGCTACCCACGAAACGGGGCCATACAGCTGGAGTAAAGCTTTGCATGGGCACTAATTAACAAGCCAGCAAAATTCATCTTGTTTTTAAAAAGCTGCAAATGCTAAACACGGGGTCAATCTTTTAATTTCGGAAATTAAGGGACAAAACTTACCACAATGCCCTTAGGTATTTTTGAACAGCTCGTGAATGTAGGTATAGGTGTTTAATCCCAGAATCCATTTAAAAGGGCTTAAATCCATACATATGTACAAATGATGAATTAAGTGGATCAATTTTGCCTTATGTGTATTCATCACCATACTGTTCATTAGCTGAACAAAGAAAATAGCTTCAAGATTTCAGATCAAGAGTCTATCAAGGTTTGGCAAGCTGAACAACTTATGCAGAAGCTTGGCCTCGTGGGACATGAATGCTCTGGAGTGACCTTGAAAGTGTGATTTTGCAGGACAGAATGGGCAGGAGTGTCATGGCTGTAGGGCTGTGTGAGTAGGTGGAGGGGCTTGGGTTTGTTAGCTGAACTGTGAAATCAGAAAATTCTCTAGGGTTGACCCCAGGGTACAAATGCCCTTACTGAAACAGAATACTAAAACACAGTGAACTGTGAGAAATGTTAAATATTGCCTCTGACCCTGAAATATTTCATTTTGGTTAACTTCTTTAAATATTAATGATCTTAAAACAAAACCTTTCAGCGTGGAAAACAAACTATTCAAAAGCCTTTTCTTTAATTGTTTTCAGGGAGAGAAAATGCATGTCAAAACTCCATACGCTTTTCAAAACACTTTGCAAATATTAAGTTTTACTTAGCTGTGACACATAATACCTTTTAAAATTCCTATTTCTACACATAAGTTTACAGCCCACTTCAGGAAAATAAGGTGAAAGCTACATTACACTTGAATGTGTTCTAGTGAAGGACTGGTGTCCAGATCTTGCAGAGAATGCCTAACTTTCTCATGTGCACCTACCTACAGCTGTAGGATAGCAGGTGGGGCTTAGGAATAGGCAACATGGGATGATTTTTCTGAATGTTGAGTTTAGCAGAGTGTGCAAATCCAATAAGAATTGCATTACCATATAAATCTTCATCCAAATACAACTAAATTCAAGCATTGTTCAGTACTGGCCAAGGAACTTGGCTAACTTGCCTTGTACCGTTGCCTTTCTCTTCTGGTTTGGACCAGACGACTATAAATGGCTCTGTGGCTTTGTCTAGTACCATTTGATATAGACTATACCAAAAGTCTTATGAGAAATCATTCAGCTGACATGTTGAATTAGAAAACAGTAGAGTGACCAGTTATTTCTATTAGAGTAGTAATAATGCCCACGGGATGCTTGAATTCAGTTTTTCTGGTACTACAGTAGCAGCAGAATTCCTGCTCTCAGACTGGGCTGTGTAAGCTTGCTAGAGGACAGCATGGCGGGGAAAACAACAGAAATAAGGGGTTGAAAGGAAGGATTACTATTGCTCTCGTCTTGATGGGAGTGGCACCCCAGAGTGCCGTGGCGTAGGATGAACTTTCATCCTGACTGCACTTAGTTCTTGCCCTGCTTTTTGACCTTTGTGTCTTTAACTCTATATTGTGTTTTATACAGATCTGAAATGTGGAAAGGTTTTGGGGGAACTTCTTAATGATCTGCAGCTGAAAAAGGCTGCTTAACTGGAAAGCCTTGTTCTCACTGAAGGTCATCTGATGCTGCCTGGGTTGAGAGACAGAGTAGAAACTGTTTGACAGTGTTTGAGAAATTTAACTTGAATATGCATTGGCATGAAGTTTGGAAAACTTTTTCCTGGTATTTTCAAGCTTGTTTTTAGAACTAAATGGTAGAGGTACGTGTAGGTAAGTGAAAACTCTATATCAAGCTAAGAGAAAACTTTTCTGTGAAACTGGTGGATA
Source organism: Theristicus caerulescens (assembly GCA_020745775.1). Taxonomy (NCBI): domain Eukaryota; kingdom Metazoa; phylum Chordata; class Aves; order Pelecaniformes; family Threskiornithidae; genus Theristicus; species Theristicus caerulescens. The sequence continues at coordinate 66,072,695 of CM036563.1, forward strand.
AGCTCAGAAAAACCAGCACTATTCTTAATTGTTGCAATGAAGTGCTGCTACCAGGAGGCATTCAGCTTGACCCACCAACATCTATACTCTGTAGCTGTACTGCAACTCAACCAATGTCTCTCCATTTCATTGTGTAATTCATCCCACCATCATCGCAAGTCTGAACTACACTTGTAACCTCAGCTCCCAATATGCTGATTTGGCGATAAAATCAAAGTGGGGGGAGAAATATTTTTTACAAAGAACAGACATTACTCCCTTTTGACAAGAGACAAATGTTTCATTCAAATGCTGCATTTCGCATATTGGAAACAGTAATGAATTCTTGTGCACCTTTCTCCCTAGTTCACAATGTCAGCCCCAGGCGTAGAGGCACTTCAGGCTTTTCTTACAAAATTAAATTTAATGTTACACCCTCCAGTGGAATGATGCATAAATCAAGTGTTTGATTTGCATGGACTCTAGTGAACAGCCCCATTCTGTGCAAATATAAACCCGGTCTTGAATATTATGTCAGGGACAGGAACAAAGCAATCTAGGGTTTCCAATGAGAGTCTTGTACCAAGTGTAATTCAGGCTGGTATTATGTTGCTCTCATGTCAAGGCTGTTATTAAAATTCTTAGGTTTTGCCTCCTTTTTTTCATCTCAAAAGAAAATGTTTTTTCTGACCTTCTTGTATTTTGGCAAACCAGTATACACCAGTGCTGTTTATACACTGTCTGTGAGGAGCTGAGATGGAATTGTTGGAGGTTTTTAGTTTTCTCTTCAATAAGCAGTGAGGCTAGCAGGATAGAGGGGTAATGAAACAAGGCAAAGCAAAGATGATCATGGAAAAAAAATGCAAATGGAAGGAAAAAGATTAGGTAGCTTTGTACCCTTTTTGAAAATAGGCTTCCTTCCATGTGAGTATTCAGAGCCCGGACCAGGTCAGCAAAGTTAAGGGACTAGAAGGCAATAAATATATTCTGCTTCAACATGCAAATGCATTTGTGTTCGACACAATACAAATCCCTCTGCAGGGCTTTCTTGTGGAGCCGGACTGTTAGGTACTGTGCTGCCATATATTTATTACAGATGGACATTCATAAGTTCTTCATAGTGGTGGTGGTTGTTTTAGTCCAGTGAATTGTAAATACAGTTCCTCACAAACTCTGCTGAAATTGTGATTGCTTTGTGAGCCCGAAGCTTGTCGGTGAGATGCTGAGTTTCTATCTAACAAAGTCTTTCCACAGTACTTGTGCATCAACTGTATTGGGATGGGGCTTCTTTGTGTGCCTAAATAAGTCAGGATCTCATGCATTCACCTTTCCCCGCCCCCCCCCCCCCCCCCCCCAACTTCAGTTAAGGCTAGGAGCTCATCCCTTTTTGTCAGCAGATGCAGCCTGGGGGTACCCTACAGTCATTCACTGCATGGGTACTGGTTTGTACTTGGCAAGGATCTGCCCCCTCGATTTGCAGGACTCTAGGTTATGATAACAAGAGTGCAAGCAATAAATCTTAAGATAAAAAAGAAAACCTGTGATTTCATTGGTGATCTATTTTCAATCTCAATTCCAACTGAATGATGCTCTCCCTTTCAAACTGTTATATAGTAAGTGGCAGCATGTGTCTTAACTTACAAAACCTACTTTCTTTAGCTTCAGAAATTACACTTTCTTGCATTTCCTCACTTGTGCAGTAATCTTACCTTGGACAAAAACCTATCACTGTGTTAAAACTTAATACTGGATTACTAATATAATTTCTATTTTAACAGTAGGCATATAATTCTTAGCAACTTAATCTTTAGCTTCATTTTGCCTTCATTTCCAAAGAAGTAGTGCACAGCTTTCGTGGATCAATCACAAGCTACCAAGAAATCAAACCTGAAATTTTTCCAATTCCCCTTCACTAAAGGAGGTCATCTGCTGAATCTGCTTCTTAGCAATAACCAAGACCTGGCCGAGGCCATGGTAGTCAATGGCAGTGTTTGCTGCAGTGACATGAATTGGTAGAGTTTAAGATCCAAAGGGGAGTGAGGCAGACTAACAGCTGGATGAAGCTCTGATTGCAAGAGAGTAAGCTTTGGCTTTCCCAGGATCTGCTTGGCAGCATCCCATGGGAGGCTGCTCTGTAGGGCAAATGAGTCTTGGAAAAACTATCTGAACTTCAAGGACAATCTTCTCAAAGCACAGTCAACTTTGATCCTGGTGTGCAAGAAAATCAACAGCCAAGGAAGACGGCCAGCCAGATGGATGAAATGGGGAAATCCTGTCTAAGCTGAAATAAAAAATAATAATTAAAAAAAACCACAAAAAAACCCCAACAACAACAACAAAAAAACCCAAACAACTGTAGGAGATAGAAGTAAGGACTAGCTACCGAAATGTATAGAAGCATCACCTGTGACATTGGGAATGGATAATTAAGATAAAACTAGGAACGGTAAAACTCAGTTGCATTTTAAACTGGTGTGGGATGTGAAGGAAGAAGAAAAAGCAAGAAAAGCATGGGCTCCCAGCTGAATGGGGTGGGCAACAAGTGATGAAGGTTATAGAAAAGACTGAGGTATCTGATGTTGTCTTGGTGTTAGTCTTTGCTGGCAAGGTTGGGTTGCAGGACTGGTCTAGGGAGAGAGAGATTACCTGCTGTAGAGGACTGGATAATGAGCTACTAACTGGATGTAGGCAAGTTTCTGGGGAGGGATGGGAATAGGATGTGCCTGTGGGTGCTGAGGGAGCTGGTTGATGTCACTGCAGTTACTGCCTAAAATGTTGCAAAGGTTATGGTGATTGAGGCAGGCCCCTGATGGTGGAAAAAACAAATTTTAAAGAAGGAAAAATAAAGCAAGGACCAGGGTCTAGTTAATTGCAGGCTTGTCAGCTTCATGTTGGGCCAAAAATGGCCTTTTTGTGCATCCCATGAATTAAGGGTCCTTCTGACTGCTACAGACTGTCTTAAACTCATATTATAACTTGCCCTATTGACCTTTGTGTGCAGGTTTTATAATTTGATCTCAGATCTTGGGAGTCTGTACATCTTGACTTAAAATACATTCAGAAGTTTTTTCTGCTTATCTGTGAAAAACACCTTTTTTTTACCTTCCTGTATATCTTTCTTGTTTTATGGTTTCTAGCAGTATTCTTTATTCTCTTATCTGTACTGTTAAAGGCAGGCACTATGAGATGGCTGTGGTAATAATATGCATGTTACCTGTTATGCAGTGTAGATGTAATATTTTAGGTAGAGGAAGTACAGCTGATGCTAACTTGTTAGGGAAAGATTGGGAATTCTGGTGCTATCTGGGAAGATAAAACAGTCTGTCTTTGCTTGTAGGGTTCAAGGGTATCTGAGTGGGAGTACAATCACCATGGCTGTTAGTGACATGAGAAATTTGTGGATGGTTAAAGGCAACGGGGGAGTAAAAGTCTTTATTTGCCCCAGACAGGCTAACATAAGGTCTGGATGCTAAACTTTGGTCAGAGTTGGCTCTGGAAACCTTGAGCACTCAAAATCCTCCCAGCTTTATATATCTCGTATATCTCATGTATTTAGAATCCCCTTTTTTTGTGCCATTATGCTGCTAAATGATAATCTTTACTTACAGTGTTCAAGCTCTTATTCTGAGGCTGGTATCAGCTTGTTCTTCATAGGATCCTTCACAAAAAGAAATATCTAGTTAGTTTATTCATATAAATCTTACCTTTTGATCTGAAAATTGAGCACTGGATAAAGCACACTGTATTGAGTGTCTGTCTGCTGGGAAGAATTAGCAAAGCAGAACATGACTACCACTAAGAGTTGAGGAGGAGCATAAGGCCAGATTTCACTAGGAGGCCTGAAATCTATTATCAGTTAGAGAGATGAGATCTTTTGTAAGGCGAAGAGCTCTGTTGCGGAAAGGGATGTAAACTCACCAGTGAAAAAGTGTATTTATGGCCAGCTGGGTGTTTTAGAAGAGGCCGGATTCCTAAGGGCTTTTAGAGTGCTACTGGGAACTATACTATCAAATGCTGAGCATCTGTGAGTGTACCTGTGTTCAGTGCTTAAAAAATATTTACTTTTATGGTAAAATTCACAGGACACTTGTGAGGATTGTCTTTCACCCCCATACAACTCCAACTGACTTCAGTCTGCTTTCTTTGAAATAAGGACTGTCAAACTGAGTTATGAGTAAATAACTTTTTAAATTATTATTATTATTTAAAGAAACACAAAAATAATTTTATTAGCCTAAGGCATTAACAGTTGAATAAGAAGAAAATAAGATGCACCCCAGAGTATGGCACATACCTCACATTATAAAGTGACAACAGGATTTTCAGACTTCATAATGTATTGAAGAGTGAATTTCCAAATCACTTGAAGCTTTTTGCCTTATTTTTTCCCAGTTTGTACAATGGATAATGTTATCTGTATAATGAATGTGGGATGTTTTCCTGCTGCCACACAGACAGTTACGCATTTAACTCACTGTTTCCAAAGCGCTTCATTGGGCAGTTACTATACTGGTGTAAAGTACCACTACTGTTAGGCACATACATTTTCCTTCAGTTAGCATTTTTCACTGTGAAATGTACTGAAAACATTCTAAAAGGTCAGAGCTTCCACAGTATGACCTTGATACGGCAACTCACTTTGATTTAATTATCCTCTACTGATGTTTATGGAAGTCAATAGGACTTACTCATTTTCCTGTATTAAGTACAAGTTAAGTGTGTTGATGGATTGGAATGCTTTTAATTGTGTCTTTTAAGTTACACACCTGCCTAAGTGCTTTGCTGAATTGGAGCCTAGGCAACTTACTGGTTTGATTGTCATAATCTATGATGGAACTTGGAAAGTTAACTAGAAATTCTCGAGCAGGTGAGTGATATCAGGTGCTTGTTCTCATCATCTTCTGTTTTTTTTTACAGGCATTTTAACATCTAGTTCTTAGCTTACTGAAGCAGTTGCTGTAGTTGGCAGAGATTGCATCTGCAGGAGTGATGTGATCTGAGCAATGAGGAATAAGATGAGGGCGTAGGTTAATCTTTAGACTAATAGATGATTCATGATATGAAAAGGTTTGAGATCTCAAGTGCCTGGACTTGTGGAAAATAAGGGCAGCTCTGTTGCTTCATATCGGTGAGAAGGTTACATTGTAATGGGGTTTGGTTTTGATTAGGGAGATGTTGTTTTGGTTTTTTTTTCTGCTACAGCTGTACAATCAGTGCTAAGCAAAGTAAAAGCTCAATGACTGTCTGTCACCTTGTTTTATCGTAAAATTGAGAGTGGCATTGGTATGATAATAGTGTGCAGTGAACTGTCTTCATGTCTCTTCTCTGCCAGAAAAAGATGCGCTTATACTGGCTTCCTTGAACTCTTTCAAGTTGATGATCTGGTTAGACTGATGAAAAATCTGTGCTTTTTTGGCCTAGCTATCATGGCTGCAAGGTGAGGATGGGGGATCTTTCAAGCAAGGCACCAGACTGCTTCAGCATGAAAGGCAATTGAATTTGTAGGTCTGCCACAGACCTTCTGTATAAACTTTGTCAACTTCCTACATAATTATGTCCATAGAGTCCCCATCTGTGAAATATGCAGGTAACCGCTTTGTCACATTTGATTTGTTACCTAGGCTCAAGCATCTTTAGATGATGACTTTGTGTCATGCCATGCTTAATAGGGCCTCAGCATTTTGGGTTGGAGTCCCAAAGTGCTTTTGATGTAGATAAAAAGAAAAATAGACTGTCAGTCTGTATGAAGACGAATGTTTTAAGTTTTCTACCTGTCCACAAGAGCCTTTCAGGTAAACTTAAAGCATGCTGGAAATGTCCTGTCAAATTCTTCGAGGGCTCTTTCAGGGAGGACTTAGATATGGCAGAATTGGCTCTAAGCACTGTTCACTCTTTTGTTGTTGAAAAAAAATCATTGCTCTAGCACTAGGAAGATGTATTACTTGGAAACTCTGTGTTTGTAGTCCATTTATAGTCCTAATATGGCATATAGTCATCCTGGTTTTTAACTCTTTACCCATAAGTATCATTGCTGGCCACTGTTAGATGCAGGGTTAGAGTAACATCTCGTCTAATAGGGTATGGCCATGCTTTAATAAAAAATATTCATTTAGCTCTCCATTGAGATCAAGCAGTCACCCTGAAAGACTTTATAAGTTTATCCCAAAAAGTGTGGTTCTCTATAGGAAGTATCATTTGGAAATATCAAAAATTTTATGGTTTACAGAGCCCCTTAAAAGTAAATAAAACTTTAGTTGCTTTATGATTGTTTAAATGTATCTAGTTAATAACTGTGATACCTGAATATACCTAGCTCTGTAATGTGCTTTTAGAGACTGACAGATCTACCCATTTTGGTGGTCTTATATGCAATTATGAGCATTGTGCAAATTTTGACTTGTACGAAGGACATGACTATGGCGACTACTGGGAGTGTATAGCTACAGGAATGGTCATATTGGAAAATCAACTTTATCAAATGCTTTGGAATTCTTCCAGAGGCCAGACGTGTGTATGTACATTTCCAGGCTCCTGTTCTTAGCCGACATCTCTCTTCTCTGCTGGATTTTAAAAGGCAAGAGTTTAGCATCTGCGCTTTGACAAGAGATCATCTGTGGCACCCTTTTGTCAGGGCCAACAAGACAACTGTTCCTCAACAGAGATTAAAGATTTTGTTTTTGAGGAAATCAAAGCTTGATGTAGGATTTTGTAATGCACTTGGAAATCAGGACCACGTCAGATTTCTATTGTCATCATTGTGATGAAGGGAGGATGAGAACGGTGACCCTTGTCTGGATTGAATACATAATAAATAACGTGAATGGTGGGAATCTATTTTAATCAAAGTGGGGGAAAATTCCAGCTTAAAACGGTAATGTAGAAAAAACTGTTTTTATCCACTCTACCTAGTAATGTAATATCATAAAGTAGCAAAGGATCTCATTCTTAATACAAACAGGGAGAATTCAATTTACTTCAAAGAACAACCTTAATAACATCCTTGGAAGGCCTGACTTGCTTTCAAATTTTCTCATATGAATGATGATGTAGTTTAGGGATGTCATCTCTAATAAGTTTGCTCTAAGTTGGAAATCTTGAACAGAAAAAAAAAAAAATAGGAAAAAACATCCCCCCCCATCAGCTTCACCATGCGGGATGTAATAGATCCATGCAAGTGCACGTGCTGGTGCAGCTGGCTGAATTGTGTCCCCTGTAACCAAGTTTCTTCTTGCAGACAGAGTATTGTCCTTCCAGCTTTTTAAAGTGGTCTGTAGCATGTTGAATTGGAGAGTCCTCTTTTTTAGAGCTTAGAAAGAACTTGGCTCAGGCTAAGTAATGATTTTTGCCTCAGCAGTTTTCTTATTAAATTCCTGAGGAAAACAACCGCAAGGTTATTCAGTGAAACAAGCACAAAATATACCTATTCAGTTAGCTCTGTGCTTTTATATTCAGTCATGAAGACTAATGAATTGGAGACAATTGCTGTGGTAAAATCCAAATATAGATATTTGCTGTCCTTGCTAATGGGAGAAAAATATAGTATACCATTGGCCTAAAGGCTCCAACTGTGATTCCTTTGTAACTTGGAGTGCATTAAAAAAGCTTCAGTCAGCAAGATAAGTTAATTTTTTATGACCTTTATAAACTGTTTTAGCCTGGAACTTGGGAACATCTCTTTAAGATTAAATGTTTAAATCCTTTTAACTCAGGATTGCTAAACATCTTGAGGTCTCCTTTGTTTCAGAAGAAACCTCCAAAATCTATAAAAAAATTCTGTTTGTGACAATTATTGTCAAAGGAATGATTAGTTAATGTGGAACTCTAAGGTTTTTAATGGTTCTCATCTCTACAATACTAACCTAATAGAGGAGAGCTGCTTTCTTTTAATGTAGGACTTCTCAGGGTGTGCATGGTCACCAGTTGCTGTTCCCTACACTTGCAAGCGCTTTGAGGAACAAATTGACTTGTCAGCAGAGCCATTATTTTGTCCTGCCACAGCTGTTGCCTTGGCCAAAGAAATTGAAGAAAAAGACATCCTTCTCTTCTGGGAAAGTGCACAAGTGTAAAACACTGGGCTGCTTTGAGAAATTGCACTGGAACTGTAGTTGTAGCGCATCAAATAAAGCAGGTGAGAAAATGTGGTTAAGACTTCAGGTGGGCTACTTGGCTGTCACAGCTCAGCCCCATTCTAGTGCTTTGTGTTCAAAGCTGTCTTTATGCATGTCTACGTTTCCTGAGTTGTACAAGAGGATGGATTATGTCTCCGATAACAGTACCGCTGGAACAGCCTACTGCATTTCAGTGAAGCTAGTCTCCTATGTATAAAAAGCTGTTCGCTCCTTGGTGTGTGGGTTGGTTAGTTTTTACACTAAGCTATTTCCATGTTGTTTTGATACTTAATGCTCAAAATGACAAAAGCAAAATGGCAGCAGAATATTGGCGAATTAGGTACCAAGTATTGTGTGTAGCCCTTATTTAGGAGGTATGTTCAGATAAAGATTCACTGTCCAGAGTTGGATGCTGACACTGTAATCCCTCGAGTACTTTTCCAGATCTGACAGAATGAGTTTTGTAACTTGAAATAGTATCTTTAATCAATCAACAGCTCTAAGTGGGAAAAGTAACAGTGATGGGGAGAAGGTGCCTTTTCCTTGTCTGATCAGAATCTGAGATAATGATGAGTATATTAAAGTCTAATGTATTTTGTCCAACTACATCAGTTAGTCTAATGAAAGATATTATTCCACCTACAAATCTTGTCTTGCCTTATTGTCTACACTGACCATTAAAGTGGGATGGCTTAAATAGAAATGTTTCTTTTTTTCTGCCATGTCAAGCTAGATGAGATGGATTCACATGTTCTTTATGGTGGCTAGAATGATGAGCAGCTATCTTTGGATTATATTTGATGGGATCACAGGAAAATAGTTTAGGATTTTTCTTTTAACTTAGCTGTATTAACTTGTTGGTGTCTAAGGTTGACATTTTGCTACCAATTGCTACAAAGTCAAATGTGTGTATTAATCGTCTATTGGAAAGTGTGGTGGTTATGATACTGGCTTCAAAGTAATTTAATTTTTCTTTCTGGTACTCTGAGATTCCTTCTTTTTGTGTTTGGGTTGTTTTTTGGTTTTTTGTTGTTTTTTTTCTTTTAAGGATATAAAGAGTAACCCATCGTTGCTGTTTAATTCATTTGTAGTTTATAATTTGATATCCTCATTTGACCATGCACCAAATCGAAAAACCTATTTCAGACTGAATGCAGAAAAGGACACTAAGGTTTTGCACAGCACTAGCAACGAATGCTCATGCATATTTTTGTGGAAATAAGGTTGGTTAGGGAAGTTTCTTCTGCTTTGAATTTACATACAAGAAGTATCTCTAAATATAATTGATCTAACCAGGCATGACTGCTGCTTATACTTTCCAGGAGCGTCCTTTAGAAAACTGAAGACTGACTAGAAATGTACAGCTGCATCATTTTGTGCAGAAATCTGTACCTTCCGCACGCTGCTGAACAATACAAAATGTGTTATTGATCATATACATGATTGGATGGAGGTTAGTGGAGGGGGTACCCTCTGTAAATTTCCTTTGATCCTGCTAAATGTTGTTACCAGTGTGCTACAGGAAATAAGTGAGTGTAATGATTTTAGAGTGGCGACATTGTTGGCTATATCAAAGATGAAACACTGCCTGTGTTCCCTTAGCAGACTTTACAGTAGTGCCACCATGAAAGATCTGAAGATCATTATTTACTGGAAATAAAAGAACAAGGCAGAAATCGATTACTACGACACTAGATTTATGTCTCCATTGCACTCTATATACATCTCCTATTTGTTCTAACTTCATGGAAGGATATTTAATACATAATGGAAAGAGGCTTTTGCTTTTGATTTATTTTTTGTTTATTATTTTTGGCATTCCTTGGAGAAATTCTGGAAATCAATACTTGGATGTAAGTGTGCCTGGATGTAGGTAGTGGGAGGCAGTGGCAATTGATGTATCTGTGCATTTTTGCACTGACGTGAGTATCTGGCATACGCAGTACTCTGTTGTCGCAGTAGAATGTGCTCAGCCTAAGAGGGGAGAAAGTCGTATGTCTTCCATCATCTGTTTACATAAAATGATCCAAGAAGCATAGGTAAATTTTGCTAGTTAACTTAAAGCTTGGAAATCAGTCCCACTGAAGTGTTTAGTTGCAAGTGTAAATATTTGTTGTATCAAGATGAGAGATGAAGACAAATGTTCTTGATGATGGAAAACATGAGCACAGATTGTCTTAAAAGGAGGCAGGAGACGGGGGATGCCAAGCGCTGAGAAATTTCAGGTGAAGTCACAAATTGCTTGAAAATGGACATGGCTTTTTTTTTCCTCTACTGTCTTTTGACCTGTTAGGTGGTGCTTATTTGACTTTTGCCCTTAGCTCGATTTTAGTTGAGCATCTTAGACATTACAGCTCCTGCAGTCATGTGGTAAATGAAAAAGCAAAACACTGCTTTTCTTAAGATAAAACAGTGGGATTTGTTTTAAAAATCCTAAAGTTGGTCACATGCTGCAGCAGAAGTTTCTCTAGCATTAGACCTTATAGAGGTTTGAAAGCAAAGTCAGTCTGTTGTCCCCCAAATACCTTTTGGTAAGATAACAGGTAAACAGTGGATAAGATAAGGATAGGATCAACCATCTGGCTAGCTGGTGCATGGTAAGGCACTGATCAAAGGCAGTGATGCAAAATGTCACAACTCAGAGGGCCACACAAAGTACTCAAGAAAAAAGCACAACACAACCTCAGATCCCCTCCCACCAATGCTGTGCTGCAAAACATGAAGTTCTCTGCAAAAACAACCCTCTTCTCCAAACAAACACATGCCTTGGAAGCTTGTTGTTACTCTTTTTTTCTCCTAATGTCTCATTTGTAGAAGGGCTTGTTAAAGCTTCACTCGCCTGTGTATAGTCTGCATAAGCTATGATCTTTAATAGTGTTCAAGACCCTTGTGGGAGCTGTTGCTTCCCTCATGCAGAGAAGATTTCACTGTTGTGTACCTGCAAAAGCACTGACTGGACCAGTCACTGAGGTGCGGCAAGACCTAATCTGATAATAGTCCCATACCTGCTCACTGTGTGGAGGGCAAGGTGGAAGGAAGGGAAAGCTTTCTTGATGTCTTTCCCCCTCCCCCAATTTAAAATAAAGAATTTGAATATTGTTGGTTCAAATTATGATAACAGTGAATATAATCTTTGGATGACTTGTGACCATTCAAGTTGTCAAGGACAGTTGGTTATATGAAACAGCACTAAGCTTCACCCAGAAAAATATCTAATTTTCCAATTCAAGAGCAACTTGGAAACTCTGTACTTGCGTGGCAATGTAAGGCATTAAAATGCTTCCCCTTCTGCACAGATTAGTTTGTGACAAGGGAAAAAAAAAATCATGCTGCCTCCCAGGCTGAAATGTTTATTCCCTTTATTCCTTGTTGGTTTTTAGTCATGAATATGAGCAGCAGATGGCCAACAGCAATAGTTTGGTGGTTTTCCTGTTCAGCACTGACCAGCGATAGCTCGGATTCCGCATATCCTCTGCGGTTGTGCAGTTCTGAAAACACCACTACCTTGCTAAAACATCTATCAATAACAATTTCTATCTGATGTATATAGCTTTATGAAAAAGAGTCAGCATCAGCTGAAGTCTAACAATGCGTCTCCATCAGGGCTTCCTGGAGCAGAGCAATCAATATCCTCAGTTAAGTTTATGAGGATGCCGTGAAACCCTCTAAATGCAATGGCATTCTCTCCAACCTTTCTTGTAGCCCATCAATTACAAACTAAAAGGTCAGTCTTGCTGTAGAAGTCTGTCTTCAGTAAAGATTTTTTCCTACTTTTTCTGCTGGGAGGTGGGGGGGGGGAGATGTTTGTTTTGGCAGGAGCGGTCTTTTTATAGCAAACCTTGCCAAAAGAGCCTGAGAAGAATCCTTCTTGCTATTCTGCACTTCTTGCTATTCTATTTCTGAATCCTCTCTGGTAAGTCAGGGGTATTTTGAAGCTCGTGATTGTCTGCTCCAACTAGTGAAACAGCCAGTGATGATGCACAATCTGTACTGAGCTGGCAGGGAATAAATGGAGCTCAAAAACTAGCTGCCACGTTACACTGTTAAAAATTTTCTGCTTTGCTGTCAGTCCTTCTAAAACGATTCCAGTTTTCCCCGAAGAACTCCATGAGGTTACGAAGCCAACTGTGAAGGGAATGCCTGTCTTGTATCTGCCTTGATGTTCTCTATGCTCCTTGAGTATGCAAAGCTTCTCGCATATTTGGTTGTCTGAATACAGGCAAAGAAACAGCCCTGGTGTACGTGGCTTGATGTTTCTTGTTTCTCTACTCCAACCTTAGTTAGGCAAGAGGCTTCAGCAGTGTTGCATGTCTCAGCCTCTTTGGAGCAGAGCTTTTGTAAACTCGTTTCATTAATGGTCGGTTATTTTGAAAATTGCCAGCATTGGCATAGCTCCATTCACCCTGGTGCTCTGACTGCAAGGAGGAACAGTCTGGCCATCACTGAGCGGTTTTGAATGCAGCTCTCTAATGTTTTATTGAAAAACTGTCACCAAATGCATATGCCTTCATGTATATTCATAAATTACTTGCAAAGTTCAGCAAATAATAAAGGGGATGGAAAGAGAGGAGGAAATGCTAAGTAATAATCTTGAAAAATACAGTGGAAGTGAGTAAACATGTTTTTCAAAAAATGTGAGTAATCCAAAGCTAACAACTTTAGTATTCCCTTTAAAAAAAAAAAAAAAGGATGATTTCTAATCCTGAGTTCTAAATGAAAGCTTTCTGGCCAGAGTCAAATCTCACCATGGGGAAAAACTGGAGGAACCCTCCATGTTAGGCTGGATGTGGGTACAGCAGTGATGTTCCTTCTCTCTTTCCCTCCCCGCCCCCACAGACTCAATGTTTTTGTCCTGTACAACAGCTTTTAGTACTGTGACAATTTGCCTCCCATACCTGGAGGGTTCTGAGCCCCATCTTCCACCCTATGCTCAGGGTAGTTGTCAGGTAGAGACATAACCAAAGAGATGGTCAAGATGGATCGAGTGCATATTTTCATCTCCTCTTATTTTGAGGCTGTACCTTTAGAGTCAGCAGCTGCCAGTGGGTTGCTGGCATTGGGCTGTAGGGAGGATTTCATTTGGGTAGCTTAAAAGGACAAGGGAAATGTACTGAAGGAAGGGATTTATGTAAATAGTACGTATGTTGATGGTAATTTCGTATGAGGTCTTGTTGTGCGTTAGGTTAAGTGGAAGCCGCTGTTTGTTAATGGCTTGCCAGCCTCATGATTCCACAAATGGATTTATTACGACTTACTACTCTGAGGACAACTGCCCCATTAGCTTTGCTTCACAGTTCCTCTACTCGGGGAAACCTGGCATCAAACATGATGCCAAAAGCAATCGGAGCTATTCCCAGGGCAGGCAAACTACTGTGCAGTCTCTTCAGTCGGTGCCTCGCAGGAAACCTGCTGCAGCACAGCTGGACCTCTGCCCTTTGCGCTCCTGCTGTCGCAGCAGCCTTCCTGTCTCACATAGTTTGCTTTTTTTCAGAAATAAGCCACAGGCAATTGGATTCCAAACAATCCCAGCCTTGAGGTGTCTTAACTGCTAAAATCTGGTCCTTATTATCACCCAGTTAGGGGACATTGGTACAGGATTAAGTGTTAGATGGGAGTATTGGCCCAACCAGCAGATGGGAACTGAAAGGAATGGGAGAGAAGGCTGCAGACAAGCTCCTCCACCTCTGCCGTTGCACCTATCGCTGTGCCCAACTTGCCACATCCTTTCCGGGTGCTTATGCTTCAGAGAATAAGCACATTTGTATTGCAACTCTACTGCCTTGCATGACAGTGATTAAGGATACTTTTGGAGTCAGTCTGGAATGAGCTGGATGCATGTCATGTGACTGGGTCAGGAAAAAAAAGGCAGCCTGTTGTTGTGCCCCATCAACCAGGTATGGGGCTACCACCCAGCTTCAATAGGGGAGGGTGCATAAGTCCCTTCAGAAAGGTCGTGGGTTTTTTCTTCCTTTGTTTCTTTTACCTAAAGGCAGACTTTAGTTCTAGAGAAACCTCAAATGATTTCCTTTGATTTACCAATTTTAGGGCAAGCCATAAAATATTTCAGCTCTATCAACTTAGAGGTGACTATAAACAGGTGAAAATGTAGGACTAAAATAGAAGATCAATTGTAACCATCAAGTTCACCACAAAGAACCACAGTACATTTCTCTGATACATCTCGAGTGGTGTATCTATATATAGATCTCTGTGTATATATGTATTTTTCCCATCTACACTGTGATCTTTGCACTCAGAGCAGATGAGCAAATTAAATTCAGTTCCAGAAAGGAATACATACTGTCTCTAGATCATTCTCTATGTTAGAAGCCTGGCTCAGTTCCAGCTTGGATTACTTTTGTCTATTTTGCTTTTTGGTGTGCAGGGAGGGACAAATCCTTCTCTTGGAAGTACTGCCATTCACATAAGGGGTGACACAGGCCTTGTGCAGCACGTGAGAAGAGGTGGGCTGTTACATGGCAAAATTTGATGGCTGCTAGGCATCTTCACACAGTTTAATAAACTTTTGTATAAATGTGTTTGAAAAATCACTACATGGGTACACTATTTGGCTGAAAATCCTTTTAACCATCCTATCAGAAAGTAGAAATCACACTGTGCGTCAGGGAACCAGATTGTGCAACGTGATGGCTGCTTTTGCAAGTGAATGACTTGTGAATTACTCATACCTTACATGTTAGTTGTTTATAAGTGCTTAAAACTACTAATCTGAATAACTGATATATTCTGTTTTTCAGAAGTCAGAATTCACTTTCTAATCACATGAGGCAGTCATTGAAAACGAACGCTGTACGTAATTCTCGTAACACTTTACATTTGCAAGCTGCAGGCAAAAATAGTTGCTCTCATAAAGACTAAATTGTCTCTCCACTGTTGTGGCTGTAGCAATATATAATAGTGCCTTTAAATAGTAGAGCCTGCCCATGCCTAAGCTTGTCTACTTTTGTAGACATGGAGAGGACTACGTCAATT
Organism: Theristicus caerulescens; assembly: GCA_020745775.1. Taxonomy (NCBI): domain Eukaryota; kingdom Metazoa; phylum Chordata; class Aves; order Pelecaniformes; family Threskiornithidae; genus Theristicus; species Theristicus caerulescens. The sequence continues at coordinate 66,087,775 of CM036563.1, forward strand.
TATTTCTGTAAGTTAAAGCAATGGATCTTTTATGGTGCAACTCCAGCCCTTGGTTTCCATTCACATGGCAACCTGGAACTGTGTCAGCGTGCTCTAAGGAAGTGCCACCCCTTGGGTGTGTGGCTTGGACGGGCTATGTGTGCTCCTTGTTGGCTGCTGTGGAAATATCAGCCGGTGCACTCTGCAGAGCCGAGGCATGTACAGCTCAGCATGGGATGGCAGCAAGCGCTGGCTAAGCAGAGCTTACTTGCTTGAAGTGCATCTGACTGTTCATGTGGGCCACGTCTTTAAAACGAGAGGTTCATGTTGAACTGTCTTTTACCTGTAATGAATGACTTGATTGACATGAGCAATGCTACACCCTGAGTCTTGGAGCAAAAAACAGTGGACTGTGCCAGCATGGAGCCCAATGGCTACAGCAGGTCCTTTACTAGGTATCACTCTACTTCTGCACAGGCTTCAGAGCACATGGAGGTCTTTAAACATACTTGTGAGATGATAGTGAGGATGTAGTTTTAAAATACAACAGGAAAAATGGACAGTAAGCACCACAATTCAAGGTGTAGATGAGTGGCATGCAATTTTCAGTATAGAAATGTTTGTGAGAGGAACTAATAGCAACTTGCTTCCTGTGATATGGTCCCAAACAGGACAAAGACATCATCTTCGCTGAAGTGCAACTGAGGTACAGTTGGGTTTTTTTGGTTTTTTTTTTTTTTTTTATTCCCCCAGTAGCTCCAGCAAGCAAGAAAAAATGCTGTGGTAGCAGCCCTTTAATCCTGTCACTGCCTAAATACAGCAGGATTTGCTCGAGGACAGTTTGTTGAGGAAGGATTTCTGATCAGGAAGCACAGTGTAAATGAAGGTAACTCTTCCCTGGCTCCCTCTGCTTGCAGGCATCCAGTTCAGGACAGACTGTCTGTGATACCATGGTCATAATTCAAAACCTTTTCTAAATAAATTATAAATAAAGCCACTGAAGAGTTAAATGCAGCATATATTAGATTTCAGTGATGAAGCCTCTGATTAATATAATGAAAAGCCTGATTTAATTGAGTTACCTTCCATTAGCTCCCCTCTTCCTTTTTTTATAATTGTTTCTAAGGCTCTGTGTACCTCATCCCTGCTGGGACTTTCATCCCACGTTTATTCAAGTGAGATTTCTGCTTTCAAAACTGCACCTTTCATCAATCTCCTATTAATTAGCCAAATGCCACATTATATTATACATTGATGCATTTGGTCGAGCGTGTGCCATAATGAGAGGAGAGCCCATGGTCTGTCCAGGCTCCTCTCAGGAGCTGGTCATTGGTATTCCAGGATAAGTCAGCTTACTGTAATTTGAAATTGGTCTGCCGTCCCATTAGGAATCTGCCCGATCAATACCAAGTGAATTAGAGTTTCAGTGATCTGATTAACTCCCCATTATTTTCTACCCTGGCTGATTTAGAATGCATGATGAGACAATATTCCAGTTTCTTTGCTTTATCCCAGTTTAAATGAAATATAGACATCTGAGGAAGCAGTGGCTGTGCATTTGATTTGGCTATGCTGTAATAAAGTCAAACACTGTAAGTGTCTGCCTCACCGTGACAGCTGGGAGCGAGGGCTGCCATGCCGCACAGAGGGACAGTAGGCAGCTGGAGGGGACAGGGCCTTTTCTCTGCACTGCTGCTCCTTCCCAGCTCATCCATTCTGTGCCTTGGTTGAGCAGAGTTGGCTAGGCGGTGCTCAGCTTGGTACGTGTTGAGTTGGTAGATGGCCATAGCGTTTGTGGTTCTGTGCAAGAAATGAGCTGCACGTGTGTGTGTGCTTTCCTGAGTGGTAACCCAAGGTTCAGAGGTGGAAAGCTCTGTGTGCAGACCCAAATTTTGGTGTGAGCCTGAGACAGGGCCAAGGCCTAGATGATGTGCAACGGAAATGGGAGATATGCTCTGAATTCATCTACATTAATGGGATCTCTGCCATCATGAAAGAGGGAAGTTAGGAAATCTCATCAAATTTTGTTAGGTCGCAAGTACTTCATCTTCAGGACATGGGTGATTATTTTGTGTTGGCAGCTTGTAGATGCAATCCCTAAATGGAGCTTCCAGTTGCTATTTTATTGCAAGTATATAACAACATGAAACAGGACCAGAAAAAAAGGCTTCATTTTGTGAGTCTGGAAGGTAGTTTTTAAGGAGAAAGTTTCCTGGCTTTGGTTCATCTACTAATTTTGAAGTGATGTTAATAGGTCCTACTTATCTCTTTTTTTTTATTATTATTCTTAAATTTACATTTCCAAGATAAAAAGGCTTAGTGTTTTTACTGCCAATTTCCTTGGCAGTGCATGCTAATATTGGCCTGGGGAAACAGTGGTGAAAGACCAATCCTGGTTTGCTGCAAAGAACTGTACAACCTGATAACCCTAATGCCAACTCTGTCTTAGTGTTCAGTGCTCATTGGTCGTGGAAAAGAAATAAGATAGTCATAAAAGATTGCCTGTGTGATAGCCAGAGATGTTTCAACAAGGTATTCCTACCTAAAGAACTTGCCCCTAAAAAATCGGGCCTTGCCAGCTGTATATATGAAAGACAAAAAGGGCAGGGTTTCTAATCATGCTTAGCTACTCAAAAATAAGGATTTGAACCCAAAGCAGAAGTTGCTCTATTTTAAAATGTACACTCTTAATGTACCAGTAGACCAGAATTACAAAATACTTTAAAAATCAGAAAATTATTTAGAGAAAGCTGCATATGCATCTATTTTAGGAGACAAAAATCTTGTTTGTATTCCCCTTCAAGCTGTTGTAGAGTCCTAGCCCCTTTAATGTATTTCAGGGCATAAAATAATGAGCAGTGCTGCACTTTTTGTGTGCTAATAGGCAAAAAATGGGTCACAATCTGCTTAATATGTGCAATGAGTATATTAATATTAATTTCTATCTTTTAAAATTAATATAGATTTGCTGAGTAGTACTTGTGTAATACATAAATACATACATAAAAGTTTAATGCGGGCGTACTCTTAATACCTCCCGTCAGTATACGTTGACATAATTTTAGTGTTTCTTTGCTGCTTCATAGACAGTTTATAGGGTCTTTTTTGTTTTGTTTTCAAATGAGAAAAGAAAAAAGTAGAGAGAAGACTTGCAACTGCCGAGAGTTTGAGTTGTCTGTAGGCAGTGAATCTGAAAACTTTGGCTCTCAAGGTTAAGCCTGTGTTAGTGCTCTTCAGAGGTGCTGGGGCAGGACACCCCCCATGGGATGGTAAAGCTCTGTACACAACCCACTAGAGGGTGACAAAGGTTAATGTTAGGAATGTGGAGGCAACACGTTCCCCTGGGCACCGGGGGTCCAGAGCCCTTGGCATCCTTCTTGCCTGCCTGGGGTGCACCCCCTGTTCTACCTGCCAGGCTTAAAATGCCCATGTCTAATGGCATAAACCAACCCTGCCTGAGAAACATGAGCTGGGCCTTTAGCTCACAGGTAGTAACCACCTCATGAATCTCTGTATAGCATCATGAGGTGGAGGAAACCATTCACACTCCATTTGTGCTAAAATTTATGGGAAAAATATTAGAGCAGATGCAGGATAGCTGACCTGATCCATAGTACCATGTGCAAGGGCTGAAAGCTGTGCGTTATGTGGTCAGTTTTGCCAGCAGATGAGACAAGGAGGTGTGGAGAGGTGGCCATAAACTAACTCAGTGAGCCAATGGCCAACTGGCCTATTCCAAACCCACCGAAGCCGGTGGAAAGGTGAGCTGTTGACTTGGCTAGGCTTTTGATCATGACTACAGCATAAAGGCACATTGTAGTGTGTCCCAACAAACCTAGTTGGCCCTTGGGCTGGAAAGAAACCCTGCAGTGAGCTTTGGCTGTAGTGCTCTCAAGCATGCTGCCTCTGCAGAGAAATGCTGTTTAACAACATGATGTATACCAGCCCTACTGGAGACATCTAGCCCTGCAAAATGCCTCTTAAACTAGAAAACTACCCATTTTGGTAGTCACTACCATCTCTGTGCAAGTATTAAGATTAAATCCAGGGTTTGCAACCTGTGCCTGATGCTTGGAGTTGGAAACTCCAAAATCTGCAGAGCAGCAGTGCTGAAGTGGTCCAGTTCAGACACCCCATGTGGGCTTCCACATGTGAATGGGAGGATATCACACTTCTGGTGGTGAAACTGGAAGTGTGAGGTCTCTGCTAGATCTGAGGTGGAAGGAACCACCATGGAAAGCTGCTATCTCCTCAGGAACCAGGGGCTGAAGTGAAGCCTCACCTGACTTCACATTGAAAGCACCAGCTGGCTGCTAGGTGCCTTCCTCAGATGTCCTTTGTTGCCTGCTTATGCACTAGGCTTGCAGAGAGCAGCTGTGCCCACCCTGTACGTTTTCATTAAATAGATACCATTGTGGTTTAACCCCAGCCAGCAACTAAGCACCACACAGCCACTCACTCAATTGAGTGTTTTGCGTCTCACTCTTGTGCTGAGGTTTCTTTAGAGTTTGCAGTGTCATTCGGATGGGTTGGGGGATTAGGTTGGTGAAGGTGAAAACAACAAATTTCCAGGAGAAATGTTGTGAGCTCTGGGCTGCATGTAGCTTAATGCTCAAATGCTATGGACCAATTCAGTATCTCTCGAGGACTGAGGAAAGAGAACTGGAAGGGGAGAGAAAAAATTGTTGGTGAGCATTCATGTGAAATGTGCTAAACTAACAATAAACTAACATAATCTAAAAGGAAAGTGTTGCAGTAGCATGAAATTACATCTCAAAAGGGCTAGTCATCTTTGGAACTGTGCAAATTGTGAAATCCTAAATAAAAATTTTGTAGGATTTGAAATAAGTTTGTGACGGATTTCAGGCATGATTTACTACTTCAATGTTTTATTATTATTTCTGAGAAACCCATATAGAACTCTATTAATTAAAACTCAGACTGACACTTTGGCTCCATAAGATTTAGGAATTAGTGTGATTTTATCTCATTAGTGCATTTATTGCAGTGTTCGTCCTTTTAATTAAGCATTAAGTCCCTCCAAGGTGAGTTTTATCATCCCATAATGCATCTGGGCTTTCACTACTTGTCTAAATACGCATTAGGGGATGACAGCCACTTTGGAGAAACCTTAATTGTGTTATCACTGAAGTTTGATTCTTTCATATGTCTATTTTTGGGTGATAGGTTTTAGTGTCTTTACTGCCTGCTGCAAGTATGCAGGAAAAATACTGTGATGGCAGTTGTGTCTAATATCAGTGTTGCCCTACGTGGGTAGGAAGGTTGAATTCAAAGGACTTGAGAAGGACTTGAGCCAAAGCCCACTGGTCATGGTGGCCTTTGGAAGGGATCCAGGCTGTGGCGCTGGGCTGAGAGCTGCTGGTCCTGCTTGATTACTGTCTCAGGGAGAGGGCACACACAGCAAAGGGTGCTGGCACACCTCATGTCGCAGTGGGGCTTTCCAGCAAGCGAGGCTGGTGGAGGGCTTCATCCGACACAGTCAGATAAGCTTGAAAATGGCTACTGCGCTTGTACTTGGGTGTGGGTTAAGGAGACCACAAAGCTCAGATCTACCGAGATCTTCAGGCCTCTGCTTCCCATGTAAAATATTGAGGGATGGAGCCCAGGCTTCCGTGGTGCCAGTCAGTTGTCATTTTCATGGAAACGAGGGGATGTCTTGTATGTATATACATACATATGTGTGGTATATACATATGTGTGTCTGTATATAATGTATGAATGTGTGTATATTAAAAAAAAGACCATTTTGTCCCAAAGAATTTGCAGTGTTAGCACTTGAAGGACACCAGGTGAGCACACAAAGAAGTGATGTGTAGTAACCGAAAAATGTACTATAATGAAATTATCCCTACAGATATACTCAGCTGTGAATACATTCCTGTAAATAGTAGTTTTTGCAGTATGGACATGTGTATATTTATAGCAGGAGAAGAGGTGATATCGTCAGCCTATTTCGATAAGCCATTTTGCTGTCACCAGATGGCAATGTAACGATATTTCGTCATTATTTTGCCTTGATATGCCACTGCCAACTTGTGGTACTTAGTGTTTCTCTATAAACCCTCACTAAAACAAAAAAAAACCACACACAAAACCAAACAAAACCCCCCAAAACCATTAATTTGTATTTTTCTTAACCCTAGTAAAAAATATACTTTTAAAATAACCAACACTAGTGAGAACTAAACTTGGGCATACTATGAGTATAGCAGTGTCAAAGTAGTATGTCTTCCATGTGCAGAGAGAAATTACATGTATATAATTTTCATATAAACCCCCCTTCCCTTTGTTTTGTGGCTGGCTGACCCTGAAGAGCTTAACACCCTTTTTGTCTGCTTTCCATCATTTTTTATGTAATACTTCTGCCATTGCTTTGAAGGAATTTTTAACTGTTTCTTCTAGAAATGTCACTTCAAGTCTGAGGATGTAAAGACAAGAAAACTAAAAGCACAGTTAATTACAATGTGTAAAATCTCCTTATAAGAAAAATACCTTTTCACAGCCAGGTAAATAGCACAAAAAAGGATTGTGCCTCTCGGAACTGTTCTGTCCAAGCACGCTCATGGTTTACCAAAACCTTCTCAGGCTGGAGAGCACATGTGCTCCTGAAGACCACCAATGACCCATCCAAGAGTTAAACCCATCATGCGTCTTTCCCCCGGACTCTCCTTAGGAGTCAGTCAGTGTGTCCAGGAGGCAGTGGACAGGCATCCGAGCAAAGGTCCTTAGCTAGAAGCAAACCTGTTCATGCTAAACCCAAATCTTAAGCTGAGCTTTAGTAACAAGGCCAGGTGTTGATAAGAAAAATGGCTGCCCCAAAGAACAAATTTCTCTTCCTGTTCCTGAGACTTCAAAAACACAAGAGTGAGCAGCGGGGAACATCTGAGAGGAGGGAGCATGGTGCCACCTTTGTATGTCACCCAGGATGGACAGCAGGAGGTCTGTGGAGCAACCTGTTCTGGGCTGTGTGCCACTCCACTTGATGTGAACAACTATCACATTCACTATTGTGCACTGCTTGTGCCTCTGAACCATGTGATTGGTTTCTGTCCAAAAAACTGAATAAAAAAATCACCACTGTGATTCTGGCTCACTGTCTTCTCACTTTCTTCTGAACAATTATAACCTGTACTTCCAGCACACTTGGAAAGGCTCATAACTGGTGTTGCTGAGGCAAGACTGGGAGCTGTGGCAGAGGTTAGTTGTAGATGAGTGGTTTTAGGGATGTGCAAGGTGTAAGTGGCTCAGTTAAGGAATTTCAGTGACATTTGGGTGCATGGTGTTCCAAACTGTTTGAAAGACACAGCCAGGTGTGTTGGTTTATATCTTAAATTACTGCTCTTGTTTTACATGTTATCTGAGCTTTGAGTTCAGTTTTGGTTTCTTTGGACAGATTGCTGTACTGTACATGAGGGTGCTGATCCCCATCGCCTGTTTTTTTTGACAGGTCCAGGCACTTTGAGATAGTCTAGTCAAAGTCTGATGCTCTTCTATGCAGGTGTAAATCAAAGGATCTTTTCCTGAAGTAACTTGAACTGTGCTTGCATAAAAGTGCCCTGAGGAGAGACGGAGCTACATATAGCAACACATATTAAGCAATATGGGGCATTTGGGATTTAGTGCTACCAAATCCATTTCCCGAAATTTCAGTTTTCTCCTGTGTAGGCAATCCTAGTGCTGTCCTCTGCAAGAGTGATAGGATTACTCTGTACGATTGCAGTGAAGCTGTAGTAGAGGTCCAGGTGTAGGGACTCGCCCCCTCCTATATAAAGAGATTATAAATTCTGAATATAATCTGAGGAAAAGTTATCTTGCCCTGCTTCAGTAATGAAAAGTCACCTATTTTCCCAACAAATTACAAGAAGAGGTTTTTTATTGTATGAGAAATCCAGCCTACCGCTCTGCAGCAGGGTGCAGGAATCACCTTTTGATCCCAAATACGGATGCTGAAGTTTGTAAATTTAATAAGAAAGATAAAAAAAACCTGTGGCAGTGCATATACCAGAAGCAATAAACTCTGATTAGATCTCACTATTTTTGTATTGGAGTCTCTTTGGCTTGCACAGAGGTGGGAGCTTTGGACGAGATAATAGCTTCAGACAAATGCTAGGGTGTATGAAGTTTAAAGACCCATTCAGATCTCGCATTGTTTAGGAAATTAAAATAACCAAGTATGTTTTCTGTCACTGTCATCTGTGTGCTTAAATGTCTGTGCCCTCCATCATGCATTCTTGCACAATGGAGGATATATCTATACTTCTTCTATTGCATGGCCTGGATGTCTGTATGCTGTGAATATCTCCATCAGCACATTTTTATTAACCTATAAAACAGCAAACAGTCCAAAACAAACATCAGAGATGCTTCTGACATTTGTGTCATTGTTGTCACTTACAACTGAGTAAAATGAATGTTTAAGAAGTGTGACAACATTCCTTCCTCCTGTGTGCTTGTCATGCATTTATCTTAGAGCAAGCAATTAAAGAAGGGGGTGGGATTAGGGTGAAATGGGGGGGACCTGTTGTGCTGCCCAATCCCACTGTTACCTGCGTTTCCCCAGGTAGACTTCATGAGCTTTAATTGATACTAAAATGCAAGTTATCATTGTGCAAAGATGACTGATGACTAACTGAACCTTGAAGCTAAGACCTGGGTCAGCAACTTTCACCCAATCATTGTCATTGGTGAAAGAGCGCCTGTACACATTGCATATTGTCTTCTCAGTAAGAAGCTCCTCGATATGAATAAGGGTAAGAAACAGAGCTTAAAAAGTCAGTGGCTTTTTTTTAAAGGCAGTGAAATGTTCTCTATTCGGTTTGAATGATAGCTAATTGTCGTGGTTTAACCCCAGCCAGCAACTAAGCACCACGCAGCCGCTCGCTCACCCCCCCCACCGGCGGGATGGGGGAGAGGATCGGAAGGGCAAAAGGGGAAAACTCGTGGGTTGAGATAAAAACAGTTTAATAACTAAAGTAAAATAAAAAAAAATAAACAGTAGTAATACAAAGCAAGCGGTACACTGTACAATTGCTCACCACCCGCCGACCGATGCCCAGCACGTCCCCCAAGCAGCGACCCAACCCCTCCCCGGCCAACTCCCCTGCTTATATACTGAGCATGATGTCACGTGGTATGGAATAGCCCCCGCCCAGTCTGAGTCAGCTGCCCCGGCTGTGCCCCCTCCCAGCCTCCCGTGCCCCTGGCAGAGCATGGGAAGCTGAAAAGTCCTTGACCAGAGTGAGCACCACTTAGCAAGTACTTAGCAAGAACCAAAACATCAGTGTATCATCGACATTGTTCTCAACCTAAACCCAGAACACAGCCCCATACCGGCTACCAGGAAGAAAACCAACTCCATCCCAGCCAAAACCAGGACACTAATAAATATTTTTGCAGTGAATTTTCTTGGACTTCAGCTGGGATTTGGACAAAAAAAAATTCCTCCTGCTTGCCTCTTCCCATTGTGCCTATTATGTGAAGTTGATGAATTTGCAGAATATCGGTAGAATTTTTTTATTTCTGTGCTATTAAAAAAAAAAAAAATCAGCAAGTGTGTGGAATCCCTGGAGTCCAGGGCTCATGTATTGCAAAGCCACTTCCTGCATGAAAGCCTGCCTTTGTGTTCAGCTGAGTGCTTGAAGCTTTGAGCGCTTCTGTACCGTGTGCTTCCAAGCTTTTTGACAGTCACTTGTTTCCACTGCAATTGGGCAGCTGCTTATTGCAGAACAGCGATTTCTCTATTTTGCCTGAGCAAAATCAAAATAATATAAGTTTATACCTAGTACATTTCCTCTGATGTTCCCCTGGGTCTATACACCTGTTAAACATATCTTGCTGTGTCTCCCTTCCCCTTCAAGGCAACAAACATTACCCTCATTTAAATGATAGGATGAAGATTAAAAATCAAGCATGTGAAAGGCCAGGCCTTGACTTAGAAACAGGGATGGTGATTCCCACTGACGCTGTCCATTACGGCTCAGCCGCTTGCAAATGAGCTGTAGAAACACAACCCATTCCTGCCTGTTCATGAAGGCAATTGAGTACCAACTTCGGTTTTTCTAATCCATGAAATTGTCACCCTCTGCCGTTTTGCCACCAATCCGTTGGTGTAGTAGGGAGCAGGCATGTCTAACGGGAGGGTGAAGCAGACTGGAGAGTGGAAATGGCTAGGCTGATATAATTTTGCTCATGCTGGTAAGCCAGCAGCCTCCCAAATGCCTAGGACCATATGAAACCCCATGCAAAGCTTTTAGATATTTAAAGATGTGCATTGTACATACTTGCAAAATTATTACTGTGCAAAGGTCTGCCCTGGGTAAACTTGTATGTTCCAAAGTATAAACGTAACCTGAATGTTAGGCTGTGTCATGCTGAGCCGGGGAGAAATGGGGGGCACACAACTGTAATAGCAATTCCCCAAGCCTTAAAACTGGTGCTCTATTTCTAAGTGAAACAACTATAAAGCTTACCTTTCTTCTGACTCATAAATACCTACTTTTTCTTAACGGGAAGTAGAAATCTAACTCAGCAAACTAATATTCTGGATTTCCACTTGTTTTCTGTAAATGAAGTTTTTATAACATTAATTTTTTCCTTTAAAATGGAATACATAAATCTAAGCTCCTGTGTGCTGGCCGCTGCTTGGGCAAGGTGTAGTCTCGCAACAGCCTTGAGTATTGTTTGTCCAGCAGGAGCTAGATAGCATTAAATCCCGGAGCTTCAAGTGGCAAATCCCCTCATCTACAGTGCTTGAAGAAGCAGAAGTCTCAGGGATGTTATAAGGAGATATATGTGTGAGGGAGGATTGTCCTTACACAGATTTTGGAGAGGTCTATTTGCAGCAGCAAGGATGGTGCTTTAAACTGGAGCAGGTGAGCGTATGCAATCTTGTTTCGTAGACAGCATCAACTCAGTAGGGAAAAAAGTGTATTACTGCTTAAGTGCAAAAATAATCACAAAACAAGAAACGCTTGCCTGGGAGGATAAGATAATATAAAGCGAGTCTGAAAGTCACTCATAAAGGACAGGATATTAAAGCCAGGGGTAAGGGAGGGGGCAGGCTATTAATCTATGTGTCTGCGATGTCAAAGACAGATGCCAAATGGTTCTTCTGCAATTTGGACACCTTCCAGCAGAGATGTTCACCAGTCAAAGTGCAGAGCTTGGCCTATCTTCCCCCTAACTCTCTGGTTTCTGGGGAAAGAACAGTAAATATTTTACAAGAAAGCATAATAGAAGTAAACAGAATTGAATGGGAGCAGTTCAGGAAACATAGTGTATGACAAATTCTCCTCTTCATGAGACAACTGCTCTAAAAAACAGACTATAGGAGAACCCCATATCCAAGCTACGACTGCATGACAGTCTGCCCATAGATACTTCTCCAAACTTGGTGCTGTCAGTCTCTGAAAGGGGCAGATAGTTGAAGCCGCTGAGTGGGAGAGGTGGAGCCCTGCGTTGCCTTGTGCTGTCAGGCTGGCTGGTTGAGGGGAGGTGGCAGCCATGCTGGTAACACCTCTGCTAGGTACCATACATGCTTAAGAGGAGAGGCGAGTAAAGGAACAGCCTTTGCCAGTGAATTATTTTTTCCCCCTTTGCACAGATTGCTTGGTACCACAGGCTGTATCACAATGTGGAGTCTGAATGCAACTCTTGAAATATTTTCTCTTCCCTCCTGACAACTTTCTCTGTAGGTTTTTGCTGATGTAGGAACAGCTTGGTATTTGTATTAGAGCGGCAAACAGTTCATCAGTGGGGTTGTAGATTTACTGTGCCAGTTGTTAAGCACACATGAAGTAAGATGGATTCCTGCTTACAACCTACGGGGGCAGGCAGGGCTATGGTTACAGCAGCATCACTGTTGGCTTTTAATGACACCTATGAATGACTTGGGCAAGGTCACTGTGGAGGTCTGTGCTGGCATCAAAGGGTGTTTTTAGCTAACCTGACTCCTTGTCTAACTCAAATGATGGGGGGCTGAGCTGTCGGGCAGGCAAAATTCCTGTCCCCTCGAATGGGGACTTTGCAAGAAGTCAGAGATTGCAAGGATCTTGCTCACTGCTTTTACCCCTCTTTCCTATTTTGCTTTGGTTTTTCAACTTGTTTGGTTTACTAGTTTTCAGGCATTTTGTATTTGTCTTAAATTTGACAGAGGCAGAGAAAGGAGAAACTAACATTTTGATGGCAAATGCTTGTAAGGTATAACAGTATTTTACTTCAGAAATCGGCAAAGATGCATCTCATTACAGGTGCTAAAAATTATCATGGTCCTGTTAAGCATACAGTGTTTCTTACCAGGTAACCAAGTTGGTGTTGCCCTAATCTGTATCTTTCTAAAGCTCTATAGAATTATCTCATCCTGAATATCTCAGAGACTGTTTGTGAGTAGAATTCATGGCACACACTGGTTATTCTCTCATAAATTTGAGGGAAATCTGGCCAGATTCTCAGGTCATGTCAATTGACTCTGCTTGCTTGAAGTTAATAATGCAACAACACTGGGAGTCAGGTGGAAACCTGGACTGTTGGGCTGGAACCTGATTTGTGCCATGTGCCTGCCTCTGGTTTAGATCAGAGGGAGAGGTTTTGCTTCACCTCTGAAGAAATAGAGATGTCTTTGCCCTTCCGGAGAAAGAGACTGCCAAATTTGCTTTTGTAAGTTTTGCATGAAAAGGTGTTGGAAAATGGGAGGATGGGCTCCTGCACAAACTGGCTTTTTATTGACTTTTTAGTTGCTCAGACTCCTGTTAGACGGAGAAAGTGAAGCCCATGTGAACATGCTCAAGTTAGCTGATGCGGCCTGGCGACAGCAAGGGTGTAGCTGCAGCACCATATTGCTCACTTCAGTGTTTCTGGTCTCTGAACAAGCTGAGGGATCTGTGTCTATGTGGCATACTGCAGTGTAGATACATGCACAGCTGGGACTCGTGCTTCACTTCCCTCCCCTTCCTATTAGGGACCATATAAAAAGATCCTTTGTAAAGCAAGTTTATAAATAATTTAATGGCAAATATAAAAAGCTTTTACTTTTTTTTTTAACTGGCACTTTTTTGTAAATCTGTCTATATGAAAAATATTCCTAGCAAAGTTCACACAGAGAAGGCTTAAAGTTATTATTAGGCATATAAATTGACTGCTTTCTCATTTATATGCAGGCAAATTTCTTTAATTTATTAATCTGATTTGCATAGAAAATTACGGCACTCATTGTCACTGAGAAGTCTCATTTAAGGAAGGTTTTACAAATGCTAGAACTAAATGGAAATAGAAGAAAAGAAATAAGTGTGTTTATTTTTTTTCCTTTCCAAAAATATTTTTCTTTAGATGGAAAAAAAATTTCAAACAATGTACCTATTGCAAGAATCTGGAACTAGCTTGACAATTGCTTCACCAATACATATTTTGTTTTCTTATATTTAATTCAGGACAGAGGAAAAAGATTATTGAACTTAAGTTTTAAAGTTCACAAGGGGGAAAAATAGCTTAGAGGAACTGTTCTGTGGTAATGTAGAAAGACACTTAATTAACTTGGGCTTCATTTAAAACTGTAGTGTAAATCTTTTCAAAATGAATCAAAGTCTCTGCTGAATTATATCTTAGCCAAGTTTTACAGTCAAAAGGATCTTAAATCAGTAAGACCTGTCACTGAGAGCTGTGGTAGAGTGTTTTCACATTCTCTGCAAGCTCATCTGCTCTTGGACTTGAAAGTCTTTTCCATTTGCTCTAGCAACAGCTGGCTTTTTGAGGCAGCACATTAGCAGCTCACAATTAAACAATATTCTAGCTAATTTGAGCTCAGGCAGATGAAGAACATCAATGACAGTGAGTTTCCTCCCTCCCACACTCTGCTTGTTCAGTTTTGAAAAAAACTTTATTTTACTTTAATCACTCTTTGGAGACAAGGTTGCTGGAATTTGCTCTTCACTGTGGTGTCCAGCTGAGAAATTGTTCTCCCATCTTGCTGAGGCAAAAGGAGAGAACGTCAGCCCACACATGCTGCAGATGTGCAAGGGGGTAAACTGGGGGAAGCAATGACAATTAAAGAGCATATGGACAAAAATAAATCTGTACAGTAGTGCCAGTCCATATTAATCACAAGATTAAGAATAATAGCGTATCTGTACAAGTAGCATGCTAAATCTCCTATTACATTTACTAGCCTTCATATATCTGTATCTGTATGTTTATCAGGGTGTCTTATATGATATACTATATGAAGTGAGGGAGGATTTATAGTACGTTTTGTGTAAATGGACCTGATAAAAACTGCAAAAAAGGCACGATAAAACATTAACATCTGGAAAGACGTATGTCACTGGAATAACACACACCAAATACGTGTATGAATGTATGAAAGAACAATGGAATTAAAGCTTTTATCTTAGCAGAACTGTAGTGTGCCAAGCTTTTTACAAATCTGGGTAAAAATGTAGTCTAAGTTGTCATTTCAAGTTTAGCACTGTGAGGAGGCTTCATGCCATATTGTTGTTAACATGTTACTTTGTGAGATCTTGGGGTTTTGTTAGTAGGATTCATTTTAGAAATAACTTCATACCGTTTTGAGATGGGTCTGCTTTGCTCTGAACATGTGTGCCTTGGAGGGACTGAGGAACAGGCAGAACTAAACTGGGAGAGTTGTTCAGCGGGCATGAGGTTTTATCAACCAAAACAACATTTTAACAGGTCTGCTTATATTACTTGTGTTCTGCTAGGAATGGGCAAGGAGGGGATGGATGACACCAACCATAGCATTACCTTTGCGGCGGTGTCCATATTAGGAGTACATGGTCTGGATTGTGAACTGGTACTCCGTGTGCAGGCATGAACATAAATTTGGGGAAGTTATAGCACTGTCTCAGGCCTTAGGCTTTAAAAAAGCCTTTCCAGAATGTCTGTTCTCCCATCATCTGGAATGGTGCAGTTTTCAAAAAAGTCAATTATCTGTTAAAAATTAAGCTAGTGTGACTGCTGAAAAATTAAGCACTTAAGTGTCTTCAGCCATGACAAAATATAAATGATTTTTCCTATCAGCACTTCCACAAAGCTGTGAAGTTGCTGTTAACTGGGTTTCACAGAGGGCACATGGAAATGGATGATTCCCCCTAGAGAAGGATGGGGCCCTGTGGGGGAGGACAGGTAGGGAGGGATACTGGTTTGGGAGCAGCAGCTACACCAGGCAGAGTTTTGTGTGTTGCAGCTATCAGAGGCTGTTGGATGTTACTCGGCCCCAAGTCTGAACCAAAGGAAAACCCTGCTTTAGAGGAGGAGCTCTGTCAGGCTACCAGGTTTTCTCTGCAATTCTAGGGATTTTTTTAAAGGATGCAAAGGCTTCCATTACTGCATTAGTAATGCCTTCAAAGGAAGGACCATCACAAGTCTCAGGCTAAACTATAAAAGCAGATGCTCTGCATTAACTCTGAGACCCACTGGTGTATTCCTAAGTCAGATACCTGCCCTTAATGCCTTACTGAATTATATCTGTATACCTGTTTCTGCCCAGCAAAGCACTGAAGCATGTATTTAAAGCATTGTTGAAAGTATGTAAACATAGTTAACCAGACAATTATAATATCTCTGTCTTGTACAGTGTTTATGATAAATTAATTTTCCCAAAGAACATGAATGTATGTTTAAAGAATGAGTGTCAGAGACACTGTACCATATAGTGATATTGGGGGTTCCTGATATTTTGTTTTCCATTGTTAATGTGAGAATGGCTTCATCCTGACAGAGGTGAGCATCAGGGCCCTTTGGAAGTATGAATGTACACCACAAATAATCAACCAGCTTTTCTTCATCTGGGTCTTACTTTTTGTCTTCATCACCTGCTGCTCAGAGTTCCCAAGCATGCCTCTGTCTGCATTTCTCATTTACAGAAATAACGTTATCTGGCAAGAAATATAATGCATACGCAAAATATCAAAGTACAGGGTGTCCTTGTGCCTGCCACAGGCAATAGTCGCACCCCATTTATAAGCTTGTCTCTGTGTAGCAGTACATGCCAGGGCTGGTTTGCGCAGAATAGGAATGGGGCTACTTCAGAAGCAGTGAGAATGCTAGTAAGGTGCCTGTTGGGGAGACACTTCATCCGACAGGAAAGATAATAGAATTGCTTTTTTAAAATCAGCTCTTAAAATAGAGAACTTTTTGACTTGATATTTCAATAGATATGGAATTATTTATCAGCCTTGCAATTCACACAGTCTCATGAATCCATCATGCAAGAAATACCACAACTGTGCCTGTGTTTGCTCCTGCTCTGCCACTGATTGCCGCATTTCATTTCTACCCTTATTAAGTACCTACAGTAAGAGAGGATAAGAAATGAAAATTCCCCCTGCTCAAAAGCCTGTTCAGTTGAGCATCTCAGGTGGCATATGGTCTTGTGCCAGATTTTTGAGTACAAAGGGGATGCAACTTTCCTTGAATGAAAGCCTTAATTTTTGCAGGTAAAAGCATCTGCAGGAAACTTTTTAGACTGTCTGACAGCCACTTCTCTGCTGTTGTTCTTGTCAGTGTCAACATACTTCTGTAAACCTACTAATTGAGAATTAATGTGCTGTGTGGCTGGGGCTGTGTTGTGATTGTTGATGGGTTTGAGTACAAACAGAATGGCTAACATGGGCTGAGCCGCTCAAGCATTACTAAATTCCTCAAAATGGAAAGCGGTTGTTACACTGCTGAAGCTTTCTTAGGTGGACAGCAACTTTCTGCTGGTCAGCATCTCATTTTTCATGCCAAGTCTTCTGTTCTTTCCGGCTTCCTCCCAGCCACATGATATGTGTGCGGCAGCCCTCCTAGATTTACTGTTTTGCATCTGAACGAGGAAGCAGCTGCTGATGCTGTGATGATGCATGCAATCTCGGGCTGCCAGGTTTTTACTCCTGTCTGGGGGGGGGTTCTTTGGCTTATACTGGGAAGCTTTTTGGACATCGTTGGTGTTTTAGGATGGGCTGGGGACACAGTTAAAATACAGTTAATGGGATGCCTAGTACTCAGAGACTTGCAAGTGCTTTAAATGTCCTAAACAAGGTCCTGATGTGGTTAGGAGGGATTTTTTCTGGATGACTGGCCTCACAGAAATGTTTTTGATACGTGGTTTTTTTGTGTGTGATAGTTTCTGAACAAGTGTTCTTTTAAGATTAGAGCGTCAGTTTATGCATTTGAACCATACAGAGGCTGCAGCCAAAAAGATGGCTTTGGTGGATGCCTTGATTTTTTTGGTGGCAGACTGCACAGAACTTGGTCCTGACAAAGAAAATATGATTTTGTTAATGAATGGACTGTGACTCAAAACCTGGTTTTTCTCTCTTGCTCTGTTGATATCACACATTTTTGAGTTGAATGTTGGCACTGAATAAGTGCAATTCAGCTTAGTTATGCTCCCTGTGCCTGTGCTGGGCAGCAGCTGCCTTGCTATGAAGGCAGCCCTTCTTGCAGTTCCTGTGCCCAGGCTGAACTTGACCTCAGTATGGATGAAAGTGTCGAGAGTGTTCCTTCCTCAGTATTTGTGAACTGGGGGAAGATTCTTGCAGTGGAGAGCATTAATCAGAGCTGTGAAAATGAGTTTGGGGTTTCATCTCCAAGCCCCATCTCTGTCAAATGGAGTTTATTTGGGATGATGGTGATCTTTTAATGAAGCTGAAAAAGGACTCTAAATGCTGCAGAGGGTAACAAGATAAGAGAAAGATCCAAAAGTTCTGTGATTGTTTTCACTTAAATTACAAATATTTTTCTTTTACAAAAACACTTGGTACACAAATGCTAATAGAAATACATGTTTAAATAGCTAAAAAGGTCACTTGTAGGCAGAGCATTGATCTGTCTGCTTGTTTCTCTGGACATAGATGGAATAACCTCCAAGTTATTGTATTCAGCTGGTGTTCTGTGTTCCTGTCCACAGCCTTAAGCAATATCCAGAGCTGTTCTGACTGCTCAGTCTGCTTTTTGGTACCTGTTTATTCACATCAGCTGATAGTCTCCATTTCTCATCAGTCTTTCGCATATTGAATGTAGCTCTTAAACTGTCCTACCCACTGTGGTTAATTTGCAGTCCATCGCAGACAGTTATGCTGCATGTCATCTTGGAGACAGAGTCAGAAAAATTGGAAATTCACAGATTGTGAACAATGAAATTAAAAAAAAAAAATATTTTGACCTCACATTTGTGGATTGACTGCACTACACTGGACAGGAGCAAGCAGGTCCTGACTGCTTTTCAATGTATTTATCTACTCCGCTGTATGCTTTGGCATGGGCAAGCATGCTCGTTAAGAATTCTGGGCCACTCCAGAATGTTAACACATCATTAATATGCAAAGGTGCAGATATCTGTCTGTTGTTTTTATAATGCTATTCCATTTATATAGTGCTAGCACTTGAAGAATATGAGAGACTATTCCTAGCTACAGCAACATCTTAAATAAAACCACCAAGTTACTGTGGAAGTAATTGGGCAGCTTGCAGGAGTTCAGGTTCAGATCTCTCTGTTAACCAGCTACTGAGTCCATCTCAAACGTCTCTATGTGTGCTCCAGCATCTCATGTACCCTCTTGCCCTCACTGACAGTTCATCATTTGAAGCCTTCTCCTCCTCCCATTACAGTGAAATCCGCTGAGGCCCTGCAACTAGTGTTGAGATGGCAAACAGGTTTCCTCTCCTCTCCCCAGCCTTTTCTCCAGAAGCATCATTTGTTTTGTGTGATATTTGGGTGTGTTTAGTTAATACATCCCTATGCAAGATTAAAGGGGTCTTGAGGCCTGATGCGCCAGTACTGGTGATAGAGAAAGAGTTTTCCTTCACCTCTTGGGTTGACTGAAATGACAGGTGGATATGCATATGTAAAATTTGCATACTGCTGGTTGAAGGTGTCAGGCTAATGGTCTCATGGACCATAAGGATCTCTGTTACTCACACAGAAAAGATGAAAACATGGGTCAAAGTAAGGTACCGTAAGAGTCCTCCTTCTCTGACAGTCTGCATCCCACTAAAATCAATGGAGAGTCACATGCTGCTTTAAATGTCTCAGTCTTAACCTGAAGAAACTGCCTCTGAAGGTGAATGGCTTGTTAACCTGTATGAATCCTGTGTTTCTTCCTCAGATGGCCCAAAAATGCAGGCATTGTTGGTGCAGAGTTGTGTCCAATGAACAGGGTACATATTAATGTGACCTCTTCCTTAGAGGCGGGGTGGAAATCTATATTTCTGATATTGACACTTTAAAAAAAAAAAATCTTATAAGGAATGGCACGAACAGCTGAAGTAGGAGGACTGAACGGGATCTTGACTTACAAGCTGCTGTTTCAAGAAGAGAGGATACTTGCTTGTAAGGGTAGTTCCAGCAGCAGTGGTTTGGCTGCTCATACTTTCCACCTATTGTCAACAAAGGTATAGAAATAACAAGGCAGTCCTTTGCAATTGCAATGGACATTAGTGCAGGAGGGTTTACAGGGCATTGATGTCACAAACCCCTACCTAGTTTTAATTTTGAGCTTAGGGGCACGTGAGCACTAGTTTGAATTTTAGTGTTGAAGTCTAGAATAAAATAACTTTGTAAAATAATAATACTAATAGACATGATATCTCATTGTGATCAGTGTAATGGGATATCACTTTACCACTTAAAGTATTTCTCGTGTGTTGTGCAGTTTCTTAGAGATGCACTTAAGGGTAGGAACTTTTAAGCTATGCCAAGTCAGTCATCAGGCAGATTTGGTGTAGAGGAAAAGGTACTGCTTGAAAGTAGTGTAAGCATGAGAAATATGAGACCTTCCTTGTCTTTATATGTGTACCTAAGCACATCCCAAGGTAGTGGAGGAGAAAACCAGAAAGGAACAATATGCTAACTTTGTTCTGTATAAGGCGCCCTGTGCTTAGAACAGGCTCCATCGGTTTAGCTGTTTATGAGCATATGTTTAAGTCCATCTTCCTTCATTTTTTGAGGGGGGTTGCTTTGCAAATGCAAGGATCTTGTAAAGGGGACAAATACTAATACTTGTTTCCTAGTCTCTACAAGTGATTCAGACTCTTCTGAGATGTATCAAAAGGATTGTCGCTTATTCTGAAACAGCTGGCCTTCACATTAAATGGTCCACCCCCCTGTGCAGCAAAGAAACTAGGTATCAGCCTCACATGAGGCAGGAGTAATGTCCTGTTGCATAAATCCATGCTCAAAGCTAATCCTGTGTTTAAATGCATTGCTGTAATGCCTGCTGAAGTTGGTGATGCCTGGATAAGACCAACAAAGAATTGTTAGTACAGAATAAAAATGGAGTGATGGTTCTTGTCGTAGTGTTAGAAGTACTGAATTGGTTCCAGTGATAATTATGAAAAATCAATAAATGCTCTATAATGGGCTATATTTAGGAAAAAAAAACACAAACAAAGACCACACCACCAAAAAAAAAACCCCAAACATAAAAAAAACCTGTGGTGGGGTTCATAGGTACCTGTTTTCCAGAAGGAATAATTGAAGCACAGGAGAGGTAGGCAATCTACCATCACCTTGTGAATCAGAACAACTTGACATGCAACCCAGAAGCCTGCCTTGAGGCTCTTTTACTCAAGGAGTAAGACAGCTTGCTCTGAAGGAAGGTGTCTGGCTTCCTGCTTGGAATGAAATTAAATTAGCATGGCGGTATGTGCTTTGTACATCTGCTGTGTAATATGCTTTGTAAAATGCAGACATCCAGAGCAAGGATGCAGATGCTCCACTGCTTGCAAAAGTTAATGACAATTATCTCAGTCTTTGATGGCAAACGAAGTCACGAGGCTCTCATTTCCACAATCCATCATGCCACCGAAGGCTTGCTGAGTGATACTTCATGATGGGCTGGTGAGAAAAATATACAAACTCATATGCCGGTGTTGCAAATCAATTCTGCAGCAAAGTGGAAATAACTCTTGTACCAATAAGCAGTGAGGCCTATGAAAAAATACCCGTTTTCTGAATTTTCAACGTGCAGATAGCAGGAGAAGCCATCAATCATGTTAGAGAGCTTCCATTCCAGTGATGTTGTTCTTAAAGATACACCAGATGAAATCAGACAAGACCAGAATATGCAAAGCCCCCTCCCCTTTTTTTTTTTTCTTCGCTCCTTTCTAGAGGGTTGGGTACGAGAAGGGACCTTTTTCTTTTTTCTTTTTCTACTTTTTTAAAGCAAACGTGTAACCTGGCAAAAGCATGTATATTGGTTACATTTACTGTCGAAATGACTAATTAATTGCTTCACAAATGGCTATTAATCATACATTAATGAGATACTCTCTTTGCTTTGGCGAACAGCGATTCTGTGGCAATTCTCTCTCCTTGGTACCCCAAGCAGGCTAAAGGCATGCACAACTCAATTAATCTTACCGCACCATGGGGTGTTTGAAACTGCTCACCAGCTGAAGAGAAGCAAATAACTGGGACGTTTAAACTGTCCATATTTCACTGTGTAAATTCAGAAGCACTTAATCATTCCTTCAAGCATTCTTTTGTTCCTTTTCCTTCTGCCTTGTTATGTGTGTTTGAAGCATATCCTGGGCCACAAGAAAAAGGCTCAAATACATCCCGTTCCAAACACACTCAGATAAACCTGTGCTGCCTGTTGTCTTGCACAAATTATTATCATCTTGCGTGCAGCAAATAAAAATTGAAACTCTACTAGTCATGCTCTCGGCATCCCTTGAAATCCAACTGTGTTGTTAATGCATGCAGTGAACAAAAGGAAAAGGGCATCATGCATTGGGATACTTTTTCATTTTCTTATTGGCAGAGATGTAAAATACTATGAGATAGAGACTGTTGGCCAGATTGACATCTCAGATAAATTTACATTTTCCTCTTTAATATAAATTAAAATAAGTCAATTTGCACCACTAGAAAGCCTAATGTATTTTGCAGCAATTCATTTTTTGTTTTTTTTTGAAAAAACTGAGCAGTAGTGTCTTGATTGCGATAACATGAGGCCCAAGCCTGAACCGATTCTCAAATAGGCAGTGGAGAACCTGGCCTGTTGCTGTCTGTATCCAAAGAGACTTCAAAAAGTTAAGGTAGGTACACTGTTTGCTCTATCTGT
Source organism: Theristicus caerulescens (assembly GCA_020745775.1). Taxonomy (NCBI): domain Eukaryota; kingdom Metazoa; phylum Chordata; class Aves; order Pelecaniformes; family Threskiornithidae; genus Theristicus; species Theristicus caerulescens. The sequence continues at coordinate 66,109,836 of CM036563.1, forward strand.
AATAATAGTATGTGGGCTGAGGCAAGTCCTGGTTGCGTGCTGTGCCCTCAGGAGCTACTTGAGAAATACAGTCTCTTTATTCAGAGGTGTTTCTGGGACACAGTAAAAATCATTGACCAATTCTGTTGATAAGTACTCATAAATTAAATTAGATTTTTGGAAATGCATCAAAATCTGTATATTGAGAGGTGAGAGTCAACCTCTTAGCATTGCAATTGTAGTAGGAAGTTCTCCTAGCTTTATTATTCCTTGGTAGGGTTTCTTTCAGTTTAATCTGAGATGGCTAAAACAGGCTATTGACACAAGGTGCCAAAGCATGTAGATTTTTGATCTCATTTGATAGAGCAGTTTGTATGTTGCCATGTATATAGTTTTCACTAATTCAAACGTCAAGATATAGTGGTGAGGAAGTACTATTTTCTTCTCAGTGTTCGCTAACCCATGTGAAATGAATTTGGTGGGCTTGGTGCCTCACTCTGAAAGCCATTACTGTCATGGTTAATGGAGTCCTTGTTACACACCTCTTCGGAGAGCACAGTTGAAACTGTGGGACAAGAGCGCTGTGGAAATGGTCAGGCCTAGTGGTCTAGAGGAGGTGGCAGAACATCACCAAGGCTTGTTTCATGCAGCAAGCAGGCAAAGAAAAGTCAGAGTGCTGGAAGGTTATTGCCCTTTACAGGATGCCATGGATTTCCGTACAGTAGTATTATGTTGAGTGCTGTGAGCAAGTAGCAGGATAGTAAGAGGTGTGAGGACATATCTTGATGACCTCTCATCACTGCTTTCCTGTCTACTTGTCTGTTCTGTCACTGCTAGTGGTCTTTTCTGTTTCTAGTGGCTGTCATTAATTTAGCCTTAGTGTCAGCAGGATAAGAAGGGATCAAGTCTACTCCTTCACATGCTTTGATGCGTGGCACTATTAAGGATAAAGTCTGCTAGTTACTCAGGTTTAGCTACAGTAGGAACTGATGGATAGCTTCTTAAATTGCTCCTACTTAGAGATAGAAAGGTTTGGCTAGCTGAAAACACACACTCTCATGTGCCTACCCTTCTAGGATTTCAATATGTTTCAAAACTGTCTGCAAACTGCCCAAATGATCAAAAAAAATAGCTATGGAATTGGTTTTTTAGATGCCATTGTCAGCTGATGAACAATATGAAAACCAAAGATCAGCTCTGTATTTCCAGTGTTTTTTACCACTGGCACTTCATATGACCTTCTCTGGTTAGTTCAAGAGGCAAGTTCAAATACTTCAGGAAATGGACTAATATCAGATAAAGCTGTCAGATAAAACTCAGTGTCCAATTGATGAAATTTTAATTTACTTTGCTCTTGTTCTTTCCAAACAGTTACCTTTCTGTTTTCCCCACACCGGGATTCTGTAGATGTTAATTTTCTGAGAAAAATGTGTTTGTCTCTAAAGGGTACCACAGTGTGTTTTCTTTTGGCAACAGGCTGATGAAAACAATAAATTATTCAACCCAAGAATATCTAAAATGCCGACTCACTGCTGGTTCCTATTTTTTAGGCCTTGTTTTCATTAACTTCTACATTAATAGTCCAAATGTACAGCTGGATTGAAATGTCCTGTGAAATTGCCCTGCTCTCTTCAAATTGGGAAGCCCTCAGTCTCTAGTAACTATTGTGAGGTGGTGTTCCTTGTTCTGTGAAATAAAATATGGTCTAGATTTGACAAGAAAAAATTAATCTGTAACCACTGGTTGCCACCCCTCCCTCCATAACAAAAAAGCGCTGCTGTTACAGCCGCAGCAAGGGTAGGAGTTGTTATTAAAGAAAGCATCAAAATGACCTTCTCCCAACTGTTGAGCTTTCTCTGCTTCACCTCTTTCATAATGAAAGCCATGAAATAAGTTCAGAGGACACATGCACAAAGTACACTCTTGAGTAATTTTAACTTTCTCATTCATAAGGGAAAACTAACACTGCAGGTTATCACCATCAAAATAAATTTGTTTTCACCTTGCATAAACTAGACAGTGTAAAATATTGCTGCTTTGTGTGTTGAAATCAAATACTGTGGTAGATGAAAACATGTATTCATTGTACTGATGAGAGTCTTCTAAGCTGTGCAGGTGAGTCAAAGCCTCCAAGCACTGTTCACAGGAGAAACCTTCACTCCTTTGAGTAAATGCATTGATTTCAAAATAATCTTTGGAGAAGAGATGGTAAATGTCCATTTGACATGCAAATTCTGGGTTTGTAACTACATGGTATATGGCCAATGAGTAAACTAATGGTATGTGACCAGCATATTTAAAATACTCTGGCTGCACAAACTTTAAGCCATCTTGGTGTGTCTAACACAGGGCAGCTCCTGAGCCCAGGTGGCTGCATGGCTAGGGGGGACCTTTGCCAGGGCCACTGGGGCCCTGGTGGCAGAGGAGTCCCGTCCGCTCTTAGGTCTTCATGTATATTTTAACCTGTGGGCAGTAAAACTCAATGTAAAGCACAACTCAGCTGGTACCAGTCGTGGTTACTGCAAAGGGCTGTTGCTTCAAACCTAGCTTCTCAAAGTGACCTGTAGGAGGCTTAATCTACATTCTCGTGCTTTTGTTTTTCCCAGTTAAGGAAGAGTTGAAAGGACTTTGAGGAATGATGTGTTGGGTTTTGTGTGGTTTGGTGGTTTGGGTTTTTTGTGGGTTTGTTTTTTTTTTTTTTTAAAAAAAAAAAACCTTCCTAATAACGAGTTTTTCAGGTAAGAGACATTTTCTGGGTTCCCAGGAGAATTGGCGAGGCATGGGAGACACTGACTGCAGAGCATGCGTGCTGGATCCCGAGCAAAGGCTTCCTTTAACCAGAGCTAAATAGTTCATGGGTTTGGTGGGCTGAGGGGAGTCAGAGGGAGACAGGTTGTGGTCGTGGGGCAGCGGTGGCCCCTGTGGAAGGGGCAGGGGACCGCCCCACTGGTTCTAGCCATTTCTGGCTGGTTCCAGCAGCAGCTGTGGCAGGGCAGGCCCAGGCAAAGGCATGCGGGGAGGTGGAGGAGACCTGTGAGGACACTGTAGTAGGAGGTACAGCCTGGGGGCACCCGCTACACAGCAGGGAGAAGAGTAAGCAAGGCTCCTGGGGAAGGGTTCCTCCTGCCTATGGGGCCAGCTCTGCTCTCCCCTGCCATGGTCACGTCCCCAGGGGCTAGGGTTTCTGCCATCTCACCTGGCATCCTAATTGCCTTGCATATTGAGCTTGTGGGCTTGTATTCTTAGTATCTGTAATATTTTGAAATTTGTGCCTTTCAAGACCCAAATAAAGATCATGTTTTGTGTGACAGCAACCATCATAAATAACTGATGGTTTCAAGTATTCATCAGATGTTGTCTTGCTTTCTTCTACTCCTTGATTTTTGGTTTTGGTCATTTGGTTGTGGGTTTTTTTTTTGTTTTGTTTGTTTGTTTTGTAAAATCATTTTAAAAAAATAGGGCTGCCAGGGACCCATGGAGATGATGTAGCCAAATTGCCAGCCCTAAGGCAGATCCTTTACAGATGTCTGCCTAACCTGTTGTACAGGACTGCCAGTGATGGCAGCCTGTTCTTGTTTCCTGTTGGAAAATTTTGCTCATATCTGATATGAGTTTTCCTTACTGCAGTCTAATCCTGTTGGGTTTGATCCCATTAACAATGACTACTAGAGCAGATGATTCTTTTCACCTTTGTAAAAGCATTTTCCCGTTGTTAGATTTTTCCCTTTCCCTCAGTCCCTTTAGGTTAAAACAACCCAATGACTTCACTCTTAACGCATATCTAGGAAATCCATTTTATTATCTTAGTTGTTTTTGGAGTATTTTCCAGTTCTTTCACACCCATCTATTGATGTGCTTGGAAGGGGTCACTTTATACTAAGGGTAGCACTACCAGGTGATGTAGAATTTAAGGATCATCATCATGGGGTCACGTAAACTAAATTAAGACATCCCCACATGGCATTTTACTATTTTGCAGCAGCATGATCTTGATATTAGCGATCCTTATCTTAGGGCCTTTCTTGAAGACCCAATGCCTAACCAGCCCTCCCCCAATAAGTATTTGTGCATCTTGCATCACTAATACCTTTTTTGAATGTCAGCCTCCATTTCCAGGCCCTTTACCCAATAAGTCTGGATTATTTTGAAATCCTATGCTGTCCCTGAATATATGGTCCCTTTCACTATTATAGAATCTGCAGATTTAATTGCAAATGGAAATTGAATGTCCAAGTTGTTGAATAACTAGAGAACATCAAACAATACCAGACACTTGCAAAACCACACAAAATAGGTCCTTCCATGGCGGTAGTGAGCTGCTGGTTCTTACACCATAGCTATAGCTAACCAACTAGTTTTATTCTCACCTTATGGCAGTTTCAAGACCCTATTTCTTGGTGATAAGGTTGTAAAATGAAAGAAATGTGTCAGAAGTCTTATTAAAGTCATTATTTGTCACATGATGTTGCTTTTCTTACCTTCCAGGGTCATTACCTATTGCTGATAGACATCAGCTGGTTTTGGCACAGAGCTTTGTTCTTGACAAATCCAGATCGGCTGTGGGCTGGGACCTGGGCTCTGTTTTCACATCTGCTTAATACTGCTGCAATGGCAATTTGACAGTGAAGTCCAGTGTGCTATGTATGGTATGAAAAAAGGTGAAGGCAGGTCCTGTCTGCAAGAAACTCAAAATCTTTATGTTAAGATGTGATAAATTGGAAAACACAATTGGCTTGAAATTAGGGCGAAGAGTAGACAGACTAGTTGTTTTTAAAAAAGCTCTAACCTGATATTCGCTTATATGGCTAAAATCTTTTTTAAAAAGATGTATAATATCATTTGCTGAAGAAATTTTCTAAAAGATCATTTAAATATGTTACCAAGTTTTTCTAGGAGTTGGGCAGAATCAGACTTGTTTGCAGTTTGATCAGTTCCCAGTATTTTCCTACGGTTTTCAGTCCATGCTCTGACCCCTGTTTCTGCCATAGACTAGAGTATTTCAGCAGTGGAGTAGATGGTCTCCCAATGTTTTGCATTTGTCAAAACACAAAATGTGTCTTTGTTGTTCAGCTCAGTCTGATTGACTTGTCACTTTCAAAATGTGTTTCATGCAGCTCCTATATTGTAGCAGATAAATGATAAACCTTGCATTTTTCTGAGCAGAGCTTTGCTTAAATACTTTTTCTTCATCTACCTGTCAATATTTTTAATTAATGCTTTAAAAAATAGCTACTTTTTATATTATGTCTTAATAATTACCTTGTCTCAGATTATGCCAAACACATTTTGGATTCATCTGTTTGTTTTGCCTTGAAGAGATTTGGGCTATTCTGTGCTGAGCCCCCCTGAAGGTCTGTACTGGCTAAAGGCACGCTGCTGCGGGCTAATGCAGACACCCATTTAATGTTATGGCTAGAAGGATACTTAAAGCAGTTAGCCACTCCTTCATGGGTAGGAGCAAAGAGGGCTAAACATCCGTGAGCTTTTGGGTTTGTTTTTTTTTTCCATGCTTGCTAACAGAAAACATGTAGGTGATGTTCCCCAAATTCATCCTTAGCATCTTCTTTGGTTGTGGAGTTTACACAAAGACGACAGATTCTCCCCTGTGTTTAATCTTGCTTGTGCTGCAGATGCTTCCTAGGAGTCTCGTTATATACTCTTTTTATCTGGCTGTGTGTTTCTTATTTCTCCTCAGCAATGATTGTGTTCTTTTCTAACACAGCTAAACATGGAAACATTTCCATATATTTAGTGGGTCCTGGGAATTTTCCTTTCAGATTTGAGAAAACAACAAGCTGACAAGCTTCTTCTTGGCATGACACAGCATGTGTTAATCTATGTCGTTTCCAGGCTACTTTGTTCATAGTTAATTTGTTAAATTCTTTGTGAGAACAGACATGTTCCCCACTGAGCAATCGGCACAGCTGCAACGAGAGCCAGTGGCCAAACAGAGCCTACTGTGCGCTGTGTATTCAGAGCTGGGATGTGAAGTCAGACTCGGGGCAGCGTCCTCAGCAGAACACGCCACTGCTTCGGGGTCACCTTTGTACCCAGCGCTGATAGTAATGCACCCAGAGTTCTCTGCCGCCTCAACAGTTATCCTGTAAAAGGGAGAAAAGAATGGTGCTTTTAGTCATCTTTTTTCTTCTCAAGATCTGTGATGTTAGTTTCATGCTTTTTAACACAATTTCGGCTCATGCTGCATATGGCGCTGCACAGTTTCTCTGACATACTAGTTTTGCAATGTACTCCCCAAAAGAACAAGTAAATCAAACATTGCTGGTGAAGAGAGATCAAAGTGTGTTACTTAGCCAAAAAAAAAAAGAGAGAGAGAAATTGAGTCATAGCTCTAACTTAACCTTGGTGTTCACAGACAACATGTTCCTATAGAGTATCCCTTAAGGTGGTAGTATAATAAGGTAGACCAAAATATTAAGAAAAAAAGCCTGCAGGTCCTAGCTGTTAATCCTAGAAGCCTCAATTGATCTTTGTTAATTTTGTGATGCTCTGAATTTTAACTCTTCTGTCACTGAAAATCAGATCTCCTCAAAATACCCCAGGCTACATATCAACCACTTGTATAAATGTTGGGGGAAGCAAGAGAGATTAAGACCTTTGTGTTTATCCCTGCTTTTATGGAAGGCCTTTCAAAGGCCATTGATACGAACATGCCGCTTGACAAAGAGCCTGCGGACACTTCACAATTTGTGCATCCCCACACATTTCTGTGAAAGATTAGGAGGAACACACCACTGCAAATTCCTTTACAAGTAGGGCTTGTTGTCCAACTTACTTCCATGACTCTCATTAATCTAGTGTTGTACTTAGATGTCTATTTATGCACAAGAAATTAAAAATTGCTTCTTTGTTTTCTGTTTCAGAAGCCTTGTCCTGTTGCAAAAATCTGGGGAGTCTTTTAGTCCCGCTGTTGAAGGTCTAACTAAGGTAAGGAGCGCCCTCTTTAACTAAGTGTTAGATGGTCCCTATCCAATGCAGTGCTGGAGTTTGGGGAAGCACCTTTCCCTGTGCTCCTGTTGGTTGCGTTAGCGGCAGTCTGTGTGATTTGGGGCTAAACATGGACAGTGCTGTTTCAGTGTTCCTATCAGTAAGATTCATAGCTAACAGAGTGCTGGAGAAACAGACGATCTGGGCAGATATTAGCATTTAAAGGGATATTTAGACATCCCACATCAGAGGATTTAATTTCAGTTTGTCAGCTGTTTTTCTACACCTTTGTTATGTTCAGGAAGACTGGTTGACCATGAGATGACCTGCAGGACACTTTTTTTTCTTTAAACTTTATTACACAGCTGCATGAGCATATTGCCTGCAAGTTTATGAAGCTGGTTCTGCCAACAGGAAAAGATTAAGACAAGGTCCAAAGTGTGTGGCGCTGGCTGTGCCTCACAGAAGTAAATAAATGGTTGAATGAATAAGGAAGGCAGAGCAGGTCAAGTTTTCTGGAGCATTCAGTTTCTACTTTGCCCCCATCATGAGGCAGAGTTTTGAAAGCACTCAGCTGCCTACAGGTCACATGGAGAATAAGGAGAGGTCTTGGGAATCTAGCTTTCTTGAAAAGCTGTCCTCTTAAGTTTGACACGGGAGAAATTTTTTATTATATTAGTGCTATCTTGTGCTGCTTGGGGTAAACAGAGGAAAGAAGAATGACAGTCTCAGACACATACGTGCTCATCTTGCTACCCTTTTGTGATTTGCTTTAGTGCTAGATGAGCAGCTGGCTTTTTATTGCATGGCAGTAAGGACCCAGTGATTCACCACTGCCCTTCCTGAAGTTGTTTTACACGGGCAGTTCTTGTTAACCAAGAATCATTTCAGGACCCAGGGTTGAGAGTGTGAAGAGATCTCTTGGGTTGCCCACTCCATGCTTGGTTCCAGCAAACACTTGAGGGTAGCCCTTCACAGCTGGGTGCCTGTCAGTGCTGGGGGCTCATTGCTGCTTGCAGGCTGTCAAAGGCTTTGCAATGCAAGTGATGTACCAGGCTAAAACACCACTGTTAGGGATTTTTTTTTTTTTAGTTTATCACATGAGGCATTGCCTTCTCTGTAAGTAGAAGTGGGATTGTCAAGTACATGCTAAACACTGATCTGAAACACAGCTTGCTGTTTCCTCAGAAACCAGATTGCAATAATTTATTTGGCTTATTAGTGCTAGAACTGTAGCTCAGAACACCCTTATTAATTTCAACAGCAACCATTTTAAGTGACTCTATCTCAGGCCAGGTCTTCCATCTGGAGAAAACCAGCTAAGTTCTGCTGTATTACGTCTCACTGGCCTTGATGGGCCTCCAAGGCTTCCTTTTGAGTGGGACAGGCTCTCTGGAAGATGGCATTCAAAGATCAGAACGACAAAGGTCATTCGTCCTTTATTTCCCAGTGTGGCCACAGGGAGCTTGATAGAGGAGGAGTAGCTTTTTACCCCTCTCTAAGCGTAGCGTAGTCTCCTTCACAGTCTGTGTCCATGGAGAACCCACCATATTTGTATGGAGAATTTGGTTAATGTCAGAGTAGCTACTGACTGGAGGGGGAAGGGATACAGTTTGCTTGACTTACAGGGAGCTAGCAACATCCTTTGGCATGAAATCATCCAATCTTGTTGCAGAACTTTGATATCTGAAGTCCACCCAGTGATGCTAGTAACTTAGAGACATATGTTGCTTGGCCCAAGTATTTCTGGCAAGCTATCTGCATCTTCTGTGAGCGAAAAACTGAAAGCCGGTCTCCCTAGTGGAGACAGCATTGAGTAAACAGCTGTCAGCCTGTCCTCTAGCCACATCTGCATTCCTGAGAAAGCCAGAGAAATAAGTGTATGCTCATTTGGTAATAACCACAATAATGCACTGAGATTACCTGGGCTTTCTTTTCTTTTTCTTTTCTTTTTTTTTTTTCCTTCTTTCTGGATGGGGGGAGAAGGGGGAGTTTGTTATAAAAAGGTCAAACACATAACTTTGCAGCTTTCAGCCGTCTCTATTCTTTTCTTTTGCAATTCTTCTCTCTGATTAAACTTCCAGATAAGTCTCGGCACTGTTGCCCAGCCCTTCACATTTAATGATTTTACGCATCACTTGCTCTTGGCACTGCTCACAGGCCTGCCATCTCCACTGCAGCCTGTGATCTTCTCCTCTAAATGTTTGACATCCACCAGCATTTCTCTCTTGCTCCGAGATGCCTTTTTTTCTCGTGAGGTCTGGAGAGGGAAAATGATGGCGGACAACCCTGAGACGAATTGCCTAATACCCAAAGATTTTCTTTCTCAGCTCTCCTAATGGAAGGAAATTCTTCCCTTGCTATTTACCTTTTTCTTATAAAAAAGCAAACAAAAAAAAACCCCAAACCTACAACTTGTCCTAGATCCAGATCCCTGCCCCACAGCTGAATCTGTTTAAATGATTAGAAAAATGAACATGCAGCCTTCCTCAGAGGGTACTATATGAGGAACAAGCTGGTTAGGCCAAAGATAATTTTTCTCCTTTTTTTTTAAAAAAAAATTTTTTTTTTCTTCTTTGTAAATCAGAATATGCAGTTTCTGTCCTGTTATTCAGTGGGGTTTATCAGAGAGATCTGTGGACTCACGAATGGATGAGGAAGGCGAAGAGAGAACAGCTGTTTATCATGTCACCTGAGGAAAATGAACTGATAGCAAGACTTTGGTCTCTTTAAGTGGATGTGGCTTAAAAAAAAAAGGAAGAAAAAAAATTACGCATGTTTACCTTTTTGAACTCATCTCTATTGAATTCTGTGGATGTAAAACAATAAATGTATCAAAGTGTTTAGACAAAATAAGGGCCAGTCACAGCTTTTAAACACAGTATAGTAACCCCCTGCTTAGGAAGTTGTTAAGATACAGTTGGTTAATGCCTGTGTGTGCAAAATAATTCAATACTTCTGTTTTCTTTACTCTTCCCTTAACCTTGTGCTGTTGGCTGCTGTGGAAGACAGGGTACTGGACTAAATGAGACTTGGGGTTCTGATGCGGTACATTTGTTCCTATAATCTAGCCAGAAGAAACTGGCATTTTGTGTGTGCCCAGAGAAAGAGAAATGAGGATTTACTATATAAAATTGCAATTCCAGTATCAGTACAGTGGAAATGATGGAATGTTTGCTTACTGAATTTGACCTGTAAGAAATTCAAATGGCAGTTAGCAACAAGGCAGCCTATAAGAAGAGCAGTAAGTCTAACAGGTGTTGTCTTATATCTTCTGATAATGTTTAAGATGGACCATAGCTCCACTTGGATGTGTTAAAGTCCTAGATACAGTAAAGGATTCAGCAGGTTAAATGGAACAAAGTGGATTATGCCAAATGAAGGTTTTTGCATGGTTCTGATGATGAAAACAGCTTTCACTTGGGTACCTGAAATAAGCTTGAGGACTTTAATTGGAGGATCAGATGCTCACAAGACATCTGTATTCTCTCTCATCCACACTAGTTGGATTTTAGGGTTCCATTTAATTTATTCCATGTCCTCTTGAGTCAGCAATGGGGCAGGCACATCTGACTTTTGCACAAAGGGACTATTACTACTAGTGCCACAATAACAAAATAAGTGCATTCTGGACAGGGAGGAATCCACAATGTGTGTAAAATGCTTTCAAACTCATCCAGTTTCCTGGCCCCGTTATCTGTGTGTACATATATATATATATGTATGAATAGCATAGAAGGAAATGCAGACAGGTGTTTGTAAATTATGTGAGGAGTCTTTTAAATCACTGAGAGTCATGATTTACTCTATTTGTCAGGCTTTGTGTTTACCTCCCTTTCTGATGTTCATGTCACACGTACTTGTCATGATGATTCTTAGGTATATAAGCTAAAAAGAATAAACTGCAGTACTATTTTACTGTTGGAGAAGACTTTATAAGGTGGATTATGTGCTGCTGGCCACTGCAGGGACAGAATAAGAGTAAATACTGAGTTACCTTTGGGGAATGTGCTGTTAATGAGTAAAGATAAACAAAATGTTTATTGCCTTGGTAATGAAATGTTGGTTTCTCCATTAAAGAGATTATGTTCGAAAACCACTATCACCTTAACTACCTGCATACCAGGACTTGTCTTCCGAGTCCCACTTGGGTCTCCTAACAGCCACTGATATCATGAACATGCAACTCTCTAGTCTCCACTGTTTTGGATAGCTGTGATGTCTTCTATTTCACCAACAGCAGAATATGAAACTCAGACCATGGCAAGTAAAGAAAGAGGAAACTGACCTTGAATTTTTTAAAATAGTGTTTAAAATGTATGGAAATGTGTTTTATGGAAGAAAGGCTAGAGACTTTACAGTTGAGGTCTTAAATAGTTGCTATGATGATATGATTTGAATTGAAAGAGATTTCTACCACTTGGAAATAATTAACATTTACTAAATAATATTGGAATTAAGAATATGACTTTCAGAGGGCACCAGTTCATCAACATTATGCACTCTGTCTTCTCTGTGGAGTTTGTAATAGCAATTACTACAGTAGTTCATTGCCCTTTGTAATATAATCTCTTTCTGTCTCTGTGGGGATTACAGCAGCTATGAGTGTAGAAGTATCCCATTCATAGATGCTGCGAACTCTATTGGCTGCTTTCTGGAGTTTGCAATAGCAGAGAGCATAGAAATAGCTTCTTCAGGCCTGCCGCTAACTCATTTTGTCCGTGTTTTTTCTGTTTGTTCTGGCCTCTGAAATGTGACTTTTGTAAGGGCTGTAACCTCTGAGAGGGTCAGCAGCCTGAGTGTCTGATCTCACACCTTTTGCATTAGTGTACAAGCAGTAAGGAGAATGTTGAGATACCCAAAGGTTGAATGAGGTCTTCAGAATTAAGCTGGATGGTGAGAAAATGATGAGTGTTCAAATCTTCATCTCCAGGACTGTCATGAGGTTTCCAGCTGTTGCATGTCAGATCATAAGCCCTTCTCCCTCACCAATGACCTTCTATTCAATTTGCATTGTCAGGTTTATGCATACAAGCTATTGCTTAGCAGCACAAAAAGTAATCCCAGGCATTTAAAGTACGTTACATGGAGTCACTTTAAATGAACATTTCAAAGCTTCATTCCATCACTTGTCATTCAAGGTAGTTAAACTCAAGAACTAAGATTGACTAATGTTTTATTTGACAAAATTTACATAGTTTGGCTTTTTTTTTTTTTCTAGAATGGAGATTTTAATCTAAGGACTTGCTTAATACAGTCTTAACAAGTTTGGGGTTTGTTTTTTTGGGGGGGGTTGGGGTTTTTTTGTTTGGTTTTTTTTGTTGGTTTTTTTAATTGTAAAAACCCAGTTTTATTTATTGTGCAAGGACTACTGAGAACCATCTGCTTTGCAGAGGCCAACTTCTAGGCCACAGATGGTGTTTAAAATGGTTTCAAAGAGTTTCCAAATCTTGCTGTGGCACCTTTCAGAAATACATGTGTAACTTCTGCCGGGGCTTGGAGATGGATTTTTTCTTTTTCCTCCCCACGAGAGGGTCACTTTTTCTTGGAATAGATCCCATCTCCCAGACGTGTATTGAAGGCATATTTAAACACTTAGCTTTGGGCTGTGGATCAGCCTTTTGTAGTTCCCCGTTGTGCTAGGATAATGGTCCATGTAGCTAGAATTGCAGAAATTCCACATGCGAATTTTGCCCTTGTGATTATAGATCAGATTATCAAGTTCCAAAGGATTAAAGTTATTTTCTTTGGCCCATTGTCAAGTAAGTTAATTAGCTGATTTTCTTGAGATCATGACCTGTAGCAGAACTATACTGCCCAGTTGTTAAATTTCCAGTCTGGTAAATGAATCCCTCCATTTTCATTTCCCATTGCATTTTCATGAATGATACAATATTTGAACCTCTTTTATTCCCATCATAGAAAAAAAAAACCACAGTAATAGTTTTATGTTTCCCAGTCACTGGGATCTATATAGCTGTAAAATTTCAAATCAATTTAATGTAAACAGGACATGTACTTTGAACAGGTTAGACCTTCTGACAAAAAGAAACATATTGTGACTTTTTCCAAAACTTATGTGTACACCGTGTCACGCATCACTGTTTAACAGAGTGCTTTAAACTTTGCCTTGAACTCAAATTTAATGTCTCTTACTCCCTGAAGAGCTTTATTCTAATAAATGGTAATTCTAGTACAGTGATGATTCATTGAAAAGTGGGTAGAAGATGGATTTAACATATATGAGAAGGTAAAAACTTTATTGTTTAACGTTGGAACCGTGAGCCTGGCTCTAATCATTGCAGGTAACATTGGCAAAATTTACTAGCCAGTATTCACTAAAACTGGTGTAATGCTTTCTATGATGGACCCTGCAATGTTTGCAGGTAAGATTTTTTTTTTTTAAAAAAAAAAAAGATGTGAGAGCAGTTCATCTGAACTTGGAAGACATTTTCATCCCGATTACTATATCATGAACAATATTATGTAGATGACAAGTGTCTCTTCTTTGTGTTCATTCATCTGATCTCCTACATACTACTTTGAAGCATAACAGAAGCTGTGGTTAACCAATTAACAAATTTCTAGCCTAGCTAGAAATATCATTCATTAAGGAAGCTATGTTTCTTCATTCACTAGACTTTGATTTATTTTCATTTACATAGAAGACTAAAACAGTATCATGTTATACTTCTAAGTGTATACTCTTAACCCCCGCTTAAGTGTGTTGCTGCTTAAATAAAGTACAATATGACTGATAAGAGGACTCTCTATTGTACCTCCTGCGACTGGTCTCAATGCTAGTTACACCAAATGCCTTGTAAAAAGCAATTTGTACTGCTTTCTACTGGGGTGGCAAAAAAACAGGCTAAGAAAGGGCCCTTCTTTTTACAGTCCAGGCGGCAGGAAATAAGTCTTCATTGATATTTTTTTTTTTAACCTTTGAAGATTATGGCTACTTGAAGCAATGTGTGAAATGCTTACACTAAAGTGAAAAATTTTGCTAAAGTTGGGACTAAAATACTGTCTGGCTTTAGCAGAGGTGCAGTGCAACATGATATCTCATACTAAGAACCTAATGCAATCTGACCTTCCTTTTATTGGTTTCGTAAGTCACGTGGTACTGTTAATCTTTCATAAATGGAGAAACTTAAGCCCTAAAATTCAGTTTCTCACTCAAATTCCTAGTGAAAATAAATTTTAAGTTAATCTTTCATTTATGAGAAAAGGTGTAAAACCTGACTTAGTGGTTTTTGTTGAAACAAACTAAAAAGAACATAAGTATGGCTGCGATAGCTTTTTTTAATTTAAGCTCGTGTGAATAATCATGGGAAGTATTTTGATTTAGTTACCTGGCTGTAGCTCAAAGATGTATTTCTGACTTTCTACCTTTGCACATACAAAATAAGACAAGATTAGGCACTCTTTCCAATTGAGTAACTCGTGTTGTAGCAGATAAAGCATTGTGTGGCTGAAAACCTTTATTGCCCTTGGGTTGAATTACTCTGTACCCCTTTTGAATAAATGCCATGTCTAATAAATCCCATAGTAGTTTTAGTGAAGAAAGACAAACCTGTCCTCAGAACCTTAATGAATCTTTTGAGCATTGGCAGGGTTGCTTCACCATCTGAAGTCCATAAGAGGGCTTCAGACCAATTCTGCGGTTGTTTGGCTTAGTGGCTTCACCCCAGACTCTTGGCTGACACGGGTGTAAGCAGAGAGAATCAAATTCGGTTTTCACATGGCAGTTATGTGGGTGGTCTTTCTTTAACAGAGCAAAGTCCATGTAAAATTTAATTTGGATTAAATTCCCTACTGGCAGTGTCCATCAGCTGGCTCTTGCCACTTTGCTGAAGCAAGGCTAGTGCTATCAGATCCAGAACATTTGAGAAGTGATTTAAAAGAATGGATTGCCACATACAAATGCAAGGTCTTGGTGAGCAGGACTGTAACACAAGGTTAGAGACCACTGAAGTTTCCTCCTAAGGAGAAGCTATAACTGGAGAAATGAAGAACAAATTAGGCTTAAATGACTGGGTTTTGATTTGGTTACCTAAACAGATTCTCTTTCCTAGGATGGACGTTCTTACAGATACTATATTGCCTATCTACGTAAGTAACCTGTGTCTTTTCCAAGTTTACTTTTATGGGTGAAATGTTTCGAATGAGCATTTCTTGTTACTTTTTTAGCTTCTTCATAATCAACGCAGAGTAGATCCTTATAGTTTAGTAATAGCATTTCATAAGAAACCTGAAAAGCAGGTATTTCGCCACTAAAAATAAGTCTGTCCAAACAATATCAGAGCTGATTATTTCACTTGCTGTGGTGCACAGATGTGTGACAGTTACTCTTTGAGTTACTTTGCATCCCGACTCATGCAAAGATGGCCCAGAATGAAATGAACAGCAGCTCTTCTCTTTTTCTTCCTTATTGTTCCCCACTGAATGAAGCTCTAGCAAGAAATAAGGCTTTTTCCCAGAGGCAGCAAGAATGGTGATTTTCCAATGTGCTCTGCAACGTAGAAGAAATTATACAGGAAAACAGAGGCTTTTGTCTTTAGAACATGTGAAAATATTTACTGGAGATAATGATGTTACCCAGGGGAAGCTGACAACAACTTGAACATGAAATGCATCAATTGGGAGATCCCAGCCTGTCACATTATGCTGACAACAGAAAAGCTTCAGTCACGCTGTTTGAGAGAACTAGATTTTGAATTGAACTCCATCATCAGAAGGCTCCCTCTGACCTTGGCTGTTTGTAACCAGACAGAACTGCTTGCTGACACTGGTAATTTAATTGCCAGTGGTGAATGAGCATGCCTCTTCACATAGCCCCGTGTGTGTATCTTAATATCAAAGCAAGATTTGCAGAGAGGGATTATCAGTTATTAGTTGGAGTAATAGAGTTAATCATATGTACTTGGATCCTTGTGGCCACAGCGACTGGGTCAGCAAGTCTAGTAAAAGATGCTACTTCTCTCCAGAAGCTCTTCTTCTCTGGGTTGGTCAACCACTTCAGTTTGCCTGTCCTACCTGCTCCTTGGTCCTGCGGGACTGGTAGAGGTAGATGGTGGCTAGTGCAGCAGCAGCAGCAACTACTCGCTGGGGGTGAAAACAGGTTTTCTGAAGCAACAGCAGCAGCACAGTTCTCGGCTCTGGATAACACACACAGGTTCAGTGAGTCCATTACAGTTTGTGTAATTCTTGAATGTGGGATTCTGTAGCTGAGCATAACACTTAGCTGAGGGACACCTTATTTCTCTTTTTTATTGGTTTTGTCAGGACAGCCAATGCCTAATGGATTGTCAATTCAGATTAGGAAACTTTTGACCATATATCTTTGTGGCTAGATTCTGGATTATTACATTAACCCATTTTTCTTGTGATAACCTCATGATTAGCTTGAGTTGGGCAGATAGTTTTGAGTAATCAAATCAATTGTTTTCTGTGAAGTAAGAACTTTATTTTCTTCTAGCACTAATGAATGTAAAAATAGTCTGAGGCTTAAGTTTCAGAATTTGTTTAGTGTTATTTATTTCTACAGATTTATAGAATATGGCAGACTCTGCAATGGCTTGAAATAAAAGAAAAAAAAAAAAACAAAAAAACTTTAATTTGATTCCCTTTGTCCTAAAAACACTTTTTGGAGCCGAATTCAGCTTTCAAGCTCCATAAATCTTACAGCATGTAAATCGGATCATATATAAAAGTCAAGTAGCTCTTAAAACTTTGGCATCAGTTTGGATCTGAAGCCTCCCAAAGGTTGGGATTAACTAAACCTGAGCATTGGATAAGGACCCTCTCTGATTTTTCACACATGTGCATTGTAAGGACAAATTTATGATCTAAATTTAATCAAAGGGGATTGAACCTAGCACTTGAAGAAAGAAAATGACTTCCCCACCCAACATTTGTTAAAAATGCTTTTTGATAGATGGCCCTTTGCCTTTAGCAACTTCCATCCAACAATTGTTATTCTTCTCTCACTACTGCTACAGCAGCCTGGAGATAAACTCTGTTGTCTCCACTGCCTTTCCCAGTACACATGCTGTAAACAGCAAGTGGAAATCAGCATCACAAAAACATGTTCCTTTTCTGTTAGCTAAAATCACGTGAACAACATTGCGTAATGTTTTAACTAAAGTATGGCCAAAAATTAGAGGTGGGTGGACTTTTCATGGTCACTTTGTCATTGAAAAGGGAAAATAATTACTGGAAAAATAATATTTTCACTGACAGTACGGGGTAATTAGTTTCCCAGGGAGAAGATGTTGGTAGCAAGGGGCGTTACACAGGGATCCTTTGTCATTTTATGGATGCTCATCTATCAACTGTCAGGTTGTTTCAAAAGAGCTCTGGTCATAATGTTTTCCCTCTGCACCTTTCCCATCATGGTGGCCCAAAGTTGCCTGAATAACTATTAGTCTTCCTGTTTGCCTAGTCTGGGCATTTACAATGAGTCAGGAGGTGGTAGTGTTGCTGTGGCTGCACAGCATGGGGGTTTTGTCGGGGAGAGCATCTCACATGTTTTCATGGCTTTGATACACAGGATGGACTGGCTGGACACACGCTTTACTTTTTCAGGCAAGGTAGGCTTAGCAAACTGAGTGGGACTTCCCTAGGTGGAAAACGTAGGGGAAGGCCTGAACTTGGTTCTTGTGTGGGAGAATGTCCTCCTCAGTTTGAGTATATTGATTAAAGATGTACCACATTTTTATTAGTCTTTCCGTATCACATTTTGGGGCATCTTTCCTAAGACAGAATTATTCTTTAGCTGTGACATATTAACTTTCCAGATCTGGATGCCTCAAAGAATGTGGGTGCCTTGACACTGACAGATGTAAAAATGTTCATTTCTTCTCGTAGAGGTGGCCTCACCTATAAAGGAATAAAGAAAGGGATTTTGGCTAAAACCTGAGGAAGTTTGATGTTGTGGAAGCAACAGCTGAGGGTTTGCCATACCTCCCCTGCTTTGCTTTCTGCTGTAAGCTCTTGCCTGGCAGAGTGTGGCTCACCTGCACTCCTGGTCTTGTGGTAGCTGCTGAGTGCAGACAGCTGTCACGATGCAGAGAAGGGGGAATTTTTCAACTGAGTATTTACCCATTTTCAGGATTGTACTGTGGTTGCTCGCTGGAGCCCCCCTTTGGGGCGAGATTGGTTTTGTTTGGTTTTATAACAAAATAGTTTTGCTGTCTTTCTGCTTTTTCATGTGTAGTCTCATTTTAAAGGTAGTAGCCAGGGCAAGAGCTGCCCTAGAAATAACTGGGTTGTACTGAACACCAGATGCATACCACTGTCATGAGGAGCCTTTTGAACTTCACCTTTTCTGGAAAAAAAGCAGAGAGGTGATTGGAGATGAGGCTTAGAAAAATGTCAGCAACCGAGCACACAAGGAAAAATGTGCATGCATGCACAGAGAGCGCAGGCATGAGCACAGTGCAAGTCCTTGGAAGGCTTACATAGTCTTCCTCCTCTAGCCTGGGAAATCTTTCTTCCCAATGCTTTTCTTTAGAGAGATTTGAACTAGTCCTTGATCCCTGTTGTACCTGCAATGCCCCAACCTCCCTTTTGCTTTTCATTTTTTTCCTGATTGGTGGATCAAAAACTTAACGCTGCAGAGGGTAGGCTGCTATTTTCGGGACAGTAGGTGGTGTCTTGCAAGGAAAATAGCTTGCTTTAGGCATGTGTATAAATACACCCATTGATGGTAAAGGAAATATTCATGAGCATTTAATAATGTTAAGGGCAAACTTCATGTTAAGGATAAGTGTGTATTGTCGGGGAAAGGTTTAGCACACACACACTTTCTTGCTTTCTCTTTTTGGGACAACTCATTTGAGTTCATGGTATATTGATAAGGAACCTGCAATCTTCAAGTATTTCTTCAAGTGTTTCTATGAGAATTCACTGGCAATTGCAACAAAAAGGGTGAAAATGTGACTTAAAAATCTATGGCGGGAGGGGGCACCTAAACCAAAATGATTCGTCCCAAATACAAGTAATATTACTGTCTTTCTTTAGCAAGGCAAGTAGTTTTATAGTTTTGATTGCATGTGTATGCAGCCTCTACTGTTTTTTCAGTTCAGTAAATGAATTGGCTGTACAGAGATCCCAAAATGACAAACATGCATTTCTAAGGCTTTTACTGGGTGTGACTAAATAAATGTAAAAAAAAAAAAAAAAAAAAAAGGCCAGAGACCTCTAGCTCTTTTCAATTTCTACTTGTGTTGCTCAGTGACGCTTAAGAGTAGCTGCAAATGCTCTCTTGATGGAGTCGGATTGCTTCTTTATTAATTCCATTCATAAATACACACTGGGTGTCCAGTGGAGCACTTAAAACCCTGATAATCAAAAGCTTATTGTGTGTTTGAGAAGCTTGAAAGGGAAACTGATGTAAATACCAAGGGAGAATAGAATAAAGTTAGAGTTTTTCTTTCTAAGGCAGCAGGAGGTCGTCTAAAGCATAATGTTATGCACAAGTTTTACCATCGAGGCTGTGATGGGGGGTGTGAATATGTGTGCAATTACAGTATTAAAATCAGCGTGCCATGCATAATTAATCCAGCACTCCACAGATGGCAGAATCCCAGTGCAGCATTAACAGCTATCTGATGGCCTCTTTGTGTGTGAGACATAGAGGAGTTGTACCTTTATTTCAGCTCCATATTTAGCTCCATCCCACTCAAATAGCACAAGGCAAAATTCATGTGAAAGCAATAAAAATAGAGGCTATTTTTTTCTTCAACTGTGTCTTTCTCTAAAGCAAAAATGTTGAGTTTGAAAAACATTTTCTGGGGGAATTTAGTTACTAGTATGCTGCATTAGCAAGGTTCTCTTATCAGTTACTGAGTGTGTATGAAGAATGGAAAGGTAGTGTTTTGCACTCCAGCAAAGTTGGGTTGGTTGAATTTATCTGGTTATGTCTACACAAGCTGTACTCCTTCTTGCTATAGGGCAGAGTTATAGGGTGATAGAGAGCAGAGGCTGTTTCTTCTAGAGCTGCTAATTGACTAGATTCTCTGTACCTTCTGTAAAGCATCTTCAGTTCTCATCAGCTGAAGACTTGCATAAGCTTTCAGCCTACAGCTTTGAAATAGCAATTTTGCTTTTGAATTCACATTACTTCTGCTTAACTGTATACAGACTTTTACCTTGGTGAGGGGTGTGCCCTGAGGCTCAGGACCTGTGCAGTGCTTTGATCTCTTTTTGGGTCTTCTCTTAAATCTTAGACCTGGCAAGCAGTAAGAAACTAGTTCTGAGCTGGTAGGCATGATGGTACGCTGTAGTCTATGTGTCTGTGGTGTAGGTGGGTGCATCTTGTGAAGAAAATAATCTGATTCTTCAGCACCTCCTGTTATTTTATGGAACCATTTCCATGACGGCATGGCAGCAGAGGATCTCACATGAGGAGCCATGAGAAGTACTGAGAACTGGAAATAAATACTTCTCTGAGATAAACAATAACATTGATCTTGGCTGAGCATAACACAGAATTTCTCTCGAGACCCCCCTGTCAGGTCCTTTGAAACCTCAAGGCCTAAGCAGGTCCCTTTCTGGGCAGAATTGCTTAGTCGCTTTTCTTTGGAGAAATACAAAACTATACTTAATTTTTTTTATCCTCTACTGATAACTGCGAATGATGGCAATGTGAGTGTTTTCTATTCTACTCTCCTCACTAAAACCACAAAGAAACAGAAAGAACTGAAACTCCCAGGCCACTGGAGGTTGACTTTTCAGAAGGATTGCACATAGGTATAAAGCAAGGAGGATGCTACTCCTAGCGTATACATAGTAGACAGATTGAGAAAATGTAAAATTATTTGGTAACAGGAAAAACAAATCACCACCACAACAGAAGCAAACTAAGTTATATATGAGGGAGGAGATAGTAGAGTAGCAAAATCAGTGGTTTAACCACCAAATCTTATTGCAGATAACGTAGGACTGTGTTAACTGGTAGATTTTCTTAGTCTATTCTGCAGTTCACTTTTGCAACACCGAAGGACATTTTCACCTTTGCAGTTCATGAAAGGTATATGATCTCACTCTGCCTACTGCATACATAGAAATGGCTCCCAAAAACTGCTCCTGGTCAAGAGGAGGAAAAGTAGGCACAACAGCTGTCCCCGCTTGTGCAAAATGGTGTTTCCATCACAGTTTTCACTGCAATGCAGTGTTGGAATCATATTTATGTTTCTGAGAATTGCATGGCCTGTTTTCCATGTCTTCTCCCAGGCAAATATTCCCCCCCCCAAACAGAAGAGTAGTGTTTTTAGACTGCTGGTGGCTGGCAGAAAGGTCTTGGAGGCAACTAGCAGGATGGAAACAAAGCTTTTGATGCTGATTTAGGAGAGGTCAACAAAATACAAGGTAAATGAAATCAATGGGATTCCAGTGTGGATGAACAGACCCAGGAAAAGAGAAACCTAGAGAGTTGTTTTCTGCCTGATGTTTTCTCCACCAAGATGAATGCAAACTGCTAGAGCCCTGCATTGATGCGGGACTCCTGTGTAACCACTGGTGTTGACAAGGGTTGCCTGGACTATGGAGCACTAAGCACATCTGGAGCCCCCATTCATTACAGCACCAACGGGAGGTGATAGTGGCCCATGGCTGATGCACCAAAGCAGGAAGACAGGCACAGGGATGTGTGCTGACAAATAGGTGGCTTTTACTACATGCTTCCTTTCTGCTACTAATCTTCTTTTGTGTGTGTTGAGGGTTGGTTTTTTACATGTAGGTTAGTTTTAAGACAATCTTCTATATTCTTCAGCATCTGCAGACAAGTGCATAGGAGCTGAACTGTTTGTCAGGCTGGGATTCCTGTTTGCTTGGCAGAACTTTTTCATGACATATGAGTTTTTAAATAAAAAACAAGGAGAGGCAGCAAATCACTTGGGTTCAGACAACGGAAAGGGAAAAAAAAATCCCACCTAAACAATAGATATTTAAGTAGAAAGTGTTCCAGCTCCTTCTGACAAAGAGCCTCCAGAGGATTACAATGCAGTCAATGTTGCTTTAATTAAATTTAATGCTGTGTGAAATGCACTCTGAGAAACTTTGATGAATGACTGGGGCAATTCATGTGGCTCACTAAAGGGCATCCAGCCCTTGCAGGGGTGTCAAGCCACGATGAATTGGTTAGTACAGGCATGTTTATAGACTGCCTAAGGAACCTTGTATCTGTGTGGTAATGTCAGAGATAATGTTATGATTCTCTGGACCTTGGGGGGCTTTGGTGACATGGTTAATGAGATAGCCCAGGGAGTGTCCCAGTAGGTTACTTGCAGACCTCCCACATCAAAAGAAGCAGCTTTGCCCCTTCAGAGCCTGCCGTCCTCTAGATCTCTCAGCTGGCCTTCACTTTCCATAGGACCACTTTTTTTTCTACCTCTTCCCCCTTCATTTTTGGTTCTTAGTCAACATTAACTTTGGCTGCTGAAATTCAAAAGTTGTAGTTTTTAATTTGGTTTCCCTTTGACCTGACTACACAATGGCTTTCGAAGATTTTACAGGAACAGCAATCACCACAGTTACCCTCCTCCCAAAGCCTCAAAATGACAACAACAAAGCTTAAGCTGATGGAAGAAAAAAAACCTTAACTCTCCCTCTGTCTGTTCCCTCTCTCCTCATCACAAAAAAAAAAAAGAGGAATGTTTCTCTCATGCAGAGTTTGGTTACAAAGCAATGGGCTATGATAGTACAACTGGGTCTTTTATCTGCTGCACCCAAAGAAGTGAAGGGGGGGTGGGGAAACAACCAAAAAACAGTGGATCAATTGATAAATGAAAGTCTGTTATTCAAGTTTGATTTAAAGGGTTGATTATGGGCCTGTGAAAAAGGTTGTTTAACAGTTTCTCTTTGTAGGGGGAAAAACTCACTGTACGTTTGGTTTAAAGTAAGGTTAGATGGCAAGTAAACATTCTTGTAATAATACAGCAATCTTTGCAAAATTCCTGGGTCAGGAAGTGAATGTTCAGTATATTACATCATTGAAGGAGGCATACATCAAAGTTCATACAGGACTACCTCAAATGATCCTTCTAAAATATAAAAGCCCTAAAATTTTTATTGTACTTTTGAAATTCTGTAGGAAAGAAAAGGGGGAGGGCTGATGATGGATCACAGATTTGATAAACTTCATATCTCACAGATCTGATGACAGTTGCAAGTGTTCTCCTTTGGCTGACTCGGTGTATGGTTAAGGCTTATGATCTTGGGCAGAGAGATAAATATTTACGAGAAACCAAGATGGGATCTTCTGAAATGGTGTACGCAGCATGCTAACTGGTCTTGTCTGTGAATGTTCTGAACATCGTTGTCCCTGAAAGGATCTGAATCTGGTAGTTTAAGATGTATGTCATTAACTTTGAGCATTCATCTAATTCTGTTCTACTATGTTAGAATTTAAGTATCTATTAATTGCAAACAATACTGAAGAAATGGTAAACATAAATGTGTGTATATGTTTGTTTAATATACATACACTTATGTTGAGTCAAATATTCTTGGTCCCACTATTTTCTTTCAAATCCCTTCGTGAAGCGTACCTACTCCTCAGAGTTTAAAAAGAACTCAAACAACTAAAAACCCCAAACAAACAAAAAACCCAGTCCTGTCTAGTTGAGCCATCTCTGGCCACTTCATTGAAATAATCAGAAACAGTCACCTGCTTTCTGCAAATGTTACTTGTATTCAACAGTTCTGCTGGGGGTAGCCTCCCATCGGAGGGGTGGGGGGAAAGGTGGTGGTGGCAGTGATTTGTGTAGGTAATGATCATCATAGCAGGTACTAAGTCTCCTGGTGTTTTGTGGACAAAAATGAAGGTCCTAATCACTCTCTTGTATGTTCAATAAATGTTTGGCTATTCTTTAAATGCTGTTGGAGCCACATCAAGAGGAGGCCATCCCCAGAAGCCTGTAGTATTGTGGTTCTGGCTAGTCTTGTTTGGATTAAGCACCTGAGGTGGAACACTTATTTCAGAAGTCTGGGTTTTTTTCTTCTGGTCAGTAAAAGAAATATGCTCCTCGGTGCTCCTCAGCACCAAGCCAGCACCACCCTTCTAGTGACACACTGTAAGTGTCAAACTGTCTATGTTGAGCCTTTTGCCCTCTTCCTTCTGTAGGCAGGGCAGGTCTCTGTGTGCTGCTGTCAACTTTGTGGGGAAAAAAATAACTTAAAATAATTTTAGGGATTGAAAGCTGGTTTTGTTGAGAAAGTAAAAAATAAAATAAAATAAAAAAATCTACATAGCTACATCTGTCAAGGTGCACAGGACCAAGATTGTGCAATTAGAATGAAGATATTTTATGATTGTTGGAAAGAGCTGATGTGGCCTTGAAAGAGTTGTATCATTTCTCATCTTGTTGCAGCACTGGGAGATGCTGCTCACCCTTGCCTGGCTAGCTGGAATGGCTTGCCTGGCCCTGCTGCTGCAAGGGAAGGCAGAAAGTGGGCAGAGCCAGGCCAGCCCCTCCCTTCCCTCTATCTCTCTGTTATCTGAATCAACTATCCAGGTAGAAGCACTTAAATGGCATTTATTTAATAAGTTACTTGCTGCTGGCCAATATTGCTATAATGAAGTTGTAACTAGATCAGGGAGGAAGCAAATGCCAGGTTTGGTTTGGTAACTTGTCTTGCAGGGGAGAGAGGAAAAAGGCAGAATAAGCTGAGTGGTTTCCAAGAGCCTAATCTATTTTTAAATAGGTGTCTCTGAAACTGTAGCAGCAACAACAATCTTTGCTGTAGTTAATGGGCTGTCAGTGTATCCTTTATTTGAATGACTGTTTTCTGAATCAGAAGTTAAAGACATCGTGTCATTGTCACTGGGTCAATGGCAGTAAGTCTAACAAAGGACCTTGAAGCCGCTGTGAGCAGCAGCCTCTGATGGCTTCAAACTAACAGCAAGGTCAGGGAAAAGGCAAACACAGCTAACAGTGTCCCAGTCCCACCAGTGTGTCCACGCAGGATGTTTATGGCAGCCAAGTCTTGAGCATAAATCCCATCCCCTCCCCAGTGCATCACACGTGACCCCAGAGCAGGTTTTTTTGGCGCTTATTGCCTTTAAAGGGTAGAGTGGTGCAACAATTCCTAAATCGCATTGTAGGAGAGCGAAGTTGCAGGAGCGTGACTTGAAGAGCTAGGGCTATACGTGATCCTGGCAGTGGACTGGTGAGAAATTCTGAGTGCTGCCACCAGTATGTGATGTGACCAGCAGAGGGCTCAGAGGGAAGTCCATGTGCGGGAAGGCTTCCTCCTGGGGCAGTTAGGGCCCGGAGCTCTCATTGACTCTTGTGGATATTCCATGCCTTGAGGCCCAGCAGCCTTTGGTGGTTGGAGGAGAGCAGGATGGCTTTTGTCTCCTTGACAACATTGAACAGTGAAACTGGATTGAAACGAGGAGGTGCTATGATATTACAGGAAAGCTTCTGTGCTGGGCTACCAAGCTGATTGAGAACTTGGAATCCACTCGCCCTCTCAATATATCGTGTCCTTTTCCAGTGGTCCTTACCAAGAAATGAAGGTCTCCCTCTTTGGGCTGTTGAGGTCTGGGGGGAGTTAACTGGCCTAAATGAGATTTGACTGGGTGATGCTCAGCTGGTAAGTGCATGTGTGGCAGTGGAGACAGACAGTTAGAAATAGAAATTAAAGAATGTAGAGGGGAGAACACATGGTAGATGCAATGTACAGTTTAAGCAGTGCTAAAGGAACACAATGTCTATTTTTCTAGAGGCAATATTACCTCAAATGGGAGAGCTGACCTGTTCCTGCTGGGCCTGCAGGTCATCCCCTACCAAGAGACAGTTTAACTTCACCATGTGGGTTGCAGTGGCTGGGTCCGACAAGGTGGGCTGGAGATAAAGTTCCTTCTTTCAGTTGAGCCCTCCTTGCTTTGGCATGTTATGATCAGACATTTAACATGATTTTAACATAGGGGTTTTTTGTATTCAGTCTCTTTGCGTAGTTTAAAATTCATTTCCAGGCTGTGATCTAATGGCAGTAATTACCTCAGAAGTGCATACAGTACAGGGTATGTTTATTTTTGTTTCAGCCAAGGCAAATGATTACAGGTCTTGGCTTCACTTCAGGGCTCAGCTCTGTTAGGAGAGCCAAAAACAACATCTACCTTTGCAATCTGGCAAACAGGTCCTAAATACCTTATGCGAATGTTTGATTTAATGATACGAAGGGTAACGAGAGCAGGAGAGCAAAGCCCTTTGAGTCTTGATGTTGCAGTGGATTGCTGGAGTGCAAATTACTTACTAACTCTACGTTGTGGAGTGACCCAGCTTTGTCACATAATGTCTGCCACTCTTTATTATCAAATGGTAATTTGCTCACTAATTCTCTTGAGTTTCTGCAGTGCCTTGTGAGCAATTTGGCTAACATTGGCAACAGCATGAAAGGCACAAGTAGCAGATACCTGTGAGATGTGTCTGCATGTAGGTTTCAGTCACTATAGGAATAATTCAGTCTGTTACATGCAAAAATGAGTTTGCATAATTGCATGCTTGGAGCTGATGTCACATGTGCAAGCATAGCTGTTCCCCCTTTAAGTATTTCCTGACAGAAGCATCTGATGAGAGAGTGGTGGATGAACAGGGAAAACAATCTACTTCATTCCTGCTGAACAGCGCATGGTGATAAGGCCCACCCTGCGTACTCTGTCCTTATAGGGTTAACTGAGAAGTTTGGTGCTTCTGCCGAGGTGCAGAGGATTTAATTTAATTCTTCTGCTTAAAAAATTGCAACTTAAAAATCAAGTCCTTAACTGTGTCTCTAAAGAGCAGAAGGGAAGTTTTCATCCTTCCCTCAGTTTAATTTTGTTGTGATGTGTACCGAAATGCACCTGGATATTTTTGGCCATCAGTTGGCTGCACACGGAAAACACATGAAAGAACTTTGTGGATCCTAGCTGTATCTATAGAAAGGAAACATGCCCTTTGAATATCTGACAGCTTTGGGGGATTTCTTTGTAAGCGTAACTAATGTGATGTCCTGATTTCACATGTCCTTTTTTACTTTGTAACTGTTGGGAAGAACAAGAAAGTGGAGAACGCTCCTCCTCTAATAGGTGCCTGAACAGAGAAGTGAGATGATGATAACGACCTTGGAGCTGCCACAAGTTTCTGCAGGAACCAGGAGTACTCAGCACATCTCAAGTTCATGAAAGAGGAGGATTTAGCCTACTTTAAACATGTTTTTCATGATAGCCGTGGCTATTAAGCTTCGACAGTCCATCTGGATTCAAGAGATCTGCAAATGCGCAAAACCACTGAAAAGAGAGACCTATGCTTTAAAATGCTGACTCTTGCTTTCTAGGAAGAGGAGGCATGCTGTCCTGGCTGTTCCATTTTTAAACTGCTTGAGCTTCATCAGCTTAAGTAGAGTTGTTCTGAGTTTATACTGGAAAAGAGAAGATCTAACTCTGCCCCCCTTGAATAAGAAATGTTATTTTCATGTTTTTGTATTTTCTGGCTTTCTCACTTCACTTCACGATCTAATTTCTTTGCTAGCAGAGATCCTCTCAGTCACATATATGTTACAAATTTAAAAGCAATATATATTTAAATGTAAAACAATATGGATGAGTGTGTGCTCACATGCAAAAGTATGTTTGGGGGGTGTACACATATACAGTTTTAGTAAGCAAGAGAAGATGAGATGATACAGTGATGAGTGAGATCATGAATTATATTTTCAAGAATTTTGAATTGTTTCATGAATGGTGAAACTGTAAGGAACGATGTTAGAACATACAGAACTACTGAAATTATGCCAAGAGCATAATTTCCTTTTGAAATGGAATGTGTATAGTCCGTTGCCAGGGGTCTCCTGCTCTTCACTGTTCATCATCTCAGATGAAAGTGAGTGGCTAATAATGCCTGTGTGTAATAACTGTTTATTTTGACCTTTGGAAAAGAATGACACGCTAAGGGATAGCATCTAACCTATAGAGAGAAAAGAAAAAAAAAAAGCATCTTTAGTAAAAGGGGAAACGAAGCTTCTTCAAAGCTGGGATTCTACTTTGCTTTGGAGTAAGCATTTGTAGGAAAGGAAAAATCCAAACCCAACTGGTTCTCATCCCAGATCTTGAGGTAATCTCTATTTCTGTGGTGATATTCATATTGCTTCCACTTCATTGATTAACTTAACATTTCCTATGAAGTTAAAAGAAGAAATAATCTGATCTGCCTTCCTTTTTTTCTCTTCTCCTATGCAACTGCAGTAGTAGATGAACTCATTTACTGAAGTCTTTGTATATGTATATAATTTATTGAAGGTTGTCAAAATTCAGAAAGAGCTTTGCATTTATTATTGAAAACAGTGCAAACTAGCATCACTTTGAAGGGGATGGAGAAGGAGAAATTCTTTTAGTTAGATCCTTTTTCTGAGAGAATTTATCTGATCCTATCCCAAATGCTGACAAAGCTCGCTTTATTTGTCAGCAGCATGATGACTGCAGTAGGATGTGGCTGTGAAACACTACTCAGTGAGAGAAGACCACTTCCATGACGACTGCAGAGTAGGAAGGTGGACATTAAAACTGCGCTCTCTATGGGGCTGGGAAGCCAGTGCGAAGAGTGGAGCTCCCAGCTGTTGTGTTTGTAACAAGTTGAATTATTGTTGCTTTAAATTCTAAGGGTCGCAGTTTTTCCAGATTGTGTTGCTGGAGTCTTAGATATAATTAATTTCAAATAGTGCTAGCTGTGGTTATATTAATGCTGGATGCTTGTGGGAAATAGTCAAAACCAAACGTCTACAGGCACCCAGCAGAAATCCCTGCTTGATTTGAATAGCAACAGGGAAGTTAAAAAAAAAAAAACAACAAACCTGACCCTTTCATGAGAGAAGTAATACCTTTAAAATCATAGTGTAGAAAGCCTGTTAAACCATGTGCACTGCTCATAAAACCATGTAGGCTTGTGAAACTGAGGAGCAGTGGAAGATCTGAGAGCTTCTGAAAGAGAGAGCCCTGTGAGACCGAGCTGGAGCTTCATGCCTTCTATTTCACCTCAGAGGCAATGCTCTGTAAGATTTACAAACCTTGCACATCTCTCCCAAATATTTTGAAACTGAAGAATACAAGAAGCTGTTTCATTCTTCTAGAAAGGAATTGCTGTATTTGCTTCACTGTTGTTAACTGCTGTGGTAAGTGGCAGCTAGTATAAAAACAAAAGTAAAACAAAATGTTAATGGATCTGTAAAGGTGTCTCAAAATTACTCCAACCCTGAGAAAAACAAAAATCTAAAAGCTTGCACAAACATATATTTGTAGCTATACTGTCATTTCCTTCAACTTCCAAGATATTAAGGAACAGGGTTACTCAACACTGAAGGAAAACACAACAGAAATGTCTGAAAAAACACTCCTATTCCCATAAATGTTACAAAAGTACAGCAAAACTCTGAATGACATTCAGACATCAAAGAGATTGAGACTAGGGATCTTTTGTACCTATCTATACTATCTTATACATAGGTTTATCTATGATAAACCTAGATGTACTTATCTATACTATTTTATAATATCTGATAAGAAAAAAAAAAACAAGTCTTTGAAACACAATTTTCTTCAACAAAATCATTAATTGAAAAAAATAAGCTTTTGAAAAAGGAAATCTACTGTGTTGCAGTGATCCTCAGGCTTATTCTATTGCTGCTTTTAGTAGAAGTAATTAAAAAAATTACTATTGACCTACCTAGGAAAATGTTACTCCTTTCAAGTCTCAAAAACTGTACTTTATGAAATGTACAACTTTGCAAAGCTTACTGTTATTCAGAATTTTTTTAGGCATCCTGAGAATGTTACTGCTTGGTCTTAAAATGAATGTATATAGAGAGGACATTGAAAGGTGCTTTCCTCGGGAAAAAGTAGAACACAGCCTGAGGGAGGCTAGCACTGATGGGGGAGCAGTAACTTTTCCTAGATGTAAGGTTTTGTTGTTTTTATTTGAACTAGCATGTCTGGAGGAACAGGCAAGCTTTTGGAGACTTACATGCTCCTTCAGCATGAAATCGAAGCAGCAAACTTCACTCGAGAGAAGAATAGTTGCTCACAACTTAATTACGTTGATCAATGAGATGATTTAGAGTTAGGAGGGATGTGTGCAGAAAAGGTCAGAATCTGGGAAGAGCTCAAGGCCAGTTTAATGTGCTCGTTTCCCCAACTCTTGCCTCCCAATAGCTTCCACAGAGATCATTAAAGTCGGTGAGCGCTGAGATCTTCAGAACATTACGGACATCTGTAAACTTCTTTATCCAGAAAAAAATTGCATGTTTTTTCTTTACATCCACCAGTAGCTGAGCCAAGCTTGTTTCAAGCGAGGAAGACTTGTAATATCAAAGATTTACTTAATTTTCATTGCTGCACATAAAACATCTGACAGTATTTGCCGAGAAAACCAAAATGCCTTTCTTTGTTTGTACAAGCCAAAGGAAAAGTACAGTGTATCCGTCTGCAAACGAACATCAAAGTACTTTTGCAAAATCAAGGATGGTGACATATATTTGGAGAAACAGTATGAGCGCCGCCTGTTACAGAGTCATGGGGGTCTCTGCACTTACCAAGCATAATCCTGATTGGAGCCACGTCTTTTCTTTTTTCTCTTTATTATCACTTCTTGGTTAACATTTGTTGATGAGTGGGATTAACAGCACATTTTCAGTGACATTTAGCTCTTTTAACAAGCTCTCTCCAGTCAAAGGTGGCTGGCCTGAAAAAAAAAGAGAAAAGTCATTAAGCAAACAAATCTTTGCCAAGAGTTGATGCTAAACATGCCATCACCCTGTGTGAGTTATTTACTGTATATGAAATTTATTCCACAAGACTGTGACCTTGATGTTGATTAACCAGAAATCCCTTCTTCTCTTGTCATTATTAACAGCTTTAGGTGCCTCGAGTGGCCCCTCTCTCTTTCTTTTCCTTATTTTTTTTAAGCATCCATTAAGGAAGATTTTCTCAATTTATCATTTCTTTCGTAGTGCTGCTCATTGGCATAACTTCTTGAGGCATGACTGCTCATTTCCATGAGGCTGCCAGGCCAGCGGCGGGCTGGTCACGCAGTCAGTCTGCCCCTCTCCGCTTAGCGCGCCTGCCGTGGTGTGAACCATTACTGACATGTAACGAAAGGCAAACAGGCCTCATGAGGCATCGGGGTATTCCTTTAGCATGGTGATGCATCTGAATAGTCTTATAGGTGCCTCTGAGGCCTAGGGGTCTCAGCGGAGACTTTTATTGTTTCAGGCAATTCAGTCCATTATCCAAGAAACATGGAAAGGGAAATGGGATTTTTTTCCTCTGTGCATTCCTATTTGCTGGGCCTGTCAGTCATGGTAAGGCCACTTCGTGGCTCTCCGGGCAGGCACAGGGCGGAGATACTGTATACAGGACACAGTTTCTGCACTAGTTCTTGCGAGGTGGAGAGGGAGCATATTATGATTGTTCTTTACTTGCTTAAGGCTCAAAAGGGCCACTCTGTAGACGTAGGAGATGGAGCATCAGTAGATTGCCCTTAGGTCACTCAGCTTTGAGTAGACCCCAAATATGGAAGATGTTTTAAATCCACCTCCAGCTCAGTATAAACACAGGATCAGAGCAAGAACTGAACCTTTTTGGTGCCTGCTGCTAAGCATGAAACCGTTTACGGAACAGAAACACTGCAAGTATTCACTTATGCTGGCAATTTCTGGAAGGGGGGAAAAAAAAAATCAAGGGACGAGAACTACACCAAAAAAAATCCTGGATGTGTTTTTTTGGATTCTTTTTGGGTGAGGTCACATGGTGATAAATGGAATAGACTGGGAGAATTGAAAGCTGAACTTGCTGTAAAGCCTGGTTAGAGTGGATTGCATTACAGAGTATAGCTGGCACCTCTTGCTATGAAGAAAGCCTGGCTGCCATAGACTTTGTGGCCATTGGCATAGATTCATTCAGTGCTCTGCAATTTTTTCTGTTTAACACTCACCTTTGGCAGCCTCTTGGCACACTCTCTTGTGGTGGAATATGAAGTTTATCACCGCAGCTGTATGAGATTTGTATCTGGTCTGAAAGCTTTCGGGATCAATTATTGACAGTCCGTATCTCCCTTTCTTTTCTATTGGCTATACCAGATGAGGACATCATTCGTGCTTCACTGTTCCTTCCATAGCTTATAAGCAATCCTGCAAAACCAAACACGTAAAAAGGCACAGCATCATTAAGATAACTTACGTAATCTTAATTCTGCTCCTTCGTGCAAATGCGATATATATACACGACTTTGGCACAGTCATTGCGTAGGCTATATCTAACCTGAATGACTGCTGCTGCACTCCCAAGCCCAGGTGAGTCCTTGGCCACATTTTGATCCCACAGCGGGATGGATGGTACAAAGCAACCACCTCTTCATTGTACTTCAGTCGCAAAGGGGAAGAGAGCTGGCTGCATCGAATGATTAAGAGTTGGGACGTGCTCTGCAGCCCCCCAGCTTAGGTGCTTGGTGAGACCCTGGCTGTGGGCCGTGCCCTCGGGCACACTTGCAAGGCAGTGTAGGTGCAGCATCATCTTCTTCATGGAACCATCAATTCCGTGCGTTTCACAGGCAAGGCAGGGTGTGTGAACTGTGGAGTGATGGTTATCTTGAGCTTTAAGACACAACTTCTTGCTAAATGTCCTTTAAAGACCAGTACGGAGCTATTAATTCTTTAAGGGCATTGCTATGATGCTGTTGACAGTGGTATCGCTATGATATGTGTAACATTGTTAGAGATGGGAGATGTATTAGTCCTGACAAACTGCTGCATTTCTAGAGAGTGTTAATGCTCGGGTGGGGATGGTGGGACGGTGGGGTGGGAAAAGTGAGTGAATACAGCTGAAAACCATTGTCCGCTTCATATTTACAGCACAAACACACATGCTTACATTTTCGGCAAGTATAGGCAAAACAGCATACCTAGCAGGGAATGAGAACAGCTATTACAGTTACATCCACAGGAGAACTCAGCAAGCCAAATACAAAATTATTAGATCGGATGAGAAATACAGAAACAAAAAAGCTGAAAGTACATTTGCAACTTAAAACCTGAACATTCTCAAAGCATTGGGTTTTGTCACAATCTGTATGTTTACCAAATGCTTTGCTTTTGACAAAAGTACAATTTTTTTCATGAAACTGCCTGAGCGAAAAGCTTCTGATCAGCTTTGATCCAGATAGATGCAGTTAGTTAATGTTTGAATAAATTGGTGTGTATAATAATTTGCTAAAGGTTTTTAGGTTAGTGTACTAACAGTATTTTTTCAGTTTGGGCACTGGTTTGTTTCAGGCTTTGTTTTTCATTGGCTTGTCACACAGAATCTAGTCTGTACAATCTGTTATTTCTTTCTTTAGCTTTGAAAAGCTCCGTTTATCCAGTTTTCTATGATTTCCTGTGTCACATGTGATGTCATTTTGTTATTTGTAGTATTATAGTATCCAATAATCATACTAATGTGACAGGAGCTATTTAAAGGGGGGAGAGAAGTTGTTTCACTGAAAAACGTACTGCAGCAGCTCCAGCCGATATGAGCTGGTAGTCTCTGCTATCTCTTGTTTTCTGTTGTTAAACAGGAGTGCAACATTTCTGCTGATGTTTTCCCCTGCATGTCCACAGGTCAAACTGAAAAGCAACTGTTGTTTTCTCTGTAGTGCTCTGGGCATTGCAGAGCATGACCTGCTACTCCATTAAGAAATCTGCAAAAACCGAGCGGATTTTCTCCTTGCATTGAACAGTTTCTTTGTTGGTTTTTAAGAGTGCACTCAGTTGCTTCATTTTTTCACGTTTTCTCTACCTCTTGAGAGATCCTAGGTTGCTCTTGTTTTCTTTTGGTACATAACACATGTAAATCTTTAAACTGAAATGCAAACCCTGAATTTAGCACTGCATGTCTTGCCTGGCGATTGATGCTGTGGGCTTTGGGCTCTGATGACCTAGGCTACAATGCCATGGGATATCTGCATAGCAGCAGCATATTCAGTAACAGGTTATTTGGTATCTTCCCCTAAGTCATCTTTCATGTGTGTTCTCCTACATTTTATTTGATTTCTTTACATTAACTATAGAGGAAAAATGGGTTGATAAAATGTCAACCTATTTTACAAGTCTTTCTATGTTTCACAGTTCTTCTCAGACACCTGGAAAGTCCAGTTGTTAATAGTACAATTTCTGGCAATGTGCTGGTTGCCTCTTACCACCACCATCACCACCACAGCCAAGGTTCCTGTTTGGACATTGCCAAAAGGCAGACTTGGTCACGGCCAGCTCTTCCCCATGATCTTGCCACTGGCACTGGGATTTTTATAACACTTTAGACTCTGGTAGCAAAAGGACGTCACAGTTCACTGTTAAATGGTTAATTTGGTATGGGTATGTGTGGTATCCTCTTTTCCTAGAGGATCTTTACTATCTTAAATGGTGCTAGATGTCATCTTTTAGGCAATTGAATCATGCCCGGATAAACTTAAAATCTCCCCTTCATTTGCCTTATGGGAACTTAAAAGATATGTGGAGTTCTAGTCTAAAAATTAAGCACCACGGTTTGTACAAGACCTTTATTAGCAACCTTTTCTGTATTTTGGCTCTAGCAAAGCCTTCGTTGTAACTGTGCAATGCCAAGAAAGGTTCCTTGTCATAACACGTAAGGCTAGAAACTCTATAGCCATTAATGTTAGTGTTTTGGATTTAATATCTGGGTTTGTTATGCTGCTGAAGATGGTCTGAATATGCTGATACTGAAAGTGGTTCAGGACTGCACCGCACACCTGAGTCAGGAGTCATTTGAATGCATATCATAAACCAGATCTTCTAGTGGCAACTTCACAGCAGACGTGGTCCTCTAAAGTACTTCCAAACCTGTGGATTTCCACGTGGGAAGGTAAGGGCTGGGAACAGGAGCATATGTCATGTAGCTTAAATCTTGTAGAAGTGCATATAATGTACCTAGCAGGTAGTTTGAGATGCTTTAAAAAGTCACCCTGAATATTTTTCTTACATAGATTTGTCTGTGAGGAAGGGGGTAAGACATAATTTGTTCATCTTGTTAAATATATGTTTAAAAAAAAAAATTAAAAGAATTATGCAACCTAGTTAAATTACATAAGTTTAGCTTTCATTTAGCAGCATGTTTGTTGAACTGTCTTCCAGTCCCTGCATTGTAAACAAAGATAATAAGAAAAATATTGACCAAATTATTTTAATGTAATACAAAGCTGAGAAACTAAACGTATGTGAACTAGGACAAGCTGAGACAATTATAGAAGTCCTTGTAGCTTTCTAATAGAAAGGTTCGGCCTCATGTTTATGGATAAGTTTTTATGACTGGATATTACTGGTTAAAAAAAATGTAGTGGAATCTGTATGTCCAATGTATTTGAATTAATATGGTTCCAAGTATTTTGGTTTATGTTCTTAAACCCACAATGCTACAGATAGACGTCCTGTGCTTAGTCTCCTTCTTTCATGCTTTTATAAAGAAAGAGGGAAGAAGGAGAGGTGCAAGATGACTGTAAAAATATATATATTTAAAAGTGCTGCTCCTACTTGAATATTTTTATAACAGGTTGTTTTTCAAAATATTCAATTTAAAACCGGTGATGACCATCACAGCTTTAGCTGTAACAAGAAAATGAATTGGGGACCTCTGCACTCAAAGCTACACTGTGTGCTGCTGTGTTAGTAGTGCAGAAGGCCTGTAATAAGAAAGGGTCACTGCATTAAAAAAAAAATCCAGCTAAGCCCTGTTCAGCTTTTAATGTGCATTAAACTGGGCAAACTCCAGTTGAAGTGGATCTCTGCTGCAAACTTCTATATCTGTGCTGGAGGATGACTGTCCAGTGGTGAAAGCAGTAGAGCATGAGCTCAGGTTTGGTCTACAGGTGGTCTCAGGTTTGCTGTTTGACCTTGGACAAATCACTTTGTTACTGGAAAGCGGCAAAATAATTCACTCTCTAAAACTTAATTTTGGAGTTTCAGAAAGCAGGCATTCTTTATTGCGGCGCCGGGCAGCACTGGGGATAGTTCCACCATAAGTGCTCCGAAGGCTTGGTGGACTTTCAGTAACTATATACCATGAAAACATACATATTCATAGGATTTCCGGGAATTCATCTACATAAACATGAGATTTCCTGGAACTTATTAACATATGTAAATGTCCGATCCGCATGCGCAGTCATCCTCTGTGGTGGTCCTCAGGTGGTCTTTGGGGGTCTTCAGATGAAGGCTCATAGTCTTCCTCACCGTGTTCGCTGATTGACCTTTGCTTCTGCCCAGACTCAGTTCTTGTGTCGCCTAGCTGTCTAGACAGGAGTGCTCAGGAGCCCAAAACTTAATTATCCACAAGGACTCTCCCTTGTTATGTAAGGGGAGCATTCAAGAGCTTTGTAACGGAAAAGGGGAACACCCAGGAGCCTCAATCCACGTTCTCAGGTATCAACTTGGGCTGTGTCTGTAGCGTTGGACCAAGGAGAAATGCAGTGTTGGAATGGGCCCCGTATACACTGCGTCTCCTATCTCTTGTTTCCACAGAAGGAGAACTTGGATGTGTGCACCAGGAGAGCTGGGGCATGATCTAGTGTGTCTCCTGGTCCATGTGTGCAAAGGTGGAGGAGTTCTGATGTCTGCTGTGGAACCTGGACAGGCTTCTCTCTTTTTCAGCAATATTACAAAATCGATAGGAATTGCATTTACCAATCTTGTTAGGGAGCTGAGATGAACTCTGCAGCACCTGAATATTTCACTAGCATTGGCTATTAAAGTATTAGAAGCTCTAATATATACATGGTATAGATATAAGGGATATCTATAAAAATCCAGCTTGGAAATATCAGAGATGAGTATTTAGCTATGTCGTGGTTTAACCCCAGCCAGCAACTAAGCACCATGCAGCTGCTCGCTCGCTCCCCCCCCGGTGGGATGGGGGAGAGAATCGGAAGGGTAAAAGGGAGAGAACTCGTGGGTTGAGATAAGAACAGTTTAATAATTGAAGTAAAACAAAATAGAACAGTTAAAGAGGTAAAGCAAAAGCTGCGCACGCAAACAAGGCAAAACAAGGAATTAATTCGCTACTTCCCATGGGCAGGCAGGTGTTCGGCCATCCCCAGGAAAGCAGGGCTCTGTCCTGCCTAACGGTTACTTGGGAAGACAAACGCCATCATGCCAGATGTCCCCCCCTTCCTTCTTCTTTCCCCCAGCTTATATACTGAGCATGACGTCATATGGTATGGGATAACTCTTTGGCCAGTCTGGGTCAGCGCCCCTGGCTGTGCTCCCTCCCAGCCCCCCATGCACCGGGCAGAGCACGGGAAGCTGAAAAGTCCTTGACCAGTGTAAGCGCTACTTAGCAACTCTTTAGCGGTACTTAGCATCCACATTGTTCTCATCCTAAACCCAAAACACAGCCCCATACCGGCTACCAAGAAGAAAATTAACTCTATCCCAGCTGAAACCAGGACAAGCTATTAATTTCTGGCTCAATCACCAGCATTCAGATGTTTTCCTCTTTCTGAGGGAAGGGTGATGGAGGTCCAAAGTTCAGTCGTGAAGGCCTGCTGGCATTGCACACATACGCCTAAGGCAAGAATTGGCCAAAATGTTACTAGGGAAGATGTGATGATTTCTCAGGCTTTCTTCCCATTAGCTATGAAAGAATGAGCTGTGCTATATCTACTTCAGAATTAGCAGTACTGCTGATATGCTTGATGTTTTCAACATCCTGCTGTGGCTTGGTATAATTGGCTTTTTGGTGTGTGTGAGTGAGGAGGCTTGCAGGCTACACAGAACACAGCCTGTGTGGCATCAGCTCCCCTGTTGATTTAGTTTCATTTTCTGTTTTTCTGCCTTGCTCAACTGCCTGTAACGGCATTAAAGTATTCTTCTGATCTTTGTTTCCATGTGTTCACAAAATGCAGTTTTTGAAAGCCTTTATGCCAAAGGGACTTTCAGAGCAAGAGGCAGCTCTCAGATTTGTTTCAAAAGCCATTGACAAATTACATACTTGATTGAGCCTTGTTTATAATAACTTCTACTGAGAGAGCCTTTGCATTGGTTTTAGATTAGATTAAACAGGGAAGGGTCAAATTAAAACTCCCAGAAACTATTTGCTTGTGGTATTGACATGCTGCCTTAGAGCGGGAGGTAATGAAAAGTTTCATGAGAAAGTCTGTGGTCCCAAGAAGTGTGGCTAAATTTTCCCCTCTTCCACTATCTACACTGCATTAGAAAGAGCCTTAATTTGCTGGTTTGGCGTATGTCGTATAATAAATTGCTAACTCATAATGAAAATATGATGTCCCATGGAAACTCTTATCACTCTCCAACTTCTTCACTGAACTTCGGCGCTCCTGGACAGCTTTCCCCTGCTAATCCCCACTTCATCTTTGTTAGTAATACTCTGAGTGTTAAGTTTCGCCTCCTGCTATTGCTGAGTTGCATGATCAGACACCTGGGGAACTGTGGATCCATTTATGTCCTGGTTCTCAGCAACATCACACATACTTGCTGGGAACTTAATACAGAAATTCTGGTCAGGCAAATCTATTCAGTAGCAGTACACGAGTTCTACCTTGGACTGCAAGTACAGACAAGCACCTTTTGTTACCATCCATAACTGTGCTGTCAGAGTCCGAGCTCTTCTCTGAATACTTCCTGCCCAGAATTGTGCTCAGAGGTACAGACAGCGACAACTCGGTATGTACTGCAAAGGAGTTGTGGGGAATCACAGACCCTGGCAACCAGAAAAGTACACAGCTGTGCTTCCCTTAGGTACTGAAGAACTAAATTGCAGGAAAAGGCATCAGGCTGGAACAGGTTGATGTCTCTACAGGAACAGTCTCAAAACCTTAAGATAAATACATCCTCTGGCCTCCTACTCATCCACTGTTAAACTCCATGTCCACGCCAAGATCTTGCCTATCGGACTAAAATAATCTCTCTGCCTCCACAGCTTGTCACATTGTCCCCTGCCATCTGCTAAAACATACTTGCCAAAATAGACTTCCTTTCCTACAGCTCAGGATAATTGACTTTCCCAGCCCCCTCCTGGCGTCACAAGCCTTACCGAAACTTTATCATTTTCCAGATCAGAAATAATCTTACTGCTTCAATTGCTTTCACTTAATTCATCCTCTCATTTCCTTACCATTCTTGCTTCTTGCTGTTTCCAGTCTGTATGCACGTTTATGTGGCTGTAGCTGAATAAGAGTGAGTGTTGGTCATTTTATACATGGAAATGAGTGGAGAAGTGGAAAAGATGATCTGGAATAAGATGCCAGCTCTTAAAGAATTTGATTTTTCTATAGTCTTGTAACTGAAGAGGAGTTAGAACTCACCCAAGTTAGAGGACAGTACTTTGTCATTGAGGGGGAAAAAATCAGTACTAGTGACAAGCAGCAGACATGTATTTTCTCCCCCCAGAGAGCCAAGAAATTGCATCAGTGAAGTCTTCTGAGAGCTGACTTCCAGAGCGAGTGATTTTGGGGGAGAAGAAATCAATTGAATTGCATTTCATCAGGCTGGATTGGGTAGTGAGGATTGGCCACACGTACTGACTGCTGTCCTCCAGATGTGCTGACTGTTACTTAATTCAAGCTACAAGTTTAAATGAACTGTGGATATCACAAGCTTCCAGGTGTTTGAGGTTGAGTGCCACTTACTAAATGATGTTGTCTTGGGCACCCAAAGTGTAGCGGATGACCAGCTTTTTGGAGACTCATTTGAGAGGACGATTCAGCCCCTTCCCCCACCCTCTCATTGTCCCATTCTCCTGTCTGGAAAAATTTGTGAGAGTTTTGTGGATATAAATGGTCATTGAACCATTTATTTCTCTCCAGAAGGGACGTTCTGTATGCCTACCACCAATGACAAAGCAAGGATATAAAGCATTGACCTTTCCTATATCAGTAAAACCAAATTCTTTTCAAAGTCATCAGAACCACTTGAAGCAAGAAATGCATGTGGTGGTATCGTATACTGAACACGAACTGAAGATGAATGGCTTACAGTGCAGACAGACTTTTAAGCACAGGATTGGCAAGCATGATGTACAAAGCAGTCAGCAAAATGATGGGCTTAATGCTCAAGAAAATGGCTTTCTATAGTCTGTCGTCGTCATCTTCCACTGTGTAAAAAGGGAGCATCATACAGACTGCTTCATTATTTCAGCCTCTCCCTTACAGAAACTGGAGGGGCTTCATGAACTTTTGCTGTCTCTCAGCCTGAAGCCAGACAGCAGTTTGGTCATTTCAGTTCTCTGTTTGGTTTAATGCTTTGCTGGAAAGCAGCCATTTACCATGCTGAGTGTGGCTGGTTTGTATTGGAAGGGAACTGCAAGACCACAAGGTTGCCATAGGGTTTCTCCTTCCTCTCTCAATTCTTGTTGCCTTTTTTTCCCTGTATTATATGTGTTTGCAGAAAAATACCAAGTAGCATGCAATGAACAGCATCTGTGGCAGATACTGCCACTTCCCAGCAGACTGAAAGGCAGGAAGAGCTTTGGATTGTGGAGATAGGAAGACAAGAGTGAATTTATCTTATGCTCTGAACCATGGCAGTGACTAATTTCTTTCAGGCCAACAAGCATAGCTTGAAGTTATTTTTGGCCCACATTTCTTGCCATTGATGAACCAGCTCAGAGATGGCAACTGCTTGGTTCTATCCTTGTGAGATTCATCTTCCTTTGGTTCCCAGCTAATCCATAGTGCCTATGTGAAAAGAAAAACCCAGTGGTCTACAGAAGCTGTCATATACAAGCTAGAGGGCACTTTTTTTAAACCTCCTTACAAATTGCCTCAGATTTCTTGAGGGAAGAGAACCAGGAAAGGCAGTTCCACATCTGTCATCATTGTTTTACTCACAAATCCTTTGGCTTGATAGCATCTCAGAAACAAGTTGCCTGCACTTGCCATGCAAGTTGAAAATGTTTGTAAAATCATCCTGCCTTGGTAATACAGCTGGAAGAAAATTTCCTGCCTCCAGTGAGTGTTTGTTCACCTTTGAAATGGTTTTACTTTTACTGTCTCTTCAGGGGAAGTCTCTAAGAAGGAATGCGTCTAATTGTCGCTTAGTGACTCCTAGGGACCTGTTACTATGCTGGAACTTCAATGCCGTGCTGAATTTGTGGATTCAGTTTTTCCATCAGTCCTGTAAAAGTTGTGTCTCTTCTCCATTATTTGTGCATCGCTGATAGAAAGTACTGCACCTCCGAAAACACCTCAGCCGAAGTTATGTCTTCCAGAGCAAGTAGTATATTCCTTGCCTGTTTAGCAGTTTTTGCAGCACTTGGTCCAAATTCTTTCAAATCAATAGTGTTGTGCTGTGGTGCAGAATTTCAGCCACTCTATTTAGCAGGCACACACAGTTACTTGATCTTAGCTCTTTCAGTGGCAATGAATCTCCCACTTTCTTCATAAATTGAATTCAATTATCACTTCTTCTCCCTGTCTTCACAAGCAAGTTTAGACATCTCGCTTTTCATCTTGCATTTTAAATAGAAGAAACAATAGTAGCAATAGCTGCTGCATTTTTATGGCATAAGAGATGGCCTAATGAATTAATAAAACTTGCAGCTGCAAAGGAATTTTGGTTAAGCTTATCTAACATGCTTCTACAAACTCCTCTTAAGCTCCATGAGGTCCCCTGAATTCAACCTGGTGTTATTTGTCTTAAACTGACAAATGGCTTACATAAAGGCTATGAGACCTGTTGGAAGTTGCATAAGTCAGCGTTAGTGTTAGGAAGAGGGCATCGATATACTTGGCTAAGTATTCCTTATGCTGCTACCAAAGCACATAGCCTGTGCACGGGGTGTTCCAGCTGATAGTGAATGGTTAAACAAAGTACCAGGTTAAATCAAGGGGAGATTCTGCAGCTAATGAAAAACCAGTTGAACTTTTGCTCTTGTTACTGTGGATTTAACAAAGACTTCTTTCCTTCCATTGAGGAAATCTGAGCAGTCTGAGCCCATACATTATTCCACCTTGATAGCGGCGTAACTGTCCCAGAGATTGCACAAGCTTCCTTTACACCGGCAGCATAAACTGCCACATTCACTTCATCAAGCCTAAGTGTTAACTACTTCCCATTAATTCAAATGTTCCCAGGTTCAGGATCAAGAGAACCTGCTTAAGCAAAGCATCTGTCTGAGTTCCTCTCAAGTTAATGTTCCGTACAGTATGCTTCTGAAAGGCTGGCAAGGAAAGAGGGGAAAGCCTTGGCAATTCTGTTTTTTCCACTGTTTATGGGGGTGGGGAAAAAAGGAAAGAAAGAAAGAAAGAAAAAAGCTTAATGTGTGCCTTCTCCTTATACTTCTGTAGGTTTAGGTCTTTGTTATGAGCTCTGATACCTTGAAGGGTGGGAGAAGGAGAGATCTGTGGTCCAGTCACAGAGTTAACAGTCAGGAATTTGCAAGCCTGAGGCCCTTGACCCCAGCATGTGAATCCACCAAGTGCAGGACAGAACTAGAAAGCATATGGTGGCTCTTGTCCAATGCTAACGTGGTATAGGTGATGCAATATTTCAGATGTCCATTTCACAATATGTACAAGAAGGAAAAAAAATCCAGATGACCTCTCCGCCTGGGAAGAGGGCTAAGTGGAGCTAGATGCGGAGACACATTTCAGTCACAAATGAATATTACATCTGCACAGTGAGCTCTCATTTTACTGACCACAGGATGTTTGAATTGGAAGAACACATCAGTTATGCAAACCTAATGCCTTCATCTCATTAGAGCTGGCTTCTACTCTAGAAACACGAATGATCTGTAGTTTTCCTTATGCCAGTCTGCTATGGAAGGCAGCCTTGTTCCACTCTTGTTTCTGTGTGTATCTAAGGATATGTCATGTGCCAGAGGGGAATTCAAGCCGGAAAGCCATAACCATATGCCACAAACAGGCACTCAAGAAGAGTTAAAATAAATAAAAGGGGCAAGCATAGATCCGATAGCATCCTTCAATAGTCTCCCATCCTTTGCTCAGTAAAGAGGTTTCACGAACCCCTTCTTATTTGTCTCTTGACTAACTTCCAGTATATATTTCTTAGCTGCCTGTCTGGCATCTTATGCAGGGTTCTTGCATTCACATTGTCCTTTGTCCAGGAATTCCTCATGTTTCCAACTTACTGTGTGGAGAGCCATTTCCTTCTGTCTTGATTTGAACTTGACTCCTACCTTCATTTTTCAGTCCTAAGTTCTTGTATTGGAAGAAATGGTTGATTCCTGTACGCTTTCTCCAGGCTACTTTCTCATGTTTGTCAGCCTTGTCATATGCCTCAGTCATCTCTTTTCCAGGCTGAAGAGTTCCAGTCTGTTCAGTCCTTCATTGTGCATTTGCTTTCTAGGCTCCACAGATGTAACTCCTTTGACCAAAACTGGTACCTTCAAGACCGGCATGAAAATCGTTAAGTCAAGCAAATAAAAAGAAAAATCATCTCGATTGGTGGAAGATTTCTGCTCTGAAGCCATGATATGGGGAGGATATGCATGTGCAGCTAATGTGGAAGAGTGACCAAAGAGACTGTCAGTGCCAGTATCTAAAATATAAGGACAACACACCTAAAGTCATTTTTTTCAGGGACTTCTAGGAGCCTTAGGAATTCTAGAGGATTTGTTCCTAAAACATGGCAAAATTGTCTTTAGTCATGGGAAGAAATCTAAGAACTTAGAGCAATTAAAAACAAACCAACAAATTGAGACCCCACCTGGAGTACTTCATCTAGCTCTGGAGTCCTCAGCACAGGAAAGACATGGACCTGTTGGAGAGGGCCCAGAGGGGGGCCACAAAAATGACCAGAGGGATGGAACACCTCTCTTATGAGGAAAGGCTGAGAGAGGTGGGATTGTTTAATCTGGAGAAGAGAAGGCTCTGGGGAGACCTTATTGCAGCCTTTCAATACTTAAAGGGGGCTTATAAAGGGGGAACAGACTTTTTACAAGGGCCTGTAGCAACAGGGCAAGGGGCAATGATTTTAAACTACAAGAGTGTAGGTTCACGCTAGATATAAGGAAGGAAATTTTTATGATGAGGGTGGTGAAACACTGGCACAGGTTGCCCAGAGCGGTGGTAGGTGCCCCATCCCTGGAAACATTCAAGGTCAGGCCTCTGAGCAACCTGATCTAGTTGAAGATGTCCCTGCTCGTTGCAGGGGGGTTGCACTAGATGACCTTTAAAGGTCCCTTCCAACCCAAACCATCCTATGATTCTGTGAAAAAGCAGTACTAGCATAGAATAGATTGTCATTAGCAATACAACCTCATTGTACTGAAGGGTTTTTTTTCAGTCTGCACCAATTCCTCTAGCATGTACATTCCCTCTGATAAGGGCACTGTCACCTCAGTGTTTTCCTGTATGAACTCCTTCCTATGTACCCATCACACATTTTCAAAAAACCCAAGGCCTCCAGTGCGACGGAGTTATTTCCTTGTCTCTCTGAACTTTCCTATTGCTGCAATTCCCTTCTCGTGTCACCTGGTGGCTGCTGAGCCCTTCTGCAGCTCCGAAGGTGCCGCCTGCTCCTGGGAGCACCAGAGAACTCGGCAGCAGTCCCAGGAGATTTGTGATAAGGACACATTGGTCACAATTTTTTTTATCCCTAGTTATAGAATCTGGCACCATAATCTTTATGCGAGCAAAATAGCCAGTGCTTTTCATGGAAAAGGAGAAAGAACAGGCATAAATATTTTAATTTTGAGTTAACTCCTGCTGTTTACACATAATTCCTCTTGATAGTTTGAAGTGAGAATCAGACCTTTAGTGTGGGGGAAATACTTGATTCTTTATTATCATCCTTTTCTTCACAGTTGTATCTATAAGTAAATTGACTGGGTCCAGGATGAGGAAGGTGATTATTTTTAACAGTGTTCATCCTGATCCTTCACCTCAAACTGGGGACAGTTTGAAGCAGAATACTGAGCAAAAACTACTAAGCAAT
The DNA here is from genome assembly GCA_020745775.1 of Theristicus caerulescens. NCBI lineage: Eukaryota > Metazoa > Chordata > Aves > Pelecaniformes > Threskiornithidae > Theristicus > Theristicus caerulescens. Next base: position 66,154,704 of record CM036563.1, read on the forward strand.
AAACCTGGTGTCAGTAATCGCTTAGTTTCTTTTCAAAGTGTCAAGTAGGATCACTATCCCATATACATAACTGAGGGAACCACTTTCTCCCTGGGACAAAGACGGATTTTGTTTGCCAATGTGAGTTGAATTTGCTGGAAAAGTGTGAGTAATCATTTTTATTAATCCTGGAGTCTGTAGGGTGGTGGTTTTGCTTCATGTTTAGTTTTTGGTGTGTGTGGGGGTTTTTTGGGTTTTTGTGGTTTGTTTTTTTTTTTTTATTCCAATAAATACATCCATAGGATCCTTATTTCCTATTTGCCCAGCATGGTTGTTAGGAGGAGGCGTTGTGGTGATGTATCTTGTTGAATAAGAGCAGGTGGTTTTCACCATTGTCAGTTGTCAGCCTGAGTTGCCACCTGGTTTACAATGAGAGGTGTGAAAAAGGCACACTTTTCCCACAGGGCAAACACACGTTTGGGTGAAGGCTTGTGTTTAAAGGGTAGATAATTAATAGCTGTAAAGAGTCCGTTCCTCTAAACATAGCAAGGTGCTGATTTTCACTTGAACAAGTGCTACCAGGGGAGAACTTTTTACAGAATAAACAAACAAACAAAAAAACCACCAACAACCAAACCTGCTTAGGAATTTAAGGTCAGGAGTCCCATTCAGAGCCAGTAAGATTCATCCTCTTACCTCTTTCAGGTATTTCTATCAATCTGTTTTTGAGTATTTTTGGAGGGAAATCTGAGATGTCTTATCTGGGGGGTGGAGGATGGGAGTGGGGTGTGCGAGCACTCGGCTCCTCTTGATGAAAAGTCTGGCAGAGTCACAGCTGGCACAAGAAGGGCTCTTGATCTTTTTTCTTCAGACAAAAGCCCCTGCAGAAGTGGTAGCCAGGACATGACCCTGGGGGCAGGGGAGGACAACTGGCTGCTAGAGCCTCTTCATAGGCATGGTGCTTCAGGATCCTCGAGATCTCCAGAGGCAGAGGCCCCCAGGGCAGATGGACCTTGTACGGCTCTTTCTGCAGGCTGCCTCTGACCAGGACCCTGGGCATGGGAATCCCAGCAAAGAGCACAGAGGTCTGTGAGGGAGGAAGGGTTACTCCTTGTGAAACATGGCTCTTTGCCAAAAAGGCACAGAGAAAAGGGGGTAGAAATAAAAGCTTGGCCACTTTTTAATGATCCTCCTGAACTTCTGTGGGAGCCATACCCTCCCTGCACAGGGTCTGTCTCCTGACAGCAGGACCAACTGAGATCCCTCTTTATTTCAGATAAAAGGGTGTTGCATTCCTGTTGCTTGGGAGAGAATATCTCCTTTCTATGTTGCCCTTCAAGATCCTGTTGGATTTGAGGACTTGCTGTCAGTCCCCCTGCTTTTCCAGTACTGAAAAATGGGAGCAGCTCTCCTGTGTTTACAGGTGCTCATGCAGTAAGCTATGGTATGAGAGAGCACTTCTCTTTCTGGTCCGCTAAAGCAGAGCAGTGCTCCCCAGGAGTCTGCCAGGGCTGAGAGATGCTCCCGCCAGTGCTTCTCCTTGGTCCTGGCTCCTCTTCAGTGGTGAACCCAGTAAGGGCTTGGGTTCCTCTTTCAGCCAGCTCTCTGCAGTGCTGGGGAGTGGAGGGGAGAGGTGGGCTGCCCTTGCCTGCAGCAGGCCAAGGTGAAGGCTGGCAGGGGGCTTTGGGGGCTGGCTCTGCTGGGGCAGGTCTGCAGGACAGGGCTGGTGTCTGTGGCTCCTCTGGGAGACCACCAGAGCACCTCTGGTTTGAGGTGTGTTTCCAGTTCTGCTCAGACCTCTTGTGGCCTGCCTTTTCAGTCCTCCTTTTCCACTGCTTCTGTTTTGTTCATGACACTTGACTTTCACGCAGCTCTCAGAGCAGTTAAGGCTTTTTCTGTGATGATGAGAACAGTGTTCCTCTTCCTTCAGTCTGTCTTTTACATCTGTGTAGTTTTCTAAGTAGCATTTATACTGCCTTCCACCCCCACCACCTTCCCATTTTTCCTTCCCAAAATTACACTTCATTTTCTGTGCTGCTAGCAGCCGCAGACAGCCAACTGCTCTCCCTGAGGTTGTGCAATGGTGGGAATGGAGAAAAAAGAGAGGCGAGACCTGAATCAAGATGTGCATGTGGGAGGGAGGAGGTGTAGGGGGACAGGGAGTATTCATGGAGCCCCACGTGGAGGGACCAGCAGCCTGTGTGGCACAAAAACATTTTAAACTCGCAACAGGGGAACTCTCTGTGGATTGAACGCTTCAAAGGGAGAGCCTGCCAGCTACAAAAAACAAATCTTTTGAATAACATGGAGAGCAATGAGAAAAAGTCTGAGCTGCTCACTCACAGGAAGAGAGCAGGCTTCACTCAGCCTGGGTGTAAAGCAATGTAATCCCATTAGCTTCGGGGACGTTGCAAGGGCTTATGCCATGGAAGAATTTAGCCTACTGGGTCCAACAGTTTTACTTAGGCTGAATAATTCTTTTGTCCTGTCTCTGCATCGTGATTGCAGCAATAGACACCAAAATATGTGTTAGTTTTGGTTCCAGTGAGGCAAGTCTTACTGGGCTTGTGTGAGGGACCCTTGTTAAAACTGCACCGCTGAACTGAAGGGAAAGTTTCTTCAGCTTTCCAAAAAATTCTCTTTTTGGGCTGACTTCAAACTTGGAAAATGTCAGCTTGAGAGTTGAAACTTAAGGAAAATTACAAGCAATAGAGGAAAAGCAGTTATAATAGAAATCATTTGCCAGGGTTGAAAATAGCCATTAATAGCAGCCTGCCAGCTATATTACACAGTTTAAAGGAAATTATCTTTAAAAAAAAATTATAAAGTATACTTTGAAATTAATCAAAGGAGCCTGTTGCTCCAGAATATTGGGGAAAACCCTGCCTTGCAAAATGTATGTTAGTTAAATACACAATAGCCCTAGCCCCCACGTTTGTATGACTGTAAGTACTTGTTGGTTTTAGAAGAAATTTTTAACATTCCTGTTTGCACCACTGCTTACCTGGTAGATCCATGGCTGAGTGTGGGAGGGAGCTTGAAATTATTAATTTATGAGAGAAGAGCAGGAGCAGGGTGATGGGGATGGCCTACCCGAGGGGCTTTGCTGTGTGTGGGAGCTAAGCAGCACTGGGTGCTGCCGCTGCTGGGGACCGAGTCCCCTTGAGATAAGCGTCTGCCTGAGCTGCAATATTTTGGAGGGGTCAGGGTCCTTACAAGCAGCCCTTTGCTTTGAGGGCGAGATCTCGGCCAGCCAGCCTCAGGAGAGCTGTGGCTGAGGTGATCACCCCAAACCCAGGATACAGAGAGGTGAGGAAACAGGAGTCGAGGGGCCCACGTTTCTCTAATCCTTTTCTCCTCTTAAGGTATATTGAGTTTGTTACCTGAGGTGAGTTGGATCCTGGTACTTTTGCTGTAATTCCTCTGGCCCCATCTTGCACCCAGCACCTTCCTGGCACAGGAACTGAGGGTGTATGGTCAGTCCTTGCTACTTCTATGATGGGTACCGTGTCCTTCTGCTTCTCCAGCTGGCCTTTAAAATAGTGTCCCTTGAGCCTCTGATATGAAACAGACAGTGAGAAAAATACACAAGCCTTAGAAATCCCAGTATCTCTGTAGGGACCAAGATTTGCCTGATCTCTGTTTTTTTTCCAGTGAGATTTATAATGCCTCCTTCCAGGAAGACATTACTTGGTTTTGGTTTTTTACCTTCAGTGCATTCATACAATTTCAAATACCTTCCTCAGGCTCCAATACATAGTTCTTCAGAAATGTAATGGGCAGGTAGGCATGGGAAGGAATTTGATTATACTTGAAAAGAAAGACAAAATAGATCTGAATGGTAAAGCTATCCAGCATGTTTTTGGTTTCTCTCTGTAGTTTAGGTAGAAAGGATTGTTCTTTTGCCAGTGTAAATATATAAATTTTAAAAGAGATGTCAAGGACTGCTTAACATACAGACAAAAAAAAGTTTCACACATCTGCCCTTATAATGGCCCTATGTGTTTGCATTCTACTTATTTATGCATTCGCATTTGGTTTATTTATGAGATCTTTGCCTAGAAATGTTCCCCTATTAGCTCTATATGGTTCTGTATGGTAATTAACGTATCACTGTGATATTCCATCTGTTATTATTTCTCCAGTATTTGCACCTATGAGCCCCAACCAAGATCAGAGTCTCATTTGGATCAGAGGATCAAAGCCTCTTTTGTAGTAGGGGCTCCACATATGTATAGAGAGTATCTAAGGCTTTTAGTCTAAACATAGAAACTGGGCAAGTGTCAGTGAATGGACGGGTGCTGGCCCTCAGCCTCGCACTGACCAACCCGCCAAGCATTACTGAGGAAAACACAGTAGTTGTGGAAGTCAGGCTCAGATCCCCTACAGTCTGCCTCACCATCCTGCCTCGCCTCAGTGCTGCTGCACCTCCACAGTATTTCTTTTCCAAAATGGAAGGCATGATACAATTGCGATTTACCTGCTTTATTTGGGCTGTATAAATCACCTGCCCAAGGCCACAGAAAGAGGTGCAATAATTGCACACGAGGCTGTAGTCTTTTTGCTTATAAAATGGAATAACAGAGCAATATTTAGCAGGTTTAACAACAAGGATACCCTAACTTGAGTCACGTTTCTGTACCATTTCATGCACCAGCAACTGCCTGCTGGGAACAGCGAGAGCTGAAGTCCATAGTTTCCTCTGTAGTAGGCTGGCAAACGCAGGAGATGGCTGCTCTCCTGCCCTATAGCAGCGACAGGACAAGAGATGCTTAAAGCCTAGCTGCGGTTAGGGTAGGAAGCTAGTAATCGAGGTTCATGCACACAGAGGTGTAAGGAGGAGAGAGGAAAGGAAGGGATAGTGTCAGTGTGGTTATGGTTTATGAACCCAAAGCTAAATTAAACATAAATAACCTGTAAAGTATGTGGGAATAGAAGGAACATTTTAATTCAGCATTGCAGGTTGTGAGCAAGTGATTCTGGCAGGCCAGGGTAATGTTTTAACTATTATGGTGATGGTGTTATTGCTGTGTACTCTGAAAGTAGAAAGCAGACTATCTTTTGTTGGAATGCTAATGTGTTAATAATTATAAAATATGTTGCTCCAAACTGCTATCCAACGAAAGCAGTCTTCATAAGCAGTGTGGTGTTCATGCTGTCAGGCACTCATTATTTCTGTTCAGTGGTGGCAGGAAGGCACCAGCTTCCTGTAATATATTGTAAATATTGAAAGCAAGCTGAAAAATCTTCTGTTGGAAGGAAAAAATAGTAAGCACAAATGGTTGAGAACCAACTTTACAGTTTTCTGATGGTAGAAACAGAGACGATGACATTTATGACATCCAGAAAATGCTAAAGGAAACACGAAACGAAACATCCGGTCTCGATAGCAGTGCTGGGAATGAAATCTTTCTACCTGAAGCAATATTAAAATATTTTGCTTCTCATCTTCCTCCTTGGAGAAAGAGACTTTTTTGGGAGTGAGGTTGGGGGGGGGGAAATAATAATTTTCAGTATTTAAGATATGAAGAAAAATATGTTTATTACTCTGAAATGTCACAGTAGTGTCCCATGGCAACTGTACTCTGGGAGTTCCTCATGTTTCCACTCAGCTGCTTGGTCTACATCTTTCCATCTAAACCTAAGAGCCATCTTTCTGCAGGAGGGGGATGATGGAAGATGCCATATTGTGCTCTAAAACATCATTTGTTTGGATGATGTATTAATTGCAAAGAACCCTGTAAACAGAGATGTGTTGATATCTGGGGGATGCTCTGAGGGGGAACGCTCTCCCAAAGCCGTGGTGAAGGACAGATTTCAAAAACAGAACAGGAATGACAAGTTCCTAAAGTTTTCCTGTCAATCACATGAATAATCTAAAACAAGAAAAAAATCCAGAACTTGATGCAAGCAGTTACCTCAGAGGCCATTCATCTTAGTCCCAAAGAACACGAAACACACCTTATTTCCAAAAGAATCATCCAAAGGAATAAACTTCCAACTTATCTGCATGTATTTGGGCTGCTGGGAGTTTTTTGGCCATAGATACAGTCCATGTTGTGCAGGGGTCCAACCCCAGGGTTGTGTACTCCAGGTACTGTGTGTACAGAAGCAAGTTTGCTTTTCTTGCATTGCGGCATGGCTTGGAGTGAGGCAATGGCTCTCCTAGGTTGCCATTAATTTTTACTTTTCTTTTTCCTTTAGTGAATTTACATGCGTGGCAATTTAAAGGCCTAACACAAGTGCAATGTGTCAGGTTTGAGAACAGCATTTTTGTTTGACGTTACTTGAGTTATCTTAAAAGACATTTTCTGTTGAGCTATTCTTTTTTAGTAGGTTTTAGTAGGTACAACTAAACCTTTTTTAGTAGGTTTTTAGTAGGTACAACTTCAACTATGTTCAGGCAAAATTTTCTAATTTAATAAAAGGTTTCAAAATTATCATTACAAAAACAGGAAAAAAGGCACTTTTGTTGACAGATGTATCTTGCTTTATTTTTCAGTTTACTGGTATCTATAAACATTTAGAGTAATTCTTCAGATTTCTAGCTGGGGATTTCTTATGTTCATGTGTAAATAAACCACAAAGCCACAAATAAGTACTTGCTACTTTGAATGGTTTTTTTGAAAACTAACTGCAGTGGCACAGTTAAACTCAGAAAGCATACTTCCAAGTAAGGATTTGCAAAGACCTACTGATGCACTGCAAGTTCAACTCCAACAAGCTTGGTAAAGCGTGACTGTAACTTTAGCCAATATAGTTATAAAGGACTCTTATGCTGACGCCTCAAACATATCACCTTATTACTGCCTGTATCCTGCGGTTTGAGAACTGCTATTCAAAGAAAATTGCAGGACTTGGAGCACATAACTAGTAATGCGAAACACTCCACCGTTCAGTCAGCTTCATCTTAGGTCTTTGTGGTGACCCAGTTCAGGGCTAGGTTGAAGAGCTCATTCTAAAAGGTGGTTTCTTCCTCAACATCTCCAACTCTGCCAGGGTAAGGGACATAAGTAGTAAGAATATGATGCTACCTTATAACAGCAGTGTGGAAAGGTTAGCTTATAGAGGAGCACTGCAGCTTTGTCACTTCTGCAATTGGTGTAAACATTAAATTGCCCAAGCTGCATGAAGCCATTTTAATATCATGCTCATCTTCCTAGTATTTTTATCTTTCCCCCAGCAATGTCAGATGATTTAAGCCAAATAACTTAAATACTTAATAGGGTTAGCTACCTGACGTTATCTGCGCTTATCTCTTTCCAGATAGTGCTCATGTCTATCCAGAAATGAGACCCACAGAACAAACCAGCAACAAGCAGCTGTGAAGTGTAGCTCTCAGCCTGACACTGAAATGGTGACAGACCACTGCAAAGCACTGGATTTCAAAAGAAGAGAAAATGAGAAACAGAGGCTGAAGAAGGGCAAATTAGAGGTAAATACCATTTGCTGTACCAACAGGTAATACGTCTCTTTTATAAGAAGCAGGACTCCCCAGGAAGGAATGCCAGCGTGCATGTTAGCGAGCCGTACCATCTGCTTTTGCATAGCACTAGCAGTGGGCTCAGTGCGCCACACATAGCAGCTCCCCCAAAGAACCAAGACTGTCTCTAAGTGATACAACAAGAACAAATAGGCTGTTCTAGCTTGGGACAGACCTTAGCACTAATAGAAATAGATTGCATGCAGTATCAGAGCTAAATCTATTCTTTCTTTATGAAAAGCGCATGTGATTTGAGGATTGGCAGGTGATGTATAGTGCTAGGTAGTGATGGCAGGGCACTGAGGCAGGGAGATGTTGTGGGAGGATCAAGGCCTCCACAACCCTGTTGGAAATGTGGAGTAAACCCAGAGTGCTAACTCCAGTGCAGTTACAATGACGTAAACCAAGTGTCAGTCAGACCTGGATCTTTCCAGAGGTTTCATGCTGTGGTCAGGGATAAGCATTAGAATCATGTTGTTCCAGTCCCAGGCCCCTTCTCTAACCACTCTGCAGTGATATGTATTTTTACCAGCCAGCTAGACTTCACCCTGTGCTATTTAAAAATGTGATAGCGTGTTTGTGGATATGGACTGTCCCTTGCTGTGTGTGTCTGGTGGGGTCAGGGAGAAGGCAAGGTCTCAGGAAAGACAGTGGTTTTACATATATATGAAGGTATGATATACAGTAATGGACTTGGATGTACATTTCAACTGGCCAAGGCCTTTTGGGCATCGCTCCAAAAAGGCTATACAGCTATGAGGGTGCTTGCGTTTTGCTTTATGGGGAGGGGCAGAAAGCAAAAGTACTTCTCCCAAAATGGTTCTTGTCTTGCAAAAAGAATTTGGACCTAATTTTTCTTTAATGCTATGCAAATACTCAGGGTAAACATTGTGCTTAAACTTCCTTGGCTATTCCACCAGGCAAAATATAATCGTCTCTGTTACTACTTAGAATGGTCTTTCAGTCCAGATGCAACTTTATTTCTTTATCGCTGTGATGAAGTATGTTTTACTAAACTTTATTGCAGCTTCCCAGAAATGCATGTTTTAATATACCAGACAAGCATAAACAATGAGCTCATATGCAGAAAAGGGTCTGTTTTATAGTTATTGAATATACATGCTCTGTGTTTGCTATGAGTTTAATATGTATGTCATGCATTTTACCAAACAATTCAAGCATAAATGGAAAAGTTCGGTAATAATGGAAAGACTCTAAAGCCTTTGAATGGCAAAGGGCTTAACAGAAAGGCAGGTAGGAAGTAAGAGCTTTGATTATGCTGTTTACAGTTGGTTTTAATGGCAAAGTCCCCAACAGCTGTGATGATGAAAGGGCATTTTTGAAGCTCATTGATAACAGTACAAGTATATCAATTAGCTGGTACATCTGACACAAGAAAAGACGTTCATTTTATTGGAAGCTGAAAAAAGAAAATCTATAGACTTTAATCACAGACAGGAAAGCAAAATCCTGTACATTTAGCAGTGCAGGTCTAACTCCGAAAAGCAACTTTAAAAATAGTGCTATGGCATTTTGTGGCCCTTCTCTTCCACCAATTTCATATCAAAGGTGCTTAGCTACAAGCAATCGGATGGTTTTCCTAACTGTCAGTAGTGCACAGTCTACCTGGAAGCTGAAAGTCAAACTGTGTTGCTTTTGGCTCACGCATCAGCAACAATAAAGATTGGACCGTTAGAAGCTACAGCATGATCTATTAGTCTGTCCGTGGACTTCAGAGGGTTTTGCTTCAGTCCCCTTGCATTTAAGAGCTTGGCCTTTTTTAGTAGTTGTTAGTGTTGTTGCTTATTGTGTTTCATTTTTGGACCTGGTGGTGTCCTTTTGAGCTAGGACATCCCAAGCCCTTTCTCTAGGGGGACTAAAGGCAGAAGAGACAGCACACTCTGTTTTTACCCTTTCCAGGGAACAAAAATTGGCCTCAGCTGAAGAAAAGCAGAGCAGGTAAGCTGACTGTCATCAGCATTGAAACCCAATAGTGGCATGAGGTTCCCAGAACTGCATAATCCCTCCTAAAGGCTATCTGGAATATCTTGTTTCACCCAAACTGAAAGGTCCAAAAATTATTCAAATAAAATATTTTACTGATAAATAGTTAGCAAAGGGGTTGCAATCAGGCCTTGTTTGGACATTTTTTTTCTCTTCATACGATGCACCATTGATGAAATGGACAGGCTTTTGGACGCTTCGATTCAGGCGTAGCACTACTGGGGTGGGAATGCACAAAGGCCTTGGCACTGTTGCACTAACCAGTGGGGTGTACTCGGTCCTCCTTGCTGATAGGAGGGCAGAGCAAAATCTGCAAATTCAAGAGGCAAATAGCTCCCCTCAGGCTCGACTACTCTCTACACATCAGTGGTGCAGCTGCAGAAATGCTTTGATGCCAGGTGATGAGCTGGCATAGTTCAATTGCCTGCACCTCACCCTCTTGATTAAAGGCAGGCATTTGCCCATGTTCTCTAAATTACTTGGGATCATTTACAGTTGTAAAAATATGCTGTTACAAAAGCTTTGTCATTCACCTTTAGGGATGAACATGTTCAGCTCTGACAATGTTATCTAGAAAGAACAGCAGCTCCAATCATCTCAAACATGCTTGCAATATAACATGGCTTCAGACGAAGCTCGCTGACACCAATGCTACAAAAGAAAGGAATTAAAAATGAAGTGACCATTACAATGAGAAATGTGAGGCAGATGAGACACATTTTTTCTTGAACAACCAAATTTAAATAACAGAAAATTGCATTGCCTGTCCTTTTTTTTTTTTCTTTCCTTTCTAGTTCTCTGGAGGTCTTCTTTCTGCAGCAGTGAATTATTCCTGGGCTTTAACATAAAACAGCATGTATCCCCGAAAGCTGTAGCGCTGTCTGTCCAGACAGAGCGAAAGACTTCTGAAACACTGCCGTCTCGTGGCAGTCTCTTCGCACCACTGCAGCTGCTGCGGCGCGTAGAGCCTTGCCAGAGGTCACAGGCAGATGTCACAGACATTTAGCAGTAGGCAGGGTACACAGCAGAAGCTTCCTCAAATTTCACAGATGAAGATAGAGAGTTGGTTTTGTGCAAAAAAAAAGAAAATGAATCAGATGAGACAGGTGCCCAGTCAGATGATGACAAAGTAACTGAACTGCTGCCAAGTGAAAGGCAGCCCTGGATTCCCTTGGTGGGTTTCTGTGCTTTCAATGAGCCTCATAGCAGCCCTGAATTCAGTCACCTTGCTGGAGCAGTTCAGCGTCTACATTGACAGACAGTCAGGAAGGTTTACAGCTGGGGAAGGCAGATGACCCGGGATGGCTTTCTCAGAAAGGGATCTCTCTTCTTTTCCAGGCCAAACTTGCTGTACTGCCTCCAGCACATCCTGTTACACACACTTGGTACAAAATGTTACAGTAATTTTGCAGTAAATACCAGCTGAAGGTATCCTAAATAATGTGAATCATTTTTTCCTTTTTTTCCCCTCCACCAGCATTAAGTCAGGGAGGCTTTCTGCCATGGCTTGCTTTAGCACTCATCACTTAAAAACAATCGTTACGTCTGTGAATAAATCACCGCCATTCAGAGTATTTTAGTGTGTATTCTACGGTGTGCTTTTAAAAGCAAATCAGCGTCTGTCTTAATTTTTGATGTATGAATTATTTCCTAGGATTACAGCCTTTTAACATCAGGCAAATGAAAGTCAGCTTTTCCAGTCTGTAGCTTTTAAACACCATGGTCTTTTTCAGAAGAGTTATTTTGTGCAGGGTGGAAGACCTGCTTAGATACAAGTCTGACCTGTACATCTGGCAGTCTACATGGGGCCTTATCCAGAGCCCATTAAAGTCACTAGGTGGATTTCCAGTGACCTGTGATGAAGAATCTTTTTATCCTATGCCAAATGTGTTGACCTCTTGTCCTGTAGCATACGCCAGAGTTTGTACGAAATTTCTGTATATTGCAGTCTGCCCAGAAGTATTGTTAGAAAGAAATCCTTGCCAGACTGCGAGCACAGGGTCTGGGGAGGGTATGTGTTCAATAGTATAGCGCCTCAAATAACGTCCGTTTTTTAATAAAGCTTATAGAGGTGCTTCAGTGCCTCACCCAAATGATCTGAGCCTAAGCACAGGGGGCTCCAAGCCAGCGTCTACTTCGATAAATGGAGATGTCCATAGAAAAAGACAGGTAGCTATAGAATCTCACAGTATTACATGCGGTATATACAGTACATATTTGCTACTAATTTACTTCCATATAAATTTTACTAATTCACTTTATAAAAAGCAGACTTGGGTACAGCCTTGAGCAATTATTGATACTTTCAGTAATACTGTCTTCCCCTCCCTCCATTCCCCCAAAGGAAGATTTAGTGACTAAACCTGTTCCCATTACATCCCACCATTTTTAATTGGAACAGGGTCAGACTTCAGAGTTTCACTGGCTGGATTTCCAGACACTTCAAGGATTAATGGATAACATTCCTAAAGGCCTACCACATGTTTCACCAGTGGGTGCCTGCAGGACAGGCACCTCTGCTTTTAAAAAACTTCTGAGCAAGCAAAAGCCATCACTACCGAAGTTAGTAGCAGCTCAGGGGTTTTGAAGCTCTGCTTCATCATTTAGAATGCATTTATGCTGTAGAGGCATGTTCTCTAGCCCTGGTCCAGACTGGCTCTGGAGTATGCATTCAGTATTGCGCATGTCAGTGGAGTATCTACATCTGCTCTGCCTTTGGTAGCTGTGCAGGAGATGCCGGGACTGGGAGCTTAAGCTAGTTGTGTCTATTGTTCTTACAGGGAAGCAGTGGAAACCAGGCCAGCCAGAACCTGGATCCCCTTATAAACAAGGAGTCAGCTCATGCCAGGGAAGAGCCAGAGTCACGAGCAAGGGTGAGGCAATACGGGTGACCGGGGAGTTGAGATGCACACAGGGGTTCAAGTCCAGAGCTAACGTGATAGACTGACATGCTGCTCATGTAAGGGGGGAAAATTCATGTCCTTAGTTACCTCCTCCTTCAGTAGTAGAGCACTACTGGGGCCAGAATGCTTGCTGCCTTGTGAGACCAAGCCCCTTAATGCAAAATATCGCTCTGATGTATTTACTTTAGTAGCTTTAGCAGTAACACTGGTACCATGTGGGTAGTCTCACCAGCCTGCGATAAAAATCCTGAAGAGGCAAAAAGTACTAAGTGCAAATACAGCTGTGATAATACTGCCTTTGTAATGGAGTGATATAGCTACTGGCACCTGTACAGATTTGCAAGGCTAGGTAGTGTTGTAATTTGATGCCTTTCTTGCCTTATTCACTCAAATGTATATAATTTTATTTTATGTACCCACACCTTATAACCCTTGGCTTTACATGTCTGCTGCTGTAAAATACAAGCCTGTCATTTTCTCAGAGATTTCCAACCTTTTCCTCTTCTGTTCGTAATTGACTTTTTTTCCCCTCCCTTAAATGCACCTAGTTTTCCTTAATGACTTGATGCAGTTGCAGGGATGTTTTATGTAAAGTAGGGGGGCCTGTTGTCTTTCTGTTGCAGAAGAATATTTGCTTCTTATGGCTCAAATTTGCTGAAATTTTTTATCAACTTTTATTTTCCTAAGTCCTCCCCCTGTTGTGTCTTCAGGTGAACCCAAGGACTATCTGTAAACCCTCTCTTTGATCTTGACATATGCTGCAGCTCACTAAACTGCCCTTCATGTTTGTTTTTGATATTTAATCTGTTTGGACATCCCTAAAAGTGGAGTGACTTTGAGGTAGTGATAAGGTGTCAATCAAGCTTATTAAGTCATCTTTGTGTAGAAGTGACAAGTTTGATCTGCTCTTGGAGCCTGACTAAATACAGCCAAGAAGAAACATGGAGAAAGCCATTCATCTGCTTTTTATTCTTCTTAAACTCTGAGGTCAGCTGGTATCTAGCTTGCAGTGCCCAAACCCACATATAGATCTGCTTTTGCATACACATACCCAGGGCAAAAAGGGAGGTTTGTTCTTTGAGGGCTGGGCCCTTGGCCGCTAAAAGCTGCAGTAGCTCCAGTACCCAAGTTCAGGCCCAGGTATTGGTTTTACCTGGTCATGGGACCTGCCAGTAATCAGAGAGATGTTAGGGATGGAGGCTTCATGATCCTACAGTGACAAGATGGTCCTGATTATAGCTGTATGTTGGACTTACCTGTTGTGGATTGTAGGGCAAATGTTGCTAGCCATGCTGAGTGAGGCTGGGTGTCCATCAGCAAGGTGCTCAAACCTCCACTAATGAAGTAAATTGTGTTGGTGATGGTGATAGGCATTTTGTCTCTGTGAGTGATCTCTCTCAAACTGCTAAAAATACTATCAAAAATCACTCTCATAACTCTACTCAGAAAATAGCAGTGGGAACAAAACAAGAGAGCACAGTTCTGCTTGGGAGGAAAAGAAAGTGCCAAAGTTGTTTCAATTATGAAGGTTACTGTAATTTCTAAGGGCTTCTTTTTTGGTGCCAGCATTCTCTGCAGCAGTGTAGTCAGTTCTCGGAGGATTTGTTTGTTGGACAGTCTAATGCCAGTGGAGTCCTAGTAGAGCATTGCCATATCTGCAGGTGATCCCAGCAATAGAGTGGCACCCACGATGACTATAAGATCATAAATTGTTCTGTAGATGACTTCTTATCTGTTTAGATAAATCAGTGTCCTGTTAGCATCTTTGCACACTGGAATCCCCCTGCATTAGAGCAGAAACTTATGTAAACATGAAAAACTGCTTCATTCAGCCCAGTAATTCCTGATGAAGGACAAATGAATGCCCACCGATGATCTTCTAGTTGCTTGTTCTTGCTCCTTTTCCTGGGAAAACCTTGTCACCTCATCTCTCCCACTCAGAGTTCATCTAGTCCCTAACTCGGATCTTTAAAAGCATACTGAAAAAAGCGGCTAAGCCGGAGCTGCTAGCTGCGATGACAAAATAATTTGTGTAATCTGCGACCTCTCCCTCTTTCGTGCTCTCACTCAGTATCCCCTGGGGCTTGCAGGCACAAGAGCTAGGTACGGTTCCCATCTCTGCCACTGCCTTGATGAATCTGAAAGAATTCTTTCATTTCTTTGGGCCTCATTTTCCCCATCTGTGAAAGAATATTATCTTTTGTAATGTACTGCAAGATCTTTGGCTGGAAAATTTACGGTATCTAAGTACTGCTATGTATTACAGCGAATCAGTACACGTTGAATTCTCTGATTTTTTATTTTTTTTTTTTTTATTTGATTGAGGGCTTCCTTATACCTCTCTCCATATTTGCCTGGATGTATGCATATATGCCTGTTACTCATCTGTCTCCCTAACTGATTACTTAATCTCAAGTTGAACTGACTTGGTTTTACTTGATGTCAATTAAGTACATCAGAGGTAGAAAACCAAGGTAAAGCAATGCTGACAGCCCTATTTTAAAGTTGGCTTTTCTTTCTCTTCCAATGTTTTATATAATAACATATAAAAGTATAAAATGCTTAAAAGAAAGAAAAAGAAAAGAGAGACGTCAATTTTCTGCTGCCAAGACAATGAAAATGAAGTGCGAATGATATAATAATGGATGACTATTACTGCAGATCAACTGTGTTAAATCCTTCTGGTAATGAAAATAACTATTTGATAGAGCAGAGTGAGTACTGCACAAGAATTAACAAATGGTCATTCAAAGTCATCCGATGCATCTACTTACAATGGCTTCCCTATGAACAAACATGTAGCCTTTCATGCTCCATTTCTAGGAAAATGCTAGCAAAGGGGCTTATAGGCAGGAATACACAAACACAATTTGCAGGAATACTCATAAAAACCATATTTTGTATTTGTTCCATGTTTTGCATGGGCAGCCCGATTCTGGCTCTGCTTCAGAGAAGCACTTGTGTTTCTACCTAGTTTTAAGCGTACCTTTAAGTCACATTAACTTTCGTTCCGTGTCGAGAAAATGAAAGCTTTGCCACTCGTTTTGATGACAACAGGTATGGGCTGTACAATCCAGGTGGAGTTTCTATCCCTAATTTGTCAGCTTCTGAATGTAAATAAAATGCTGCGTGCCATGGGTCCATCAGCAGGCGATAGGAGTCTCCAAGGGATGTGTTTGGCCCATCAGTGCTCCTCAGCTCACCAGACAACAGCGCTGGGAAGACAAAAAGCATGTTTCTCAGGTAGGGGGGATACATTGTTCCTCCTCTGGTGCATCGCTTGGAGGGTGGACCCTGGCAGTGAAATCTCATTGCTGGGCGTGATCCTGTAGCCCAGCTTTATGGAGGTCAGGAAGGGTCAGAGGTAAGGACATAGGCTGACCTCAGCCAATGTGCCATGAAAGCAGGTACTTCACTAGCCAGTGTACAGCACTCTCTCTCCTCTTCAGGCTTTTACCGCTGCTATCTTTCTGAGCATTTGTTTATCACACTGTTAGTGCTTTCTTCTTCCAGTGCAGTGACATACAGATGCCCCTTTTACTAGAGGACTGACACCAAGTTTTTCTGACTGGGCTGGGGCAGCAGGCACTTGCACGGTGCTTCGTGTGGCAGTGCCTCCTTGAGGAGCTGCTGGGATGAGAGCAAACGGCTGTGGTGCTGCACAGCAAGGCGAGTGAATCGATGAACCTGTAAAGAGATCTGGAGGCTTATTGGGAAGTGCATTGTTAATGCTATTAAGTATTACTTAGGCCTACAGCAAGCTGCATGTTCAACAGTTTGAACTGTAGTTGCTAGCTAATGCAGAAATAAGACTGAATATATGTAAATCCTGTTGAAAGCTAATATCATTTTGGCTTCTCAGATGGATTAGCAGCCTCTAGAATTAGCAATGTGTGCAGCTGATGATGTTAGTGGAGAATCCATCATACAGTGCTGTAGGATGCATTCAAATTTGAATACAGTAGGTGCACCACTTTTTCCAGCCTCAGGAGTATTGCCAGATAACCAGATAACGCAGAGCCCAGGCTGTGTCCCTTGTGGGGGGAGGAGGCTAGGAGCCACAGGAATGTATGACTGACTTCCAGTAACCTTGACTCTTTCTCCCTTTTCTCATTACGTTCATGGTTTATGGTTCCAGCTGAGAAGCCAATGCCTCATCCATTTTTCACCTGCCCTGCTCTTTGCCTGTGACATGGCAATGTTTATTGGGGAGGGAGGGAGAGAAACCTCCCTCCTGTGGCCAAAGCAGTTATCCCCAGCTCGTGCCATCTAAAGTCCTTTTATCAGCACATGTTTTCATGGACTTTTTTGCATGTGCATACCACTCTGTGTTTATATATCTATTTAGAATAAGAGTTAGACAGAGACACACACAAAGCCCAACAGATGTCTTTCCAACCATCCACAAAGTCTAATTTTTGCAGCAAGCATTTGAAGAGTGGGTAAATTGGGTCCTAGGGCCCATGCTGGATGAAAGAGAAGTGCAAATGCACTGCAACTGCCTAAAATATGACCAGTCTGATTTTTTTTTTAATGCATTTGGAAACAAAAGGTGCAAATGTCTCACCTCCCTGTTGTTTGAAGTTCTAAGATTTGGCTTTTTACTCTGTCTTTCAACAAAGGAGCAATCAGTTTGCACTTTTCCATGGCTCAGCATATACAGTTTCTAGCACCTAAGGACCTCTGACAGTCACGTCATACCTGGCTGTGCATCCCGTACATCATATCATAGGCCTCTTGTTTTGAAATTTTTCATGCAGAGTTTTAAAAGAGAAATGTACTGATAATGACTTTTCACTCAAATTTGGAATCATTAAAGAAAACATTTCCTAGTGGTGCTCAACATAAGTAAATTTTCTTTGCATCTACAAATCTGAGAACACCTCAGACTTTGCGTATAGAGGCTACTAGTGTGTGATGGCTTCTGGGCTTAAATTATTTTTAGCTCTGTTCTGCTATAAGCCATTTGGCAGGGAAGGTTTTTCTGCTCTGTTTTTGTACGGTAACTGTTACAGCGGGTGCTGGGCACTAGGCAATGCAAAGAACAAATAATAGCAGTAGTACTGGAGACTTAAAAAGCCTCTGAGAAGTCTTAGTTACAACACAGTTATTTTAGATGGACCCATCCCTGCAGGCAGCTGAGTGGTGGAGGGTTCACTTAGTGCAGGATCCTCCAGGCACTGTGTGGGGACACAGTCAGTATCCTTCAACACTCTCTTCTTCAGATAACTTTTTTATTGCAGCGAACACTCTTTGCTTGCACCCTGTCCAGATCAGCTCTTATCTTATTTTTCTGTCATTTAAATGATTTTTCATGAGAGGAGGGCGAGACGGTAATAGCAATACTATCTGTATGTTTTTTTAAGGCCATGCCACGTCCCCTCAAGCTTCCCTTCTCGCTGCTTCCCTTCTTTTCAGAACTTCAGGCAACGCGTTGTCATTGACAGAGCTGGAGTGGCAGGGGGTGGGCTGTCATGGTTGTTTGCCAGGAGCGTAGATAAAATACTCATTGCAGTGAAGCCAGCAAGATCTTTGTCACTGTCGTTAGCTGAGACTTCCCTCTGTTTCTAAATGGTGCTGAGGAAAAGGACAAGTGAGTTGAATACAATGAAGAGAACCCAATTGCTTGATGGAGGAGAAAAAAACCTCTCTTTTGCAATTTCTGTGCCAAAGTAAAATGATTATTCCCCCCTATAGTCCAGCACCGCTCTTGATCAACTTTGAACATCAAATATGTGATTTGCAGGTAGGAGTTTCTGCCTGCAGCACCATTTTTATTTCTGGTTTTATTTCCCCGCTACCTGCTCTGAGAAGGCCAGTTTTCAAAACAGCTTGTGGAAATATACAGGTGCATGCTCACTGCTTTGAAAATCCCAAAGAAGGTTTAAATCCACGTGCAGCATTGTGTATATAGAGTTTTCAAAAGTCACCCTCCGTGCAGGGCTGTGCCAGCAGCTCGGTCTCAGACGACAGAGCAGCTTGGCTGTGTGTGGCCCCCTACGCAAACGGGACAAACAGTGGGAAGAGGAATCAAGCTCTGGAGACGCATCTGTGGAAAGGAGAGTTTCTGTTCTTTCATGGTGGCAAGACAATTTTAGACTCACCATGGGGGATATTACTGCCCCATTGTTTTAAATTTTTTTAAAGGACTTATCTCGTTCCGCTCGCACACACACTCTTCGGAAATGTTAATCTCACTATTGTTCTTAATTGGTTCAGGATAGTGGGAGGTATTGTTCCCTAACGGATTTTAAGTTACTAAGAAGTGTTCACTAAGAAATGTGATGTACTTCTTTTCCACAGCTGAGAGTGTTAGCCAAAAGTGAAGTAAAGACGGAGGGCTTTACTGTAAAAGTTCTTTAAATATTATTACTATGCTTCTTGGCTACCCTCTTTAAAGCCATTTTAATAGCAAGCTCACTCAAGCAGTCTGACAGCTCACATCACTGTGAGCTACAACACAAATGTGCAGGGGCGGCAGGGGAAGAACTTTGCTTGTTGTATCTGGCTGTGCCTGAGCCGGGAGCCCTCCAGGCAGACACCTTCTTGTCCTTAGGGAAGGGAATTATCTGGGTCAGCCTTGTATGAGCTCACAGAGATTCTCTGAGGTCGCAAGGCTGCTTCAGGAGTCATTCCTGGTTCTCTGGGAGCTGCCCAGCAAAGCCACCATGTAAATTTTTGTGGACTGCATTGCTTTTTTGGTGGTTTGTGTTACAAAACTTTGTTCCATGTTTGCGTAGCTCAAATGTGGTCGAGCCAAATCCAGAGGAACTTTTAGATGGCCGTGGTGGTGGCTGCTGCTGCTATTTTTGTAATTTTGGTTTGTTTATACTCAACTTCTAAAGCAAACCTCCTCTCCAAGAACAAAGAGCCTCAGCAAGCTCCAGTGACACAAGTCGCTCCAGCATATCGCTAAAAGAGCCAGAGGCAGAACTCAGCTGAGCAGATTTTATGTGCCCTGACTCCACTTGTACGATGACAAACCATCCTGGCGTGTTTCAAAGTGGAGGCACAGATTATCCTGTGTATGCCTATCACATGTGCAATGTTGGTTCAGCCATGGGAACTGGACAACAGCCTATTCCAGAACCAAACAGCTCAGCAGAGTAAACAGCCTTGATTTGCACCGGTACTTTTGAAGAGTGCCATGCACCTCAGTCCACTTTTTCACGATCCTACATGGTTGCTGTCATGCCCACCTTCACTTGTGGTCAGAAGGAGGTCTGTGACCTCTGTAAAAGGACAAGAGGGTTGCTGGAAGAAGCTACTCTTCAAGCCCTTGCCATCTGTCTCTCCTTCCTTCTCCCTGCCAGAAGGCAAGTAACTACTGTTACTAAGAAAATGATATATTCTCTGGCTCCCTTAGATGTTTTCAACCACTTGGTGCCATGAATTAGGCTAGGAAGAAAACCATATGTTTTTTCCTGGATGCTTCTTCAAATTGACTCTTCAGGGTTCAATACCAACATTATGATACTGATATCTGGCAGTGAAAGGACTTTTTATCATTCCCTGTGAGTGAACAAGGCCTCATGGCTGAGAATGAAAAGAAAATGAATGGTGTCTGAAAGGGTCCTGTGACTGCCCTGAAGAGCAGGATGAGCCTGAGCTACAGGCACATGCCAGCCTGGGAGGTTTTCTTCACATTTCAAGTTCAAGGAGTATTAGGAAGCAAAAGGGAAACATTTCAGCACTTCTCAGAGATGTGAATTAATTAGTGGAAGCCTGATGAGAGACAAAAAATTATCATCTTCACAGGGGAGAGCTAAGGCAGGTAGATGCTATGTGCTAAAGCACAGCTTCACCAAAAGCTCACAGCGGCACCTGGGATGGGAGAGTCCTGCCGTACAGAAGCTCTGTGCTATATGTATCCAAGTGGGTGGAGACAGAAAAACATATATTGCAATAAAGGTTATACCTGGGAATGCACAGAAAGGAGAGCAGGGTCAACAAAACATACCTGGAGAAGACTGTCTCCTTGCATAACCCAACCCCCTCTAGCTCAAGAGTTAGCAGGCATCATTGAGAGAGCTTTAAACCAGATTCAAAGGGGGAAGGGGATAAAACCAGGCTTGCTAGGGATGAGCCTAGAGGTGGCATGCCTGTGTTGGAGACGAGATCAATAGCCCAACTGAAGCGCATTTACACCAACTCACACAGCACAGGCAATAAACAGGAGGAGCTGGAAGTCATTGCGTGGCAGGAAAACTATGACATAGTTGCCATCAAGGAAACATGGTGGGATAACTCTCATGACTGGAGTGCCACAATGGATGGCTATAAGCTCTTCAGAAGGGATAGGCAAGGAAGGAGAGGCGGTGGGGTAGCTCTATATGTTAGAGAGTGCTTTGATTGTATAGGGCTCAATGATGGTAATGATAAAGTTGAGTGCTTATGCGTAAAGTTCAGGGAAAGGCCAACAAGGCAGATATCCTGGTGGGAGTCTGTTATAGACCACTCAATGAAGATGAAGAAACAGATGAAGCATTCTACAAGCAGCTGGCTGAAGTCTCACAATCACTAGCCCTTGTTCTCATGGGAGACTTCAACTTACCAGATTTCTGCTGGAAATACAACACAGCAGAGAGGAAACAGTCTAGGAGGTTCCTGGAGTGTGTGGAAGATAACTTCCTGACGCAGCTGGTGAGGGAGCCAACCAGGGGTTGCCCCGCTGGACCTCTTGTTTACGAACTGAGGACTGGTGGGTGATGTGGTGGTCAGAAGTCGTCTTGGGCACAGTGACCATGAAACGATAGAGTTTTCGATTCTTGGAGAAGTAAGGAGGGGGGTCAGCAAAACCACTACCCTGGACTTTAGAAAGGCAGACTTTGCCCTGTTTAGGAGTCTGATTGAGAGACTGCCTTGGGAGGCAGTCCTGAAGGGCAAAGGAGTCCAGGAAGGCTGGGCATTTTTCTAGAAGGAAGTCTTAAAGGCGCAGGAGCAGGCTCTCCCCATGTGCCAAAAGACAAGCAGGTGGGAAGAAGACCGGCCTGGCTGAACAGGGAGATTTTGCTGGTACTCAGGAAAAAAAAAGAGAGTTTACCATCTTCAGAAGAAGGGGCAGGCAACTCCGGAAGACTACATGGATATTGTTAGGTTATGCAGGGAGAAAATTAGAAAGGTGCAAAAGCTCAGCTAGAACTTAAACTGACCACTGCAGTTAAAGATAACAAAGAATGTTTCTACAAATATATTAGCAACAACATGAGAGCTAAGGAGAATCTCCATCCTTTAGTGGATGTGGAGGGAAACTCCTTCTTTGCCTCAGTCCTTAATAGTTAGACTAGTTATCTTCAGGGTATTCAGGCCCCTGAGCTGGGAGATAGAGATGGGAAGCAGAATGAAGCCCCAATAATCCAAGAGGTAACAGTTAGAGACCTACTACTCCACCTGGATGCCCACAAGTCTATGGGGCCAGATGGGATCCACCCAAGGGTACTGAGGGAGCTGGCGGAGGTGCTCACCAAGCCACTTTCCATCACTTATCAGTAGTCCTGGTCAAACGGGGAGGTCTCAGCTGACTGGAAGTTAGCAAATGTGACACCCATCTACAAGAAGGACTGGAAGGAGGATCCAGGGAACTACAGGCCTGTCAGCCTGATCTCGGTGCCGGGGAAGGTCATGGAACAGATCATCCTGAGTGCCATCACGCGGCACATGCAGGACAATCAGAGGATCAAGCCCAGCCAGCATGGGTTCATGAAGGGCAGGTCTTGCTTGACTAACCTGATCTCCTTCTATGACAAGATGACCTGCTTAATGGATGAGGGAAAGGCTGTGGATGTTGTCTACTTGGACTTCAGTAAGGCCTTTGACACCATTTCCCATGGCACAGCATTCTCCTGGAGAAACCGGCTGCTCATGGCTTGGACAAGTGCACTCTGCCCTGGGTTAAAAACTGACTGAATGGTGGAGCCCAGAGAGTTGTGGTGAATGGAGTTAAATCCAGTTGGGGGCCGGTCACAAGTGGTGTTCCCCAGGGCTCAGTACTGGGGCCAGTTCTGTTTAATATCTTCATCAATGATGTTGATGAGGGGATTGAGTGCACCCTCAGTAAGTTTGCAGATGACACCAAGTTGGGTGGAGTGTTGATCCTGCTGGAGGGTAGCAGAGCTCTACAGAGGGATCTGACAGGCTGGATAAATGGGCCAAGGCCAACTGTATGAGGTTCAACAAGGCTCAGTGCCGGGTCCTGCACTTGGGTTGCAAGAACCCCATGCAACGCTACAGGCTTGGGGAGGAGTGGCTGGAGAGCTGCCTGGCAGAAAAGGACCTAGAGGTTGACAGCTGCCTGAATATGAGCCAGCAGTGTGCTCACATGGCCAAGAAGGCCAATGGCATCCTGGCTTGTATCAGAAACAGTGTGGCCAGTGGAACTAGGGAGGTGATAGTGCCCCTGCACTCGGCACTGGTGAGGCCACACCTCTGTGTTCAGTTTTGGGCCCCTCCCTACAAGAAGGACATTGAGGTGCTGGAGCGTGTCCAAAGAAGGATAATGAAGCTGGTGACGGGTCTGGAGAACAAGTCTTCTGAGGAGCGGCTGAGGGAGCTGGGGTTGTTTAGTCTGGAGAAGAGGAGGCTGAGGGGAGACCTTATTGCTCTCTACAACTACCTGAAAGGAGGTTGTAGCAAGGTGGGGGTTGGTCTCTTCTCCCAAGTAGCAAGCAACAGGACGAGAGGAAATGGCCTCAAGTTGTGCCAGAGGAGATTTAGATTAGATATTAGGAAAAATTTCTTCACAGAGAAAGTGGTTAGACATTGGAACAGACTGCCCAGGGAAGTGGTGCAATCACAGTCCCTGGAAGTGTTCAAAAAATGTGTAGATGTGGTGCTTAGGGACATGGTTTAGAGGTGGACCTGGCAGTTGGGTTAACGGTTGGACTCAATGATCTCAGAGGTCCTTTCCAACCTTAATGATTCTATGATTCTAAATATGGTGAGACACATTTCTTTCTGCTCGCTGGATGATAGTTATTGTGTATCAGGAAGCTATACATTTGTGCTCACCTCTTTGTTCTTGGGCTGTGAGAGTAGTCTGGCTGCATCTGAAAGCTTGGGTTTATGCAATGTTTGTATGCAACAGCTACAGCCACCCTGCAGGAGGAGGCACCTGCCCTCATCTGGTTTCCAGTTGTTCATCCCTGCCCTTGGCCCTGGTGGGTACTGCATCCTCAAGTCCACTTTGCCCTCATATAAAAGCCCACTAATTGTTTTCACCCTAAATAGCAAAGAACTGTTATTTAAAGTCCTCCATAGTAGCTAGCACAGGGCAGAGAGCTGTTGCAGTGGCAGCTCAGCAGGAAGTGCTGGAGGAGCAGTAACTTCTTTGGCCAGCACAACTATAACTGAGAGAGGACTTCTGGCCAATGCTTATGGTCTTACCTGCTGTTGTGGTGGCATCCCCAACTCCAGGCTGGACTAGAGGAGGGCTTTAGAGTTAACAGGAACGGCTAGCCTGTACTTCTGTTGGTCTGTGCCAGAGGTCTTTTGCAAGCCCTGCTGGTTAGTGTCCATGTAAGCCCAGGGCTTATGTGACTTGTGCTTGGAGTTTTGAGAAAGAGAGCACCATTGCTGATACCAAGTTGTTAATCTTCCACCCATATGTGACACCTGGAAAAACACTGGAGCAGCAAAGAAACAGGCCTTAGTAACCTCAGAGGTGTTACCTATGCTTTTTAATTCATTTCTTTGTAGGTAACTCAAACCATGTGTCCTGGTTGTTTTGTGGTGGTGTTGTAGATGATGATGATCTTTCAATGAGCTAATATATTCATTACTCACTACTCTAGTGTGTAAGGCAATTACTTCTGTTCATTCAGAAACTAAAAGTTGTTTTTTTCAGGACAGGTTGGCAAACATCCCTTAGCCAAGGATCCAAGGGCATCATCCTCTCAGCTGCACAGCTTCTCATTAATATTTGAAAAGGTTTACTGCAAAATTTAGGGTTGGAGTGTAGTATTTTATGCAGTTATTTTGAAATTCATAGATTCCTAGATTTTTCAGGCCAGAAGGGACTATTATGCACACCTTCTCTGACCCTCTGTATAATGTAGGCTACATTTGTTTAAAGTTTCAATTTGTTTTCCTGAGCAAACTTGTATTTATTATATGTAGTTTGGTACAGAAGAGTAGCTAGTGAAAAGGTTGAAACCCATAAATATTATATCAGACCACCTGGTGCTCTGAAGCTTGCTTCTGAATGATGGCCGCTCAAAACGAAGAGCAGTTTGAAAGACAGGGAGATGTAATGATGTGACTATTGCAAAGAGCAAATGAATGGCTCCATGTTAGGGAAAGTTGTTTCTGGGAGCCCGGTTTGAGTTCAAGCGTTGTTTTTTCCTTTGGCAAACAAATGCTCTTTCAGTCAACATAACCTTTATTTTAGAAACAGGGAAGCAAGAAGGGAAAGGAATGTTTCTGTAGGAGATCACGCTATATCTAAATAACTCAGTAATGAAAAGCCGTCTCATACTGACAAGGGAATGCCCCTTACCAAAAGGCAAAATTTACACTTAAAGGTGCAGCATGCAGAAAACAGACTGATACCTACATAACTGTAGTCACTATAGTGTAATGATTCATCTGAATAGTGGGGAAATATACTTTGTATTTAGTGACATCCCATTGTGTGATTGAAGATGTGTTGAATGGCTCAAGAGAGATGTTTCTGTCTTAGCATCTCTGTTTTAAACAAAGATGAAAAGGAATGGCCATAGGAGTCTCAGACTGAGCAGCCGTCTCTGTGACACTAGCCTGGGCTTTGATAATCTTGCTTTCACTCAGGCTATTGCTCACGCTAGAAGCCTGCAGAAGTGTTTCGCAGCTCAGCACAGACCCACCATGTAAAAACTACAGGTTCTGTCTTGATGATTAATGATAGATGTTTGAAATAATCCAAATGCTGCTCTCTGATCTGATAAAAAGAATAAATACATTGGGTGTGAATGATGGGAGCTAGGGGGAGGAACTGGGAGGGGACAAGAACAAGAAAAGAACCAGAGTTTTTGCCAGGCTCAGTTTTCTGAGAATGAAACAGCTTTCAATGGAGGGGGGGAAGAGAATTCTGCCCCCCCCACCTCCAGATGTTGCTGTGCCAGAGGCTTGCCCCTCATCTGGAGACTATGTTTTAGTGCAGTGCCCTGAGACGGGACACCGGAGAGATTCTCCCAGCCACCAGCAGCACAAATGCTCTGGTGGCACAGGAGGAGTCCCATTCACGGTACATCCACAAGTGTGTTAACAAGGGGAAGTATTTCAGGTTCCCACAGGTACAAAATCCAGCAGTAGAGTTCAGCAAATCTTGAAGTATTGACTGCCAGCTTTTCTCAAATCTTGCCCAGCTCATTTAGCCTTCTGTACCTCTTGTTAGGCTATATTTGCACACCCCATTTTACTCCAGTAAAGACCAAATATCTAAAGATGAGAGTATCAGTGCTATGAACACATACTTGCTTGTGTGCAAAGCCACTGCTGCCTCTGTAGAAGCAGATCAGCCCCCAGAGAATGCGTGAACCATTCTGCATCAAACAGTGTCTAATAAATATAAGAAGTTAGAAGAAGGCACAATATGCAGTAATTAGATAAATGAAATTAATTACATCTCTGCAATGTGCAAAGGTTTTCTCCTACACAAAGTTAGAGATTTTCACTTGATTCATCATTTCACTGTTTCAGTTTATGATGATGTAACTTAGTTTTTTGTCAATACAGGTCTTTTGTTACTCCTGCTGTTAAAACACCCATTGTTAGGTTCTTGAACTATTGATATTTTAGGAGATGTTATAATCATCATGTAATCATGTTCTAGTCGTTATTTCCGATTACATCAGCTGCTTTCATCTGGCTTTAAGGTCCTACTCTTTTTCTTCATGCTTTTTAATATACTTTAATAATCTTTCCATTAAAACTACTGCTTCCTAGATGTGACGCAAGTATCCTATTAGACCTTTATATTGTTATTGCATTTGTTGTTTTTAATTATATATTGAAGAAGAAGGAAACTGCTGGCTCTGTGGAAGAGATTTGGTGCTGCAAGGACTGTTTTAAGCAAAACAATTAATAGAACAGCCAAACTGTATGAAAAAATGGAACAAAAATTAGGAGCCGCACATAACAATGTTTTGCCATTTTCTGCATGTGCTTGTTTGACAGGCTGTGGTTATGTGAGTGTGAAGGAGTGGTAACTGCTGTGAGTTCTTGTTTTTCTATGAAGTCCTCTGAGCGTCCATTCTGGATGTAATGAAAGATCTTTGTACACTGAGTCATAAGAAATTCAAGGGCTCACTCCTGAGCTTCTTGAGCAATAGGATTTTTTTTTTTCCCCCAAGGAAGGTTTTGCAGTGTGGTGACCTACTGGCAAATAAGTTGATGGCAGGTCGATGGGTTAAAAAGTACGGTCTTAGGCATGGTGCTTGGCCTGGAGAACCAGAGCAGGGGTGTTGTGTGCGGGTTGGACTAAGCATAGTGCTCCTTTTCTCATTCTGGGGATGTGTGTGTGTAAAGGATAAGTTCTTCGGGAAGAACTGCATTGCATGATCATGTGGTTGGGTAGCTTTCTAACATCTGCCACAGAGGTGTTTGCACCTGAGGTGGCTGTTTGGGTCCTGTTTGTAGGCAATGCACAGAATGAATTGGGCTTTCCCAAGGTAAAATTCATCCGACCTATTTTCAGTGTCCTATTTTGTGATGAAACAAACATGCTTCCTTGAAATTCCTGTACTGAATAGAAGGGTAAACTACTGTGGTTAGCTCTTGTTTGGACATCAAACCTTTAATCATCTTAAATTTGGGTGAGAGGATTCAACTTCACCTGTCACTGCAGGGCTCCAGTTTCTTAAGGAGTTGCTGGGAGCTGTTTAGGTATATAAAATAATAATTTAAATCTTTAATTTTAAAACAAATTCATGCTTTTGTCTGTTTACAAATACGAATCATGCTTTTTATCAGTATTTGCTTACAGAATATGAGGAGCTTGTGTGTCAGCAGCATTTGTTTTTAGCAGTGCTGTGACTCAGATTGATCAGTGAAGAAGAAGAAAACATAACAACTGGCAGAAAAAAGGTTGGATACCAACTGCTAGCAAGAAGCTGCATCTGCTTGTATGCTCTGCTGTTTCTTTTTTAAACAGTTCTTTGCTCTCAAGGCAAAATATTTTCACACCCATATATGAAGAGGACCTCTATTCAGGCATAGCCAGGATGTAATAGCCCTAAGTCCTAGGGACATTCAGTCTCTGGATGTGCTCAGTCCTTTTATTTTTTTTTTTTAACTTTTTTTTTAATTTCCCTGCCCCTTGGCAGAAGCTTAGACTTAGGGACTGAGCAGAGCCCACCCATGCAGCTCAGCCAGCAATGGGAGCAACTTGTCATTGTTTCCAGGTGCAAACTTTCAGATTGGTGATGTGGGATTGAATGACAGGCTGGTGTCAGCCATCCAGGGGCTCACAGGCTTTGTCTCCAACATTACAGGGAGATACCTGTGTTCTCCTTACTCACTGAAGAGTAGCTTTCAGACAGTAAAAACCCCTCGTGATCACCTTTAGGAACCTCCCAAGGATATGGAGCCAGTATGATTCACATGACTAAATTACTCAGAGCCTTGATGATCATTCTTATTATCATTCTCATTATATATTATGTCAAGTAGTTGGACACTTGTAAAGGAATAAGACTTCTCTCTCTCTGGAATTACTTGCTTCATCAAACAACTGTTAATATATCCAGAACTACACCTCCCACATGCTGTGACCTATCTTTTGGTGCTTTGCCCTGGCCAGAGCTGTACAGAGTTTTCTGCAAAGTCCTTGCACAAAGACACTTAAGAGTGTATGCACAAAAGCTGGCAAAGGAGCTCGAGGCTCTCTCCCAGACATGTTCAATTCTGCAGCATGGATGATTTCAAAGCAGGTTTTAGGGAGAAGTTTTCCATGAATGTGGACCAGATGCAGTAAGTTTTGATACACAGGAAGATAGATCTACCAGTTGTGAAACAGTGGGGAAGGGCACAAAAGAAAGGGCAGCTTCTCCATGCACTCCCTTTTTAAACTCTGAGTTTGCCTTAGCAGAAAAACATTGAATGTCAGATGAGCTTGCCCCCTCAGCAGCCTGCAGCCGTCTTCGCTGGATGAGGTGCATTAGCAATCCCCAGGTAACACTTGTCAGCTCTCTAGGATTCTTCTTTTCCTTCCTCTGCAAATCGCTTTAGCTCTGAGAGTTATTGGTTGGTGGTTTTGGTTTGTTTTTTTTTTTTCTTTTGGTCTTTTCTCCTGCCTGACTTAAGCCACTGCTCTATCTATTAATTTGGTACTGTTTTCCTGATGGAGTAGCATGCAATGATAATTTGTTACCGTGAAGCCCATAATGACTTTTAATTGTGGCTCCTAATACCACACGCTGTCATTTAAATCTCAATGGCTGTCACTTCCTCGGTCTCTCCCAGAGAAAATACAGCTCTTTCCCCCTTCAAACATCTGCATTAGCACACAGTTTATGCCTGCCTCGGTTGGGCTAAGTGAGTCACAAAATGCCAGCTCCTCGAATTATTAGCTTCTCTGAGTTAGTTCCGGTGGGGAAAAAAAAACATAATCTATTTGTTACTTTCAGTGGACACTCTGGATACAAAAGACACGTTGCAGATTCAAACAGACATGTCCTTGCAGATAGGCTCGTGTGGTTTTGTTTGTTTGGAGAAGCCCAGCCTTGTGGCTCTTGCTGTCTTTTTTAGAAAGAAACTAAATCATCCAAGCAATTATTTTTGTGGGAGCTTTCCTGAGCAGAGTGAGATGGTCTGCTGCACTGCAGTCATTGGAGCTCGTCCTGCTCATTTCAGTGGCATTGAATTTCATGCCCAGAACTTAGCACTAAGCAGTTTTTACCACCTTGTATACATAGAACAAAGGGAAGAAGGAGAGGTTTCTGGGCAAATCCCAGAAACTGCAGTATATAATTGCAGTAAAGTTCTCACTCAAGTAATGTGCTACATTTGAAATCGAATAAATTTGATTGTATTTTTAAAGACCTGGGGAGACAGTATCTGCAGTGCATAGGTCAGCCAGATCTGGAGGTAGCCGCGTGGTTTCCCTTGATAAGAAGCCTGCTGGCAAGGTGTGAGGGTGGGCGGGAGGTCAGGGGCTAGAAAGCCTCACAGTCTCACCCTGGAGGAATCATAGAATCATTAAGGTTGGAAAAGACCCTTAAGATCATCGAGTCCAACCGTTAACCTGTCACTGCCAAGTCCACCACTAAACCATGTCCTCAAGGAAGCACACAAGATGCCCCAAGGCAATAGCTGTGGAGGTTGCGCAGGTACAGCAGAGAGAAATGTTGAGAGTCTTTATCTTTCCATTAGGACACAGCACAGGAGGAAGCATTCTTGCTGAGTGCTGACGCTTTCACCTGTCTGCATGCCCAAAGGCTGATTATATAATGCCAGTTGGGACTATCGCGTAGTTTCATAAGGTTGGTGTCCTGGTTTCAGCTGGCATAGAGTTAATTTTCTTCTTGGTAGCCTATGGGGCTGTGTTTTGGGTTTAGGATGAGAACAATGTGGATGCTAAGTATCGCTAAATAGTCGCTAAGTAGCGCTTACACTGGTCAAGGACTTTTCAGCTTCCCATGCTCTGCCCGGTGCATGGGGGGCTGGGAGGGAGCACAGCCAGGGGCGCTGACCCAGACTGGCCAAAGAGTTATCCCATACCATATGACGTCATGCTCAGTATATAAGCTGGGGGAAGAAGAAGGAAGGGGGGGACATCTGGCGTGATGGCGTTTGTCTTCCCAAGTAACCGTTACACGGGACAGAGCCCTGCTTTCCTGGGGATGGCCGAACACCTGCCTGCCCATGGGAAGTAGCGAGTTAATTCCTTGTTTTGCCTTGTTTGCGTGCGCAGCTTTTGCTTTACCTCTTTAACTGTTCTCTTTTATTTTACTTCAATTATTAAACTGTTCTTATCTCAACCCACGAGTCCTCTCCCTTTTACCCTTCCGATTCTCTCCCCCATCCCACCGGGGGGGAGTGAGCAAGCGGCTGCGTGGTGCTTAGTTGCTAGCTGGGGTTAAACCACGACAGTTGGTCATCCTTGGGAAATAACTCTGGGACTTCTGCATTGGGAAACATAAGTCTCCCAGCCTGAGCTACCCCATTGCTTCTCTTAGCTTGTCAACAGCTATAGACATGTAAGCTCTTGCATGAACCAGACAGAAAGGAACAAAAACACAAATGGCTGGCATAGTTGTATGTGGTCAGTCATCTCTGCTGAAAAAATGCCCCCAAAGGAACAGACAGAGGAAACTGCGCTAGCAAAAAGTACTAAACTATTTGTTTAGTGTCCCATGCTGAAAAGAGACAGTATTATTCCCCATTTATTCTATTCTTTTTTTTCTAAAGCTTAGGCTGAAACCTAAAACGTGATCTCATTAGTAACTGTGGTTAAACAGAACAATGACCCAGCACGTGTCTGAATGGAAGCTGAGATTTTCAGAGGAGCCTGGGGGGGCTGAGCGCTCATCTCTGAGCAGAAGGGAATTGCAGTTAGCTCCCAGTGTTTTCCAGGTCTGACTCCCCATGCTTTCCTTCATGAGCTCATTCACATTGCATAGTGGAGATAATGTCTACGCAAATAGTAAGATATGTGGAAGTCTATATTTATCTTAGATTTTGTTTTCAGTTGTTTCTATATCTCGACTAATTTCATCCTTCCTAAGTTGCACAGTTATCATTAGCCAGCATCATCAGCCAGAGAACAGTGTCAGGGCAGCTGTTTGCACAAGCCGCTGTCTGCTGTCAGATTTTTCTTATGTCCTTATTACAGAAGAATAAAACCTTTTTCTTCACTGAGCTATCAAACACATGCTGTCTGTGTCATGGAGCAAAGTGACAGAGTCCTTCTTCTCATCTCACAGCTTAAAAAGCTGTTTAATATAGAGGGACTTCGTCAGGCTGTATACTCCTTGCACTTCCAGTGCAAGCTCAGTAGTGCTTTCTGATACTAAGTATTGGCTCTTGCTTTCAGTGGGCTACTGGCACTTTGGTTTGGTTGAAAACATTTTTGCTGTTATTAATAGGAATGAGGATAGGAGTGATGTATTGTACACAGTAAGAAACTATTTTACTAAAAGCTCTGGTGGCTTCTGGCTTTGACAGTAATGCAGTCTGCTTTTAGAGGGAAGTGGGTACTACCTGTAGGAGCTGACAAGGGTATGAGCTGACTCTTCTGTAGCCAGCAACCTTCATCCTTCCCTTCAGCTGCATATCCCCTGCACTTCCCCAAGCTAAGGGAGTCTTCTGACAGCAATTCCTCCCTGCCAGCACAACAGTGCCGGTCCCTTCTGAGCTGTCCTGGGCTTGCCCACTTAGTGACTGGGCCGGGGATAGAGCTGGCATGAAATGTGGTGAGACTTGGGGCCATGTCCTGCCTTGGCCAACATGGAAAGCTGACGGCTCTTCCCTACCAGCAAAACGGCATGGGAAATGCATTAGCTATTTCTTGAAATCTTGCTGGCATAGTGGGTGAGGGATTGGCAGTGAGTACAAGTCTTGCAGTCGTAGCTCATTAATTTAGAAGGTTTTGACGCCTTGTGGTTCTTCTGCACTCTGTATGTTGAATTAACTGGTAAACTCAGTGTGGTCCAAGTGAGGTACATGGCTTAGTAGCAGCAGCCTCATTTGAGATCCTCAGGGCTAAAAAATGTCCTTAGCTCTGGAGGTGGGGATGCTCGGGTGATGGCTGTGGTAGGCTGGTGGTATAGAGCTGTGCTTCCAGAGCCCATTGCACAGATGCATGGAAAGCCACAGTGACGGGCCCTGTCAGCACAGCCAACTCCTTACGCTCAAGCTGTTCAGTCTTGCAGCAAGGGAGAGCTCTGCATTTTCGAGGGGGAGGAGGGGATGCTTACATTGGCAGCTGGAAAAGATGCCATAGGTTAACTTCTGTGATCTAAGATGCCCCAGCAGAGATTAGTGCAACATCTGCTTTTCTTGTCTTGCGCGTACCTACATATTCATGCACAGCTTTCTGAACTCTCAAGAGACAACTGAGCGTATAGGAAGAAGAGTTCTAGTGAGCTGTAAACCTCCTGCTTTAGCTGATGGGAGATGAAACATCTTTTCTCTGTCGTATTTTCATCTCCAAAGAGTTTTTCAGGCTTACGGGAAAAGACAGGTCTTTTAGAGGGTGCCCGCCTCCTCACCTGTTTCCTGATAAATGCAAAGGGCAATAGGAAATTACCAAAAATAAGCACGTACTAGGAACTGGGCTATCTGGGGAATAATGCATCTTTGTACAGGCCCCACGAGCTAATGCCATGTGAGTAAACTAAGCGCAAGGGAGCGACGTGCAGTCCTGGCAGGACGTGAGCGGCCCCGCAGTGAAGAAAGGTTCCCGACACATCCAGCGAGGAGTGTGGAATGTGCTCTTCACTGGAGCCAGGTCCTTCTCTCTAACGCCGGCCGAATGAAAGGAAATCAATGGATGGCATGTTAGAACTGCTAGAGAAGTGGATCCCATGTGACTACCAGCTTCCCAGAGCAAGGATAAAGCACAGTTCCTCAGACCTGCCAGGGCAGTTCCCGGAGTTCGTGACTTACAAGCCCCACGTTGCAAAAAGCCTGAGTTTGATGTGTACTGCACAACGTGCTGCAGAGCTTGTTCTTGCAGAGCTAGAGAGGATGAAGAAAGCTCTTTACAGCAACCACTGCACATGCCTTCCTCCAGGCTTGTTTTAACTAAGCCTTGTCTAGGTGGGAGGATCTTGCTCAAATTTCCTTGATATTCTGAGTGCACCAACATTACAAACAGCTGGGCTATTCTCAGTTAAATCCATCTTAAAAGAACTTGTTGTTTTGATGTTGAAGATCATACTTCTTTACTCCAGTCCTCAAGAAAAATCATAAAAGTACATGGCAAGTCTCTCCCTTTGGGTACATGCCAGATTTACTCTGTGCATCTGGGAAAGGATAATTTTCTTCTCCCTCCTTCCCTCCTTCCCTCCTTCCCTCCTTCCCTCCTTCCCTCCTTCCCTCCTAAAATCATCTGTATTTGCCATCTCATTCATTATTTGACCACTGATTTCTGTCTGACTGGCAGTGTTAGTGTGGTGAGCATGTGCTGTTCTTAGGTGGTCCTTGACTTTCTTAATTCTCATCTTACCCCATGGATGGAGCTGTGTGAAGGCAGAACACCCTGGAAAGATGCTTGTAGGTTTGACACATGCTGCTGGGAGGAAATTTTGTCTTTCTGCATTCTCTGCCAGCCTGCTCCTCTAAAGAGAATCAACATGTGTTTTCAAACCAGAGTTCAGCTGCTCTCTCAGCTCTGAAACCTCCCAGGTACAGCAGTCATTCTGAGTTTTGGCATTTGCGTTCTGGTAAAATAAAGCAGAGTGATTTTTAAAAAGGCTCTGGGCACTGAATAACATGAAAAAAAGTAAAGGGACAGTCTTCAGTTGTAATGATCCAGCAGGATAGAATTTGGTGGTCGTCATCTCTTTTTCACTGCTCACTTGCACACAAACTGGGGTGCATATTGTTTTACAACAGCATCTAGACGCTCTAATGTGCATCAGACGCAGAGAGGAACAAACTGTTGCTTGAAAAGGCTGCACTTAAAGTGGTCCGAAAGTTGTGAACAGATATAAACAGATATAAAAGAGCTTGTTTGTTAACTGAAACACATATTTTTCAGATTCCTTTGTTTGGATTGAAAGGGTTGTTTCTTTTTTCTTCATGTTTAGAGTAATTGAAGAAGTCATTCTTTCATTTTGTTCTTTTTTCCCACATTTCAATGGGTAGAGATACCAGTGGAGCCTTTTCCTAGAAGTTAGAGAGTGCTAACTGGAGATTTCAGGATTAAAATTCTCACTACTTTGTCATCCCTTCTTGATAAGGTCACTTTCACTTATTCTAATTTGTTTGCATTTCAGTGCTTTCTGTGATGTTTGGTGCTAGAGCAGCTCTGCAGAGGAAAATGACCTTTCTTCCTTAAGAGTCTCCTCAGAGCAAAGCAATCATAAGTTCTTAAATTGAAGGATTCACAGCACCATTTTAGAGCAAACTTCTGGCCACCGCTGCTCAGGGTAAAGCACATACCAACCAGGTAGGCAGGGCAAAACTCCATTACAACAACCAGAGATGCTAAGCACCGCACTCAGGAGGCACAAGCAGGTGAGCAAACCACACGATCCAGGCCTGTAACTAAAATAATGACAACCCAGGAGTTTGTATTAGTTTGTGTTATCCTGCTTGTAATCCAGGCCCAGTGCATGTGTTGCTGCTTTTCTTTGTTTCCACCAATGAGTCGTATTTGGGGTCATCTCAGTCTTCATCTAATCTCTCCTTGGCTTCTGCCTGTTCTTCACTGCTGAAGAAACTGGCACTTCGATACTAACAAGAGGATAGATGGGTTGTTGGCAAAGAGAGCCATGGAGAAAAAAGGCATTTCTTCTTTAGGGATGGGAACAGCTCAATGCCATATGGGAGTGCTGCAGCGTACGGCACAGGGGAGCCTGTAAACACTGCTGGGAGAGCTGTACACGGGGCCTGCGCCGCCACACTCAGGCCTCCCTGTGACCCTTTGCCCTGCAGGGAATTTCACTCTGAGGTAGACCTTTGCAAAAACTGAGTGCTCATTTAATCACCAAATTAAAGTCTTCATCCGTTTCCAGTTGAAATCAAAGGCATAACTCGCACCAGTTTCTGTAGCGCTGGAGGGAGGCCTGAAGAAGTCAACATGTCTGGGGGCTGCCCTGCTTTGAGACTCCAATAACAAATACATGGGAACTGCAGAGAAGCAAGCATCCAGAGCTGTGTTTGCAAGGACTAATATTTAACACTGGGAACATAAATACTTTTTAAAATGTTTAACACAAACGATTGTTGCCATAAAGCTGGAATGGTGCAGGGGCTTCATGCATCTTAGAAATGTTTTGACATAACAGACTAAACTAGGATTTAATAAAATTCTTGTGCTCTAAAAAGTACTCATAATTTTTGCTTAATTTCTACATGTTTTCTCCCCCTTTAATTATAGTTCAACAAAGCAGAGGGACTAATCTCAGATAAAAGTAGAAACACCAAGATTAAAGTGCACTTCTGTTTATTTTTAAGGGCAGTGGGTTAATATGAGCACTCTATTGTTGATGTCAGCATCACAAGCCAAAGATAAACACCACTTTTCTGCACTTACATCACATTTTCAGGGCATTATTCTTCATTAACGAGTATTTTCTTCTGCAATGGAAAAGAATGACTTTGTCATAAGCTTATTGGCTACCAATCGTAACCATTTTGTGGCCATTCTGTAAAATATTTGCTCCTTTTTATCATGATCTTTGCATTTATTTCAGCATCATTTTTATTTTTGTTTCCTTAAGTTCTGACTCTTTTTTTACAATTGAGTTATTCCTTTTTTTTAACAAAATAATTTTATTCTTTAAATGCATGTATTTTCTCTTATTGTACCTTTGTTATCATTACCTCAAGTAAGATATTAGAAACTTGATGCTCTTGCTATCATGAAGGTTCCAAATGTCCTGTGGGAAAGAGTTGATAATATATATTCACAGGACTGTTCCCTGTTTCTGTTTTTTTCTCTTGCTCAATTTATTGTTGGAGACTGTAGTTGTCTTACAAGTAAAGTACATGTAGTAATTTGCTTTAGAAAGGCTGGGAAATAATATCTACCTAGGTAGTTACAAGGACACTAATCATTGCAATCTTTCTTCTTGTCCATCTTTTAAAGTGTTCCTTTAAGAAATTTATCACCTGTGTCCAGATACACAGGTCCTTCCATAAAATTTTCACCATGTGATCAGTGAACAGCATGATTTTCTAAAAGAGATGGAGAGGCTTCAAAGGTGTGGAGAGACATCTTTGTTCTTCATTTGAAAGGCCTTTCTGCAGACCACCAAGAAGCACATCCTACAGCTGCGAACAGTTACATGCTTCTGATGCTGCTATGTAGAAAGCCGTGCAACATAAAGCTCTGCCATGTGAAATAACATGGGCAGCTTGTAATTCAAAGTAATTTCTTGCTGTCATCTTATTTTGACCTGTACCTCTTTCAGGACAGTCTCTGAAATGTATCTATGTTAAAATCGTATCTTCTGCATCTTACCCATCTGCAGGGGTACATGCAGGTTATAGCAAATATCCTTCCTCTTTTGCTCCTATTGAGCTTTGGATGAGGAGAAGTCAGAATGCAAGTTTAGTTTTTCTATGCTTAGGAAGTAAATTTAGGTATTATAACTTATTGAGGCCAAAATCTCACCGGACAGCCCTAAACTAATACTTAGTTACTATTTTCCCATGTGAAAATCTAGAAATATTTTGACATTTTTTCCAGTTCGGAACAAAACAAATTTCAAAAATCTTGAAATCCTTCTGAAACATTTTCCTTTCTTCATGTGGCTCTGACTCACAGAAAAACCTACTCAGAAGAGCTACAGTGGTTCAGAAAGAGACTAGAAACAAGATGATGTGATTTAAAGGATCAACTGCATTTTACCAATGCTGCTTGCATACCATGTTAGTCACTGATGTTCAATAAATAATTTCATCAACTAATTTTGAACAATTAGAAAAACTCACCATGCAATCACAAGAAGAAAAAAGACAAGTTATTAGAAGAGATAATTATTTCACAATAAATAGTTGTCATTTAAGTATCCTCTAGTATATTCTTCCTGGCACAAATATAGTCATGGCGAAAGAAGCTGAAGACAGCTGACTGCTGTACTGTGACTGTTAAATGATAGGATATCCCACTGAAGCAACCAGTACTGAATGGTTCCTGGTTGGTGGGATAAGAGGTACTAAAAATACCAAGATATAGTCCTAAGATAATTTCCTCTGACTACATTTGAAATACATGTTATATTTTTGTGAACACCGCATAGGAAATAAAAGCATTAGAAATCAGTTTACTAGAATTAAGTGTGCTAAACTGCGTGCTGTTATAGAGTCTGGTTTATATACTCATGTAACCATCTTTATACATGCAAATCCTGTATTTGCATGTATATAAATGGCTTGCAGATTAGGATACAAAAAGAGACTATTGTGATCATCTGGTCTGGCCTTCAGCCAGAAATGCTTGTTTGCATTGAGTATTTGTACTTGTTGGTCTATTTGTATGTCCATCTCTCCAGCCATCCCTCAGTTGTTAAATTTTCTGAGCAAAAGTTCATGCTTCCTCAAATTTTTCTATCCACCCACTTAACTTTGAACATCTCCCTCTGCCTGGGAAAAACTGATCTGAATTCTTTGATCTTCCAAATTCTTCTTGTAGGACAGCAGGCATCCAACTTGATCTGTGTGTCTGCATTTGCATGAGAATAACTTTCCTTCTTCCTATGTATGTTTGGGAAGGAAAGCAGTGGAATGACATAGTTCTCAGTAATGTTTTCCTACTGCACAGATGCTGTAGTAACAAAGGTTCAAAATGTATTTGACCATAATTTCTACAAGCTGATATCTGAAATACTCTCAAGATTTCTTGTGTCAGAGGCAGAAGAACTTGCAGCCTAAGAAAACTTATACTGTTAGTCTGTACTGGTTTGTCTGTTTTCATTTGTGTGTGCCATGAAATCACACCTAAGAATCTCACTCTTAATTCAAGGCCAGCTAATGGGGTAATTTGTAAATCATCTCTCCCTGTTGAGCCCTGAGGCCACACTTGTGTCTCTTTTTAAAACATTATTAATCATTTTGTCATATGTCCTTTAGCAGTGAGGACTGAAGCATCATGCTGTAAGAGCCCTCATATGCCGTGGCATCCAAGTTATGGCTGTTACAGGTTATGCATCCAATAGTCCTAGTCATGCCTTTCTCAAGCTCTCATGTAAAACAAATTAGTTATTTAGCTGCTAGTCTGCCTGACAGAAGGTTGCTCCACAACCATGCTGCTCTTATAGTTAAAATCTTTCTTCTGTGTTTCCAACCTGAATGACGACCTGCCCTAAGCGTACATACAGGCATTATTGTACCAAATGCTACCTTCAACTGAAACATTGCTCCACCTTTTCTGTAACTGTACCTGTTCTCCACTATCATATTGCTGGGCCATGCAAGAAGTGACCACCTTTTTTCGCTTCTCTAAAATCCTCCTCTCTCTGATCGCTGGGTTATCACCCACGCTACCTCTGATATAGTTGGCAGAGAGGTCCAAAGCGTGGAGTTACTTTTTAGCATCAACAACAACGCACGTTAGGGAAAACGTTTACGGTTTCGCTAAGGTAAGAGAAAGGTGTCTCAGCCTAAAACAGGTTGGGACACTAGGCATCAGAACAAATTAAAGGGAGTTTTTCTTGCCTTGTTTATGCTTATTCAGAAAGCTGATAGAGTAGGTGTACGGTTTAGACTAATCAGATCACAATATAATTCAACTGAGTAGCTCATCTTCAGCACCAGTCTCACACTTATAAAGAGCAAAGCTTAAACTTGAGCAAAGTCATATTGCTTGTCTCTGGCATAATTTGCAATTATTCAAATAGCAATACTACAGATAATGAATTCCAAGTTAATCAAATTGTTGTACCAATGAGCTTGGTAGTTCATCTTCAATTTCAAGTTCATAAGATCATTTATGGTCAGGTGATTAAAACAGAAAGCCTTATCTTCATCAAAATTGTAGTCTAGTTAGTTTTTGTGATTTGTGTCAAGATGAGGTTTAAAGGAGAGAAACCCACAGAAATTAAAGTTGAATGATGAAATTCATGCTCAGTAAAGAAACAGACTTGTCTAAATGAGCCTGCGTGCTTTCTGATGCCTTTAAGAAATATATTAAACTTTTTGCTTTAGTGAAATATAATTTTACTGTTATTCTTTCCAGACTGAATGTATTAACCAGTTGTTTCACCAACAGGTGAAAAAGATAACGTGATCATACATGTTTTGAATTTTTGTGAGAATGCGTAAAGCATGATATGAAATCATCTGCTTAACTGGAAGGGGAGGGAAAGCCATCACAAATATACCTTTAAATGTTTGTGCACAATTATAGACAATCTTCACAGAAGCTCAAAACCTTTTATTTTCATCTACAGTGCAGGAGTCTGTACAATGAGAGCTTTGTCCGTCCCTGACTCTTTCCTCTAGGTACTTTGAGTTTAAATATCTGCTTCCCATCAAGGTGGCTACATGCTTTGAAGGATTTTTCAGTGAAGCCCCCACAGTGAAATATTTCTAGTCAGCAGAAAGTTTGTTATCAAACATTATGTAGGACACCGAAATCAGGTTGATCAACAGATTTGATCCAAGTAGCTTGAAATCTAACAGACTCCATAGGCTGATGAAGGTCCAGAACTTGGTCTTCTCTGCAGTGCCAATGTGAGGGACAGGATCCAGTCGCCCACTTCAGTTAGCGGAAAAATTTTCCTCTGCTTTGATGGACACAGGATTGGTCCCAGTGCGATTGATGTCCATAGCCAATGACAGCATTTGTAATGTGTGTACACACTAGGGGAAAGTACTGGGTACCACCCCCGGAACACAGATATATGGGCTGGAACAGAAAATGTCGGTTTTTTGCAATCGGCTTTTCTAGTGCCTGAACAAGAGCGCGTACCTGCCACATCAGATCATTCACTGGGGTGGGGAAGGGGGGTAGAAAATTGACCTGGGTGATGGATCTGTGGCCTGCTGGTGTGTACGCTCATGTGCTGGAACCATCTGAGTGTTAACACATGGTCTCCCTATCAAAGGTCTGTATATGAAACTCAGCTGCTGGAGTGACAGAAGATTTTGTGTTGTTAGCGCACACTTCATTAAAATACCAGCTGAAATCCAAGTCTGAAATCCCACAGTTTGTGTTAGTTGATAAAACTCAATTGCCTCTAATTACTGTTAGTATGGTTTTAAAATAATATTTTGTTGTAGTAAAGGTCCCCTTGTGATGAGGAATAGCTGGTATTCACAACTGGAAATTTGGGACAGAGTGTAAATGCATGGCGGGGTGGGGAATATGATCAAGACTACTTTTACCACTGTACTCTACATGTTCCAGCAGCAGCACTGTAAAAAAACCAAATCAGGGATGCAATAGTTAAATGAACTTGCAAAATAAAATAAAGCAAAGAATTGCAAGTCCTCTTTGAATCCAAGAGGCAATTTCACAGTCTGGAGAGGCGAAGCTGTCACTGCTTTGTATCATTTGAGTAGACCTTAATCCTGCCAAACACTTGTGTGAAGATGAGACTTTTTCTCACTTTAATCCCCAGGTCTCACTCACGTGCTCAGCGTTCAGCTCATGTTCAAGAGTTTTGCAGGAGCAGGACCTCGCTAGCTGTACTGAAACATCTGCTATTGGACACTACTGTAGGTACTTCCTTTGCCTGCATGCAGGTATGTTCTCAGTTAAAATGAGCTCGCTGCCTCAAAGCACAGTCGTGGTGGAGATAGACATAGCTGGGGTTTTTTTCAGAGCAGCTTGGCTATTCAGCAGGCAACCTTGTGCTGGGGATTGACCTTCACACAGGGGTAAAAACCTAGTTGCCGACAGGTTTTTAGAAGAGGATAAGCAAGTTGACTTTCCTGCGCAGAATGTACAGTTTTGGTTTTATTCTGAGACAGAAAGAAGAAACGTGATCAGGTTCCTCAAATTTGTATTTCTAAGCCGCATAGTAGTATTGTTACAAATATTCATATAAGGCATTCACAAAAAATCACATTAATGCATTTGTATATTGCTTTAGCTACAGGCTTCCATTCATGACAAATAATTTCAAAAACATCATTGGATACCTTATGAAAGTTTAATAAGACTTTTTATTGACACAGTAGGAAATCTTTTCAGAAGATTTTGTTTTAAATCAAAACTCTCTGGACTTCTTGCTGAGAAGTGCAAGTGACCCCACAGTCCTAGCTGATCTCCACCAGTCGTGGATGCATTTGCAGAGAAAAATGGAAAAATCAGTGATGGACAAAAATCTATTTGAACAGAAGGAGGCAAAGAAACAGTCAGCGAGTGCTTAGGCATTCATCATTTCATTTTTATTCTGTTGATTCTGGTCGGAGCTTTAGACTTGAGTAGGGCCAAGATTGCGTGCCAGAGCATGAAAATGCCAGCAACCACCAGAATTATTCGCTCCTAAATAATGGCCCTATTATGGAGCCTGCTGAATTCAGGAAGGGTGCTGAACTGCCTTTTGCTTTTTGGTACCTACAGCCCTCCACCAGGCACTTTCTCTTTGGCCACGATGCCTGGGGAAGGTGATGAGCCTGAGAATAGATTCTGTAAAAGACAGCAGGCTGAGCAGGC
The DNA here is from genome assembly GCA_020745775.1 of Theristicus caerulescens. Classification (NCBI taxonomy): domain Eukaryota; kingdom Metazoa; phylum Chordata; class Aves; order Pelecaniformes; family Threskiornithidae; genus Theristicus; species Theristicus caerulescens. Next base: position 66,196,324 of record CM036563.1, read on the forward strand.
ACCAACGTGCTAACCGGGAGGAGGTGCATGATGCCTTTATGCCCCTTGTTTTTCTGAGGGCTGCTCTGAGCTGGAAAAGAATATTTGTTCTTGTTTCGCTAACACTCAATTCAAATGACACGAGTGGTGGGCTTTTGCCTTGTTCCACACTCTCCCCACCAAACACTCGTAGAAGTCTTTTTGCTGTTTGCAAAAACAGTAAAAGTTTGCTTTTTGCTTGTAGGTCAGCTGTGGGAATCTCAGGCTGGTATATATTTTTGTCTGATTTAATAGAGAGACCTGAATCAAGGGAATTAATGAGAATGGAAAGTGCTCTGCATCAGATACACGGGACATTCTAAATAATCTCAGGTGCTCATGAGTTTGTTAGAAATATCCCCCAGGACTTTGGGATTTTCTGATTCTGTTGAGCTGGAAACATTATAGGCATGGTCTTTGTTGCAGTATTTGAACGTTTCCCCCTACTGAACCCAGACGTGCACAGCAACAAAAAATAAAAGGAGCTTTTCACACCTCAAAATAGATTTAATTTGGGTTCAGTCAGAGTTTGGGGCAAAGGCTTGTGATCTTTCTCATTTTAATCAAAGTAGTTGGCTCGTGCCCTCAAAACTTTCATTGTCAGAGTAAGATCAGCAGAATTCACTTGCAGGTCCATTAAGCAAACAAAACCACATTCCCTGCTGTCACCTCAGTTCATGCTTTGGCAATTTTTAGAAGCTCTTTTTAAAAATAACTTTCTCTGGGTTCCAGGACCACTACTACTGCAGCCTGAGTGGTTATACGTGTTTATATAAACATGAAACACAACATAGTGAAGTGCATACATCTATCTTTTACCACCACAATCCTTACTGTGAAACAAAAAAAAGAGATAAAACTGCATTTTGATATCCTTTAAATCAGTACTGAAACCCTTCCAGAATGTGAAAGTTATTCTGGCATCTTGTTGAAGGTTAACTTTAGCATTCTGGAAGGATTTCAATAGTAATGAAAAGGACAGTAAAGAGAGTAAAGCTATTTCAGAAGCATTCCTGAAGGATAATGCTGGCATGCTAGAGAGATTTCAATAGTAGGCTAGAGGGCAGCAAAATTATTTCTGAAGTATTCCTGAAGGAGAACTTTAATAATCTAGTAGTATTTAAAACAGTTCTGCTGTGGTGGTAAAAATATATGGCAAATATCCCTGACAGGTAATTTCATTCTTTGAAATAACAAGGCAAAGCCTCAAAAGTATGAAGCGTGCTGCTCAGAAACTATGTCTGTAAGAAATGGTGAGGTGAAGCGGTTGCTCTGGAGGCTGGTAAGTGTCCCTGACAGAAGCCACAGGGGTTGCAAGGTGACATTCAGCCCTGTGCGGAGGTCTTTGTGCAAGAGCCGTGCGCAGGCTCAGCTGGAAGAGGGCTCACACGGGACTGTGGGGCAAAGACAGGGGCCACGCAGTCCCCTTCGTGCAGGGTTACCTTCAGCCCTGTCAGGGACCCAGACCTGCAGCATCCCTGGCAGGTCCCTCCCCCCGCGTCTCTCTCCTGAGAAAGTGGACACGTAGCGTGGGGTGACCTCTCCTGGCTCCCTTTGGGCCAGTGAACTTTAGGCTCAGGTGTCAAGTTCTCATTTTCGTTTCACCTAAGGATCTACGAATCTGGAACCTCCTCAGCCTGGATGGAAAGCGAGTGGGAAATCTCACCCAGCGGATTTTTTTGAAGGTCTGGATGCTACCTATTTTTGACTCAACTAGGAATACCACAAGAGCAAGCTTTCTTATAATGTCTCACTTCTTAGTCCAGCTGACTCAGAGAAACACACAGGCATGTGCAAATTAAATACAGACATAATTTAGCTGACCAAATATGCAACCCAGCATTAAATTTGTTTGGGTTGGAACAAATTTTGGCTAGTAGTTCTAGCTCCTTCTTATATATCATATCCTAACTGGTATGCTGCATTAAGCTATGTTACATATTAGAGGTAACTATGACCCAGTCAATGAGGAGCAATTAATTTGTGCCCCCATCTTTTCCACCATTCCCCTTGTTCTTTGTTGAGAGAAATAAAGGCAAAAGGCATTTTAAGCCCTGTCTGCACCAGGAGCGGTCTCATCCGCAAGCATGGGGTGATTTGCAATGGGGAGACTACCTTTATTTTTTATTCTTTCCTAAGAACGACTGATGCATTGGGAAAAACAATGACAAATTTCAATAATACTTGGAAAAGATATTACATTTTGCTACCTTCACCTCATTTCTATGCTTGGACCTACGTGGCGACAATAGCACTGCTACTTAGCCTTTAGCACATGCTGCTGTTTACCAGTGATGAACAAGTTCACCTGGTCTGTCTGCTTTTTGCAGATTATGCTGAACTCCTTCATTTGAAAAAGCCTTCCCAACACAAAAATGGCAGCGTGCTGTAGCTATGTTTTCGCCTTAAGCACATCCGTGTGGATGCGTATAGAAAACAAGAATTAAATTAATACAGGCTTCTTAAAATACAATCCCATGAACTTACTGAGAGCAAAGCTATGACTTTGCAAATGCGTATTTAGTAAAAGATCTGGGTGCTTTTGCAGCTGGCGTTGATTTTGCAGATAGTGTGTTTAGAGTCTGGAGCAGAGGGTGCCAGTAAAGGTAGAAAATATCCCAAGGGAAACCTCAGATGTACTCTCTTCAAATGTTTAAATGGGATACTGTCAAGTCTAGCTTTAAACAAGCTTCTGAGAAACTCTGTTGAGACCAGGGGTTGTTCACAGGAACTGCATGGTGAGTCATTCTGACGGATGAGTACTGTCCAAGAAAATCATAATCTGCTTGAGAATTGGAGGGTGGGGGCAGGAAACGGAGAAATCTGCCTCCTTGGTTTAACACGAAGTATTTTTCTAGATCTTGCAGTAACAGCTATCAAAGATGGAGGCACCGCCTATGTAAAATGTGTGGGTTCACTTCTGTTGCCCAGAAATGCTCCCCAGGTAATCCTCACGTTAAAGACAACGTCCTGAAACTTCCAGGTTCCCAGTGTGGTTTACTTCTCTATCAGCTGGCCTGAACTGTGCCATATCATTCCTCAAAGGTGTAGGGTTTTACATCGCTACTGTTGGCTATAGGAGCCTTTTTTTTTTTTTTCCTTATAGGGATTATTGCTGTGTCCACTGCAGTCTCTAAGTCTCTTCCAGTGGCTTTTCACACTTATGAAGTAGGTGTTCACAGGTTCCAATAGAGTCATCATTTGCATAGCTTGACGAGGAGAGATTAGATTTATCAGCGTTTTCTTTAAATGGATGTCCTTCAAGGACAGCCCCCAGAAAGCAGAGGTCAATGCAGTAAAGGTAGCGGCATTAATCATCTTCACCGTTTGAAATAAGGAAGAATAAATAAATAAACAGCTTAGTATCATGATCATGTATCGGGGGGTTACTTCAGGTCACATACACATTAAACTTAATCCCAAGGATGTCAGGACCAATGTTACGAATGTTTTTGTTAATGCAGTTTCATGAATGGCAAGGTAGAGCTTTGCATTAGGCTATGTAATAATGTTATCAATAATAACAAGGTGTATATTGTGGCAGCGCAATGAGTTTGTCCTGTGTGTGAACCTTTCTGTAACTACAAGTGTTAGGGCTTTCGTGCTTTGGTTTGGAGCGAGCGATGGGGAATGCTGACACAGCGACGCCCATGGGTTGTCTCTCTCGTCCTGTGGGCGAGTCTGTGGGCAGTTCACACTGAGTGAAAGAAGTACCGGCATCAAGAAGGAATATCATTAGGGGCACATGCTGAGGGGTGTGATAAGTTAACTAAATACGGCAGAAGAAAAAGCTATCTCCCACTAAGAAGGATGAGGTGGTGGTGGGACATGGGGCTGAGGAAGAGGGAGAAGACTGCATGATTAGCCAGTGATGCCTGGAGTAAATGACCTGGCATCCCAAGAAACAACTAGATTATCAGGGCCGTGTTCCCCACATAATTCTACTGTTTTTAAATCTGAGCCTTCTGCACCTGGGTTAGCTCGGGTGCTGTTGTTTTGTGGGTGTGGAAAACACATATGCGGTTCTGGCAAAGATCCTTCTGTACATTGAGATTTAGCAATTTCAGTACTTAGGATTTGTAGCTATTGCTTACAGAAAAAGGAATCGACAATAATTTTTCAAAAACCTGTTCCAGTGCGTAACTTTGCACACCAGAGTAGCCTCAATTTAATAGGACTGAAAGTGTGGATACACACATATTGCCTGAGTAGAAGCATACGGCAATTTTTTATAGTGACTGAAAATTATTATTTTTTAAATATTTGGGAGAGTGTCAATATCTTTCAAATGAAACAGTACTTTGTAATTATTGAGAAAAGGCTTTTTAATCATATTAGTCAAAACCCTTATCAAGCTATTCAGTTCACTGAAATTCTATAATGGGAAACCAGCCTCTAATAAAAAAAAAGATGAAAAATATAGAAATTATGTGACATTCAAAATAAGAGTCCATTTCTGTCCTACTATGGGAAAACAACTTCAAAGTGACAAAATTGTCCATGAAATAATTCCCAATTTTGTCTTTATTCTGATACATACTGAGAAAAAATATTAACTGCTTCTCAACGGACATTTAATATATTTATCAGTATGAAAGCATCCCGAAGGCTTTCTGGTACAGTTTGTTCCTAGCATCTCTTTGTTCTTTTCAACATCTTTTTAAATAGTCAGAATTTTAAAAAGCAATTTAACTTTATAAAAAGCTAATTTGATTTATTGGAGTTATTTTTATTTATTAACCAATTTGCTTCTGGGTTGATTTTCTTAAGTGCTAAGCTTCATAATGGAAATGCTGACACAACTTTAAGTATAGGAGCAAATGCTATTCTAATAATTCAGCTGAATAAATACCAGCCAGCATTTAGTTATTTTCCCAGGAACTGGATAAACAGCCACTTCCTTTTTAGTGTCTCTTTGTAAAGTAAAAGTTCCACAGCCTGCTAATCATCACTATGAAATTTTCTATTAAAAAACCTCCAACCTTTCTTTTGTTTATTCTGCAAGATCTTTCTGGTTCCATATTAGTCATGTTAAAAAAAACAACAAAAAAAAAAAAAGGCAAAACAAATACACTGACTTGGCAATGAACCACATTTTGACCTATTTCAACAAGCACTGGTTCTGAACACTGTGGCTTTTATAGATGAGAACAAGAGAATGAGCTCAGCTGAATAATTCAGTACTGATCCATGTTTCAAATGTTCAAGACTATTCTGGTATGGAGGTTTCGTTTCGACCATTGTTTTGGAATTTGCAGTGAAGTTGGCAATGAGTTTGCATTACAGCAACCACTCACCTGTGGTGTGTAGGAAGGCTGCACTTGGGTGTTCCCCAAGATATCACCCCACGTTGGCAGGGTGATCTGTTGTTTCAAGCTTGTCGTCATCTCAGAACTGATGTGGGTTTGCTTTGTAAACCGAATGGGTGGACTAAATTAATGTGGCACTTGGATTAAATTAATACGGCACCATCTGGTTTAATGAACTAAAATTCTTCATGAGGGGTGATAGATAACCTCCTCCTAGCGTGATGTAGCATAACAGTCTGTGCGATTTTATCTGACATATCAAACTATCACAGTGGTGTGGTTATCGCATCATGTCGCAACAGGGCAAGGTTTGTAGGAATGGTTTTACTCTGCGAGTCCCCATTATGCTAGTGAAAAGTAAAAAGTAATTTTTCATTAAAAAAACAGGCACAGTTTGAGGTTGGAGATTTTTTTTTTGGCAAGGTGGAAGGGAGTCGCTTTCCCCAAAAGTTCTGTTAGTGAAAGGGCAATATCTCATGGAAAGCTTCAACTCTAATTTTTTAGGAGAGATGATGGATGTTCCCAAGATAAGCACCAGCACTCCTGGAGAGATCCTTACCCACAGATTACTGACAGGTGCTTTTAACTCAGTTTTGCCTGGAAATAGAGAGAATAGTCAAGAAAAGGAGATTAATCTTATAAATCTTCACTGACACAAAGCTTAAGCCTCAAACAGCATAATTTGCCCCAGCTCTGTTAATGCCAGTGCAGCAGACGATCTCCCTGCCAGTGCCTCTGGATCGCCCTGTCAGCAGCTGAGAGAGCCGGGCTCTGTGCAGAGCCAAACCTGGCGTGAAACTGTAGTGGCAAAGCAGGCACGAGGCCGGGTCCCTTGCCGATGGGAGTATCCATTAGGCTCTGCCGTGTGCCACCGCTCACAAAAGTTGAATTATTCAGATCACATAGCCCCAGTTTGGCATGCTGGGCCTTCCCTGTTTCCATTTCACTAATAGCTACCCCACTGGGTGGATGGCGTGACAGCTTCTGAGTTTATACATCCTTAAACTGTACTAATTACTGGCTTTTAAGTAACTAAGAGTTTTTATGGCATCTTCATTAGGGTAATAGTAAGTGGGTGGATACGCATGTCAATCAAGTGAAATGGTAGATGAATTGCACATGGTATTTCAGTTAATTTGTCCTGTTAATTTCCTTGTGATATTTGCAGCTGTTGAAAAAGACAGCCTCCTTGGAGGGAATGAAACCAGCTCGACATCGCCCTGCTTCCTCCCCAGCCCGAGCAGTTACGTGCTTTTTGTAGTACGTGTGGAACTGTCGGAGAAATATACCCTGAATGCTGGCATGCGGGTATGAGAAAGAGAAAGGGAGGTGCTGCGGAAAGAGGTGGCTGAGGAGGACTGGAAAGCTGGTCAGATGCCCGTGCTCTCATTACTTTCGTAGCTAAGCTACCAATATTTTGAAATCAAAAATCATGTAGTCTTTGAGCTTGCAAGTTAGGGCCTCTTAACACGTGCCAAGGAGATAAACCTCAAAGGAGGACACGCTATAAAGGGGCAGTTACTGACTGACTTTGTCAGATGTGTCTGATCTGATCCCACTGTGGGTGCTAGCGGTTTAAGCAGCAGTTTCAGCTTCTTTCTGAAGGGTTTTGATCTGATTAGGTAGGCTCTGAGTTAGAATAAGGGAAAATCATGCGAAGCAGTCAAGTCCTGTTTTGGTGTGCTTCCAGGAGCTTTTTAAAGTGGGTGTAACGACCAGTTTGGAAACTTAAATAATAGAAGAAAAAAAAGTAAACTGTTGAAAATGGGGCAAAAGATGTGCCGCCCTGACCATCTATACGTATTTTCCTGCCTTCCTCTCCTGATGACAGCTCTGAGAAGTAAGACAGAGGGACAGCCCTTGGGAAAGGCATGGGTGGGCTGGTCAGGGCTCCGACGGCCTCCTGCAAAAAGAAGTTGTGAAAGCCCTGTAGCAAGAGGAGGAATGATCTCTGGGAATGGACATGGACCCAAGATAAAAATAGTGAACTGAAAGAATTTATTTATTCAGCTGAGCAATGGTAACGTTAGTTGAGGAGGGGAAGGCTGTGTTCTGTGAAGCGGCCCATGTCACATAAGGAGCATTGCCCAGGTGATGGAGGAAAGGCATTAGGAAGCATTTACTTGGCTTGGAGGTTTTGTTTGATTTGATGTGTGTATTTTATTGCCATGGATATTCATGCAAGCACTTTTTTAAAACAGGAGTCTATGTGGAAAAAGTATGAACTTCTAAACTTGCTGAAGCCAGCAGGACTGTTGCTGTCTAAAAGCAGCAACAAAAAGTGCAACCATGAAAGATGGAATAGAAACTTCCAGGTTGTCCCAGCCTATACTTCAAAACATGTGAGTTTATTGTACAGTCAGCTGCTCTAAAGGAAAACACTCACATTTGTAACACGCTGTAAAATAAGGGAGTTTCTGTCAGCTAAGTTGCACTGACCTTTGTCTGCCTTTCTACTGTCCAGTTCATGAGCTCGTGCTCAGCAGTTTGGCACGGCGCAGCACCCCTGCGTCTGCCCTGGGCATCTTCCAGGATGAGGGCTGCACCCCAGACTGGGGCTGTGTGCACCTCTGCTTGCCTGGGAAGAGCCAGGCTGGCAAGTGCCCGGTGCCAGCACCTCTAACAACAAACCTTCAGATGCCTCAAACTGACAGGGTGAAGAGTAAGTAGTAAGTCCTACTAGCAAAGAGAGTTTTGCGTTGTTTTGGTTTTTAATGGCACGTGCATTACTGAGGCTTGCTGTCATAGTCACGTCAATTGTGGGCATGATTTGTACTTCTAACAGACCTGGTTATATCAGCAAGATAAGTAAATAGAGCACAAAACTAATTAATTATGATCCTTCTCAGTTTTCCCATGATGCGGAGATCACAGGAGGGTTGTTGATAATGTTGAGAGAACTATAAGAAGAGAATCTTACCATTCCTCTGAGTGTTTTATCACAATGTCAGTAATGTTATATACTCCATTTTTATGGACTGTGTTTTAAAGTTATATTTCTTACAGGAATGTGTCATTTTGATTACTCTCGACAAGAAATATTACAGTGCAGCCAGATAAGCCTCTTCTGATTAAAATGGAAAATTTGGTTTTGAGAACTTTCAACAGATTGGGCTTTGGTTTTTCCCTTTTGCCTCCCTTTTTAACACTGCATGCAGTAGAATGGAAAAAGGCTTCTCCATGCAACATTTTCTTTTCAATAATTTAACCCATAACATATATAATTTTCATAACTGCTTCAACTTTCAAAAGTTGACCATAGAAGAATTACAATTTACTTTCTTTTTTTGTCCACACTAACACTTTAAATGTCAAGATAGTTTTGACAAACAAAAAGAATTCTAGAGAGAGGAAAAAAGAGAAATAAAAATTGGGTGTGCACAGGGGGAAGAGACCCAGGACAGCCTTTATCATTTCAAGCCAGCAGAAGAAAATGTTCAGGAATAATTTACAGACATTAAAAAAAAAAAAAGTGAAGACCCCTGGAACATGAGCAAATGCAGAGTTTTAAAATTATTGAGACAGTTGGGTATCCACTTTCTGGAAGGGTATGTTGCAGGCACATCATGTAAATGTTCATCCTTAGCTCTCTAGGGCATCGACATTTCTTGAAGGTATGAAGAGATGTTTGCTGGAAATGGGAAATGCAAGAAATTCCCGCAAACGCATGGATAGGTGGTAGGATTCTTTTACACTTCTATACTGGTCCAAGTGGCCAGTGCATCCCATCAAATTTATTAAGCTAAAAGCCTTTAATCTGAGAAGCAGCAACCAGCTATTTTTGAGCAGAAGGACAACAGCATCCAGTTCTATAAGTACAGGCTAGGGAGCCAAATGACCTAGATCCTGTCATTGACTTGGAGCAGAAACGTGAGCCCAGCTCCCCGTGCCTCGGAGACTGGAACTGCTCCAGTACACAGCATGGCATCTGTTCCGTGGTGCAGAGAGGTGCTGCCCGGCAGGTTGCGAGACAAAGGGAAGCGATGTCTTTCTGCTCCGCAAACGAGACAGGGAAATTTAGGTAGGCCAAAGGTAATTTTCCAAATCATTCTTGAGGTGAAATGCTACTGTCCTCATTTTTTATTTAAAACCAATCTCTTTAAAGCAGAGGGGAGAAAACCCACTGTGTAAGCGTGATTCCATTCCAGCTTTGTATTGCAGTCCCCTCTGTGCTCTGGTTACTGCTTTGATATTATAATGGTGTTATTTCTTGTAACATGGGGCTACTATGGGACTCATTAGTCATAAACTTTACCCTTGGAAAACGTAAAAGTCAACATCAACCGTCACTAATAATGTATTTCACCTACTGTTATTGTAAGTATGTGAACACGGTCAGAATCTGCTCAGTGCCTGCTCATGTTGTCCTTTGGAAATATCCTATTGCAGACTCTCTTCCTTTGCTAAGCACAGGGTCCGTTGAACATATTTCACATTGTCAAATATTTTTCTACTTATAAAATGAAGCAATTGATCTAGGGGATTGCTGTAAGGTTTTTTCCTTAGGAGGAAATAAAACTTGGGTGTGGACCTGAGGGGAAATGCCCACTCCACATTTCATCTCAGCCCACCCCACCGTTCCTTCTTGTGAATTTTAAAAATTCCTTGTGTTTCAAAGTGCAGAATCTGTTAAATGGAGCATATTCTTTTCAGAGACTTGTATAGTTAACAGATTACCTGGAAAGTAGCCTCAACCCCATATCAGCGTTGCTTGTGATGTGTAGCATGTCAGCTTCTTTGGAAAAACTCAGCTTTCCCCTCATCACCAAGGTTGTCCGATTCAACTGCAGATGATGCTTTCCCTTCATCCCCACCTGTAAGCCAGCTCATTAAAGCCAGCTGCAGCATTACACTGAATGACCAGGTAAAGCAACAGTGAGAGCCCTTATGCCTTCTGTATAGGTGGCTTATTGACTTTCAAAGAGATTTAAGGGAAAAAGAAAAGAATACTGTGTTATACCTCTGAGCTTACCAGAAGTAGAATCTGACAGGAACAAAAAAAAAAAAAAAATCCCAACCTTATCCAACCCTCTTAGCAGAAGTACTCAAAACGTGGATTAGCATTGCCTGCAGGTTTGGCCATCTTCTAATCCCATGTGTGACAAAGCAGCTGGCATCTGCTCCTGACACTGACAAGGAGCAAAGCAGAAGTCTAGATGTGGCCACCATTAACTTGGCTGTGGGAAGAGAAGATGATAAAACCCAGGGATCTTAGCGTCTGGTCACTCATGCTTGCCTTATATATATATATATTTTTTTTTTTTTTAACTAGTGCAGTAACCACTGTGGCTAGGGGTGGCCAAACATTTTCACCATGTTGTTGGTGTAATTAAGTAACACCAAAAACATCAGCCAGTGAGTTTCTATGCTAAATCCGATGGATATGAGAATATTCTATAGCTCCTACATGCTGCATCGCATCAAGAGAGAAATACGTCTTTCAATCACACGTCCCTTTCTTACTGGTCATTTAACTTTGGTTTTCTATGTATAGATACATATTTTTAAATCTTCTAGATTGAAATAGTTGTGGATAGATTGATTGTGAACTGATTTATGATCCGTATTGCACCAGAGAAGTAATTTTATGCATATAACTTCTTTTACAATTACCTCCACAATGATTTCAAAGGATTTCACTGCTTGTGGGAGGCCGTCAATAAGTGGCACTTGCATATTCATCCATTTCAATCTGAGATTTTTAAAGACCTGAGGGAATAGAACAGAGCCACTGGAAATTAATTTTTTCAGCAAGTTTGCTTTTTCATTTTTTTTAGGGATAACCATGCTTCAGTGAAAGCTTTTTTAAAATGAAAGTATTCCTAAATTCACAAATGCTGAAAAGCTAAAGATTTCCACCAAAATGTAGCAATTCTTTTCAGTATCCTTTGTCATTCAGTTGAATGTAAATCTTGCATCTGGGCTTTTGTAGATATTTCTTTTCTATTAAATATGCACTATTCCCAAGTGAATGAAACTATTCAGAAATGAGTTTGTTCTTTGCCTAGAAAATCAGCTTTCCCAATTTCTTGGATTATTTATTTAACAGAACTATGCTTTTAAAATTGCCAGCTTAAAGCTCTCACTCCTGCAGCAACGGAGTATCTGAGGGTCGGTTTCCCACCATCTTTATTTCCTTCCTTTGTGCTCAAAAGACCAAATTCTGCTCCCATCTGACAACAAGTGAGCAGAGAAACAAATCTACTCTCATTCCAGTGCCTGCTGCTAGATTGGCAGATTAGTATCACTGAGCTGCAAGGAAACAAGCAGATTTCCAGCAAGTTGTAGGAAACAGATGTCCTGGGAACATCACACAAGGGATGTCTATGCCATGCAGTTGTGTGCACTGTTGAGCTCCCCAAAGAGTCTGGTACATCACCATGTGAAGGTACTTGCTCAGGTCTCATTAGCAGTACAATTGCATTAATGTTCATGGTGCTCAGGCTAATAATTCCTGCCTTTAAGCCAATTGTACTAGCTTAGCTATCACACACATTTGGTATACAGCTCCCAGTTCTGCAGTTGTTTTGGCTAGTGGCAAATTAGGTATCTCTCCACTGGGCAGTGACAGTAAGTGTGCAGCATGCTGGTATTTCACCCAGTCACTGGTGCAATGGGAACCAGTTTTTCTGAGTTGTTCAAATGGGTCCTGCTGACTTCTTTCATAGGTACTTTTGTTCCCCACTCAAACACAGCAAATGCTGTCCAGACATTATATCTGACAATGTCCAGACATAAGTCTAATGTCTGAATATGTCCAGACAATGTCCAGACCTGGACTTTAGTAAGGCCTTTGACACGGTTTCCCACAGCGTTCTCCTGGAGAAACTGGCTGCTCATGGCTTGGACAGGTGTACTCTTTGCTGGGTAAAAAACTGGCTGGATGGCTGGGCCCAAAGAGTTGTCATGAATGGAGTTAAATCCAGTTGGGGGCCGGTCACAAGTGGTGTTCCCCAGGACTCAATACTGGGGCCAGTTCTGTTTAATCTCTTTATCAAGGATCTGGATGAGGGGATCGAGTGCACCCTCAGTAAGTTTGCAGATGACACCAAGTTGGGTGGGAGTGTTGATCTGCTGGAGGCTAGGAAGGCCCTGCAGAGGGATCTGGACAGGCTGGATCAATGGGCTGAGGCCAACTGTATGAGGTTCAACAAGGCTCAGTGCCAGGTCCTGCACCTGGGTCACAGCAACCCCAGGCAACGCTACAGGCTTTGGGGAAGAGTGGCTGGAGAGCTGCCTGGTGGAAAAGGACCTGGGGGTGTTGGTCAACAGCCAGCTGAATATGAGCTGGCAGTGTGCCCAGGTGGCCAAGAGGGCCAATAGCATCCTGGCTTGTATCAGGAATAGTGTGGCCAGCAGGACTAGGGAAGTGATCGTCCCCCTGTACTCAGTACTGGTGAGGCTGCATCTCAAATCCTGTGTTCAGTTTTGGGCCCCTCCCTACAAGAAGGACATTGAGGTGCTGGAGTGTGTCCAAAGAAGGGCATTGAAGTTGGTGAAGGGTCTGGAGCACAAGTCTTATGAGGAGCAGCTGAGGGAGCTGAGGTTGTTTAGCCTGGAGAAAAGGAGGCTGAGGGGAGACCTTATGGCTCTCTACAACTACCTGAAAGGAGGTTGTAGAGAGGTGGGGGTCGGTCTCTTCTCCCCAGTGACAAGTGATAGGATGAGATGAAATGGCCTCAAGTTGTGCGAGGGGAGGTTTAGGTTGGCTATTAGGAAAAACTTCTTCACTGAAAGGGTTGTCAAGCATTGGACCAGGCTGCCCAGGGAAGGGGTTGAGTCCCCACCCCTGGAGATATTTAAAAGCCGTGTAGATGTGGTGCTTAGGGACGTGGTTTAGTGGTGGACTTGGCAGTGCTAGGTTAACGGTTGGACTTGATGATCTTAAAGGTCTTTTCCAACCTAAATGATTCTATGATTAATTATCCCTGGCATTTGTTTTCATGCAAGAACAACGCTGTTTTTGAGAAGCCAGGATATCCACTCCTCTATGCCGACACTGATACTCCAGCCCTTAGGGTTAATCACTAGAAGTGGAGAAGGATTTGGGGAGGGAACCTTTGTTCAAATATTGACTGCACATCACCACAGTTTTGCAGTCTCAAGCTATGTGTAAACACTAGAATGAGCTGAAAAAAATATACTTCCAAAATTCCTTTTTAATTTGTAATAAATCCATTTTGGAATTTACTAAGGCCAGCGCCAGATGGCCTGGAGCATGTTCTCATTCATATTTCAAAACAGAAAAACCTTTCTCAGAATCTGCAAGCTACGTCTTTTTCATGGGGATGATTTCTGTTGAGCAAGGAAAACTCAGGTTAATTAGGCCAAATAAGCTGATGCAGTCAGAGGCAGAGATGCAGAGGTTGCAAGATTGAAATCCATCAAGACACCATGTCGACAGATGCCCTCTTAACTTGTTTGTTATTTGCTAGGGGGGTTGGCCACATAATTATATAGAAATATATTGCTTTTTTGTTACAATAAATGCACCGATGTAAAAGGTCTTCATTCAGTACAGTTAGAAGGTGCAGCCAAGCAGAACTGCACCTTATGAAGACCACAAGGAAACTACACTAAGGTGATGGGGATATTGAAAAGTTTCATCTCAGTAGTGCAGACCGCTATAAAAATGCCCTTGACTATATGGAAATGAACACTGTAAGTGTTTTTTGGGGAACTAGAAGGGAGGTCCAGAGCAGAGGAACCTCCGAGGTTCCTTCCCACCTACCCACATGCCTATAATTCTGTGATTTGAACTCTGAGAGTCAGGGAGAGTTGGACACCAAACTGGGAAGAAGTACTTTAGGCGGTGAAACAGAGCAACATGCTGTTGGGACCTTAGGCTAAGACTTTGACCATCTGAGAGAAAGAAGTGGTGAACACTGGTATCCGGCACTCTTATGGACACGTCTAAACTGTGGGTTTAGCTGCACTCCCCACAGGTGCAGTGGAGATCTATCCGATGCTGACCAAATCCCTGGGGTGGGCAAGGGGTGTCATGGAGCAGCCCAGGTGTGACCCCCATGAGCAGGGTCTGCAGGGACATTTTTGATGAGCTGACAATTGGTGCCAGTCTGGTGGTCATCTCTTTCAAGGCAATTAGGCAGGTTAAGTCTCCATTTCCAAAACATTTTTCCAGTACTGGACATGTAAATTGTGCTCTCCTTTCCTAAAGGATTGAAACCTTTTTTAATTTTCTTTCATCCTGACATCCTTTCTGAACTTTTACTGCATTCATATAGACAGTCCTCTTATTAAGTCCCTGAAATAAACAAAATCTCCCAAACTAATTATGGCACCTGGACTTCCCCACCATGTGATTTCTACCTGCAGTTTGTAAGGAACAGAAAAGTGCGGCTGGAAAGGGGTGGTCACGCTCATCTCATGCATGCTGCCCTTGCCTGCATGCTGTGGAGCCAGTGTCCACCCCTAACATGAGCACCTTGAAAAAAAGAGAGAATGCTGTAGCAAAAAAGAGAGAATGCTGTAGCCTACTTTCTCTGGTTTCAGGATGTTTAACTGCTAATGGAAAGCAAGTATTCACCCAAAGAATGGGCAGATTCCAGTATCTGCAGCATGAGAGAGAGAAAGATTTAAACCTAAACTCTCCAGATTATTGGGGTCCAGCTGCTTAGGACTTAAGCCACTTCTCCTCACTGTCCTCACTGCCTGCATCTCCAGGAGCGTTCAGCTCTGGGGACGTCTTCCTCGAACCCTGAGTGTTTTATAACCTCTGAAAGTAAATGGAGAGATAGACAGCTGGAAAGATTTAGAATTGCCTTAAATCTGACCAGCAATTCATCTTTTCCAGTGTTAGCAGCAGCCAGCACCAGATATTTTTAAGGAAGAAGCAAGACTTTCAGCAAGCTCTACAGAGCACCATTGTACTGCAAATAGGATTTTGCCCCTAATTTTTGTAACTTTTGGGAAACGGCCACCTGCATGATTCACAGCTATCATCAGGGGCCAAGTTCAGACAGCAAATTTTTCTAAACGTCATCTTATACAGGCTGGAGGCAGAAACACAAATCTTCTTTGTCCAGGTTGTTTCTGTCATTGTGGGACACAGCGCTGTGACATTGTTTCGCTGCCCGCCAGCAGTTTGTCCGTGTCGGTGTTCATACAGGTAATTCTGGGCTCCACACCCATCCCAGGCCTTTACAGAATCATTTGTCAGGAGGGTTTGGTTGTAGTCAGAGGAAGGATGGATGTCTGCCTCCCACAGCTCTCTGGGCCCTCACTGCCACCCTCGGTCACTCTAAGAGTCTGCTGGCTCCATCGACAAATTCCATCACTGACAACATGCGTGTCAAACACAGATCTTCCCCGTTTCTGATTGAGTTATCGATCTGCCTTCAGAGAGCGTGACCTGGATTTATCCCTACATACTGTGCAGGTCTCTGGGCCAGAGAAAATGAAAGTTAATCAGAGAAGGATCCTAGCCAGTTTCAAGACATAAACACTGTCTAACTCAGGCTTAGCACAGGGCTGGGTAGTTCTTTGAAAAAAGCATCTCCCGCCATGGTGCTCTTGTACTACATTAAGTGCAGTAGTTCCCTGTGTCTGCCTTCCCTCAAAGCTGAGGCATATCCAAAATCCAGTACTGCCTCTTTAAAATAAATCCAAAATTATGTCTTCCATTTTGGCTGTGTGGTTGCTCCTTGCTCCTGTCTGCGGAAGGGAATGAGAAGCAGTAGGGTACTGAGTTGAAGGCATTGGGATGGAGCTCAGGAAAGACTCAGCACAGGCTGCTTTTGTGAGTTTGGATAAGTCAGAATTTTCTTTGTGCTTCTGTTTAGATACATGTGGACATGTCTCAATGTTTCTACACATCTGGATCTTCCTTTCCACAATGCTCAGCCTTCGCTGTTTGGAAGGGAAGTGTCTGCGTGCTGCCAAGGACAGCGGACACCCAGCCTCCAGGAACACTGTTGTACCTAGGTAATGCTGCTGTTCACAGCGTTAGGTACTAGTATTGTACAAAATATTAATAACTTGTCTGTCTTGCCCAGTCTTTTAGCAAGCAGCGACTTAGCTTTGTTAGAAAGTCTCTAACAGAACCTGATTTGTTCTCAGAGTATCTTGATGTGCCTGTGCAGAAGGTACTTTTGGGTCCTAACAAAAATGCCTTTACCTTCTTACGTTTAGTATTTCAGAGGGATTGTGGCCAGGACACTGGAAATCCTAGGTTTTATATTCAGCCTGACCACAGGCTTGCCAAGTGAGGAAGTGGCTTCATCATGCTGCACCACTTTCCTGTATTTCTTTTTCTTCCCTTGTGTTTGATTAGGTTGTGACTCCTTGAGGCAGCACCAGATGCCAGAGCCCCAGGCACGCTCAGCTCTCCCACCTGGCTGGGTGGCCTGGGGCTGTATTTGCTGCTGCTAAAAATAATAGAACTAACAAGTGAAGGATACTCCTCCACGGCAGGCTCACTGCTAGACCTCCCTCCTGTAATCAGTACTACACTGACAAGGGGACATTCGTGGACAGTGTGGTGCACACACATGCATGCCCACGCACTCATGTGCGTGTGCTCCCTTTCTCTCTGTGTTTAATGTCTGCTCAGTGCTTATGGAGTCTCTTTTGAAGAAGTGCTCATACTGTGCTCTTGTAATGGGGCAGAAAGGCTAGAATGCGAGAGGGACTGATCTTTGTTTATTTTTCTTTGGCAATTTTGTGGTGAGTGCTGTGGTTGGCACGTAGACTAAGATGTTACAGGGTGGGAGAAGTTTAAATATAATTACAAGTCACTGCTCTCTGCAGCCAGCTCTGTAGCTTATACGAGGGACGGAGAGAGCATTTTTCCCATGGTGTTAGGGGAGCACAGAGGATGCCCCGTTTGCTGAAGATTTGTACAGATCTGAGAGACAGGGAATTCTGTTTGAGAATGGGAAATAGCCTTCAGGGAGCAGGAAGAAAGCAGAAAACTAGACAAACTGCAGAGCTCCTCACACATTAGCAAAGCTGATAGGAAATTAGTGTCATCTGCAGGAGAGGGATGTTAGGAAAAGGCCACTCAAACTTCATAATCCAGAGTCCCTCTATTTTCAGTAGATCTGGGGTTGATACACTTTAATTTTGGGAAGAGTGGAAATACTATGGAAATCTTTTCCCTGTTCCTAGTAACATCTTCCCCAATTTGTTTAAGACCATTGGTCTCTGTTCTGTGATCTGCCTTCTCAGCTGGGGTAGCAGAGTTGTTCAGAGGCATGAACCTCCTTTCTGGCTGCTCTGCTCTCTGTGTTGACAGTTGCTTTTAGTTTTATCATTTACAGCCTTTGATGCACATTACAGCACCTTGTGGATGTTTCCATCTCAACCTCACTGCAGAGAAGACTACTTTTGGTGCCCATGGAGTTTGCAGAATTATTTATCTGTTTATTTAAAGCAAATAGGTAGCTTTCGGAAGCGCCATGAGTGCACAAAGAGCAGAGGTGAAAGCATTTCTTTGTAATTAAGGTTCAGGATGCATTGGAAAGGAAGGCAGAAAGTGCACAGTGAAGTAAGGACTAATAAATTCCAATATTTTAAAGAAAATGCTTGAGTTTGGTAATAGTTTGGTAATGTTGGCCTGCTTGGGGTGTACAGTTGCCCATGCTTGTAAGCCTCTTCCCAAGAAGTCAGTTATGTTTTGGAAAAGCAGACAAACTTTCAGGAACAAAAGTTCTTCTTCAGTTTATCCTCAAACCTTTTGTGAGCAAAGGCTTTTTTTCCATTTTGTTTAATTTGTTTCCCACAAGTACATCTGTTTGGGTTCCTACAAACCTTGCCTTATGTGTATTCAAGTAAGACAGCGCCATGTCCTAAGACACTCATGACTCCCCTGTTATTTACTTAGTGGTCTTACACATATATGAGGAGAAGGTATTCCCTCCCTGCAGATGGTTTTGTGTTAAGTATGTGTTATGGGCAACATTTTTTTAAATTCTGGCTATGGAAAATTTGGATCCTGAAGCATGGAGTTGCAAACACTCGACTGTTAAATAGTTCCAATAGTGAGTGAGTATATATCACCACTTTTGCATTCATGTTTTTTAAAACACCCACAAAATCACATCCAGGTACTAAATGGAAGAAGCTGGTTTTCCACTGAGCTGAATTCTTGAAAATCCTAACAACCAACAGTTATTTAGATTAAAGTAAAGTAAATGGGGATGCTTTCCTTTAGAGGCTTGAACCTGCGTGGAGTCTCGCTTTGGTTATTTGTGTAAGAAAATGCTGGCCCAAGGTTTCATTTCTGCTCAGGCTTCTCTGTTTCACATGGGAAAAATGAAGATAAATTAGATGGGGTCAAAACTCTCTTCTCATATGTGCCTGGTAAATCTGAAATAATTTCACACTTCTTTCAGTTCAGCTGAGGTAAATCTGGGATCACAGCAGTGAAGCTAGCAGGCTGGCTGTATTCACGCTGCTGTGACAAAGTACTGAGGTACTATGGTGCTGAGTGCTACAGAAAAAGCTTCAGGTTAATTTTTTTTTAAAAACTGAAAACGGTGAGCATGTCCTGTGATTTAAAAACTCTGATAGGTTCCAGTGCACCTCTAGAAACAGAGGGAGAGAGAAGCAGTACTTCCAGATGGGAAGCTGCATTAGAAATGTGGAGTGTCTATCTGAAAAGAGACACCTGGGTAAGTGAAGATACTAATAAATAAGCATCCCGGGCTTTGAGCCTTGTGAGTGCTTGTAAGAGAACAGTTGGAAAGCCTTAAGTGAGGGTGTCTTTCTTGTACGCAGCTGACCAAGTGTGTTGCTTACAGTTACCATGTGTCAAGATGTTTCTTGCTCATTAGTTTTACACTGATGGAAAGCAACTTTAAATCACTCTTTAGAGGAATCCACCGTGAGGCATGCCAGCTGTGTGCCAGATGAAGGAGTTGTAAAGTCATGTTGGACAGGCAAGAATATACCAGAGAGAGAGATTTAAAGTCATGAGAAAGATAATTACTTTGCACTCAGAGATTAGCCATAGGAAAGGAAAGGGAAGAATTATACTCTGCATTTGTTAGAAGGTTTGCTGCTATCTCTCTGTCCCACTCACACATGCACACACATGCACACAGCTGAATTTACTGTCACAATGTCAGGTTAGCCAGGACTGCCATCATGGAAGAAATCCTTATGGGAAGATTTCTCAGCAAGTACAGACTCACTCCTTTCTTTCTTGTTGTATTTGCTTTTACACTACAGAATGCAGAATAAGTTGCCCCAGAATAGATGGATTTAGATGCTTTGCTTGTTATCAGGATTTGAAAACATTCGCCCTCTCTCGTGACTATTTCTAATAGGACTGGAGCTGAAGCAGGCAGTGGGCAGCATGTCTCTGGAGGTGGTGAGGAAAGCAATGGTGCAGGGACCTGCTCGGGCCAGAAGAAAGCATGACTGAGCAACCAAGAATGGACCAGGTCATTCCAACCACATGCTCAGGGCAAGTTCAGTACATACACCAATAGCTCTTTGCATTTCTGCACCAGTCTACCTTACCAGCTCTGGCAAGGCAGGGGTACTAAGCCATCCTCTTCTTCAGGGACTTCTTGAAAAGTCTTGTGGCTATTGTCGCAAATGCTCTGGCCCCTTCAGACCAGAGCCTGGTGCTCTCTCCCTTCACAGATGTCTCCTCTTCCATCCTGGTCCTTCCAGCTTCTCTGGGTTCTCCTTATCCTTCCACTTCAGTGCTGTTAACATTTCTTTCAGACAGAATAATTAGCCTTTTAAGGAGCTAGCATTGTTCTTGCAGGGGTTTTGGGGCATGCTGGCTGTGTGGGAATTTATGAACTGGTGAGCTGGGGAGGTTCTCTGGCTCCCAGGGCAGAGCTGATGTGCTGCAAGCCCTGGCCTTGCTGAGCACATCCCCCAGCTTGCACAGCTGGTAATTTTGGAATTGATCAGATATTGCCCAGTAAACAGAGAGCCGACTTGGAAGGTTCTCAGCCTTGGTCATTCTGTCCCTGTTTGTATTACAGCAGTACCTTTGGGCACTGTCTCAGGCAAAAACCTGACATGAATACTGGCAAAAGAGTAAAAAGAAACAAAATTGCTTTTAATGTCCAAAAGATCTGTTATGCATACCATCTAATTTTCCCTTAAGTGACACAGGCACCCCAAGTATGTTCTCTAGATATATCAGGAAAATGCTATCAATTAAATGTTTCTGCTTAAAATAATAGGACATTTTTTTTCTAATGGAAATCCTTTGAACCCCTTCTAAAAGGCCACCAGTAGATGCACTGACATTGACACGCTGCTCCCAGAAAGGCAGCAGACGAGATGTAGGGTTTGCACTGCATGTAATCACCCTTAGCGAATGAAACTCTCCTTTTTGTCATTGATTTGGGTTTGGTTTTTTGAGTCATTCTGTCTATATGGAAGTATCTTTACAGGAAATTTCTTTCTGCCCATTTGTCAGGGCCTTAACCACTGCAGCTGCAAACATCGCTGCTGCCTGCAGATGGGAATTACAGCCCTGTGAAGTCTCTATAACATGACCCTATTACCTGCCCCCCTTCCTCCCTTTTATCTAGCTTTGTGCATGGATGGACCTTTTGGAAAGTTATAATTTGGATGTGAAACAATTATCCTAAAACAGTTAGCCAGAGCAGAGTGGACACACAAATTTATCTTCTCTCTCTCTCTTTTCGTGAAGAACATCTATCTTCCATGACCTCTTGATTACTGAAGCCTTCAAAATATATTCTTTGGTCTGTGACACCGTGCTCGGTGCAGGGCTGAGCATTAAATATCACCCTCTGTGATTAATTGGAAGTTAATTAAATCTATCACTGAAACAATGAGAAGGCAATGATCTATGTAATCATTGAAATAGTAAATGAAATGATGTAAGGGTCCTCCATTTCACTTATTGACAGTGATGGAGGGGTGCCTAAGCCCTGCTGCTCAGCTGTGTTTTCTGCCTGACCACACAGGCCTGCTCAGGCAGACACAAGCTTTCCAATGAACCAAGTGGCGAAGCGGAGCTAATGGTGGTCTACTGGATGCTGCTTTTCCTTTTCCTTTGCTGCCTTTAGATGCTGCTCAAAAGGCCTCTGAGGTAACTCTGGTGTTTTGGGTGTGCAGTGCAAGCGGTGTACCTGAAATGGCAATCCCAAGGGACAAAGCCTTTCAGTACTGCACATGGATCATCTTGCTGTTTTCAGCTTGAATGAAAATGGTACTGCTCTGATTGTTTGGTAAGCAATAACATGATATTTATTATTTCACATTTTAAAAGTACTTCTTATGTGAATGTATAGTTTTTCAATAGCTCTGAAACTGATGCTGTTCATCCCAGCCTGGCAAGAGATGTCAAGCACGTGATGATTTTCTTCTTGTTTCTCACTGATTGTTAAAACAGCCTAAGCAGTGAAGAATCCTAGAATATGTGAAAGTAGGGCTGGAAAGGATGCCATATGTCGTAGCCAGTATCCAACCAGTTTCTCTAGGTGTATTTTGGAGGAGAATAAAGATATTATTTGCTTCCCTCTCAAATGACATTGCGATAGATTTTCCTTTTGGATGCTATTCCACAGC
Organism: Theristicus caerulescens; assembly: GCA_020745775.1. Lineage (NCBI taxonomy): Eukaryota > Metazoa > Chordata > Aves > Pelecaniformes > Threskiornithidae > Theristicus > Theristicus caerulescens. The sequence goes on from CM036563.1 coordinate 66,218,181, forward strand.
GTGAAAATAGGACTTGTTTTTTAATGTAATAGGAAATGTTTTGTAATATTAATTTCATATTTCAGATGCGTGATGATAACACCAGGTATACCCTCAGACACCACTCTCAATAAATCCTCTCTCACTCTGGAAACAAAAGAACGGCAGCCTTGAAGGGAAGGTCAGGAATTCACCCATTCCCTTTCTTTCCTCCCACCTTGCTTTTTTCCTGAGGCTATCCCTGGGCGCATGTGCACTCCTGGAAGGACACAAGTCTGTGCGTTCCCCTTTGACAGGATGGGCTCCATTCTTTGCCTTGGCTCCATGGGCTCTCAAAGCACACCCGAAAGCTCAAAAGACTCACATAATTAAAGGGGGTTCCCTTATCTTGCCTTATCGGTTCAGTTGTAATGCACTCTTTAACCGGGAGACATTATCACTTCTTGATGTACTACTTATTCTTCCACGCCTGCCTTTCTGCTCCAGATCTCTTAATTCCACTCATCCTGTAGCAGACATGGTTCTTATCTCATCCGGGCCAGCTCTGAGGGCAGTGGAGTAACCCTTGGCTTTACCATGGCAGGTTTTAGTCTTTCAGAAGCAGAAAGCAGCTCCCCACAGAGGGCCAGCTCCATTAAACCATGTACTGTAAACCATAGCACAGAGAAATCACCTGCTATCCAAAGAGTTTGCGAGCAAAGTAGTGTAAGCTTCTCATCTCCCCAGGAGTAGCTTAAGACCATCTGTGTTGCACTCTGATCCCCACTCCTCATCTTTTTCGTGGGTAGAATGTTTTATTCTCTCCAGCAATGTTTTCCACAGCAAAAAACAGTGGCAATGCATGCGATGAGGGGTGAAAAGGCCTTTCCAAAGACCCATGACTCCTTCAGGAAGGAAAATATATCATAATTTTCTTTCCTTGCCCTCCTGACTCTGCATCTTCCAGTTTCTGTGTTCTTTTCTTACAGATAACGAGAGGTGATGTCCAATTTGTTTAATTAAATGAAAACTAAACCCGCCACTAAGCAATAGTTACTGACTAAGCAGGAGGGAACCGTTATTTATCATGAGAGCTGTAAGAGAGCCCTTTCTATGTGGCCCCCTCGCTAACAGCAATAAATTAGTAACCTCACGGTATCCTGATAAATAAATGAGGTTCCAGGCACCCGCTCAAACCACTGTGGTCAGGAGATAGTACTTCTGTGTTTTATCTCGGTCTTTCTTTAACCAATACAAGAATTATTTGTGAGATCATCAAAGGGAAATAGTCTCTGTTCCAGGAATATTTGAAATACTTAGTCCTCACTTGAGAAAATCATGGCCTTTTTTCTCTGTAGCTGATAAAGGGGTGTGAGATCTGGGTTTTACACTGCAAATCAACTTTGCTAATTTTATTTGCTTGCCAGAACCTGTCAGATTGGTTTGGCCTAGGGATCTGAAAGCCATCTTGTGGGAAGCTACGTTTCCTGCCCCAGGTGAGCTCACCCGTAAGGCACCTGCCATCCGAAAAGGTAGCTGGGGACTCTGTGGGTGAGGTGGGCAACCATGGACTGTCTCAGCTGGCATGCCCTGCCAGCCGCCGGGACAGGCAGTGCCATCCGCCCGCTTCTGTCGGCAAAGAAACCAGCTGGGACTCAAAATCAGACCCAGCCCAGTCAGAAGACAGCGCTAGCTTCGCTTTTCTGTCACAGCTGCACCTTGGTCCCCAAGATAAAGCTTCTGGGGAAAATGAACCCGAATTCCTGGGTGAAGAATCGTTCAGATCACATTTAATATTCAAGGTCAAGTTCCTACCATTTATTATTTATTGAGCTCTGTGAGCTTGCTCAGCAGCGCACAATACATAAAGACACAGACTCTATCATAATGGATTTGCAATCTAAATTTCACAGTGTAAGATAGATATTGGTACATATTATACCTGGTGGCTAGGTCACAGTCCGGTCTCGGAACAATGCAGAGATTTTTTTAAAAGCTTCTTCCATTAGTAGTCCATTAGAGTGGCATAAACTTTTTAGATTTGAACAATTAATCCCCCTAAAAATATTCAAATGGATACATTGAATATTTTAAATACATTTAGTACATGTGGAAAGTGCTGACCTGACATAACTATGTATCTATGTCCTCCTAGCCACAGAACAGTAACAGCAGGGAGTCTAAGGAAGTGGTTTCACATTTTCTCTAGCAATGCAATCAGTTTAAAACCGTTGCCACACACCATTCCCAGGCCCTGCTTCAATACGGCATCAGAGCCAGAGCAAGTGGTTAGGATAAGAGGTTGGTGCCACTGGCACAGGACAAATAGGCTTTGCGGGGCTCTCTGTGAGGCCAGCTTTGCTCGTGCCTCACAGGCATGTGTTTCCAGAAGAAATCTGTGATGTCACAGGTTAATCACTGCTCTCATGAGGGCACCCCAAAGGTAACACCCCATAGCCCCTGTACATCTGACCATCTCCATGGAAAGCAATGGAAATACGGCAGTGCAGGGCGGTGAAGGGAGCTGGGCTGGTAGCTCTCCAGATCTGCTCTCTTGGTAGGATGAAGAAGAAAAGAGAAGCTCAGTTTAGCAAAGCAGCTGCCATCAGTTAGTCCAGGAAGCCACGAATGGCAAAAAGTCCTGGAGAGCTGAATTGCAGCCCCCACAGGAGAAACCTGCCATAGGATTTTCTTGAACAGCAAAATTAAGCAACCCAGGTGGGCGTGGAATAGAAATAATCATCTGCAAAATGAGAAAACAGGGAGAGAATGCTTTTGAAATTGCAGTAAAATTGGTAATATCACCAGATGTGGTTTGTCTGTACGGGAAGCAGTCAGAATAGCCCCTGTCGCCATGCAAGGGACTCTTCCTAATGCGATGCAGTGCATGTGCAGCCTCAGGGAGCTCCCTCATTTATCCTTTCACAGGATGGCAGATGCAAATGCTTTATTGTACTGTTATTTCTCTGGGTAAATAGACTGTTATTTGATTTTTGGTTCCAAGAGCAAGCCTTTGATTTCTTCTTTTGCCATTAGCGTCTGTTAGAGCTGGGTGCTTGCAAAGGGTGTGTTTCTGCACTTACTTCTGTGCAAGCCTGTGTCTGAGGGACAGGTATGTGCCTCTGTGCTAGCGAAGCTGTGGTCTGTTTTCCCTTTTTCATCCCCTACAGTGACCTGAAGATTGCCCACAGAAGCTATTCCTACTAAGTCAGAACCCAAATCACAACGGGGAAACTTGGCATTTTCTAATTTACACTTGGCGCTTTTTGAATAGCAGATTACTTCTTAATTTCCCCGCAATGCTTCTGCCTGCAGAGCTCCCTCTGTGCTGTTTCAAGAAGCCAGCGCAATTAGGGACATTGCTGGTAAGCTCACAGAATAGACGCATGGAGGCTGGGGACAGAATAAGAGCTGAAGGTGTCACTTCTACTCTACAAGGAGCTGGGACATAATTTGTCAGCGCTGGATTTTTTCCAATAAGTTAGCTTCCTAATGACTTTATAGTGGAACATTGAGTACATACCCTTCATAGTAACTTTGAGTTGAAGTATGGGTTTGGTAGGAGCTATGTTTTCCTTCTCACTCAGAGCCATGTTCTGTTCTCCATGCTGAGCACTGCTCAACTGCCCTCTTGGTCCCTGGCAAAGGCAGAGAGGTTTCAGTGGGACTTGAGTTTATGGTTAAAAACAAGTCTCTCGGAGGCTTTCATAAATATGAGTGACATTTGGGAAATCCTGTGAGTGTCCCTTGGGATATTGCCAGGACATCGCATAGAAATTTGGAACTCTCCTACTGAAACTAGGGGAGAGCTGATTACTTTAACACAGCAATAGATGCAGGCAGCTATTTCTTAATACATAACATAAATAGGCGAAAATGCTGAAACCCAGCTCTGCATTCGGTGGTATTTCTGTTTGAAGCTACATGCCCTCCGCTCATCTTCTCAGTTATATACCGCATGAGAGAAAGACTTTATATTCTCTAGGGTTTTCTGTGTGTTTGAAGGGCTTTTTGTGTAGAGAGCAACTCCATGGGGATATTTCCCACCTCGCTAGCGGTGGGAGCTGCCACAACCGCTAAGGAACATCTTAGCAGCAGTACTGTTCCCTTGACAACAAAACACCACGGCGAGAATTTACTACAATTAAGCTGCTTTGGTAGAAGAAACTTGAAACATTTAAGGAAGAGACGAGAAAGCAGAACACAATTTTGCCTTTTGCACCTCCCCTGCTGCCTGGAAATGTTTTGCCAATTTTTCTGAAGATATATCCGTCACCAGCCCTGCGGATCTGCTGAATACTTTGTGGGCTTAAAAAAAAAAAGACCTCATGATTCCCATAGGCCCTCCAACCCTTTCTTGTTTCTAATTTCAAAGGCCCTTTTGAGTGGGAAACAAAAGGTTAATTTTCTCCAGCTTGCCCAGGCTGACTTAATGTAACAGAAGGCAGCAAATTGTATTGATTTAGTGACATGCAACTGTCCAGAAAGAGCTATTTATACATTATTCAGGACAAACACTGTCATAATGGACAAACAGCAGCAGCATCTGGGATGTTAATGTCTACAAATAAGATTATTCTTTGAAAGGATTAGGACGAAGCATTTTGTGTAATTAGATTTCTCAGTTTCAGGAATGAATTGCCTTTTAGCAGTAAAAGCTGTCACTGAGGGAGCCATTAGCTCCTTATAACTGAATTAAATGCATAATTAGTGACATGATCGCATTAGGATTTGTTTCATTTTTAACTAATCCAGGGCGCGGGGGGGTGGTCTTTCCAGGTCGCTGCGGCCCACCTCGGTGGGGACCGGCCTCAGCTGGCGTGCTGGAGTCGGTAAAAGTCAGGCGCGTGTGAACGGGAGCCGGGGCCTCGCCACGGCGCTCGCGGGGCTATTCATCACTGGGTGGTGGGTGACAGTGACTGATGGGCTCGGCCCAGGCCTGGCACTTCACCAGTGCAAGAATCATACGAGCCAGGGAGCAGAATGACAGCTGGAGCGCCGTGTCAAGTGGTGTAGAGACCAGAGCTATTAATAATCTGTGCCACATGATCTGCGCCGCCAGAAAACAATGATTTAGACATTGGTTAGAATAAAGATTTCACATTTAGTATGGGGGGACTAGCCTAGCACCAGAGGAATAAATCGCTATTCAATCAGCATGTATGAAAATAAGGCAATGAATACATTAAGGGTTAGCAAAAAGGAGGGGAGTGCCTACACCCTGGTCCAGGATGAATACAGTTAATCAGTATTTCCTCAGGCTTCAGTGAAGCCTGCGAGTGATGGCATTAAGGGTGCTGGAAGGGCCGGTCTTAAAGCTCTCTGTCCTACTGCAAGTAGAAACAGCAAGGAAATCACGTAGGTCTCAAAATTTAGTGCCCTGTCCTCGTGGTCCTGATAAGCCCTCACATGTGCTGCAGTTGTATCAGGTCATACCCTTCCCATCTCAAAAAGCACAGCAGACACCTTTTGCCAAGGAAGCCCTTCCTGAGCCCATTCTCCTGGAGAAACTGGCTGCTCATGGCTTGGACGGGCGTACTCTTTGCTGGATAAAAAACTGGCTGGATGGCTGGGCCCAAAGAGTTGTCATGAATGGAGTTAAATCCAGTTGGGGGCCGGTCACAAGTGGTGTTCCCCAGGACTCAATACTGGGGCCAGTTCTGTTTAATCTCTTTATCAAGGATCTGGATGAGGGGATCGAGTGCACCCTCAGTAAGTTTGCAGATGACACCAAGTTGGGTGGGAGTGTTGATCTGCTGAAGGGTAGGAAGGCTCTGCAGAGGGATCTGGACAGGCTGGATCAGTGGGCTGGGGCCAACTGTATGAGGTTCAACAAGGCTGAGTGCCGGGTCCTGCACTTGGGTCACAACAACCCCAGGCAACGCTACAGGCTTTGGGGAGGAGTGGCTGGAGAGCTGCCTGGTGGAAAAGGGCCTGGGGGTGCTGGTTGGTAGCTGGTTGAATATGAGCTGGCAGTGTGCCCAGGTGGCCAAGAGGGCCAATAGCATCCTGGCTTGTATCAGGAATAGTGTGGCCAGCAGGACCAGGGAGGTGATAGTGCCCCTGCACTCGGCACTGGTGAGGCCACACCTCAAATCCTGTGTCCAGTTTTGGGCCCCTCCCTACAAGAAGGACATTGAGATGCTGGAGTGTGTCCAAAGAAGGGCAACGAAGCTGGTGAAGGGTCCAGAGAACAAGTCTTAAGAGGAACAGCGGAGGGAGCTGGGGTTGTTTAGCCTGGAGAGAAGAAGGCTCAGGGGAGACTTTATCACTCTCTACAACTACCTGAAAGGAGGCTGTAGCGAGGTGGGGGTCAGTCTCTTCTCCCCAGTGACAAGTGATAGGATGAGAGGAAATGGCCTCAAGTTGTGCCAGGACAGGTTTAGATTGGATATTAGGAAAAATTTCTTCACCGAAAGACTAGTTAGGCACTGGACCAGGCTGCCCAGGGAAGGGGTTGAGTCCCCATCCCTGGAGGTATTTAAAAGCCATGTAGATGTGGTGCTTAGGGACATGGTTTAGTGGTGGACTTGGCAGTGCTAGGTTACTGGTTGGACTTGATGATCTTAAAGGTCTTTTCCAACCTAAATGATTCTATGTTGCTATGACCTTCCTGGTACAACTACATCTTTTCCAGCCTCTACTATGTCAAAGGGAAAAAAAAATAACATGCATCAGCACATGCCAGCCCCAACAACTGTGTGGACCTGGGAGGGTCTGTGGCTCGCTCTCCAGAAAAGGTGCACAGGGCAAATTCGTCCTTAGTCTCTTCACAGCGCGTAGCGTACAGGTCAGCCATGAAAGTGGGGAGGCTTGGCAGAAGGTTTGCAGCCACCAGATTTTTGTTTCTGTAGTTCTGCTTCAGTGGCTTTTGTAATAGTTTGAACTGTGGTATAAAGCAGAGTTTCTGAATGGCATTTCTGGTGGTTTTGTCCTCAGTTCTGGCTCTCCTCTGTCACTTAAATACCAATAGTGAGGCTCTTTTACCCATTGTACATTTTAACTGTGCTCTTTGATGTTTACATGCTTCCTCCAAACACTAGGTTTTGCCGGGATAATTTAGATATTCCTCATTACTTGATGGTCACATTGTGGATAGCTTAGACTGACAGAATGGGGATCAGAGCTCAAATTCCTGGAGAAGTTCTGGTGCAGGTACCAGCTGAAATACTGCCGCTCCTTTCAGAGATGTGTTTTCACAATTTAACTTCACTTGTATGTGGAGTCATTCTAATTTGGCTCAGCTAATCACCCTCTGAATTCCTGTGTCACATTGTGTTTGTGAGTTGTGTTATCCCTGGTGTCTGGTAAGGTCTTACTGAGGACCAGATTTCGGCTATCCCAGGTGCTGACTGCTGAAAAAAGATGGTCCCTGCTGCAAAGAATACAGTGTCTTATTCCTTGGCGTAGCTTATCATTTGTGAGGGAGTGTAATTTTAGGTGTGTAATGTTGGCGGGGCGTAACCAAGAATCAGTCCCCCAGTATGAAAATGGGAGATCAGAGTAAACCTCGGAGTGCAAAGTAGTTGAGGAGCAGCAAAGGAGCGCTTGGGAAGGCCAGCAGGCGTAGGGACACCCCAGCTGCTCCTGCTCCCCACATTCGGCTGTCACTAAGGGCTTTTCAGTGTCCCATATTGGCTTCTCCTTCTTTTTTTCCTTTTTTTTTTTTTGTTTTTGTTTTCTTGCAACTGCTTTCACCAGCCCTGAATCAAATGCTTAAGTGAGTGATAATAACTCATCCTTTGAGGGGTAGTTTTTTGCTGTTTGTGTTTTGTACAATTATAAATTGTATAATCTGAGCTCTCACAGCCAGAGCTTAATATATTTGACTTTATTGCTTTTCGGTTTATGGAAATAAATTACTGCTCACATTCTGACATTTAAATTAAAGGATCTACACTAAATCTTGTGTGCCACAATAGGAAATTAAGAGAGCATTCCTTGCTAAACAAGCAGAGCTGGAAGCCCCAGTCCGTCAAGCACTCTGTCCATTTAAACCAGTTTACCAAAGGGACAACGTGTTCAGTCCATTCTGCACTCTAACACCAGTCAGCAGACATTGCTGCCTCAGGCAGACTGGGCCCTGGATGCCTAAGGAGATGAGCTTTCCCAGCCCAGAGGAGGTCAGGCAGGGAGGCTTGCTGTGTCCACTAGGATGTGCCGCACCGATTTCTGAGGGGGCTTAAGTTCCCACTCGCTTGGGAACAGGTTCATGAACAGAAATATTCACATAATTCATAAGCAAAGTGGTATGATGGGGGTCCCTGCTTGGATCTGCAGCTCCAAGCCTTGCACAAGCAGAGACCAAAGCAATACAAAGCTGGTTTAGAAATGGCAAGCTTTTCAGAAATCACAAATTGGGAAGCGGAGAAAGGGCCTTTTGGTTTTGAAGCAGTTCCTGTGCCGGGGGGCAGTGATTTCAAGCTTCTCTGTGCTGCATGAAGGACTGAGATATTCTGTTTTGTTCTTCCACGGAAAACCTGAGGCATTTGTGCAGTCCAGCCTCTGCTGGACTATTTCATTAACTAGAGTATTTAATGAAACTCACAGTAAAACATTGAGGGCTGGCAGGATTGCAGTTCCAGTGACATTAAATGGCACTTTTTTTTTTCCTTACACATTTTAACCTTATGTATGCTTTATTTTACACCAGCCAAGGCCTTTTTTTATCTAAACAAGAGGAGCAACATTAGCCAGTTTGTTCCCAAAAGCAGGCTTCACTGGCTACAGGCAAATCCCAGCTGTTGGAGAGAAATCCTGGAAGGAGTAGGGCCATTGTGAAGGCTCTCAGGACCAGCTTTTAATCTGCACCCACCTGCCCTAAAGCAGCTTTTCTGTGTCAGATGCCTGAATACTGTGTGAAGTTTCAACCTAAACAGATTGTATATTTCTCAGGGAAAGATGAGTGAAAAAATATATTTTATGCAGTTAATAGAAAATTAGATTTCATTGCGGTATCTGTCCTTCCTGGGCTTGAGTCCAAGACTAAATGTGAACAAAACTAAGAGCAAAGCTTTCCCTTGACTTGCTATTCCAATCTGGGCACAGCAACCTGGAGCAGGTAATGTACATCCCCTATGCGTTTGGTGCCTTCAGTGCCCTGTGACCTGTGTGAGGAAGGGACAAGGGAAGCAGCAGACAGAAGCAAGAAGCTGGAAGTGAAGAGACTGAGACTGCAAGAAGGAGCAAGAGGAGGAGGTCAGCAGCATGGCCATGAATGAACTGCTCAGGCAAGGGAGTGAGTGGGAGCCAGGACAGGGAGGTGGACAGTGGGTTCCTGGGGGCCACCAAGAAAATGAAAAAGAAAAGAGCAAGGGGAACTGGGGCCTGAGGTGGGATGTAATGCTTCTGAAAGAATTGCCCTACAGTAAGTTCAATAGCTGAAGTCAACAGGGAACAGTACTTTGAAGGTATACAGGAGCTAAAACTGGACGATTTTAATACCTGGAAAAAGCAAGCAGAAATATTTCAAATTGATAAAAAAAATGAAAGGGTGAGTATTCTTCATCTGAATCTCCCACTGCCTGTTTCCCATGTATGAAATGAGCACGCTAAAAATACTGCTTTTCATGAGGACTTCACAGAAGTGAATTCAGTAATGCTTGTGAAGAGCTCAGGTAGTGATGATGATTAAAAGTTGTATCAGAATTTGTCTGTGCAGCTTTAAAACCAAAATTTCCTGTCTCGGGAATGACAGACTTTGCAGCCCCTACTTTTGTGTGCGCTATGTAGTAAATTGTATTGCAACTTGATATAAAACAAGCAGTGCAATGTCCTTAAAGTTTGATGCCAAGCAACAGCTATAATTTCAGAGTCCCAGGAGAAAGGGGACCTTTGGGTTACACAAGACGACACAATTAAACATGCCCTGGAGTGTTCCCAGGCACAGAGGCCAGCGGTGAGGAACAGCTTGCAGCTTTGCTTGTAAATCCTCTTAGCTTCCAGGGCAGGGTGAAGCACACACATTGCTTATTGCGAGTGATCCCAGGCACAGACATGCACCCTCTGGAATTGCGCCTGGACATCTTTTAAGAAGGTGCGGGTTGGCATGGGCCAAAATGGTGTCAGAGAAAGTAGTAGCTGTTTGTTGGGGCAGACAACTGCATTCTCATGCCCAGGACTGTGTCCTCTCGCTGCTCAATGCACTCATCTTGATGTAACCTTGATGTCTAATTGAGCCAGGTCCTGGTGGTCTGGCCAGGCAGTCATCCTTTAGCTTCAGTGAAGATGTTACATTTCTTTGGTTGACTTAGAACAAAGTTATTGTCTGGAAAGTCCTTTCCATGTGCTTATGTGGCTTGTGTTGATGCTAATTAGTGGCACAGTTAGGGCAAAATATAAAATAGCCATTAAAAGTCATACTGGACCTGAGATACAGTGTCAGGTAATTCGCACCACCAAATGGCTTTGATATACTCTCATAAGCAGTAGTTTATGTTTACACATTTCAAGTAACAGCATGTAGATACAGGTACTCAGTTGACCTCCTTGTTTTTACCCCACAGAGAATTCTGACCTCTTGAGATAGTTTGATCTCCTTTTCCTCTCTAAGGGGGAAAGAAAAACCCAATATGCCTTAACAGTGAATACCTGTGACTGGAAAAAAAGTGTGCCCAGAATGAAACCTTTTCCTCCCTGGCCATTCCCGTACAGCAGTCTGAAGATGACCTTGCTGAATTGCCTGCCTCTCCTGCCCCATCTGCCCCGGCTGCTTACACTCCCTTGGCCCGCTGCGGCCCATCAAACCTGGCAGCGGTACTGCCTTGGCCTCTGGCGGGCATCGGAAAGAAACACAACATCAAAGCTGGTCCAGGAGCGGCTCTGGGCTGCCTGTGTGCATGCGGGGCCAAAGTCGGGCCCTGCGGGGTGCGGTGGGGGTCTGCGGCAGGGCTGGGTCCGCACCGCCCCACAGCTGCCTGAAAGGCAAGCGGGGCGTTTGCTCATATCCCGCCTAACTGCATTACCGTCTCGTGGAGGATTACATAGTCCAAATCAAATTCACAACATAAATGGATTTTAGGGAGGTAATTCACTCGATTCCAAACAAAAAATATAGGAAAAAGTGATGAAAATTTGGGTTTACTTTCAAATGTTGATATACTTAACAGTAATAATGTTTAAAATCTGAGTTATAAAGTGAAAACAGAATCAAAAAGCCGTGTGTTTCCTCTCCAACCACATGCCTTTGAACATTTAGAAAAAGCTTTTGTTATGAGTTTTTCCTTCAACCACATTTGTAGATTGAAGCAAATTTCTATGGCTGTGAAATCCAGGCAAGGGACAAGCTGACCTTAGAGCCTGCTCCCCTCCCCGAGGGTGCTTCCCCGAGCGCTGGCTGGCTGGGGCAGACCCAAACCACTGCCTTCCCTCCAGCTGCAACAGCTAACAGTCGACAGCCAGAGCGCAGCCCTTGGGTCTGGCGTCTCGGTGGTCAGCCAGCCAGCCCACCTCCCCGAGCTGCGGTGGCCGCGGCCAGCCCCTCCTCGAGGGCCTGGAGTGCACCCAGGGCCTCCGCAACAGCGCAAAGCCAAGGAACCGAGGGTGGCATCGGGGATCAGTGGTGATAATCCCTCGTCCCTGCGGAGAAAGGAGGAGGGCGGAGGGAGGGCTTGGGGACTTTGTGACTTTCTCATACCAGGATACAATATTTTTTCTCTTTCCAAGACTGCAACAGATACTTTTTTTTTTAGGAATGAGAAGTCTCGTTTTAGTAATTGATGCTGCATTGAAAAGAACAGAAAGTTGAGGCATGCTACAACTTTTCTTCAGAGCAAGTGATCTAGATCTAATCCCTTCTGTTTCATCTGAAAAAACCCACTTACGTATCCGAACATAAGAGTAAATTAGCATGTGCCTATGAATACTAATGCCGCATAAACTCCACTTTAAGCCTCTAAAAATGAATAGTACCAAGATAACTAAATGGGAAGAGGTAAATTCAGAAAGAGCATTAGCATTGTCCTTTGGCACTTTGAAGAAAAATGTTTAACTTTGTATCAAAAATATTCAAATAAGAGGCTTTGCAAGCTGGAAAATAACTAGAAAGACCTTTGTGTCTAGGCTGCTAGTTCAAGATCCAAGATTTTGATGCCAGAAAATAGATATCAAAGATGCAATTGCATGTGCAACTGTGTGTGGAGGTTACTATCTTATGCTGTTCAACCTAATCCAGCCAGAGAAAGGTTTGGCTTTTTTTAAAGAAAAGCAGAAAGGGGGAGATGAAGCTTTCAATATAGCGAGTACTGCTTTCACATTTCGTTGCAGATCCCTTGTGGGTGGGCTCAGTAGCCATGCAGCAACCTGATATATATAGGAAACAAGCTTTCACCTTCCTCTTTTTGAAACAGACGTGAAGGTGAAGGAGAGATTGCGAGAGGGGCCTAGGGCAGAAAGGCCCTGGTTTAGTCACGCAACCATGGTGCTACCTCCAGCCCCTAGAAGTAATGATTCCTGTTTATCCTCCAGGGGTCTGCTTAGGTAGAATTAGAGCAATGTTTTTGTTCCCAATGTGAATCATGACTACAGAGATGTTTCAGAGCAAATAAGGAGGTAAAACAGCATAGGAAATGCCACTGTCTCACACTCCCGAGAGGCAGAATAGCTAGAAATACCTGGATCAGGATGGAAGTCTTGTTGGGCATGTAGAATCCATACTCTTACCAAGACCGACTGCCCTTGCATTTTAAGTAGAGAAAAGATATGGAGGGCAAGAGGGGAATGGGAGCACAGAGAAGTGATGTCCCCTGTCTGAAGTCACCTAGCAAGTCAATAGCACAGGTAGGAATTAAAGGTGGATGTTTCATTTGATGGCTGCACGTCTGCCCTGCATGGCACTGCGACTGCACTGGTACCCATGGCCCTGCAACTGCACTGGGTACAGCGCAGCATGGGCCAGGAGCTGCGTCTGTCCAGAACACAACTGCACTGCTTTAAGCCTGAGTGAGACTGTGTCCAAGCCACGTGTGGGGGTCTCTTCATCCTTTCCTTGAGTTATTTGAGATTCAGGGCTATCATGATTATCGTGATCCAGTGAGGGTGGAGGTGACACTCCTGTTGCCACTCAGGCATGATGCTACCTGTATTTTCCTTCCCTTCCCTTCTCCCCATGCTTTGTGTTCCTTACACAATCCATGTTGTTATAAGTTTGCCATTTTGGGTAGGGTCATGCAAGAAAATTTTCTCAGCTTGGGCGCTGGTGAGTATATCACCAAACACTTTGTGGTTTGACAAAGAGGACGGTTTCTTCTGTGAAAGACTGGGGGGCTACATTATCAGAGGCTGCTTATGGGCAGGGAGAAAGGCACGCTGGCTGTGCGAGCAGCCGGCTTGCTGTGCTGCCTGCCCACACCAGGCACAGGTCAGGATTTTGCAGTTAGTGCCATTTCTCACAGTGCAAGGAGAAGCTGTGCCCACTGCCACTTGCTCAGGGCTGTAACCCTGCTGGAGGCATCCTCAGAGCAGCATCCTCTGGCACTAGCCTTCTTGCAATGTTCGCTTTCTTACCCAGTCTGGAAACAAGTATCTTGTGAGTGAGGTTTTCACCTCCTCTGGGCTGGTCCCACCCCCCCACACACGCTTACATGCTGGGGTTTCCCGATCCTGTACGTGGCGTTTGGTGTTTGTGTGCTTATGTGACTAAGGAAAAATCAACCCCACCGATCCTTTTAGCTGGATGTCGTCGTTAACTGAGGAGAATGGCAGCATCTCTGTTACCGCAGAGGAGAATTGCACATCGCTGAGGTCAGGAGCCGTGTGAGTCGAATTTCAATGATCTCTAGTAAATGCCGAAATAGATGAAGAAGCCCATTCAGAAAACTGTAGTGTAAACAGCTGGGTTTTCAAACGTATTGTAGGAAAGGAGGAAAAGAACGAATGTGCGTAGGAGCACAGAGTTGTGACATTGCAAGCCGCAACGTTTCGTGCTCTGTCGGTACCTGTGACATGAAGCAGCCTTACTGGCAGGGTTTATTACTGGGGCCTGATTGTCCAGACCGAGAAAATCTGTCCTTCGAAGGAAAGGAGAGAAGAGGTCTCTTTTTTCCTCTCCTTCCCGAGGGCTTCACAAACAAGTCTAACAAGATCAGTCCCCCCCAATAAAACCAGTCCTCATCAATACGCCGGCTTGCCTGTCTTAAACTGCCCCTGAGACACTTAACCTGCTGGATTGCCTTTCTGCAGACACCTGCCTGAGCAGCAGACTAAACAAACAGGGATTCTCAACTGCACAAAACTTGGCCCCTTTCAGCAGGGCTCCCATCTGTTAAAAAGCCATTGTCTGAGCAAGTGTTCAGCTAGCTGGGGAGGCAGCGCTCTTGCATATTGAGCTGCCCCCGTCCCCCATAAAAGTCCTCTTTAGCATTTTCTTTTCTCCCCTGTTTCCATCGCCTGATTTATTCATTGGTTTCACCTCTTCTCCCCTCCCCCTGTGGTTCATAAGGAGGGCCTCGTTGTCTTCTGTACCTCGGGGGTCATGTCTTTTCAGTCACTGGGACAATACCCGCTGCTGGCATCTGCTTCCAGATCCAATCAGCCATATTGTGATCACATCCTGCCAGAGAATTGTTCCTTCTTTTGCTCGGCTTTGTTGCCAATTTCATGCCATGTATTGCTCCATGTTTTGTGCTTCATGAAGCTGTCACTGGCATAAAAGTGGCCTGACCAGGGTCGTAGTAAAAGGGGTGGGAATGAAACATCCACCAAAATGTTGAGCAGGCCACCCACCAGCCACACGCACGCACACACACGCAGGCAGGCATGCAGGCATGCAGACATACAGAAACACACACGGCATCCCGCAGCGCTTAATTGGCGTCCCGCTGAGCTGCTTTATGCTGTGGCGAAGGAGCGAAAACTTTGACGGGGAGCTGTGGCATTTGTTTCCCCTAGTAAAGATCAAAAGCTCATCATTTTCTTCACGTTTCTGGAGGATCTTGACTGCCTTATAGCAGATAAGCTTTACTTAGCCCTAAGAGTGAAAGATGGACCTGGTTACTCGGACAGTTGAAAATAAGTCTGAGTTGCTACTGGGTGTCAGAGGGGAATAAAATACCCCTTAAAAAGAAATCTCATGGGCAGATTGCATCAGTAACACCTGTCACTCCAGCCTCTGGGTTCCCATTCTGAACTGCCTTCTAGAAGTTACACCAAGGTCTGCTGTGAATCGTGACCATCCTCTTTGGTCTGGACTTGGGTGTAGTTCACTGGAGACTGAGCTTTATGCTGCTTTTAATGTCCATAAGGCAGGGGCACAAGCCCAAATCACTGAGCAGAAGAAGTTGGGCCACCTCTGTGAAAACAGAAGTATGCTTGCCTGATGGCAGAGAATTTGGCCCAATATTCCCTACAGCAGAACTATTGCTTTCCTTGCAAAATACGTTGAAGTTAAACAGGAGTGAATTACGTGTTTGTTTAGACATAAGAAAACGGAGAGCAGAAACCTCTCTGTTTTGTTCTTGGTTTTGATTGGGGTTTTTTTTGCATGTTCCTTTGTTGTGGGCGTTTTTTGTGATGTGACAGACGCATCTGATGCTCTCCTGTGTCCCCCCCCCAGCCTCCATTTGCTGAGCACTGGGAAGGTTTCTCATGGTTTATTTCCTGCTTGTCAGAGCAGCCAGTAAACCTTGGGGAAAGGGCTTGTCCCTTCCAGAATAAAAAGTAAGTCCCAGCAGGGTCAGGGGACTTCTCTCCTCTCCTTCTGAGGGGAGCCAATTCCCCGTTTCCTTTCTTTTGGCTTGCTGCTGTCACTTGCATTCACACTGGGTACCACCTTCCCATGCTAATAACCCAATGGCAATCAATAGAGCTGTTCATGGAAGGCAGAGAAAGGAGAGGGATACACTCACCCCCCTCTCGCTTTATGCTTGACAAGCAGGTTGGGGAGCAGGGATGGACCCACGCTTCCCAGGAGGGGATGCCAGGCACCGGGCAGCTCCCTTCACAGAGCCGGCATGAATTCTTCTCTGCGTGCCCAAAACTTAGTCCTTCTCTGAGAGTCTGGTTCTCTTGGCCCAGTTTATACAGGCAGTAATTCCACCGAGGGCACCCCCTGTTCTCCTCAGAGGAGGAACACCTCGTGTGAAGATTTTGTAGACCCTATGATCCTGATCCTCTGCCATGGAAGTCAATGGACAATTAGGCACAAGGTGCAACGGCAGGAAGATTATGCCCCATGAGTCTCTCCTCTGGAAGTGGGGCTTCTGTGGTAAAACCCTGGTGGTGTTGAAAACCCAAGGAGCACTGCAACATCTTGGGGCCCTCGCCCCCAAGCTTCCCATCTGCAGGAGTGCTGCAAGGAGGGAGTGTGTGGGAGAGGAGAGGACCCGACCCCCTCTCAACGCATTCAGAGGAGCTGGCTTTGTGATTCTCACAGCCTCTCTGGAAAGTTTGCTGGCAGGGCACATGATTCCTGCAGCAACCTGTCATCCTCACCACGCACTCACAATTTCTTCTGCAGTACCCAGGTTTTATTTATATTTAAAACTGGCATTGACCATGCAGTGAGAGATGCAGGAGAGAGTAGGAGGGCAAGAGACAGCTTTGTGGGAGTGTGTGTGTGTGTGTGTGGTGTGTGCATGCGTGCGTGTGTTAAACAATTTCATGGACATCTGTCATGCACAGTTAACTTTGCATTGCTGCATTTTAAGTTGTAGGCCTAGGCTTGGCCGTCAGTGATAAAGTAGCTGGCAGTTTTCAAAAAGCCGCTGGATAACAGAGCATGAATCATAAAACACACTACTGTGTAGCAATATCCAAGTTCATTCAATGCAATGAAACCATGCAGAGGACCTTTATTCCCAGCTAATTATGTGGAAACGCCTAAGACAATAAAGCATCTGGTGGTCTTTCTTCCCCATTTCAATTTTTCTCAATATTGTGACAGGGGAAAGCATTGTGCCTTTCCCAGGGTAGTTGCTGTGAAGAGGAGTAAAAGCAAGGGTCAGGGAAGAGCAAATAGATGAATTTATAACTTTCTTTTTATTTATTCCTTTCCCATTGTTTCTCTGGAGACTCTTCCTTCAGGGCTGTATTTTCAAACCACTATTCTCACTACACTCTGCCTGAATACTTTTTTTTTTAATACCACCCAAACTGCCAGGCCCCTCTGTGTTCTCCTTTTTTTTTCTTTTCTCTTCCCCAGATGCATCCAAGAGTTGAAATCCAAGTCTGCGATCTCCACTGAAATCCTAGGTATTTAAAAAAAATATAGAAGCCTAAAAATAAGTAGTGTTTCTCTGAACAGGGAGAGGAAGGGTTTGGTTTGGAGAGAGTTTCCAGTTAGTTTGGGGGGTTTCTTGTAACAGAGGATCCACAACTCTGTCAGACTCATTTTCTGTATATGAAACGTCGATAAATTTACTAATTCAACAGTCAACACTCAGTAATCTTAAAATAACCTCATAGCAAATGATTTCTGTATTGCAGATTATTTCCAGGCCATCGAATGACAACACGGTTAAACTCTTTCTCCCTTGGCTCTCAGGCTACAGTTCTCATAAGTGAATATTTAAAAAAGCCCCTCCTAATTCTTTATTTCAGAGCAAAGTTCACAAGCTTGATTTTCACTTGAACACCCTCCTTGATCAGACTATAGAATATTTTTTTCCTTTCTGGCCTAAGGCTGGGAGGACAAAGGAGAACAAATGAACCAGGTTCAGAGTATGCTAAGGAGTGGGAAGGGTGGGTGAGCATAGATTTTAGGAAAAGAATAAAAGAATTATTTTCCTAGTTGCTAATGAGGTGTCTGACTAAAAGTAATACCTTGTAAACGTTAAGAGAGGTTTTGTTCGGTTTGAATGCTGCTAATTACTGTCCTCCTGCGACAAAAGCTGCAGGAAGAGTCTGATTTGGATCTTCGCTCTGCTAAGACTTCACCTGCCTTGGCCAGACATGGCGAGGCTACCTGGAGCTCCCTACATATGGACCATCTGGTCTAAAATGCTTAGTAAATGCTAACAAGCAGATGCTCCAGGAGACAGCTCATCCCATACCAAGACGAGTCTTCCAAAGAGGTGAAGAGTGAAGAAGCCTGAAAACTCAGCTTAGACTCAACTCTTTTTTTTTTTTTTTTTTTTTTGCATTGCAGTATTGTAGAGAAACGACAACTCAGTGTTAAACAAGTGTAAAGGAAAGAAATAATGAAATTGGAAAGAGAGAGGGGTTAACTGTTTTCCAAATTGTTTCATACCTGGGATCTTTCTTCAAGAGTAAATATTTCACGTTTTTAGACTGTATCCTCTGTTTTGGGCATTCTCAGCTGCCACCGTGGTATTTGAGGACTGTGCAGCAATCAGCAGTTTAGCCTCAAAATACACACAGAGGTATTTTTCATCCTCATGCTTTAAGTAGTTGCAATTTGTACAACCCAGAATGAGGCTCAGCTTCACTCTGAGGAAATCAGCACTAGGGAGAAGGAGTTGTGCTAGCAGAGACCAAAGATACCACAAGATGCAGACGTGAGAATATTTGGACTAGGAAGATTTGTATGTACCATGGATTTGGGGGAAGCAGAGGTGGAAGTGTCAAAGAGGAACTCCTGGCGGACCAAGTGCATGGCAATGTGTGGAGTAAGTAGGAGGAAGCAGGAGGGAGTAAGAGGAAGCGTCTCTGATGGGTGCAGCTCAAGGCTGGATTTCAGCCACCGCCACGGTAAGGAAAAATTCCCATGGTGGCAGTGTATTCTTAACTCCTGAAAGGACCAGACTACATCACAACTCATACCTCTGGGATATGTTTTAAGCAGTATCTGAATTTTAAATAGGAACCTTGGGTCAGGGAGGGGCTGCAGTGTGACTAAAATTGCCAATTAATTGAGCACTGCACTCAAATTTCTACCACTTGATCCTCTGCATTAAATGTAGGTCAAATCACTCTGTCCTTTCCTACTTTTTAGGTTTCCAGTAAACGAAATAATAATTATGGCCCCAGCTTTGACATCTAACGGCAAATGTTATCATTAATTTGCTTCTAATATTTCAGTTGCTTTGTTCAGTGAAAGAGTTTGTGATTGACAAATATGCAGTCCTGTTATTAGCCTGGTTCTCCTTCACACATAGCACCCAACTGAAAAAAGACTCAAAACATGAAGCAGAGAGAAACATAAAAAGTGGCAAGGGAAACAAAAAGCAGAAGCAGGAGGAAATATGCAGAAATAATCAGGTGAAGTCCAGCTCTGCAGGCAAATTGGGCTTCTTTTCTTCCTCTCAGGAATCCACATAAACATCAACTATTTCATTCGCTCCCCTTAGCTCTTCAGGGTGACACTAGTGGACTTTCGATAAGGCCACAGGTCCATGTGACATCTGTCTTTTGTTAGCGAGGGCAAGCATTGTACAGGAATAAAGTTCTGTAGTTTACCAAAAAGGCAAAAATCAAATATGCTGTCTTCAATAAAATATTCAGTATTGCTTTTCACAGTAAGGTTTACAGGCACCTGAAGGTGCCTGTGGTGAAGGTTTTACAGCCTTGAGTGCATGTAAAGCTGCACAAACCGTAATCTAGAATAGTCTGGGAACAGGAGGTTGGGAAAAGAAAAAAAAAAAAAGTAAATTTGTTGAGAGCTGAGCATATGCAGATGAGAACGGAAAAGAAGGGAAAGGAAAACAGCTACCTACACAAATATTCAATTTTAAATTGGTGTGCTAATATCCTGGAATTGCTAGAATTTCTCAGCTGGCTGCAGCACAGTGGAATGTGTCTATCTGGAAAGGTCACATTTCCCAGTTGTGCTGTGGAAAAATATTCACAAATATCTATGTTACATTACAGGAATTTCAGCGTTTCAAGGGTGTGCAACAGATGCATGCTCAGAAATGCCACTGTATGCTCAGAAATGTTTTTCTGACGTGCTAGAATTAGGAATAGCATATCTGGAGGCTGTGAGTGCGAGAGAGATTTGTGCACCAAAAACGCAGGTGCACCAGGTTTTCTATGGTTTCAGCAGCATGCCGAGTGGGAGTGCATTTCTGCTAACAAACCCGTTACAGCCTCCCTTGAGAACTGAATCCTAAATGTGTTGCTGTTTCTGCTCTTATCCTCCCACCACCCTCTCTGAACGGTTAAAGGATTCAATTCATTCATCCTCTCCCTTTGTCTCCTGACCCACATCCTTCCCAGTGAGCAATTACTATTTGTTACTATATAATTTTTTGTCACAGGGATTGTTATCCTAATTACAGTCCCTGCCTGGGAGACTCAGGTGTAAGAATCGGTTTGTTTGCGGCAGTTATCCTCAGGTGATTGTTTCAGTGCAATGTATTTATAAGGCTTTTTGAAGCTGCACCAAAGGGAAATGAAAACTCCCCAAACCTGAGCCAAATGACATTATCTTCTTTCAGTGGGCTGAAGAAGGCAGGTTAGCCTTAATTATTTATGACTGAATGTGTAGAATACCTCTCTGGTAATTATACACGTCTCATTTCCACAGGCAAGCCAGTGACAGGCACTATCACGTGGAGTCTCATTTACGGTTACATGGCACTATATTCACTTACACCATGTTAGGTGGCAAAGATTCACGTTAGAGTTAACTCCTCCGTAACACTGGGCAAATAAATGGCAAAAAAGTGGTGGGAAACCTGATGAATGTCCGCACCTTTTGACATAAAACAGGCTGAGATTTCCTGCAGATAGGCTGGTCCCACTCTCAGTAGCACTTGCTTTCTCTTGTGCCGTTGCATTGGAGCAATATTGAGGACAGCGATATGCTAAGCGTCTGCTTCAAAGCTCGTTGCAGCCCCTGGAAAGCCTCCAAACCAAAACCACTTTGCCTTCCCCTTTGTTGTTTACATTTCTGAATGCTGGATAACATTGAAAGGTAACTGACCTGGTATCTTTTGTAGAAGTGGAAAGGGCCATATGACAAAACTATTATTCTTCATCAGTGAAACGTGTACAAAAGAGAACAGGACCCACCATGGAACCACGGAGAAGGTACGCTAAAAATGCCAGTGCCTTTTTGTGATCCAGATCTCCTGCCTGAGGTGGAGGTGCCGCAAGTGACTGCAGAACAAGCGCGGAGCGCGCGGCTCAACAGGCCCAGCTGGAGTAACAGTCCCTGCCTAGGCTGCTCGTGGCAGTACGGTGCCGAGAGGTGAACTGCTCGCCAGGTGAGGTCTTCATCCATCAGTTTAAAAGAACCAGTTCAGGTGCAACTCAGAAAACAACAGGTCTTCCATAAATTCAGTGGGAAAAAAGGGGGATCTTCCAGGGACAACTGAGAGCCCAAGAATTTAGATATTGACCATCACTCCCAAGTATACAGTATTAAGATGCTGAAAAGATGGGTTACTTAGCATATGCTAAGCTCCGATCTTTGCCACTATTTTGGTGCAGTCTCCAGGCTAGAGTTCTTTACAGAGCTGGTTTGGGTGTCAGTAAAATGTGGTGAATGCTATCAGTACGCTTTCCATCTGCCACCTGATTGGGAAATGCTTGAATTATGCCTGATGTTATGAAGTCTACAAACATTCAGTTTTATTGATCACTTTGATTTTGGCACCACGCAAAGTCTGAGTAGCCTTCTGGTAATCTGCAGAAACCCACCCCGTTCTGGAGGCCACCAAAACAGGACTGTCAGATTACTGAAATCGTGGTTCAAGTATTTTGTTAACCTCAGGTCACAAGCTAAATTTATAGGAGGGGTTTCATATCTGCAAGGTTTATAACAGCACTACCGGAGGGCAGCATCTCCTGCAGTCCTACAGACAATGGGAAATGGGAATTTTTAAAAGCAAAGTATTTTCAAGTAAATTTCTCTAATTGATGATTTTGGGTAACTTACACACTTAGTCCTTCCAGAAGTTTGCCAAAAGGAAACTAAGGCATGTGAAATGTCTTGTTCGTGGTCCTCTGGTATATAAGCATATTTTGATAAAAAATAAGGTTAAACTGATATAAACTAATAGTATTTTTGAGACAGAGGAATTAGAACTATAAGAGGGTCTTATGCCTTCAGAAAGCTTCCTGGTATGCTGGAAGGGCACTTTATGTTAGTATAACATCCAGATGCTTCATAAATACACTGTGGAAAATAGCACCATGAATTATTAGGTGTTTGAAGTTATTTGATGGAGATTTCTGCTGACTTTTTTTTAAGGCTACAAAACTCTGATAGTTTTTTCTCCCTTTTGGGGGACTTCTGTTGAAGTTCCTATGCAAAACCAGCACAGCTGTAGGAGTTTTGAAGGAAGCTTGCTATCATCTCTCAGCAGACAGGCTGCTGGCGTGGATGAATTAGCACAGCTGCTGTCTACAATGTGATCTAGTTCACATGGCCATCAAAAAAGAACAGTTTCAGTTTGTTAACATATTACGTGAACAAGTGACTAAAAAGGCATAATGATGTTTGAACAGTGAACAGTTTCCCAGATTCTGACTTTCTATAAGCAATTCATTATTTTCATTATTGCTTTTGTATTCTTGCTCTGTGTTAACTTGCTTGATTCCACCTTAATCGTTTGTTTTTATCTAGGCTTCAACAACTCTGCTGGATGCTACTCCTCTGTTTAGAAATGGGATTCCATACTACATCAACCCTGTGATCCTGCTGCTCATGTACTACTTGTGAGTGGAGACACAAACATGCTTTCAATCCAGCATTTTATTTACAAGGAAATCGGGCCAAATTCCTCTGCTGTGAACTGAAAAAATCCCTCTAAACTGTTTGGGGGAAAAAAGAGTGAAAAAAGGCTCCGTGTTCTTTTACATCGTTGTACCTTTTGCTCACAGTTTTGGAAAAAAGCAATCCCTGTGCCATGAAACCAAAGCGAGGGGAAAAAAAGAAGCCACTCTAGTATCTTTGCTTTCCAGCAATGAGAAATCCCCATCCTCACCCAGAGACAGCACATTGTATGCACAGATGGATGGCGGCATGGCCCAATAGCATGGTCCTTTGTAAAGCAAAAACCTTGCCAACTCCTGGGCCAAAAATCCCCTACAGGGTACCCGACAAGGCAAATTTCCAACGGCAAGCAATAAGAATGCAGGCAACAAAGACCTTGGCAGGGCCGGTTACTGGCTGCTCCTCGTGGCTCTTCCAGGGCTGCTCAGTTTGCCAGTACGGTGCCAGCAGGGGCAATTGATGCCACACAGATCTGTGCTGGCAGACTCTAAGCACTCACCCATGCCACGCAAACAGCAGCCTGCCTCCAGGTCACAGAACAGCAGCAACAGTGACACTTAATGGCAGCGATGTTTAGCCCTGCTTTTCACCCCAGCTGTGAGAAATGAGGAGCTGAGGCAAGTATGTCTGCTGCCACTGCCCACAGCTCTGGCTGCTCCAGAGGTCAGGCAGGAGCATTTTTAGGGGTGACAGAGGAGGGTTCATTTGCAGTGCTGTGGAGTGAGGCAGTCCAAACCCAGACACTCCCTTCCAGTACCCACAGAGGGATGATGGCTGGGGATAGCAAAGCAGAACCACCCTACCTGAAGAAACCAGAAAAGAAAAAAGAAAGCAGAACCACCTACCTGAAGGTAACTGTAGCACCAGGTCTCAGTTTCATTCAGATTATCTACATCCCCTGTGTCCATGTCACATGTTCTCTAGTTTGTATAACAGCTCAGCGAGCAGGAGAATCAGGATTTAGCCAAGTACTTTTGCTTTATCTTATTACCTGGCGTGAACCCTCTTGCATTAGTAATGCAGCAGAAACAATGCCAATGTCAACAAACCAGGGGAGGGTTCGAATGACCCTCGCTCCAGAACTATGCTTATAATAAGCTCCTGGAAACAAGAACTGATTTCTCCATTCTGATCTACAAAAGCAACACCAGAAGCACACAAACCAAATCCTGATCTGCTGGGGAAGCATTTAAATGTAGCGTATTGTCTGTAGTAGTAGACCTGTGTCACCCAAGTCTGGAAACTCAGATATCCCCAGCCAGTGTAAGCAAGATGCTGCTGTGCTGCAACACCCCTTTGAAGCGGGCTCATAGCAGTGTTGGGTTTTGCCCATTCTCCTAGAAATTCCTCCTGCCATTCCCTATGCACTCTCTTCCACAAAAATGCTACTTTAGCCTGCAAGTGAAATTTGGGACAGCAAAAATAGCATGGGCACTCATCAGAGAAGGCCAGACAGCCCCCCACCTGGGCTGACATGCCCCGCTTCATGGCTAGCAGTACCCAGCCAATGCTGCTGCACGAGGGCACGAGCCACAGTTGTGCCTTGTGCTGGGGGCCAGCCCCCCTCTCCTCTGGTCACAGCTGGGGGTTGCTGCTGCCTCACCAGCTCATCACAGGTACCTGGCCCACCTGGCATGCCCCGAGGGAGGGTGCTTGGCTGGGGCTGGTCCTGCAGGTAATTTCACCAGTGCTCCAGGACCAGGAGGGGTTTGGGCGGTAAGGTGAGGTGGCCTGACCTGCCTGCAAGAGAACTTGGCCTTCTGGCAGGCTGTGGGGTCTCCTGGGCAAGATGGGGCTCCCCAGCAAGAGATGTGTCCATGTCCAGGCTTCCCTTTTTCCTCCAGCAAGACAACAAACTGTAAGTGAGGGTGCTGAGCAAGCAGGGTGGTAAGATCAGGTAACAGAGACACCTGAAGACCATGTTGGCACCTCTGTGGTTTGGTGTGGCTGATGTGCAAGTGTGGTTTGTTTAAGTGCATGCTGTGTTGTTTCTGCATCATTTTGAACACAGTTGGATTTGTTTTGTGCTTTTGGGCTGGCTTGTCTACCTGGGGCAGCACAGCCTCATTTCCAGAGTTTCTGGGTGGTAGCCAGAGTTCTTGCTGATCAAGAGTTGGGGGAGAAGGTGGGTGGAAGAGGCTCTAAATGTGTGTCCCTAACCCTGTACCCCGGCAGACAGGGTCTGGTGCAGGGGTTGATCAGGGTCCCCTGTAGGGTCTCTGGGGCTGCTCCACCTGGCCCTGCTCCCCCTGGAGAGCCTTGGGGTTGGGGCCACCCTGTGCTTCACAGCAGCTGCTGCATCGCTTCTGCCTTCAGTCAAGGGGATAATCCAAAGCGAAACATCGCAACGTTGCAGTTGGAGAGGAGATGACTGTATGTTGGAGAGAAAAGCATCGGGGAGAGGGTGTATAATTTGGTGGGAAAGTTTTCGGCGGTATTCTGTAATGTTGATATATTTGTTCATGTTGCTATTGCTGCTAAAATGTAGCTCCCCAAAGTATCTCAGCTGACATAACAGTCTTTGTGTAATTGTGAGGCATTGCTCTCGCGTTTCTCTCATGTCTTCATTCTCTGCTGCTTAACCTCTTCACCCTCGCCCTCATCCTCGCCTTCTTCAGGCTCGTCTCCTGCTGCGCTGCTGCTAGAAATCACTCTGCTCTCACTCTGTCAGCTACTTACTTATTTCTAAATCACTTCCTTTATTTTACTTCTCAGATTCCTCCACTTGTACAGTAATATATCTGTCTGTGTGTGCTCTTTTGTTACATTTTCCCTCCTGCTGATTCTTTGACAATATTTCTGTCAGAGACTCAGGGATTACTTTATGGCACATTCTATATTATCTCCTATAACAGATTTTGCATGGTCCTTTTCTGTTGTGTACATGACATCTTTGCTGCCCTTCCCTGTCACATTTTGCAGCCTTGATAAGGCTTTCAAAGAACAGCCCTCGATTTGAAGATAACTTTCACATAAGCCTTCTTTATTAAACCATTTTATATTAAATTGCTTTACGCATTCTGTTAGGGAGGTATTTAAGTATTTAATTCTTGCTGATCTGCAGCCCGGCACAGAGGCTGCTCCCATTTTCTTGGTGGTTGTCTCTGCACTGCTAGCCCTGTGCCTGCACTGACACTGAGAGCACGGGTGGTGAGGACACCAGCAGTGCCAGGAGAGGTGAGGCTCGCTGATGTGGCACAGTACTGAAAGCACTCGCCACTAGCGTTGTGAGATTTAGAAGGATTGCATCCATGCTGTGTTCTCTGTTAGAAATGTAAAGAAAAATGCTACGCGACTTGCCAAGCCTTCCTCTGGAGTTATTTTCTCTACTCAATGCGATGATGGAGATGCAAGTTGGAGCCCGTGTTAGTGCCTAGCTGTGGGAGATGCTTCAGCATGAGCCAGCTTGCCTGCAGCAGTGGGAGAAGCGAGGGAGATGTTCCCAGAGCAGGGGCTTGGACCTCAGGGAAGTCCCCGTGCCACTGAATTGAGCACACAGGGTTGAGGTGAGGCATGGGGAGTTGACAGCTGGTTTGAAGGAGTGCCTGATGAGTGGCTGAGGGGAGGGATGCCCAGCTAGCATCTCACAGCCGACTCCAGCTAGCACTTCATTTCTTCATTCCTACCTTGGTTTCAGAGCAGAAGGCTCAGGAGGAGCTTTGAGTTCTCTGCCACTTGAAGGTGTAGCAGGACAGGAGTGTAGCAGCAGAAAATTGCAGATATGTGTGTACTGGATTGGTCTTTAAACACTGGAACCCATCCTCTGTTCCCTTTTCTGAGTGGCGTCTGGATGAGCAGTGCTTTAGTAGCACATGGAGCCTGAGCTCCAGTCAGAGTCTGGTTGGGTCAAACGATAGGAAAGCCTTCGGTGAGAGGCAGTCTCTTCCCCCAGAAGCTGAGATCTGGGTCTGTGCGTGTGTTTGGATGCCCTTGAGATGGCAAACCTTAGCTAGAGAGGCCTGTTTTCAGCCATTTCAAGGGTGCAAGTGTATGGCTTTGAACATGTGGAAGTACAGGGTTCGCTGGATGCAGATCCCACTCAGGTTTGTGCAGGCTGGGGCCTGAAACACAGCTGACCCCTGAGACCAGAGCTTCCCCTCTGTGGGAGATGCATGCCGGGCGACCCTCTGGGCCGGAGGGGTGCTGCCCCCTCTCGTTGCCCGACCCCCTTCTTTTGGACCCGGTGCCCGTGGTTTTGGGGCAGAAAAGGGAGGCTGGCCTGGGCGGGGGAGGAAGCTGAGAAATGAAATGAGGCAGGAAGGCTGCATCGAGAGTCTTTTATCAGGTAAATCTTCGTTTTTCAAGTGCCTATCATATCATGCAAACTGCTCTTGAAGAGCCCTCCATTTACCCTCTCCCCTAATTAAATGTGCACTTCATTAATGTAAATTGGGGGTTTAATGCTCTTGTTGAAATTCTGAAGAAAGTGCTATGGCCTTGCGAAATGCTTAAGCATCATTGCAAATTAGATTAGGGACCAAGAAAGGCAGTAAAATTAGAATGATAATGGTTGATGTGGCTTCCTGACAGGCGTGACTATTCAGGGATCAATGGGATGGAGAACAGTTTCCCCCAGCCTAAAGCGAAAGGCAGGGACAGACGTCAGCCTACAGATGTGGCTTTTGGAAGCTCTTTCAATTAGTTTAATTTGGTAAATGGTGGGGATTTAGAGGCTCTTAGCCAGTCATACAAGACAAGAATACATTGAAATGTTTTTCGCTTTTTAACATAAAATAGGATTGGCCACATTTGCATTTCTTAACGCCGGGGTGGGGAGGCGGAGGGGAAGGGGGGGGCTGGGGGGGGTGTTTAACCAACTTGGGGCTTTAAAATGGAAATGCTGGCGCTGGTTCGGGAGCGGCGGCGGCCGCAGCCCTGCCCTTGCGGGGGTCTCGCTCGGGGCCGCGCCCCGCCGCCTCCCCGCAGCCCCCGGGGCGGGGGGCTCCGCGCAGCACCCGCGGGGGCCCCGAACACAGCCTGGGAAGCGCTGGGGCGGGGAGGGGGGGAGCAAACCAGCCCCTTAAACACGGGATGGGGGGGGGGCTGCTCCAGGGCCCGCTGAATGCAGCCGAGTGACCCCCATCTCTCTCCGGGGGGCTCCGAATCCAAACGACCTGCCTGCTTTTCGCTGCTGCGCTTTCCTCCTCGTACTTTTCTAATTGTGCTTTTTGGCTCTGCAAAGTCGGTAACGAAAAGGCAGCTGGAATATGCAAAGAGCGCTCCTCTTTGTGTGTCTGCCGGAGCCAGAAGTTGGAGCTTGTTTTTTAATCCCCTTGCTGGATAGGTAATTGTAGTTAATGATGTGGAAAACAAGTTCAACAGATACCAAGTGGCGCTGAGACTTGGCTGAGTTTGTGTGAGGAAGAGGTGGGAGGAGGGAACTCCTGACCGAGGATTTCTTTACTATAAATGTGCAAATAAAAACGAACAGGAACGTAAGCTTTTATGGAAAGCTAATGCCTCAGAAACAAATCAAATCCCGCAAAGATGTGCAGTGGTGCGTAGGGTGACTCTGAGCGTGCTAACAGCAGCCCTCTTCAAGTAGGGAGGACCTAACCCGCAAAGCTGAGCTTTCACTGGGAGTCCGGCCAGTTAACTGCTCTCAAACAATATTCCCTAATCCTCTCTTGACAGAAAATAGTTCATGTGCCGTGAGGCTGTTTGCTGGAGGCAGAGGCTCTGCTCACCAGGAGAGAGCTGTTTGGGATCAGTAGGGTTTGGCTCGGAGGTGCTGCCCGCTGAGATCGGGCAGTTCCTGGGCAGGCTTGGCATTGCGCAAGGCCACAGGAGGAGGAGTAGAGCAGCACTGGAAATGGGGTGGCTCCCCTTGTGGCTTCAGGGACTTGTTCAGCCTCAGGAAAGCATCTCTTTTTGACTGCAGCAGTTCATAAGTTAGTTTTCGGGTGTTGACTGAACCCTTGCTGATGGGCTCACCTCTATCCCTTTTCAGATAGTACTGCAGAAATGCAATAAATGGCAAGAGCTCTAGCTCTCAGACACCCAAGTGCCAGGTTAAAGTATGACACATTCAGTAACTCCTTCTCTACTGTGACTCCAAACAGTGTAATGTGTAACTTTGCTCAGTGCTGGGCAGCTTGCCTTAAGTAGCCTGTTAAAAGACTGGATTTCTATCGCTGTGTGTTCAAAAAGTCAAAAAATCTGACTGTCCTAGAGGGGGTGAGGCCTGGGACTTGAGCAACCACTTTATACAGCTCAGGATCTAGATGTCCTGTCAGCAGCAAAAGGGAAGCTCCTGCAGAGCCTGGCAGGCCAGTGCCTTGCGCGAGCTATTGCTACTGGTCTTTCAATTTCATTAGCACTAAATTCACCTTTACAAAAATTTAATTTTTAAGAACTGCTCGACTTGGCAAGGGCACCAGCTGAAAGATCAAGTTACTGTTTGTAAATGCCAGACATGAATTAATTTAGCAGTGCACTCGTCCTGACTTTATGAAAACATATCCCAAATATTGACTTTTTTCTTTCTTCAGTAAAACCTCTTTTCCTTTGTCGAGTGAGGCCTCTGTCTGGTACAGTGAGTTGGTATTCTGAATCAAAGATTTTTCAACATGCTGCCCATTTGGAAGTGTAGACATGAAGTTGCTAGGTCTCTGCTGCCGCTTGGAGAGTTACGCGAGATCATTTAATAGCTGCTTTGGGGAGCTGTGTACTTCCAGTACAGTTAATTCAAGCCTGCAAAAGTGAGAGCTACGTTACCTTTTAAACAGAGAGAGGGAAGCGTCATCAACTTTGAAAGAAAACTGGGAACCAGATTTGGCTTCTAGTTACCCCATAACTTTTTGTTGTGGAAGAGGGGAATGGACAGTTGTGCCTTGTTAACCTTACATAGAAAAAAGGGGGTTAAAAAGAGGTGTGTCATTTAAAAAAAAAAAAAAACAAGAAAGGCAGATGAACTCCTTGCAAGTCAGAGGTGGGAAGTATCTGAGGGTGCTTTTTCTGCGTACCAGTTTATGTCCTGAAAGCCACAGTCACAGAGCCAGAAAGAAGCCCGACAAGCCAAACAGGCACAAAATAGGTGAAGGTAAAAAAGCAACCAGCAGGCAGAGCAGATGGAAGAATAACAGGGAAGGGGCTGGTTAACCTCAAGTCTTCTTTAGGCAATCGGTAAGTAATTTGCTCTCGTAGGTCTCCCTGTGTCCCTGTGGACAGCCGGCTCTGAGAAGCAGAGGTCTTCCCTGCTGTAAGGGCATGATTAGGTGTGGCCCTGTGGATCACTCTCACTTATTCAGCTGTTAAAGCAGCTTAAACCCTTATAAGAACATTAACATTTGGGTGCCAATACCAGCTTGACCTTTATTCATAAAGTGCAAAGAGTTGGAAGTAGAACAGATTGGTTGCCAGCGATTGCCTTTTATGTGCAGTTTAGAGGCTTTGATTTCTCTCCCCTTTCTTCCTTTAATCTGACATTGCTGGCTTGAATATGTTTGTGCTCTAAGCAAACAGGGCCAGTGCAGGCCTCCCTTTTTGAAGAACTGTGTGTGTGAGAGTGAGGTGGGGGGTGAGGTGACCTTAAAAAAAAAAAAGTTTGCCTTTGGAATTAGAGGGCTTAAGAATAGATGGAGGACACCAGGGCTGAATGGAGCTGTGCACAGGTCTCCAAGCTGAGCTCCACATCAGTCCTTAGGAGCCCTAGCTACTGATTCCAAATAGCCGTGTACATGGGGAATGAAAATGTAAGGATTTATATTGACTCTCCTGGACTTTTGACTTCATGACATACACAAGAGAGAAACTTGGAGTGAAGCACAACAAAGGTGAAGTGTCTGAAATAGTCACGCTGCCTTGTCTGCCGGCCATCTGGGAGCCTCTTGTGTTCTTGCGTTAACCCTGAGGTAGAAGAGATGCCCAAGACTGGGCATGGTTTTCTTACTTTTGGTGGCATATTTATGCTTGTGATCTGTGATTTTCTGTTCTTTACGCATTCTGCATAGTGATAGAGTCAAATCATGGCCAACCCTTTTCCAGAAGCATGGAGGGGAACCTGAGAGGAGGAGGGTAATTGCAGAATAGAGGGAAATCATGTCTAATGTCTCAGCACAACCAACCAACAGCATTGTTGGTTGACACTGTCAAAGCCATCATACAATTGGGGCACCCTGGCCCTAACTCCTCAGAGGTATCGGCTTCCTAATACCTTTGGTAAAGGTAGACCTCAGTGCCTACAGGTTTCAGTGTTGTTTGGGCACTTGGCTCTGTCTTTAACACTCCTTTTAAGCCTTTAATACTGATTAAAATAGCTTTTTGGTGTTCTTGTTTATAGGACACTTGTCTTCCATAGGTCCTGCAGCCCTTTGTCAAAGTATGCTTCATCAGGATGGCAGTTTTTCAACCACTCTGTTTATGCATAATAAATGGTATAGCCTACACTACTGCATTAAAAAAAAAAGTGGCCATTAAAAGTCATCCAGCTACGTCTGCAAGGAGCCTGATAACTTGTCTTTGATGGAAACATCTTCTAAATCCAGGTTGTCCTTCCATCTTGATGTGAAAGCATCAAGAGCTGGAGACTGCCTTGGCTTACTGCTTACACTGACTCTGCAGCAAAGCAATCTTTTCTATTCTGCTTCCCCCAGCAATGGGGTTAGTCTTGATTTCTCCAGATATTTGTGTGTCTTGGTTACTGTGTAACTGTCATCAGACTTTATTCATAATTTAAACCAGGAGTCCTGCCCAGTCCCCTTGTCTTGCATGTCAGCCTACCCCAAGCCTTCTTGCCTTCTGCAGGATTTCAACCAAACCACTGGCCAAAGCATTCATTTTACTAAAAGTGCTTTTTTGTGCTGACAAAATATATCTATATAGCAGAGGGAAGGCTTGAATGAACATTTCAAGTCTTACCTGTCACAAGCTATTAGCTGAATTGCTTAAAGAAATCCCCTGACAAGTGTAATTGCTGGTTTTGTGTTACAGAGCTTCATGATATTGCCCACAAGAAGAAATTCTTTTACAAAAGCCCCTTCTGTTTAATAAAGTAATTTGTTCCAGTACCAGTGATAATAAAATTGCTGAAATGAAACAGGATTGTTCAATGAGGACCTGAATCCAATTTGCTGTACTAGTACGATTACACTTTTATCTCGGTGTTTACTCATTTGTAGAATTGCTACCAGACTTTTTATATGCAATTAATAGGATTAATGGTTCCCAGGACAGGCAAGATAGAACCCAGGAGCATAGCACCTTATTTTGTGAGTCAATGACACGTCAGCCTTATGTGGGGTGTTGCCTTAGGGTGCAATGCAGAGTAGCAGGCTGGCTTCCTCTCTGTTCTTTGCAACAGGTGGGGGGAATCTCGTGATATTTGGTTTGTTGCCCCAAAGCAAGGTTAACTACTACATCTGTACTGCTGTAAGGTCAGAAGAGTTGCTTCTGGTTCACTGCTAAGAACAAAAGTTTACCTATGTTTCCTGCGGTGCATGGGGCAGGGCTGGGGGGAACCCCTGTCCTTTGAGTTGAAAACAACTGTGAAACAATTGTTTATTAATGCGGGTTTTTTTCCTCTTTGCACATCTGGAAATTACCTATGCAAGACTTGTAAGCCACAGAAAAGCATAATCTTTGCTTCATGGTGACTGAGGGAGTGCCCATACAGACAGATCTATACTAAGTTTTCTCTGTTAGAAATCCACAGAGAGGAAGATGAAGGAGAAGTGCCACAGTGTGCTGATGTGACCCAGGGCTTATTACACTGATGCCTCTGGACCCAATGTTCTTACTTCAGCTAAGATCAAATCTCAATTCGAGGCTTGCAGGCTAGTTAGCTTCACAGCTCACAAATGCAAATAGCATGTGCCAGCTTCTCTTCCTCTGTTTTCTGACACTCTTTAGCAATTCCAAACCTACAGGGCTGATATTTGAGCTTCTAAAACTGGCAATATTGGGGGCTTGAGTAGAGAAAGTGATCAATGATAGAGTAAGTGAGCAGAGAAATGGTAGTTTATTTGCTCCTTAAAGCTTGCCATGAGATGACATTAGGTGCAAGACTCAAATACTCCATCAGTCACTTCAAGCACAAACAAATTTAGCCCCTAGTGAGGGAATGCAGGCATACTCCCTGTAGTTATTAATATTCGCTTGCGTCCTAGTGGCACCAGTGCCGTGCTCGCTGCTGCCCACACACATAGCCAGAACAAGCGCTCCTCCAAAGAGCTGACAGTGTAAGCAAAAGCATATATAGTCTAAGGATTTGCAATCCTGGAGACAAACTGAAAGCCCCTCTGACATATAACACAGGGGTACAAGCATATTTCACTAAAAGCTTAACTTGCTAAGTTTGATTAAGTGCCTAGATGGGGAGAAGAACTCGCCAGCTTCCTTTTGGGCACCCCAGTCAGGGCAGGATTTTTCAAGGGCTGGTAGGCAGCTCCCAGCTCTGGGGCTGTGAGGCTGGTTTCTGTGCTCGGAGTTCACAGCTGACGGTAGCCGAGGGAGTTTTGTGCATGTGTTGGGCTATTTGGAAGAGCCTGCTTTTCAGAAGATAGGTGCACCTTGCTCTAGTTAGATGCTTCTGCATTCAGTAAGGGAGCTGGCCCTCAGAGTCACACTGGCATGTATTTTATGCCAATTAAAAAACTGTGGTGATAATTAGCCAACTTCTAAAACACTGATATCTTAACACAGAAACAACAACTGTAGAAATGATCTGGTGGTGCAGTAGTGGAAAACACTAGAAGAAATACTAGCAGTGGAAAATACTAGGGAAGCAGGGAAATCATTTACACGGTGCCTATTTTATTGCAAATTTAATCAGATGAACTTTTAGAGTCTAAGTTGCTGACATTTTCACTTGATGGAGATTTGAGGCCCTTTAAAATGGGTAGGAGCTGATAGCTACAGGGGCTGCCTGGAATGCCTGCTGATGCCGGGGTCTTATTACAAGGGTGTGCTACAGGAGAGAGATGTTTATGTTTAGTTCAAGGGTGAATAAAAAGATCAGAAGTAACATTAACCAAATGAGGTTGGGAAAAATTCAGCAAGTCATTAGAGGACAGACAGAGGATAAAAGAAAGGAAGGAAAGAAACAGAAAATCATTCTTTCCATTTCAGCGTATTGCGTTCTCAAAGACATTCCCTTCTCCCCTTCCAGCTCCAGGTTGACCACTCTGACTCTACTGATATAAACAGACTTTTATCGTTTGGTCAACCAGTAAAATATAAATGTTTTACTTACATGAAAGCTAAAAAAAGACCCTCTGAGGTGGTTGACGTAATATTCTGAAACAGCCAAAAAGTAACATGTGCTGGTAAACAAAATATGTAAGCTGTTACTTTACCACTAAAAAAAAAAAAAAAATTTCCTACATACACTTTCCTTTTAAATATAAGAGGATAAAATGCACAGGCTTATGAATTCAAGTATATGTCTGGAGGTGTAAGATACTTATGTCCTGTTCAGTAACTGTTCTTTTTAACGTAGTGGTAGTATATGCACGAGGAAGAGTGGGACCACATTTTATGCACTGCGCAATTCAGAATATCTGTATTAAGTTTTCACGTCGCTTGCATTCCTGTGTGACACTGGGCAATAGTCTCTGGACTTCATTTCTCTGTGTAAAAATGAAGATCCTTCAATGCTAGATGGGTTTTCCCTCTACTTTTCATCTGCAAAGACCTTCACTTGGCCTCCTGTGGGGTCTGTGTGTGTTACCAGTGTCAGGTGCTCTAGGTTTAGTGGTTAAGCCCTAGGGGATGGGGAGGATTGTCCTGCCAGTACACTAACCCAGTTTCCAATCAGCTAATCGTGGCTCTGAGTTGGAAGCTGCTCATGTTAGCTTTCAGTTAGAGCATCACCAGTATTTATTGGGGTAAATGAGGAACCTCTGTCTGAAGCTTTGGGTGGCACGTAGAAGAACTGGATATGTTGCTGCTTATGGCAGAGGCTTTGACCTGTAGGTGGGATATCTGGAGCATAAATGTCAAGTTGTCTTGATGCTCCTGTTGTGTGGTATCTCCAGTGGAGTTCAGAGCTGGTTTGTGGCAGGTGGTGGGGGATCGCTGTCTGCTGGAGGGGATGACTGCACCTGCCAGGTCAGGGAGCCTGAGGCAGGGAGTGTGTAGGTGGCTTGAGTAACATCTGCTCCGGTCCCACAGTTTTCCCCTATGCAGTCATTAAATGTGCTGTGTTATGCCAGGGATAGTCCTGGGACGCTTGAGAGTGGACTGACTGGAGATGTTTGTCAGTTGCCAGATTTCTTGATATGCTGCTCTAACCATTTGGCAGCAGTTACCAAACACCCACCCCCCACACACACACTGCTATCAAGGGCCCTTTTAGCATCTTATGAAACTTGTCATGTGGGCACAAACATCTACTTTCTCTTCCTAAAACCTCAAGCTGCCTTTTCCTCTTGGGGACAAGCTGAGGAGGGTGAGCAGTGACAGTGACTGACTGTGGCTTCCACTCTCTTCCTCCTCCTGTACCCCAAGGATGCTCCTCTGATGTGTGGAACAGTTTTCCAGTGCAGAGTGCAGGTACCTCTTCTAAACCCCCAGGGATTTCCAGTTTCCACAGCATTATGCCATTCTGATCTTTACATGAGAGCTCTCTATCTCCCCAAAAGTCCTTACCGTCTTGCAAAGAGCTTTGGGAACTGATTAAGTAAGCTGATAATAGAATAAATAATAAATGCTAGCCTAGTTCTCAGCTGCCAGCCTTCTTGACAGTCTTTGTTGGACTGCAGTCAACTTATAAACCCTAGAGCAATAGATTATTCACCATAAACTGTAATGTCTTCTGTAGCTTGACTCTTTCTAAGGACTCAGCCTGTAAAGACAGCCTGTCTCAATCACTTTCAGTGTCCTGATCAAAGAAGATTTCTAACTTATTGGAGCTAACTACCAATATTTTTTTCCTTTAGTGCTGTAGCAGTGTCAGCTTTGAGTGTTGATACAATGGTGGTCTGTTTGCCAGTGTGCTCATATATCATGCAGCTTCACCATTGAAATAAGGTGAATTTAGCCTTAACAGGACTGTTGAATTTTATGTATGGCCTAATCCAGAACCCTCCAATGTTTTAAAAGAGAGCGGGTCAGGGGGAGGAGAGGTTTTGTGGACTTCCATGTCCTGTGATTTCAGCTGTCTAAAAGGTCGGGCTTGTTAATGACACTGCTGATAATTCTCTTGCAGTTCCCAGACCTCTGTGCCCTATGGTGACAGCTCAAAACACCCCCCGAAAACTGAGACATTTCTGGCAGTGGAGCAAGACCCAGCAGAAAGCAGGCTGGCAGAAGACAGCCGCCACCTCTGGGAGGACCACACAAGGCTTGGGGTTTAGAATAGTCTTTATCAATCTTGGTTTCCATAGATGGCACCCTCAGCAGGAGCTTGCATACTTTTGTAGGTGACATGGGTATGTAAGGGGTGCTGGGTGTTTCTTCAGCCATGGTGTGGATACCTTTATACTTCAGATGGCTTCCTACCCATAGTTTCTGTACTTATAGAAAGGACTACATGCTAAGTATCCCTGAAGAGAGGGAAGCGGCTTTGGTCCCAGTACTGGACAAAGGTGCCAGGGCTGGGAAAGGGCTGCACACTGAAAAAAAGCTTCTGTAAAGGGATATTGGGCCCACTCTTGGGAGAAGAGTGTGGTTAGGGCACAGGGCACTAGGCTGGGCACTTGCTAACTGGTTTATTCTCTCTATGATCATAATAAAATAAGGTTATGCTGTACTAATTGCTTTTTGTACTGCATGTCCAGAGGCTCTAACAGACAACAGGGCTCTGCTGTGCTCAGAGCTCTGTTAAAATGTAGTAATATAGGTTTGAAGTTTTTTGAGGGAATTTATGACCTTTTTAAATAAAATCAGACAACTGGTGAGATGAGAAACAGAGCTGAGGAGGATACATCCCCTGTCAGGCAACAGCTCAATGGCAGTAATGTGGATAGCTATGAACTCTTTTGATCCCAGCCCTAGTTTTATACACACTACACCACGCATCCTTCATGGTGAATAGGATAAGCAGGTATAATGCCCCTTTTCAGGGATATTTCTTCTTCACTGGTGTATTCACACTGTCAAAATGACTTTGAGGTTAAAAAGAGGTGGAAGCTAGAAGTGACTGGACCTTTGCACATCAAATCAGGAGGGCTTTGCCTCTGTTGTTAAGCAAGCAAGCTCTGGTTGTACGCTGAGCTTCAGCAAGCACATGCGTTCATACTTGAGGCCAAAATCCCAGTGTCAGGAGTCCCTCCTGCTGCCCCCAAACTGGGCTTTCTCTTTGCTGCCTCATGCAAAATCCTCTGTCACCTCGGGCACTTTGAAGAGCAAGGCACAGTGGTGCACCCAAAGCCCAGGTATATGAGAGGCACGATCAGGCTATAGCGCTGAGCTACCATAGGGAGCTGGAGCCTGTTGCCAAAAATTAGGTGCATATATTTTGAACATTTTATTGCCTCACTTGTTTTTACCCCTAAGCTGTTGGGGACCCTCCTCGGCCCCTTTAAGGCCCCCCTCACCGTGGAGCTCTTGGTCCCTTTGGCCAGACGTGGCAGGAATGGATGGGCCGTGTGCGGCGGGATCAATTGTAAAAAGTGGAATTAGTCATTCTAAATCATGCAGCTGTGGTCGAAGGGAGCTCTTCTAAAAATCATTAAACAATCATGTATTCCTATTGATTTATTCAAAATACCTTGAGGGAAAGCAGATTAAACACAAGGTAAAAGTAAACTAATGCAGATTAAATGGATGAAGGATGGGCCGATAGTTCCCTAGGTAGTTTTTGTACTAATGAGAGGAAAATTATATGTACACTATTACCAGGATAAAAGGGTCTATTAGAGGTCTTTTGCTTGACATATTTATGTATTTCAAACACTAAGTAGCACAGTGAATTAGGTTTAGTCTGGACATTTGTTATTTTTATTGCATCTCCAAGTGATAAACAGGGCTTTCTGTTGAGCACAGCATGCTGCTTTGCTCAGAAGGCACAACCCTATCTGCATAGCAAAATGCTGAGATGACGGTTCCATTTTGGATGCCATTTATTAGCAATCCAAGTGCAGTTTTACGCCCACTTCTGAGAATTGCAGCCAGTGTTCCAAATGAGGGATACAGGTGTATCTCAGTATTTGTAGCCACCATCACCCCATCTTCTTTCCACTTCATCTTCCCGTGCTACTCATCTCGAGTGGCATTCATCCCAAAGCCATGTGACGACTGGGGTGATACGCTCACTATGCCATTTCCCCCCCGCCGTCTGTCACGCACTTGCAGCAGTGCCCTGAACACAGCGAGCTGCAGGGAAGATGACATTGTTAAAATACAATGGAGTTGTCATCTCGGATGTGCTTGCTCTAACTGCTGCTTGTGTTCAAGACGGGCGGGTTCAGACCTTGGAGACGGCTGTATCAAACACAATTGGAAACAGGGCAATCATATTTGATGCAATCAAATTCCAGCTTTAATTTAGGCAAGTATCCTCATTTTTGGTTTATAGAAGTGTCTGAATGTAGTAGAATCAACCACATGGGTAATTGGCAAGGATATTAAATGCCAGGAGTCACTTTATAATTTTGCAGGAACTCTGAGTCGGAAGCCGTAAAGCTGCTTCCTTCTGCAAATAAGGACGGGGCTGCTGACTAGAGCCTCATCGCGTTACACAGGCTGCTTCTGGGTTTTCCGCAAAGGCTTCAGTAGGTACCACTGCCACAGTTTTAAAAAGAGGTATCTTGGGGGAAATTAATATTGTATAGGAAACAATGTTGCCATGTTGAGACACGTCTGCAAAGCCAAATTAACATTATTAGGGAAAAAAATGAAAATACATGACATTTAATAAAAGTGTATAGTAGATCAAGTATTTGCATATATATATGCAGAACGGTATATGAAGCAATCATAATTTCTAAGTGGATTAGTTGTATACCTCATCTACTCTTGTAATTATTGCTTTTGTTGAATAACGTATCTAAATTAACGTACAAAACAAAACCTTGTTGTGACAGCTGGATGAAAAGTTCAAAAACCACACTGACAGGTAATTTCATTATATGTTACATTTGATTAAAACATAGCTAATAAGCTGCAGATATTAATTACAGAACTTAAGGTTTAATACATAATTTGTAATGTGCATAAACCACAAATTAGGGGCACTGTTATGGACTTGTCATTCCATAGAAATATTTGCCCAGCAGTTACTGAAGGAAGAGTACGATACGAGAAGGCCTGAAGAGAGGACACGCAAAGGTTAACTCACTCAAGGAATGGAAATGTTTTGGACAGCAAAGATTTCATTAAGCATTAATTACTCACCAAGTTACTCACCAGCACTGTTCTGATAATGTGGTGGTACAGACAGTGGCATTCATGTGCTAGGGAAGGGTCCCTGCCTTGGCTGAGCAGCCCAGCCTGGGTATGGTGTGCAGGAAAATCCTAAGCTATGAAAGTCGGTGGGGATCCCATAAGTATTTCTCTGCCCTTTGGCAAGCGTTGCCCTGTGTAGTTGGACAGCTGGTCTGTGAGAAAACAGTTTGTGAATTTCAGTAAGAGACCTTGTGGAAAGCTTTCACAGTTTGAACTAGGTTTGCACGTGTTGTTTCTAGAATTTGTTTTTGTGTTGAAAAGTGATTATATTTTGTAAGCTAGTCTTCAAGTATCTTTGGCTTTGATACCCAGGCTACCACTTGCCTGGGAAGTCTGTTCCAATGCCTAAGTAAATATTCATAGTAAGTATTGTTTTCCTAAATGAAATATACATGTCAGAGTCAAGCATTGCTAAGCTTATATAGTAAGTTGGTGGGTTCCTAGGAGTGAACGGCAATGGAGAAACAAGATGACACTGGTGTTCAACCCAGCAGCAAGAGAGGAGTCATCTCTGCGTACCCATACTGGAAGCTGCCAATTCTGTCGATGGGTACCTGTGCACACGCAGCAGTGCAGTGGGAGCAGGGTACAGCAGCTCTCGCTGGTCTCCTTGCTGCTGTGGCTTGCATTACTCCTGCATCTGAAAGAGTACATCTGCAGGTACTTTGAGTATCACTGCCATGTCCCCATTCCAGTGCACACGAGTGCCGGGAGGTCTAGTCTGTGCCCAGCCATGTCAGCCAAGGTACTGGTGCTTCAGTGATCGAGTGACATGGGGGCAAAACCCAGGCGTGTGAGCAGAGGAGGGCTCCTTGCCAGTCCTGGCTGGTTGCACCAGCTGGGTTTGGCTTTGCAGCTAAGCTGTGACTTCCTTGTGCCTTTGTGGACAAGAGGATCTCTGCATGAAGCTGAGTTTCTTTTTGGCTGCACAGGGGAACAGGACAAGAAAAAAAGCTTTCCCGTTTTCCTCCCTGGACTTTCTCAGATCTCTCTGAGCTGGGTCTGGGGAAGAAGTGCTGGCCGTTTGCCTCTTGGTCCCTTGGGGCAAGCAGGGAGGAGGTGCTGAGGGCATCATTGGGTGCTGGCAGGGTGGATCCCAGCTTTGACTTATGATTGCTTCATAATATGGTGTCAGGCATAACCCATTCCCCAGAGGCATAATGCAACATCTTCTGGTTGCGGAGCAGAAGGGAGGCAAGGAGAGCATGTGACTTGGAGTTCTCGTGTGCCCGTGATCCTGGATTAAACTCGAGTGATTCAAATGCTGCTACTCACAGGGGAAGGGAGAGGTTGCCACCACATGGCACGGGTCCAACCTGCCAATTTCTGAGCTGCTGCAGCTTATGGGCCATTGTGTTATGCCAAACCCATGCTGACCACTTAAAACTTGAAGCTGAACCTGGATGCTTAGGTACTGTTTCATGAGTGTTCAATCGTTTTTGTTGTGCAGGGTGATGCTTTGTCGGACACACAGTCTGACACCCACTTTAGTCAACTGATTTTATCTGTGCATGTCATTTTTTCCTTGCTTGCTTCCCGGGGCAGCATAGCCAAGTCCTGCCCCTTAGTCAGGACAGACTGAAGGGTAAATCTAGGTTTCTTGTATTTTCAGGGTGAAAAAAAATAAGAAACTTTTCTTCAAAATCATGTTGTCCATAAAGATTTCTGTACCTTGCTAACAACATGGAGGTTTCATTTCTGTTAGTTTCCAAGTATAAGGCTTATCTAGTAGCAGCACCTAGAAGTACATATTGAAAAACAGTTTTTGTTTATGCATGCAAATGTTTGGTGTTTCTGGGCATTTAATGGACTGCAAAACATAACAAGTCTCTCTTTCTTTGTACCTGTGAGTGCCCGCAGCAGAACTCACCATGGGAGGGGGAGCGGTGGCAGCAGTGAGGTGTAAGGCCAAAATACCTCACGGTTTAAAATGAGCTTTCAGATAGCTATGGGTGTTACCATATGACAGAAACAGAAGGGTAACAGCAATATTGTGCAACTGCAAGCAGTGAGCTGGCCAATAGGCTCTAGGTCCACCCTGTTTTGAAGGAAAAAAAAAAAATGGTTGAGTGCCTGTGGGTAGGTCTAGGTTTTCAGCCGGGTGCAGCCCTCCCTGTCAGCCCGCAGAGAATCAGCCCCATTCACCACTGTTCTTTTTCAGAGCTCTACTGTTCACCTTCCTGTGGAAGATCTTGGAGTTGAAGAATGAACTCTTTCAAATTTCTTTTCTTAGAGTTCATCCAACATTACCTTGGAAAAAAAAAAAAAAAAACCTAATTTTCTAGGCCCCTGTGTTCAAAACAGCAAAATTTAGTTCAAAACATTTTCAGGTTTTGCTAGCTGTCGCTTTCCATCAAGTCCTGTTGGTAAGATCTTGACCTCTTAAACTCAATAGATGTCACTTGCTGTATTCATTTTCTTAATTAAGAGCTATGCACAGGGAAATTGAGACAGTGGACTGCAGGAACTTGCTCAGCTACAAGAAGATGTTATTCCCTGAAGAAGACAGGGCAAGCATTGGTGAGAATGGGCATAGCAATCAACCATAGCAGAGCTCCTAAACCTGGTTTGAGCTGTGCTCAGCCCAGCAAGGAGGAAAAAGAGTGACCTTTCAGAGACATCAACAGCAAGCAAAGTATAGTGGCAGGCAGAAAGAGAAAGGGGGAGTTCAATGAACAACCACATCAAACGTGAAAAACCTGGCTTTCCCAGTAGAGAGGGAGGGGGTTCCTTGCATTGTAACTCACTGCCAGACAAAAAGCAGTTGCACCTGGCATGGGAAAGTCTGCTTGTGAGCCAAAGTAAATAGCAGAATATTTCAAACGATTGACTTAATTACCTCTTGAAAAATATATTAATATAGCCTGATTTTTTAAAAACATGATTTATTGGTGTGTCAATAACTGGAGATTTGTTTCCCTTGGCAGTTTCAGGGAGCTGTCTTGACTGCCAGTATCAGTTCAGCCTGGGTTTCTGTTCTGCAGGAAGATAAAACTGTAGAAATTGTCAGACTTGATCAGAGCAGGCAGTCCATCTGATCAACTGTCCTGTCAGCAGTTTACTCAAAAAATAAAGGAAGGGTGGTTCTTTTTTTTTTTCCTCTTGCTGCTCTTTAGCATCTTCAAAGCTTCTCTGCTCTCTCTCTTAACTTGATGTTCAGGCTGCCTCTAGCCAGAGCAGAGGGAGAGAAGTGTCTCCACAAAACCAGTTCATCCCACCTTTGTTAGATATCTGTTCTTGCATGGGAATTCAGTCCCAAAACCTGGCTTCAGAAGTGTAATGTCAAATGACGATAGTTGCATTAGAGGAATGCTGGAGTAAATGTCAATGAGAGCTTGCCAAGTAACACTAAACAAAAAATAAATACCAGTTTGAGGGAGAGGAGGGGAAAAAAAATCTTCTACAGTCAGAGTTTTATGTCTTGTACAGTGGTTGGTCTTGGATAATTTCTGTGTAGGTAGTGTATAGATATGAAAAAATATAATGTGTCACCATGTCTGACCCACAAACTATCTTTCCACTTACCCATCCATTTGGGGTAAAAAGACCTGAATTTTTTCCCTCTCCCTATGTATGTGGGGCACCATTTCTGTTCTTTGTTGACATTGTGGTAATGCAGCCTGTAAACAAAGCTATCTCTCAGCCTGTGAAGAGATTGAAATCCCATCTGTAAGCGAAGCTGTTGCAAGGCAGTTCCCAACAGGTATGTACTGAAAGTA
This sequence comes from Theristicus caerulescens, assembly GCA_020745775.1. NCBI lineage: Eukaryota > Metazoa > Chordata > Aves > Pelecaniformes > Threskiornithidae > Theristicus > Theristicus caerulescens. Next base: position 66,260,802 of record CM036563.1, read on the forward strand.
GACAGGAGCGTGAGGAATGACAAGTGGTACAAACGTTTCCCTACTTAATTTCACAACTGAGGAAGACACAGAAGAGTAGGATGGCTTTTTTAATGAGTTGATAGTAATCCATTGGGTTTACGTGATGTGCACGCTTTGACAATGCACCACGAGAAGCATCACCAAAAAACTGAACCCAGCAAACACCTGCTGCCTGGAGAGCAACCATTGCTAGTCCTGTGCTCACTACGTGTGCACAGAGCATCTTTTTGAACTTCAGAAGGCCTCAGAGCCCTGCACTTTTTTAGGCATAAGATAGTGTCTTTTGCATTGTAACAAGCTACGATGCCATGCTGCATCGTACTGAAGTTCTCAGCTCTTGGCTCAGTGGTAGGAAAATAATAGGCAGAGTTAGTTGGAGGCTGACTGTCCAAGTGCCCCTGTGGACCATTCTTTGCCTGTTTGCAAGGTCTGCTATGAATCAAGATCTTAACAACTGCTGGGTATCTACATAAGAAACAAAATAAACATTTAATGTGATCAGTATCAGATGTGTTTTTATGCCAAGCACTTCCAAGCGCTACTGCTGGCTTCTCTGGCTTAGCGTACAGTCATTGGAAGAAACGTTGCTACACGGTGAATTATTAGGCTACCTGGAAAGTGAGACTTGATTTGTGAGGGCTTATGTTATTCAACATTAGGCAAGCAATAATTCTGTATGCCCATAAGCTGTCAGCCCTGGCCCTTCCTTGGAAAAGTGTCAAGCAAAGCTCAGATTCATGTTTTGATGACATGAAATGTTTTGTGCCTTTTTGCCTGAGGCCCGATGTTTGTCACAGCCTAGACAGCAGTGACAAAAAACATGAGGCATGGGTTTTTCATAAAGAGTCGTGGTATTTGTCAGTTCCTTGGATATTTTTAATGGGTTTAACCCTGCGCAGTTGATGTGCTAGAGCAGGTTAGTTTGATGCTTTTAAACTATTAAATGTAGATGAATAATTTCAAATATTTTCTTGCAAAATATGATAGGTTTATCTGACTCAGTTTTTCAAGTCAGGCATCTTGATATTAAGCAGAGAGGTGTAGGTCATTATTTCCCTGTTGGATAAAACTGGAATTATTGCCTCTTTAAATTTTGTTATGGCCAAGCCATGACTTTTTGCTTTTTATGAGAAACAAGCAGACTTGTGTAAAATAACCATTGTCAATGGACTATATCATCTGGCAACACTGAACATACTCAATGGATTAGAACTGAAAGGTTGTCACGATCTGTGTGACTGTGACAATGTCTCACTTCCTTCTCTTCGCTCCTCTCGATATGAAAGAAATTCCAGTACTACTGCTGAATCGTTCTTCCAGCTGGGAAAATCTCCCGCAACATCAATGCTTAAGAGCTGTGTTTGGCAGATACTGTTCAGCACTCCACCTTCCTTGGGGACAAAAAAAGATGAAACATAATGCAAGATCTGTTTAGCCACAGAATTTGTAAAATAAGACTCATTGACAGAAATCATGACCCAGAACCCTTGAATGTGCAAGTCTGTTCTCAACTGATTTCGACGAGTTTTGGATAAGGCCATCATGAGCTGTGTGATTTTAACTGTGTTTCCAGTTATCATGTATATTTGTTTATGTAAGCTTTTTCCCTTCCACACAGTTTCTTTCCATCCTGCTCTCAGTAGTCTTTGTTTCAGTATCAGCTTTTGAGGTTCCCATTCATTTTGTAGTTTAAGAATGATACCATGTGTATATAGTTAAGGGTCTCACTTGAGTTGTAAGCCACAAAACCAAATCTGACCTGAATGAAAAACAAAACTTATATTCAGACATAAACACCTTCAACAATGGCAAAGGAAATACTGAAAAATCACTGGTGAAGTAAATCGCCTCTTGGATGAAGTGCTCTTGCTTGAGAATTTGTCCTGGCATGAAAATCCTTTTCCAAATTCATTGCATGCCCCATGTCTGAAACAAGGACAAGCATGGAAGAGGTCTTCCTATTTGACAGAGACAAAATTCTTGATGCTCACCTTCAGTTCTCATAATATCTTTAATTTTCTGCCTTTCACATTAATTCAGCTTTCAAAATTTGTCATGCAGATGCAATACAAACCACTGCAGCAGAGATCGAGCCGAGCAAAAGCTCTATCCAGAACGAAGTTACATTCCTGGTGCTGAGTAGCAAAACTGTACAGAAAAACCCTGCAAAGCCACTCTGGCTCTGCTAGGTGAGCTGTGACAGATCTAATTTCACCAGCTGAAGCTGTTACTGCCCTTTCACCAGGAGCATCTGCCCCAGTTGAGTTACTAGAAGCAGCCTTGAGCCCCAGCTTGTACTCTGGGGGACAGGACTCACAAGGGGGTAAAGGTGGGTCATGCTAGAATGCCTGACTGTGGAGCTGGAGTCATGTTGGGCTCTAACTGATCTTCCTGTAGAGCTGTAGCCCCTTCTATGAGGTAGCAACAACCAGTTGCAAGGGCCCTTTCCCACCTTTCATTGATGTGGGCATGGAAACTTCAGATACTGGCCCTGATTTATCTGACAACCTGGCTGGTCTGCATATTCATAGAATCATAGAATATCTCAAGTTGGAAGGGACGCATAAGGATTATCAAATTCAGCTCCTTGCATGACTACCTAAAACTAATCCATATGACTAAGAGCATTGTCCAGATGCCCCTTGAACTCTGACAGGCTTGGTGCTGTGACGACTTCCCTGGAGAGCCTGTTCTAGTGACCAACCACCCTCTCAGTGAAGAACCTTTTCCTAACGTCCAGTCTGAACTTCCCCTGACTCAGCTTCATCCCATTTCCTTGTGTCCTATTGCTGGTCACCAAAGAGAGGAGATCAGCTCCCCCTCCTCTGCTGCCCCCCTTGAGGAAGTTGTAGACTGTGATGAGGTCACCCCTCAGCCTTTTCTTCTCCAAGCTGAACAAAGCAAGTGACCTCAGCTGCTGCTCATATGTCTTGCCCTCCTGGAGACCTGTCACTATCTTGGTTGCCCTCCTCTGGGCACACTCTAATAGTCTGATGTCCTTATATTGAGGTGCCCAAAACTGCACATGGTACTCAAGGTGGGGCTGCACCAGGGCAGTGCAAAGTGGGACAATCACCTCCCTGAACTGGCCGGCTATGCTGTGCTTGATGCACCCCAGGACATGGTTGGCCCTTTTTGCTGCCAGGGCACACTGTTGACTTATATTCAACTTGCCATCAACCCAAACCCCCAGATCTCTTTCTGTGGGGCTGCTCTTCAGGCTTTCATCCACCAATTTGTATGTATAATCCTGTATGTATAAGCAGGATTACCCCATCCCAGGTGGAGAATCTGTATATTACTCAGTAAAACACTGGTTGTTGCAGCAGTTGCTTCTGAAGGTCCAAAGGATGGCTTTGCCTGATGCTCTGAAGGGCAATAGCCATACAGAGATGTTTAGAGAATCTTGGTGCCTTTCCTGGTTTCTCTCTTTTTACAGTGGAAAAGAATACAAATTTGGCCTATAAGAACAGGCTCATTTATTCCTCCTGCTACTACTTATTAGTACAGGTTTCCTGGCTGATGCAGTGGGACTGGTGGAGATAAAGCTCTGCTCATTCCCCCTTTTCTCTGCCCACATGTAAGCTGTTCCCCTGAGCACAGAGACAAGGTCATTTGAAGAGAGGGGCACCTCGCGTCGCTTTATTCTGCTCTGTGTTGCTTTGCTGGCCAACTCTTCTCCTTAAAAGTCAAGACAAGTAATTGCTATAAGCTGTCACAGGCTGTTCTCCTCACCTACATCATATTCAAACAGGGGAACAACTTTCATCATCTTTCCAGCACAGGAAAAATAATATGGATATTTCCAAGCGATTAAAAATCAGAAGAGGGAATGCTGAGGACTGTAGCCAGCTCAAGAAAATTCAGCTCTGTTTAAGCTAGGCTATATATTTTTATGTTCATTAAGTTTTAACACCTCCTAGTCTCACCTCAGCAGATTTCATTTTCTTGGGATAAATTGTTAGCATTTGTATAACTTTGACACAATTGTTTTGGAGGCTCTTTGAGAGGGGGGTTTTCTTCAGAGCTCAAACAAGAGCGTTTGAGTAAATTTTTGCCTCCAACCATGGATGTGGGGTTTTTTATTGAATGTGCCTGTTGAGACTTCTGGTTTCCTGTACAAAAACAAAATGATGAGACAGACCAGCATTCCAAACCTGCAGTATCCTTACCATCATCCAACTGACACTCCTGAGAAGGAGCATCTGATCATCATGTGCAGGAAAACAGTCTGAAGAAGAAAACTGGACAAAACTCAGGTAGTTCTTCACTAAAAAAAATGTTTTCTTGTTATTGTTTCTCTCCCTGCCTCTTGCCCTTACCAACCCTTCTTTGTTTGTTAGTCTGGATGTTAGCTTGAATACTTCATCTGAAGGCTCTTCTAGTCATAGCACATGGAAAGTGCTTGGCTTTGGAAAAGCCCACACACTACACCAGTTAGAGCTTTTCCAAGTAAAATCCACTGTCATTTGGCCACAGAAATGAAGTGGGAGACAGGATGGAGTACAGGGTTTATTTTTTGCTCCAAGAGAAAGAGAAGCCATGTTCTTTGCTACCTGTGAATTTAGTTCCTTGAATCACTGAAAAAAAAGTGGCCCTTCAAATCTGTACAGTGTTTCACCAAAACATATGGTTCTGTGGGATGTTATAGGAAACTAAATGGCACTTTTCATTTCCTATTGGAAAGGGACCAAAACCAACAGGATTTCTCCTGGGTGATCACACTAGAGAGGTCAAAGATGGGAAGAAAGCACCAAAACTCACTCCGGACTGATACCTATGTGTTGTCCACACGAAAAAAAATAGAGGAGAGAGAAGATGGTATGAATAAACTATCATGTCTGTTATGCCTGCAGATAAATGGTGATAAACTGAAAACACAGTGAAAATGAGTTGGATCCAGCTGAAAATGCAGCAGTATTCCTGGTGCTGAGCAAGTACCTCTAGAATGAAAGCATGTCCTGAAATGGCTTGTTGAGCAGCATTGCTTGAAGCCAGTGTGACAGACGATGCTTTAGATACTCCGTGCTGTCAGGGGCTCTGTGACTTTGTTCTTTCCTACTTCCTCTGATTCCCCACTTGTGCTTTTCCTTATTCTGGTAATCATGCGTCCAGCCATTACTTGCCTCCTGCACTGAGAAACACTTTCAGACTCCTTTCTTCCAGCCACCATACAAGCCCCTTCCCTGCCTTGTCTCCTAGGCTCAGCTCCCTGCAGGGTCTGGGACAAACTGCTTGCAGACCAAGGTAATACAGTATTTCTGTTACAAGGAAACCTCAAAGCTACACACGTGGCTCTCTTCCTTGCCTTTCATTTCTCTCTCTGTTTTATATGTGTATAAAAAGGTAGTCTCTTAGCTCTTTGTGACAAGGATTAGGTATAATAATACCTCCGAAGTGTTTAACAGTACGCTAGAGGAACAGGGCACAGTGCTGGGGTCCTTCAACTACACGAAGACAATTCTGATAGTAGTGACCTAATTGACTTAATTTGGGTTTGTATTTCCTGACACTGGTATATTAAAAATCATTTAAGGGCACAGTGGTGGTTTTATTAGTAGTATTATTTTTATCATATGGCACTAGACTATTCCCTATGATTTTTAGATATCTAGCCAAAATCTAGCCGTGCTCTCAATGGAATCAAGAGTTCTCCAGCATTTATAATGAAGTCAGTTTTCGGTATGGTGCTCCCAGCAGGAACATTAGCTATTTAAAACGTCAGTGGCAGGTTGAAGTTGGACTTCTCTTTGTGAACTGGTGGTCCTAACCCTGTGTGTGTGTGTGTGTGTGTGTGTGTCACTGTTTATGGCCTCAGCATGTGCAGCGAGTAACTCACTTTGCCTTACCGATAGAAATGGCAGCAACTCAGTCTAACAAAAGTAGCATGAAGTAGCAGAGTGCACTTTCAGATGTCATCTGGTGGCTTCTCTAAGCAGCGGCTCTATTGTCCTTGTCTGTGTGTCTCGCTGGAACAGTACCGCTACCAGATGGATGCAACGTGAGGTGAAACAAGGCTCAGTGTGCACTCTGACTGTGTGTATATAAGAAAAGCAGAAGAGCCACGTGACAAAAAGCCGAGTTACTAATACAGTCATAATTTCCTAATGGAAAACATATTCTTAAAGCTATTTTCATAGAGAAAAAATGAAAATATTGTGCAACTGTCCACAGTAGTTAGAAATGTGAATGCTTTCTTTGTAAACAAGTAAAAGGAGCTTGACAAGCTACAAAATTCCTGCCCGTGCATTCAGTACAGTTACAGTCCTAGCACACACACACATCTGCAAGCAGAAACGATGCGATACGTCAGAGAAGCGCTCTCTGTTTGCCAGAGGTCTTAAGGGGATCTTCTATTTCATTCGGTAGTAATGCCCTTTTTGTTGACAAAAGTAAATTGATGACAGGCAAGAGGGAAGCATTTGGTGGAAAAATTCTGTTGACCCTTCTCAGATTGAATTTGACCACAGAACAGGATACCAGCAGTTGCAGAAATGATAGATTATTGTAATGACCGGCAGAATGGCCTTTTGGCATGTTTAAATGGCAATAAATTTCACTAGGAAGAGGGCAATTTAACTACTTTAGGGCAGTGAGGATACTCTTTGTTTGAGGTGTAAATAAATTGCGGTTCATTAACAGTGCACATATTACGTTCATGGTGCAACTCTAAAGCAGAGGATGTTAATATTTAATTTAATTTAAGCAGGTATGCTTTGCTTGTTTGAGGTTTGGGTTTGGTTTTTGGTTGGTTTGGGTTTTTTTTTTATTTTATTCCAGACTTCGGTAACTTTGGGTGACAATTTTTCAGGGGCCCTTTAACCACCTAAGGCCCACGCGTGCACAGCTCCAGTAATCCCAAATAAACCAGGGTGCACAACAGAGGATAACTGCTTGGGTTGACTTTTCCAGCCAGTATAAATAACTGTGCCAGTTGGTACCACTTTACACCAGCAAAGCCTCCAGCTTTTGCTATGTGGTATTAAGTACTAATTGAGTAGGCATGAGCAATGCATGGAGCCAAAGCCTTATTGGTTGCGCTGGTGCAAAACGAAGGAAAGGCACTGAACTAAGCGGGTGGCAGCAGAACCACAGCAACGTTACTGCTGGCAGAATTTGTTTCTCATCTTTTACCTTGACTCTGAAATTCCCCCTGTCCCTCGCTCATTATTTTGGCACGGTTCCTTGCTGAACTCTGCTGTTCGGGGAAGAGAAGGGGGGGCCGGGAGGAGACGTACCCAATGCAGTTTGACATTTCCTCAAAAAGATTGTATTAAAATCCACTTACATTTAAAGCGCACTCTCATTTTGGAATGCTAATAAGGCATCGTTTCATCAAGGTAAAGGGAGCAAAATCTAATCAAGCCAAAGACCAGCTCGCCTTGCTGTTGACTGTGTTGCTGAAACATCATTTTAAAAGGTTGCTTTTAAGCGTAGCTAAAAATGACAGACTTAACAAAAGTTTATAAATAACCCTATCACTTGGCTACTTACCTCTGTCTGTAATAAGTGAGCCTTATTTCTTTATTAAAGATTTTGGGGCTGGCTATGAGCTCATATCCATGCTGCTGTTTACACCAGCGGGCAACCATTCCCCCAGTGATGGGAAGGCAAGATTTCTCCAGCTCTTGGCCACTATCTCCAATAACAGGAGCTTGGCCATGACTTCTCTTCTGGCTTTGAAAAACCAAACCTCAGTGGAGGAGTCATTTAAAAATCTAGTTGTTGTAAAGCCAAACAAATAAAGGAGAAGTGGTCCCTAATAAACATCATTCCAGAGCCAGGTTTATAAAGAAATGACTTAAGGATTTGTTTATGGGGGAAATAAAGTCTCAAGATAGTGTGGACAATCCTTTCAACAGCACATGTAAAATAAAAACTGTACTTCCAAAATCGAATATTAAAAGTCAAGTATTCAACTCCAGGCAGCTCAGGGATCATCATGGAAGAAATCAGGGTGTGATGGCAGCTGTGTGTGTGGCAGGTGGACTGGCACACTGGCATCTTGAGATGGCCGATTAGTGGGGCAATAGGGCAAGGCTATGGACAGGACCTGGAAAGCTTTGACCCTTACAGAGCAAAAAAAGGGATGCAAGAAGTGCCAAAAAAGATGTGTAGGAATCATACAGCTGGTTGATGCTGGCGTGACTGGGATTCCTGTTCTGCAGAGAATATTTTTTTAACGCAGCACCCGAGAGCCTTGTAGCACTGCATGAACAGTGTGACTGATGTGCTGCTGGCTGCTTTACCTGCTCCTAGCATGGGAAAGCCTGCTAACGAGGAGGGACAGGGTGCTGCAGCAGAGTTTGCTCCTAAGTGGGGCAGTTCTCATCTGAATTCAGTCATGGCTCTGATTAATAGGCTTTGAGCAGCTACTTTAGACAAGGCATCTCCCTGAGAAAGTCTCCAGCTGCACTGCAGCCTCTCAACAACCATCTACTGTTCACTAATATGTTCAGGTTGGTAGGGGGACCAGAAAATTGGCCAAGATAAGAAAAGGGTTCAAAGGCCCAGGCGTAATGGGGTAATTACAGTATGGCCTTTGGGTGTGACATAGCAGGTTACCTAGATAAGATAAATCCAGAAGGCTCAGGCATCCCATAAACAGGGAGAGAACATGAATTCCTTGATGGGAGTATTCCATGTTTTCCTACATACAGGCACCTGCATAGTCTTAGGGCAATCGTTCAAGCTCTCCAACACTTCCACCAGTGTCCTGCAGATTGCTTGTCAAGATGCCTGGTTAATACTGAGCACCAGTTTAAGGAGAGCACCTCCAGAAAGTTTCCCAAGAGTGGTGCTGGTTCCTGTGAATGCTAGGGGTGAGAGAGTTCCCTGGGGAGGGTGTTGGATCAGTCCCCCAGGTTACAGCGGTGATTTTTGCCACTGTTATCTAGTGTTGTGTGACTGCTGCTGTGCACAACATTTCTGCTGGGTTTTGCTGTGTTCGTTTATGCTAAATTGTTTCTTATTAAAGCTTGTAATGTAGAGAGACAAGACAGGCATCAGGAATTTTCTGTTCCTATTATACTGCTGGAAAAGGAGTTTTGGAGAGTTGAGTAACTTGCCCCTTCTCTCATGTAAGACACGTACCAAACCCAGAGGGTGCATCTGCACCTTTTATGTCCCCATCCAGCTCAGGCTCTTAGCCACAGGAATGATTTTATCTCGTTTTCTTTCTTTGTTTTCTCTGTGGAAGATTTCTCACCCATGTAAAACATTTAATGTTTTTGAAACATTTAATGTTTTACATGTACAACCAATAAAACTATTTTAGCATTTTTTTCCCAGTGATTAAAGTCTGAGACCGAAGATTGCATTTAAGCAAACTGCAATTACAGATGGCTCATACAAGCTCCTTCCTTTCAGTTCCAGGGAAGAAAATAACATTATTGGCAATGCATTCTTCTGATTCGTTCCTTTTGTGCCCGTGGCCCGTTTAAGGTTTGTACCCTCTAGAAGGTCAAGATTGCTATTTTTTATTACAATAACATATTGTTGAAATGCTATCAATGCACGTTGAAAGAGAAAGAAGCACAGCATACTGCATTGTTCTGGTTTTGATAGCAGAGAATAATAATATCAGCTCTGAAAGCTTTTTGAGAGAACGAGTAGGAAGGAAAACCATTCAGTAGTTGATGCCTGTCCTGATTCTATCACATTGCCCTCTTGAGCTCAGATTTTATTTTTATTATTAGTATTAATGATTATTTATATTCACTATCATTTATACTTATTGTTTATTTATGGTTACAACACACTCATCATACAATATTAACCAACCTATAACACTGTCATTGATGGCTGTTTTTTCATTATCCTTCATGAATAATTTAGTGGTGTGCCCAATTCTTCTATTTTAGAAAAGCGTTCAGAAGTGCTATGTTGTGAAGTCCTATGAATACTAAGCTATACATCCAAATGTTGTTCATTACATCTTCTCAGGCTTATTTAGATTTGTGTTATGACAAACGTACTGATAGGAAGAATCAGTCGTACATACATAATGATGGTGTTATTGAGTAGCCTATGGTATAATTACCTCCTACTTGGGAAATTAAAATCTGAGAGTTGAAGTTTGCCTTTTTTTTTAGTTTTAGGAAAAGGACGAAGGCTTTGATTTTACAATTGAGTTTCCTAGACAGTTCCATATCTTAAATTATCTGGTGTTCACTATAGCACTCCCTTCACCCTCAGGGACAGAAGAAGGGCTTTGCTGGATCAAGCTTACTGGGTGTAGTATCTTGACAATGCAAGAAGACAGGGGAAAAAACTATGCGGTGGGCAGTTTAGAGATGTCCTAACTCCTTTCTGTTAGAAGCTGGATAGTGCCTGAAGCGGGAGAAGTTGTCTCGTCCAGAACTGTTAAACCTTTTGTCCAGCATCGGGTGCAGAGTAATTTCTGTCCCAGTGCACAGCAATATGTTGAGATGACTCTCACGGCTGCAGTTATAGCCACACTGCAGTGCAATCCTGCTTTATCAAGCTACAGGTTATCAAAATAGCTCGTTGACCAAAAGTCTGTTAGTCTAGTCAATAGTTGGAGGAGGAAAGTTCTTAAAAGGTTTCTTTTCCCTCCCTGAAACCACTCCAGTGCCTGCTGCAATATAAGGAACCCCCTAAATGACCCAAACTTCTCCCAGCTAGAAATCCTTTTCCCTGCTGCTCTCACATAGATCTGTCATCCCACAAGGTGCGAGTTTTCGAGCAGGGACCATGGTCAAGACAGGCTCAACTCCTCCTTGGGTGATTTCCAACCCTAAAGCTGGGGTATCCTTTTCTGGTGTTACTTATCCTCTATGGGGAATTTTCCCTTCTTCTCCTCTGAGGATACCTACTGAGAGCTGTAGCAGCCCTTGTAATGATCAAGCCTCTCTCTCTAGTAAAATACTGTGCTTCCATTATCATGGCACCATAAGCTAACCATTGGGGATGGGATCCTGTGGGGAGCCAGGGCTCTGTCCTCCTGCTGTTCACATCGATGCTCAGATGGACTTTTCTGGGAGGAGGCTTTCGGCTGCTGCGGAAACAAGGGGGAGGAGCGCGGCACCATTCTCAAGGCCCTTTGAAAACATGCCATGGTCGAAGCGTGCCAGGCGGATCGGCACGATAGACCAGATGTGTGTTTTGCAAATTAATGAAATGCCTTTTGAAATGCTTTTAAGTAAATGAGAGTTAAATTCACCCTAATTGCATTAGCCTCTATGGAGAGCAGTGTCTATTCAGGGTCACATCGGTCTGGTTTTCAGATGCGTTCGGCACCTTGCAAGCCAGGCTCCTCTGTACGGAGAGGAGGGAGGACGGACACAAGGGTGCCCAAGCAGCGCCCTGATCCTGCAAGGTGCAGAGGGACAGTGCCGGGCACCCCTTGGGGTAAATGGGAGGTCATCTTTTGCCTGCCAGGAGCTTTGAGTCATGTGGGAGTCAAGCTGGGGCTGAGGCCGGCCCCATGGGATGCTCAGTGTGCTGTTGGGGGCCCAGCAGGGCTCCCCAGCAGAGGGTGGGGGTGGGAGGTGGGGGCACCAGCTGGGCGGTGCTAAGCATCCTCCGGGACCTGCCGCCTGCGGATCTCATGGGGACAGAGAGGCAGGCAGGGAGACGGGGAGAGTGAAGGCGAAGTGCTAGACGGCTTCTCCATCACCAGGGCCGCCGCCTTCATCTTCGTCATGGTCCGCTCTCTTTTTTCAGATGGCACTTTGACAGAAGATTAATTCAAGTCAGCTGCTGAAAATAATTATTGCATTATGGGAGCAGTAATCATTATTTAGAACATGATTAAATATGTCTGCGTCTATTGACTCTGCCTATGATTTATGTATTTGTTTAGTCAATAGTCTAATGTAAATGATGTAATTAATTATAGATGGTGGTGTCAGGTCATTGGTAAAAACAATCTGATGAGAACAAGGGCTCTGTTTTTTCCTGACAGATGCAGAGGGAGGGCGGGAGGGACGGGCAGAGTTGAGGGAATTCCAGGGGAACTTTTTCATGTGTGAATGGCGGCTGGGATCTCAATTTGCATGTTGTCTTTCTCTTGTTCAGCATTCGTTTAGAAATTGAAATAACTTGTTAAGCAAAGGGGAAGGGAACACATGATTGCAAAGAGGACACCTGGGAGTAGTGACGGCAAACAGCTAAAGAGCCAGCTGCTCCCTAACACGAGAGAGCGTGCCACTATCATTTACCGCTTCATAAAATTAAATGTTTTCCAAATTAAATCAGTAGGCAGCATGCAGGAAGACCTACTATCTCTAATAACAATTTTTCAATCAATATCGGGGGCCCGGCTGATCTGGAATCAGAGCGGAGGAGTCTGGGATTGGCTGGGGGGGAGCGGGGAGACGGGGGGGGGGGGGGTGCTTGAGTACCGCAGCTTTCAATCAAAGCAAAAGTTAAAAAAAAATATATATGCATGGTGGATTCTCCATCACTGTGAGTCTATTCCCCATAGATTTTTCTCTTAACTGATAATTCGGTCAGTCACATTCCTCAGAGGGAGGTCACGGGTCACCCCAGCCCCTGTCAGGCCTCAGAGAAACCATTTCCATTTTAATGCCACAGCTATAATCTATCAAAGATGTGATGTACAAGATACAATGAATTTAAGTGGTCTTCATATATCACTGAGCTTTCATGCCTTCACCTGGGTAATAGTCTGAATTACTCTCCCTACCTCACAATCTGTCACCCCCAGTAAAATAACTGCCACACGGGTGTTAATGGCAGGTTTGTCCAAATTGGGGCCGTGGTAGCCCAAGGCATTACACATCATAAACTTTAGCATTCAGTGCTTAGCCTGGCGGTGTCAGCAATTGAAAATTATTCTGTAAATACTTCCGCAGCGCTGTTCTGCTCATGTTTTTATTTATGGCAGCTAAAATAAGCGTAGCGGGATGGCACAGAGCACAGCTGCTGGTGCAATTGCACACCTCCCCGCGTGGCTCGCTGTGCCTGCACGCACACACAGCCTGTGACAAAGCTATGGTTTCCCAATGCGATTGAAATTTTGCAGCTGCACCCACTGATGGACCTAGGCGTAGGTGAGCTGATAGCTTCCATAGTGGTGAGACCACTGGTGCTTCTGCTAACGGCACGGTCGGGTTATTTATTGGTGCCCAGTGGCAGAGTTGTCTGTGTCCATATCAGCTAATGCGTGCAGGTTAAATGGGACATAGCTGTTTGTCCTTCCATAAGGAAATACTTTGGGTGCAACCCTGGAGCTCCTGGGTTACCCAGTCTCCTCTGTGGCTGTGCACAAAGTCGCAAGACCCAAATCCGTTCTTGCGTTCCCAGCTCTCAGGGAAGTCTCCCGAGCCAGAACTGTGGTAGCGATTGTAATTGCTGGTGTAATTATGTCTGTAGGAATATGGATTGCTTGCTTTGCTTTAAATGAGCTCCTGTGCTAAAGCGTGGTTCCATCTTAGCAAGCTTATTTCACCACCCCAGGCTGCATGTAGACTGTTTGAATGTCAAGAGACACCTACTCACTGACAATAAATAAATTAAAAAAATCCATCCTATTAAATCATATGAGGCCAAACTAGGCCTATAAATCAGAACACGAGTGGGAGAGGAGGTCTGAAGAAGTGCAGAGTCCTAGAGAGGTCTCCCAGAGTTGTTCTACTGCAAAAGCCATCCTGAGGGTGAAGGCTTTGATGGTACTTCATTTGGGGGGAACAGTAAGAGGAAGAGGGCTGCTGAGTGCCTGGGGCTGGGCGGGAGGTGGTGCAGGTCCCTGACAGCTGGGGGAATGCCTCTGCCATGTCTCTGTGCAAACACCTTGCTTGATTCACCTCTCTAGTGAAGCCTGGACCAGTCACAAGTCCCATCACATGACAGCATCCACTTTGGAGGATGCACGTATGAATTTTTTTATCTTGCTTTGTAGCTCTCTATTGTATAAAGCTCAGAAACTAGTGCAGGGAAGATATTTGCATGTTAGATATGTGAATTACTGCAGTGGTGCTCTCATCCGGTCAGTACTGTGAATACGGGCTGTTCTCCTCTAATGTGCTGCAGGGGAAGATGCAGTCTTGTGTGATTCTTCCTTGCCAATCTAAGCCTGGTGCAGATATTGCCTCTCCCATCCTATTCAGCTCCACAGCTGTCAAGCAGTGTTAAAGAGAGAGGGTATATTATTTGGAGGAGATCCTGCTGTTATCGGGAGATAGTAGCTAATGTACTATATATGGTCCAACATAGTTAAGAAAATCAGTGGGTGTGAATCACACCCTTTGCTGCTGCCACAGAGGTGGTGAAAAGATTTGTAGATTTTTAAAATATTTTTTTGTGTGCTGTGGGAAGTCATTTCCATTCTTTTTTTTATCTATTCACCTTCATCCGGTGACCATGTCCTCCTGGAAAACATGACCCCACAGCTCAGAGTCTTGCCTGACAAAAGAAGGCTGCCCGTAACTTCGTTTCTTGAAATCCGATGTCAAATGCTGTTCTCCATCCTGGCCTTGGGAACTATGTAGAGCTAGAAGAATTATTTCCTACTTCAGTTATCTTCGTATTGTAAATAAAAATAATGTTGCTGTTTGCTGATAAACTGTTATGAATTCCCCATCCTGATGCAGTTATATCAAATCCTGTTTATTTCTATGGCAGATGTAGCTGGTTTGGTATAGGCAGTTAGTAACAGACTCCCTTTAAGTTACAGCTGCTGTCCATGGCTTATCATTGTATTTGTTTACAAATAGCAGGTTAAAAGTTACTGTGTGCTCTCAGTAGCTGTTGTCTTTAGTTGGAGACTTTCATCAAAGTCTTCCACGCCTTCAGTCCCCCAGCAGATATGAAAAATAACTGAAGTGATACAACACACAGTTTGTGAAGATTGCGCTCTGCGTTTTCCGCAGTAAATACCCAGGTTGATAAAGACGACGTGCGCAGTGATGAAGTGCAAAACTTCCAGGCAAAATTTTTCCTGTGGGAAAAACCCCTTACCTTGTAAAAACTAACACAATGACCACGGTTCTTCCGTGACCCCAGTGTTTGCTCAGTTCAGAAGGCACAAAGCTGTCCTCAACCTTTCAGGGTCAAATCGGGCAATAAAAACCCGACTACACGCTGGGGTTTCAGCCCCATTCCTTGTGCATGTTGCAGCCGTACAACCCATCTCCTACTATCCTGATGTTAATGCAGCCCAGAAAATATTTGCAAAGTTGCGTTTTGTCCTAGATGTTTCCAGAATATTTTACAAAGGGGATAAAATGCCATACTGCCTCCGGTAATGTAACATGCATAGCGATAAGTGCAACAGCAAAGAAGTGTCTAAATAAAAGATTTTTTTTGTAATATTTTTAATGGAAGAAAACAATTATATCCTTTAGCTTCAGTAGGACTTAAGTATATGCTTGATTTTTAAGCATATCTTGGAGTGCTTTCCTAAATCAGGATCTTGATTTCTAGCATTGTGCTTTTTTCTACCTTGGATATCATTTACAATGAATCGAACTCTTTTCTCTTTTGACATATTATGCTGATCTATGGCTTGGCTTTCATTTTGTCCTGTTAACTAGAAACCCACTTCATCATGAAATATGTCCCTCATACTTTCTCCTACATAGAGAGAAAAACATTGATAAACATCAAGTGCCAGCCATTTCTCAAAAGCTTCGTACAGATCTCAGAGAAGGAGAAGGAAAATAAATACTAAGCAAGTGCTACTTGTTAAACTAGAAGATGACTATAGGAAGGAGTAGATGGGAGTGGACATTAGAGGGGCAAGCCATGCCTCTGCCTGTCTTACATCTAGCATGTAAGAGGCTATGGAAAAAATCATTTTACTTCAGTTTAGGTGGAGATGGAATAAAGCGCTGATGTCTGTCACGTCTAACCATATTATGTTGTTTCAAGTGTGGGGCTTCAGGTGAAATGCTACAAGCGGTAGTGACCTTTCCCCAGCACTCCTCTTGAGGATAAGCAATGGACTTGTTAGAGTAAATAGTCTCTTGTTGCACTAACGTTGAACTTAAAATTTCCCCCAGAATTTCAGGTGAAACTTGCTTCCTTGGAGGCTTTTAGGAAATGGAGCTAAGCCAGCTTTAGTCAAGTTATAAGGCAGCATCTGGTAACGTGGGCTAACAGTCGTAATAGTACAGCAAACCAGATCTGTCTGTTTCTGTAACCTCCGAATCTGCTGCAGTTGGCCCCTGCCTAATCCTTATGCATCCCAAACGTTGGGTTCAGAGACACTGAAATTTGCTGCCCATCATGCAACAGAGAAGCTGTTTGAGCTAAAGAACAATATTGGCAGAGGAACAAATGGCTTTGAACTGACCGTCAATAAATTTAAGCAATTACATTATTTCTAACCAGCAGAGGAACGAGACTCTGGAAGAGCCTTCTAACAGGAAAAGAAGGAACTCAGCTCTGGCCAGTTTTAAGATGAAACTTGATGGGTTTATGAAGATAATTATATGACAGAGTCCTCCATAGCCCCCTCGATAACTGCAGGCTGGATTCATGGGTTCGGCTGCCTCTTCCAGCCCAAAGCACACCCACAGGGATAGTTGGTTTTGGTGGGGTCTGTAGGTGAGGTGTGAAATTCCTGTTGGTGGTCCCAGGGGCTCTCACAGGAGGGCTGCAGGGAAGCTTTGCAGGCGTCCCCATTTCTCTCAGCCCTGCTTTCCTTTTCCCCTTTCTTGCTTGGGAGATGAACCTCTTGGATTCCTTGGAGACATTTTACATGTAGCCGCAGGCATCAGTGGACAAACACACGGGTAGCCATGGCTTGTGGACATGATCCTGTTAACCCAGGACCCTCATCTCTGCCATCCTCAGCAGATGGGGAGATGCCTACCACTCTGGCCACGCAAAGTAACCCTGACGCTGTGATTTCTGACAAAGGGGGTAAAAGCCTTTGGGATCCCTTCTCACGGCAATTGAAAAATCCTGCCACAGGAGGAGGCAGGTGGGCAGGGATGCCGGAGGTCCTTGCCCAGGCTCCTGCCCCAGGCAGGGCCAGTCGGGGCCTGTCTGGATGGGTTTGTAGTGCCGTGAGAGGCATGGTTTGCTACTCTGGGACTCGAACATTAAGTCAAGGTAACATTATTCCCCTCTATTTTTCTTCATCCCAGCCTTTTTTGTTGGGTGAGAAGGGTCACTTGTGCTTTCTGAAAGAACGACAGCCACACTGGAAGCAGGAGTCTGTAGTTTGGGCTTGCACTTGCAATTACGTGCTTGGAGGCTGACGGGCCCCTGCTGCCATCGCTGTCAACAATCGGAAGGGATCAGACCATGCCTTCATTTTTATCCCTAATGAATAGGAAGTTTGCTAACTTGGGAGTGATCTGTGAGACAGCATCGCTACAGGGAGTGAATAGGTGATAGCAGTACTATGACTTGCCCTGAGGTATTGAGCACCCCAAATTCAGGGTTCCAGCATTAAATCTGTGCTAGGAAGGATTCTGTATGCTTATTTACCTTGCAAGTGCTACAATTCCTGCTCCTCATCACAACACGTGTTTTACAGTGTGTGCACACAACTGTGGGACTCCAAGGCCCCGTGCTTTACAAAAGCTCAGTGCACGCTGCGAGTGGTAGAAGTCACCATTGCCTTTCTCCTAGCTTGGCTCTGCTGAGATGCATGACAGCACCGCGGAGAAAGCCTGGGAGAGATCAGAAATGATGAGGCAGCAAAAATGTACGTACGGAAAAATTAGACTGAGCTACTGATAAAGAAACAAATCTAGTTTTCCCCAAGTCAAAGACATTTTTATTAGGAGTTTAGTACTTCGGTATGGTGCAGATATACAGCGTATATGCTCTTTCCCAGAATTTCACCCTCAGTTCAGATGAGAATTTGCCCATAAAGCTCCAGTAATGTTTTTCTTTTAGTAGTGACACTTAACAAAATAATTAGGCAATTAATTGCCTAACTCCACTAGGAGCAGCAATTATTTCTTTTACTTAAAACATGTAAAAAGCTGTGTCATTTATTGATAGAGAGTCGCATAATATTCCATGGCAGAACAGCCCTCTGGAGACATTACTCTATATGCTGCGAATGCATTTTGAGAATAATAAACAAAACTCAGCTAAATCTTAAATGGGCTCATTCCTGTATTTAAAAAATACTGCCATTCATTACAATTATTTATTGTTTATCAGTGCACAGACGACTGCAGCCCAGCAAGAACAACCCGGCTTGTACCCCCAGGAATTTACGGCCACAAACTCGGTTCTCATACCAATACCTGAGCAGCTGCACTCACATGAGCTCTGATTCAGCAAAGGGTGTGAGCATGTGCCTGGCTTTTGGGAAGGCAGCACGCTCCCAGAAACCCAAGCCTAGAGCAGGCACGCGTTTCAAGAAGCTTGCTCAGTCCGAGCCTTGAATACTTCTTCCCCAGATAGAGATGAGAGAATATGTGGACAGCAGTCCTCCCAGCCAGTAGAGGTGGTCACAGGTGCCTAACTATTTTAAGTCAGAGCTTTAATTACAGTATTAATACTCATTTTCAGATCAAGTTTGGCAAAGGTGGAAGTGAAGGTGAGGCCAGTACCATTAGTTTGCTTATCTTCAAGTAACATATCTGACTGCTACTTTAGAGTCAGGTGTGAAGTCTTCATTTATACAGCAGGTGCTGTCCTGGGTTTGTTGTTGCAAACAGATGGACATAAATTCCTTGTAAACTATATATACCAATTTAAAGCCCCTGTAAGACTTAATGTTATATTTCAATGGTACATTCTCTGTTTTTCGCTGCTTAATTTAGTCTATATGGTCTTCACTCTCGCAGCAGCTGAGCATCAAACCTTTTGGCTTAAGGTACTGCTGTTATCAATATATTCAAGATACTGTATTGATGGGCAAACTCATCCAAGATCAAATGAAAACAATCTACGATCTGAAAAAAGACTTGGACTTACCACTTCCCAGAAAGGGAGAAATGCCATCACTGTGGGTCTGCTCGTGTTCCTGAGGTGCCGGATGCACGTGTAAGAGAGAGATGAAATCCCAAACTCCCAGCTGGTGGCAAATCTGAAAATTGGAGCTGGGTGGAAGAGGCACTGCAGTGGAAGTGTTGCTGCTGAGCTGTGCAGCTAGCAGGCTTGGAAGCAATTTAATTATCGGCTGATTTTTGCTTTGCAAGAAAGCCACCAGAAAGCCCAGTGTTTTCATAATGTGCTGCTGCGATGTTCTTTGCATGCTGCATTTTCATATTTCATTTTGAAATGAAACTCTTGGGATTTTTTTATTTTGTTTTAACATGCTTTATAATATGATACTGAGCTTTTAAAATGCAAGTTGGAACGTTACTCGGCGTGCTGATCGAAATGTCAGTTTTTCAGAAATGAAACATTTTGATTAGATCATCCTTAAAATAATTATTCTGGAGCTTTATTTTGCAAAGAATTTGGCAGCATTTCTTCCTATGTGAAGCAAAACCAAATACCGAAACCCCGGAGCCTTTGCAAACTGTACATCTGTCTCCGTACAACTCCGACAGATACACAGCTATTCTTTTTCCTTTCTCCCCAGATAAAGAGGAATTTTATTTTAAATGCGGGTTTTTTAATGCCTGAGAAAATAGGGCAGTCACAGAGCCATGGCTTTAAACAAACTTTATTTGGGCGCTTGACTGACTGGCAATTGTGGGCAATCATTTTAGCTGTCACAAGGCCCAGAGAAATGTGGGAGAGCTCTTCCATGAAATGTTTATATTTCATAAACAAAATGATGTGCTTAACAGTCAGAGTGATGGGAGGGTTCCGGCTAATGCATTTTCCAATGTGTGAGGCAGATTATTAATGCGCTCCAGTAGCTGTTAATTTCAGTTTGCCGGAATGATTTATGGGGAGGTAAAGGAGAGAGACATAATCTAATTGAGATCAGAATCGCTGTTCTAGTAGAGGAGCACCAGCATGGACCCCGGCCACAGCAGAATGATTAATATCTAATAAGCAAATAATCCGTTAAATTATTATAAACATTACTTTTGACAACTCTCTTGTTGCCGGGGGAGAAAGCAAAACAAGCAAACAAGATTAACAAAACCCTGGGTAAATTTTTTGGGTATTTCTCTTCTGTTATGCAAAGATAAAGGTTGGATGCCGAGGAGAAAGCAAACACCAGGTTAGGAGGGAGCGTATACCCTGATCAATTGTAAGTCAGCGGAGGAAGCATTGATGCTGTAATATGAACAACAATTGAACAATCACAAGAAAATCAATCTTGGAAAGGAAGAGAGAGACAGGGAAAACTCCTGCGCTGTCAGCGGGATCCACGGCTCGGTTCGCAGCCGGCAGCTCCCTGGTCATTACTGCCCTCGTTAGTATGTCCTGCCTGCGCCCCTGCCTGCGCCCCTGCCTGCGCTGCCCTTTGTCTTAGCGACGGGGGATGTGAGCACGCAGCGTCTCTTTATGCCACGCTCCCAAAAGGGGTTGACGGCCGTGCTAATCTTGCTTCTCTCCAACACCCTGCCGTAATTTTTGCATTTGTCAGGTTGTTTGCATTTAGTTTTCTTTACGCAGCAGGTGACTTGGATTTAGTCCTTTAGCAGCCGTGCGCAGGGAGCCAATGTAAATTATTTTGGCTGTGTGAAGGGTGTTGGTGGTGCGTATGCGGGTATATGCGGATACACCTGCAAGCAGTTCAAATTCATGTTAAAAAATAATTCAAGGAAGCCCAATGAATCTGACATAGTGCAACACAAAGCTTTGGGCAAATTACTCTTCCCTTCAGCTTCTCTTCCAGAAGGGCTGTTTGCAGGAGTAAATATTGTAAGTAAACTATGCACCTAGCTTTCCTTCAATTCCCCTGCACAGCAGAGTATTAAGTGTATTTTGGATTAGTCAAAAACAAAGGTACTCTGTTTTTCAGCAGATGAGAAGAGTTCCATCAAAAGTCTTGTGGGATGTTCTTCTTGACCAAAAATTAAATATTTCATTCTTTATCAGGCTTTTTGTAATCAAATGAAATACATTTTAAAGAAATAAATATTTCCAATTAAAAAAAAAGGTGAGCATGTTGAAAAATATTAACCAAATGTTAACCAACATTTTTCTGTGAACTTGACATGGATTCAGGAAATATTTGGCGGGAATGAGGGAACAATTTAGCCAAAGGGATCTTTGGGGGTCATCCAGTCGAGCCCTGTGCTCGGAGCAGGGCTACCATCAAAGTCAGGCTGAGCTGCTCAGGGCCTCATCCTGCCCCGTAGCCTCTCCACAGGTGGAGATCCCGCAGCCTCTCTGGGCCCCTCTTCCCACGTTTGACCCCGGCCATTGTGAAGCATTTTCTCCTTATACCTAATAGGGATTGCCTTTGCTGCTACTCGTGTCTGTCACCTCTCATCTGTTCACAGGGGTCCCCAAAATCTGCTTTGGTCTAGTGAAGGAAATTCCTCTCAGATATCTGACTGCAGTTTAGGAACTGCCCTGTCTGTGGGAGCCCTCGCTGGGTTGCTCCCGCTTCTCCCTCTGTCCTAAACCAGGTTCCCCACCGATGTGGTGAGTCAACATAGCTTGGCTGCACTCCCCAACACTGCATTGCCTTGCACTAGGGCAGGGTCCGACTCCCTGTTTTCACACTTACAGATTCATCTAATTCAGGATGGGCGTTGATTTCAATAGGATTTGGCTTTATTTGGATATCTTTGCCTTTTCTGCTTCATCTTGCCCCACTTTCCCATAGCCTTGGCAAAGAGAGTGTAGGTCTGGAGAGCAAGTGAACAGAGTTAGCAAGCCTGCATCCAGGGTTGTGTGCTCTGCTCTCCAACACATGAGGCTAGCCCTGGGAGGAGCAGAGGAGGATGCAGCATGCGGGTGGTTGAAATCTGTGAAGTGTTTCCCCCTCCACCATATCATAGGGCAGTTTTGAAAAATCAGATACCCCATCCTGTCGAGTGCTTTCTGTGGAGTCCTTTAAAGTCCTTGTGCAACTCTGCTGGTCACATCCAGATGAAATTACGCAGGGCTTTCCATGAGGATTAGCAAGCCCAATATAGAAGCAAATACTGTTTGTGCCCAATATGGTCAGGAAAACTATTTAAGAACAGTTAGTCTGTTGAAAGTATGATCCTTGCAATGCTGCCAGGATCAGGGAGTGCTAGGAGGTGATCACGCAACTGTCTAAGTGAAGACAGACAGTTAAATTAAAAATATAACTGAAAAAGAAAGAAATTAAAATTTCTTTCAGGCTGGTAAAAGTTAACCACTGGAATTGAATAACCACCAGTGGAGCAGAAGTGTACCTCTCCTCAGTATAGGTAAGGGAGTGACTGGAGCAATTTTACCTTATACCCGAATGTTGTGCACCTGGGAGACTTTCAGAGATGAGCCTTGTGCTACTGCGAATTGTCATTGCTTTTCTACAGAAAAATGGCAGTTTAACCATCACAGGACTTGTCCAATAGAGCCATGCATCCTACCCTAGGTTGGACTTCTGAGAGGAAGCAGTCTTACATCACTTGTTTGTTTGTTTGTTTAAATCATGCAAAAGCCCCAAAATAGGATCTGGAGTAAGATCAGTAAAGAACCTAAAGCAATCAGCGAAAGAGCAAGTAGCATGATTCCAGCACCAGAAAAAAGACCTAGTCCCCAAATAAAGGATAACAACATAAGCACCAAAATTTTGGATTTTGGCTCATACTTTTTTTCAACAGAAGTCTGCTTTACATTAACCAGATGAATACATCCAAAGAATGAGCCACAGGCTTTGAACTGGAGTGCAGGAATTCTTGTTTTGAGTCAATGTTATTTATCTCGTTTGCAAGGAACTTCCTTTCCTTTGCTAATCCCCCCATTCTCATTGTTAATTATTATAAAATAATAATGATTATAATGATTCTAAAATAATAAAATAATCATTATGATTCTAAATGGCTTGGAGATACAAAACCACAGCATCTCTCATTTTCTTGCTCGAAGAGAAGCGTCTCTGAGATGAGCCCGCAAACATAAGTTGGACAAACATGCATTGGATGCAGCTAGAAATCTCCTGTTGACGCAGCACCTCTGCTGTCTCTTCCCTGTGCCCCAAATCAAGCATCTCCAAAGAGGGGGAGAGAAGGATTGAAAAGGGTCTTTCTAGATCTGGTTATTTTTCTGTCCACTTTCCTCTTCTTGAAAGCAACCTTTCATGGCAATGAAAGATAATTTCTTTTCATGTGCTTGCCAGATAGTAAGAAGAACTAGGGCTGAATTTTTTAGGGCTGTAGGTCAAAGCAGAAGGGTAAGGACCCAGCTGCATCCCTCCCCATTCTCCAGCCAGACCCTGTGGCCCAGCAGGTAATCCTATAATGGTGCTCTTTCCTGGAGCCTGACACTGTAAACATGGGGCTAGTGAGCAAGCAGCACCTTTTGTCATCAAACTGGCCTGATACAAAGTCCGCCAAAGTCAAGGGAGAGATTGGCTCTCCCCGTTGCCTCAAGGTTTAAACTCTTTAATGAGCAACACCGTTAAACATGCAAAAATAATGACATAAATGGCAAGAACATACATATTTTCCCCTGAATAGCAGGGGCATTCAGCTGTGGTCAGGCACTGGAAAAGTTATTTAAAATCCTACCCCATTCTTTGTGGGTTAACTCAGCCCGTGACCCAGTGTGCTGCTCATCCTAATATTAACTCTGAGAAAATTTTCTTTTAATCATGTGGAATCTCTGTTTATTATTCTGACTGTTGCACTTGGCTCCGTCGGCTGTCCCACAGCCTTGCGGGATCCTGGCG
This sequence comes from Theristicus caerulescens, assembly GCA_020745775.1. Taxonomy (NCBI): domain Eukaryota; kingdom Metazoa; phylum Chordata; class Aves; order Pelecaniformes; family Threskiornithidae; genus Theristicus; species Theristicus caerulescens. Next base: position 66,284,503 of record CM036563.1, read on the forward strand.
GTTAGCAGCCGAGAGCACCCATGTAAACACCCAGTCACCCCTCCCCAGAGCCCAGAGGGTTTTGCAGGGTTTGTTCTGCTTCACTTTTTAAACTCCTGTCTGAGCTGTACTGCAGGCTAAGGGCAACAGAGGGATTTCTGGGGTTTCTCAGTCTGTTGCAGAAACAGTAAACATATTGGAGAGAAGTCATTCTTGCAAAGCGTTTTCCTCTCCTGGGGGTCACTGGTGCGGTTCAGGCTGCTGCCAAAACTTAGCACTGCCTGATAATGGTGCGGTGCCTCATGGCAAAGGAGCTGGGTGGGTTGGGTTGGGTGCTGTGCGAAGAGTGATCTGTGTTTATAAAAACAAAACCAGAACAACGGGCAGGTACAAAACAAGCACCGCTGTTACTAGTTTTGTATTTTCTAGTGCATAAATTGTGAGGCCAGGTTACCCTCCCAGCCCTGCGTTGGTCACCCCAAACCTCAGCGGCGTTGCATATTCAGAGCCCCAGCTGGCTTGTGGGTGAGCCTTACTGAAGACAAGGGAACTGTAGTCGTCTACAATTTGAATCTGGCCCTACAGGTTTGGGTGCCATAAATCTTGGCACCACCTGCCATAAACCCCCTATAAGTGATGTTAAGCTGGAATTTTCCCAGGAGAGCATCATTTTCCTGTGCAAACCAGTGACGATAGCAAATGCTCTCATAACATCCCTGCGCACACGGCCAGAACTTTCCGAACTGACGGAAAACACTGCAGTCAGTTCAGTACTGAAAACAGCTGATGGCAAGTGCAGACAAAAGGGAGGAGACATCTCCCCCAACACTGCTAACGAATGCTACCCTTGGAGGCAGCCTGCCCGCGGACAAGCCGGATGATGTCCCCTGGGTTCACACCTAGCTGGGGTGAACCACGAAGCGCAGACACTGATCCCAACCTCCTGCAAGATTTCCAGCGCTTTTGAGTCTACCACATAAGGCTAAAAATCTTCAGGTGCTCCTCAGTCCTCCCTGGCAGGACTTCATCTCCTTCCCAACCTACCTCCAGAAACAGCCACACGAAGTTGTTTAAACAACCAGCTGCTTCAGGGAATGCCAAAGCCTGGCCTCGATTCTCTGCTGTGTGTGACAGGCCTGTCAGGCAGACGCAAGCATCTTATCTTTCACGTTAAAAATCCCGGAATTAAAAGTTGCATAGGAACAGGCTTGTATGTTAGGTAACTTGGGATCGTTGGGTTTTCTTTGCCAGCCCCTGAAACTCTCCCAGGTTTCGTTTCCTAGGTGTAGGGTATTGGCCTTCGGTCCTGCAAAAGGTGCATTCTTCTCTTATCTTCTTTTCAATATTCCCTGTGGTGTATGTGACACCAGGAGAAAGAATGTGTGAAGTAATGGCACCTTTTAGGTTATCAGACCTGGGAACAGAGGCCAGTTTATTTGCAGTGCAGAGCATTTAACTTTCTAACGCTTACGTTTACAGAGGCTGAGGAAAGCATGTTCAAAACCTACACAAAGTATTCATGTGTGACCCTCTCGGATGATTTCCTGATATGACGACACATGGAAATAATGTTTTAGCTTCAAGGGCATCAGCAAATTGAATACTGTTTAATATTTGACCTGATACATTGAGGAAGGCTCTGTCAATAAATTAATCTGTCGGTTGTGAAGCTAAGCTACGTTGCATGGATTTATTTCAGCACATACACACAAACAATATTTAACAGAAGCAATATAAAGTATGCATTGTTTTTAGCTGAGTAGCCCAGAAATGAGCCGCTCAACACAGCTTGGTTTAATAGTTGGGAAATTAGTATTTGTTTACGTTGTGCAAACAGCAGAGGTATACCCAGTATTTCCAGCAAGGCCTCCGACTTGCCTCCTCCTGTAAGCGGGGCTTGAAGAGAGGGTTTGAAGAGCATACCTTCACATGCGCACCTTTGAAAACATTGCATTTAATCTCATTTCATCTACCTGAGTCTATCTAAACCATAAAATAATATCGGTTACCTATTGCAGTGGGTATTTTTACAGTTAATAGCTGATATTTGCAAAGTGCTTTGGAACCCGAGTCTGACCTTGTGTCTTGGTTTGGGATCAGCATGGCGACATTGCACGTGGCACTATTCTGTGTTCAACCAGCTATTTCTACTGTGCTTGCTAATAATTTCCTTAAATTTTCTCCCTTTGCCTCTTGTGCATATATGTATGTAGGTACGCATATGTGAGTGTAAATATCTTTGTTAACGTACAAACGCACATGTGCGTATGCACTCACCTATAGATTCTGCTGTACATACGATACATTTCATTATTTCTTTGCATAGATAGGAAAATACATGTAAGAATATGCAGTAATTAGTACTTATGTTTCTTCACAAAAGTATTGTACCTGTATCACATCTGGGTGGGATTTCAGTTATAACCAAGAATAACTCTAACTGGCAGGTCACTGAAAAGTCATTATGCTGCTTTTACAGGGGGCACCTGAGCGGTGCTGGACAGCAAAGCCCCTACGCTGGGGTCCAGTCGGACTGCCCATGAGCACCTTTCTGGACCGTGTGTCCAGTTCCTTCCTATGGAAATGGTGGTGCAGGGAGCGATGCTGCATCCCAGACCCTCACACCCTGGCCTGGAGTCCGGAGCTGGGCAGAGGGTTTTCAGCTCCACCAAAGAATTGAGGAGGCTGTGGTTTACATCAAGACCTATGCTAAGGGTCGTGTGTCCCATAAAAGTCATTCTTGCAGTAAGACGTGAAACTCGTGGCTGTATGCATCAGCACATAGCATCATTTTCAGACCATTAGGGTCTCTAAGAATCTTTGTGGAAGCTAGATTTGACCTTTAAAACCCAGAAATACAGTTTCTACAAGTATAATTCTTCTTATTCTTAAACTGTTCCCATTGTAAATTATGGGGCTAACAGCTGGCTTCCAATGAAGTCAACTATTAATTGTATGTTCTCTACCCTGCCCTGTGTAAATCAATACGAGAAATGAGCAGTCTCCTACTATACAGCATAGACACAGACACTCTACGCGGGGAAGTAATTTAAGGGTGGATGTCAGCTCACTCGGAAAGGCTGCTTTACTGCAAACAAGACACTGAAAAAACCTTACTCTAGGGAAAGCTCCCCTTAGTCCCTGTAGGCACCGACAGAAAAATCCTGTGGCTCTGGCAGTGAAACATAACTGGTGCCGTCACTCTTGCACAAATACCGGTATCAAGATAAATTATTGTCTAAACAAGCTGACTTTGTTGCCAGAGGTGACACTATAGGTGATGTGCTATGTGACCAGATTATACCCTTGAATCAAGGCTGTAAGTTTTCAAGGACTTTACATCTAGGGGTTTTTTTCCTCATTTGGACTCACTTCACTAATCACATTACAGCAGTGAAGTTAGTGGGATTATTTCAGTTTTCACCCCATGTGCCTCAAATCGGGATGTAATGCACTTTGTGCCTGAATATGTACTAGAAAATTAAAAGAATTGCCTTGGTTGTCTGATAGGGCTTGCAAGTTGAAATCACTGGCCCTGCTGCCAGCTGTCTTACTGAAGAGCTGAGCATCCATTCCTGGGTTGCTAGCGTGCTGTAGTTATTTCTCACCTGCACTAGCAATGAAAGAACTACCCATTAATTGAATGGCAAAAACTATATTTCAGGCTTTTTTCCCAAATGAGCAAA